>CM056492.1:5887531-7103374 GCA_029783415.1 Anisodus acutangulus
TGGTCGATGGACAACAGGTGAATATTCTTGTACTACCCCTTGTTGGTCCCGAGGGACGGAGGAATCAAATATAGAACTGTAATAAAAATGATTTAAAATGTCAAAAAAAGAAATAAATTGGATCAGTGATCGATTTCTAGGTTTCGTCGTAAACCTAATTGGTTATTTCCAATTACGTAAATCAACATCAAAAGTTTGTCTATATTCCAAAGAGTAAGTAAGCAAAATGATAATTACTCCCTCTATTCACTTTTACTTGTTCACAACGTGAAGAAAATAAAAATAGTCAAAGGAATAATATATGTACAAGTGAAAGACCCAACAATGAATATATAGAAGAAATTTCTCAAATTAGAAAGAAGAGGTAGAAGGTTTTACTCAATAACTCAAAACTCTTGTATCTCACTACAAGCTAAACTACCTCTCCACCTAAGAAAATAAATAGCAAGCATCCCTATTTATAATCAGTGACGGATGCAGAATTTTCACTCAGTGTGTTCGAAAAAACAACAAAAGCTAAACATATAAAATAATGTTGTCCCTAGGAATCAAACCTAGGACAACAAGAACAATTTTGAACACCCTGGACCACTTGAGCTAACCTTTTGCATTTGTTCAGGATGTTCAAAGGTTAATATATATGTATATAAACACAAAAAATATACCCTATATATACACTATAGTCACTCGAACACTCTCGCACCCTCTAAATCCTCCCATGTTTATAATACTACAAAATCAAAATAGACTAGGACTAGAAAATTTATTCCTATATGATTTTGATAAATAAATCCTAACTAGACTTGGATAAAATTAATTTTCAAATATCAAACTCTAATTAATTTTAAATTATTAATTTTGGTTCAATTCCAACATAACGATACGTTTACTCCCCTTAAGAAATAATAATTGAAGTGCGTATGTTATCATAATACCCATAGTAAATAGAGTGTAGTTTCAATGGACTTGAGAAATGATTTGGAATTAGTAGTTAATGTGTTAAGGATAAAATAGAAAAAAGAATTTATTTTTATTTTAATATACTAAAGTTGATTAGTAAAAATGAATTGAGGGAGTAATACCAGAGTTGTCAAAGGGATTAAATCACGACTAAATTACATATTATATGATGTGAAGTTGATACAAAATTTAAGTGTTACCTTTCTTTATACTAGCCTGGAGTACTAACATGTGATCTGGTCATCTGTGCTTTTAAGGTTTTGACCACTTTAACCGACTCAAAATAAATAGTGAGCTTGTAATTAATGGAGAGTAAAGATTTTCATCTAGAGAGTTCAAAAAATAATAAAAATAATATAAATTAATATTTAATATATTTATATAAAAATTTAATTATATACACTGTAAAATTTTCGAACAAGTCTTTCTACCCCAGGGATGCCCCATGGTTATAACAATAAGGGGTCATCTGGTTTAGCAGTAGAGCGCGGGACCGCAAGGTCACGAGTTCGATCCCGTGCATAAACCTTCTTGGTTGAGCTTATCACACATGGCTTGCCAAGTGTGGTTAATCGGCTGACGTGGTTTGCAGGCTATTGCGTCAGTCCGGGATTTACCTGTGCGCACTCGAAAGAGTAGCAGCTGCGGATTCCTTCGTCAACCAAAAAAAAAGGGGTCATCTGGTTTGAAGTATACAACTGACAACATTTGGAGTGTGTTTGGTGTGGAGGAAAATGTTTTTCGAATTTTTTTTTTATTTTTTTATATCTGGTTGGTCAAAATGTTTTGAAAAATATTTTTTCTAGAAAATAAGTTCCTTAAAAATGAGGAAAATGACCTCCCTAATGAAAATAGGGAAAATAAGTTTCATAAGTGACACTCCAAGTTCATTGTCTCTTCCTCACCCCCTTGACCCTGCCACCCCGCCACCCCGAGCCCCCACTCTCTACCCCACTCCACCCACGTAGTTTCCTAGATTACATATAAATGCTCTTGGGATAATAACTTTTGTTTAATTATCAAACACTAGAAAATAAACATCGAAAACATTTTCCATCGAAAACATTTTCCTTCGTACCAAACACATCATTAGTTTCCGCTATACCAATCTACGTATTATTATTTTATACGAAATAAACTATAGATAAGAATTTATGTTCACTTCGTCTAGCTTCCAATCTTTATTATTGATCTGAAATGGCTGGAAATGGCCATCATGCTTTTGAAGTTCGGTTCATATGAGCCAATTATTTCAAGGATTAGAACTATTTAATTCATACTTAAACAAACCCTCAAAGATAAGGGACCATTTGTTCCCAAAAATTTTGTAGGAAAGAAGTGATTGAATTTATCGCCCTTCAAATTAATGTGTTGGGGTCATTATAACGGTAGAATAGTGTAATTCTCCTTAATTACATTAATTACACTAAAATAATAAGTACAGAATATATTGTGAATATATATGAAATATATTCACTATCACACCCCCTCAGTCGAAGCGGGAGAAGGCTAGATGTTGAGACTAAATCTGAAGTCAAGGAAAGGTTGCCGAGGAAGCCCCTTTGTAAAGATATTTGCGTACTGATACAAAGAAGGAGCATGCAACACCCTAACGTGACCCATTGCAACCTTCTCACGAACAAAGTGAATATCAATCTCAATATGCTTGGTTCGCTGATACTGAACCGGGTTATGAGACAGGTAGACAGCAAATATGTTATCACAGTAAACCAAAGATGCCTTACGTATGGGATAATGAAGCTCAACAAGTAGATTTCGGAGCCAACATAGCTCGGCAACAACGTTCGCAACGCCTTGATATTCTGTTTCTGCACTCGAAGGGAGAGTGTGGCTTGCCGCTTGGCAGACCACGATATGATATTATCTCCTAGAAACACACAATAGCCGGACGTATAACGACGGGTGTCCGGACAGCCTGCCTAATCTGTGTCTGTGTAGGAGAGCAATCTAGTCGGTGCTGATGGATATAAATGAAATCCATAGTCAAGAGTACCTTAACGTATAAAGGGAGGTTCCCTAGGAGCGTGCATGAACAAGCACACATGCTGAACTGCATATGCATTATCTGGTCGAGTGAAGGTGAGATACTGAAGAGCACCTGCGAGACTCCTATAAAGAGAGGGATCACTGACCGGATCCCTATCATCTGCACTGAGTTTGGACTTGGAGTCGAATGAGTGAGCATAATCTTGCAGTTTGCCATTTTAACCCTGTAGACAATCACCTCTGCACTTATGCTGACACAAGAACATGGCATGCGCGGATCTGGTCACTGATATCCCCAAAAAATAACTCAACCTACCCAAATCTGTCATAGCAAATTCGGACTTGAGTAGGGCAATGATCTCGTATTTCAGAGTATCAGAAGAAGTTGTTAAAACAATATCATCCACATATAAAAGAAGATAAGCCGTGTCAGTACCTCGATGAAAAATAAACAGGGAATTATCACGATTGCTGCACACGAACCCTATCTGTATAATGTATGTATCAAACCTCTCATACCAAGCCCTAGGGGCTTGTTTCAAACCATAGAGTGACTTACGAAGACGATAGACATAATGAGGAACCTCCGGATGCACAAAGCCAGGCGGTTGACGCATATAAACGGTTTCTTTCAAATCCCCATATAAGAAAGCATTTTCTACATCAAGCTGGTGAATATGCCAATTTTCCCCATAGCTATGATCAACACTGTGTGAATGGTGGCAGGTTTGACCACCAGACTAAACATCTCACCACGATCAACACCCTTCTGCTGACCAATACCATTATCCACAAGTCTTGCCTTATGATATTCAAGCTCTCCACTATCTCAAAATTTGTGATCATAAATCCACATACAATGAATCACATTCACCCCTTCTGGTTTCGGAACAAGATTCCAGGTGTGTTGATTGGTTAATGCATTAAACTCCTCACGCATGGCCGCATTCCAATTTGGGTCGAGTTTGGCTAGTTTTGGATTTTTAGGAATGGGCGAGATGGTTTGATTGGATAGGTTAAAGTGAACTTTTGGTTTGAAAATCTCGTGTTGTGCACGGGTTTCCATGCGGTGTGTGGGGACGGTCACGGGTGGGGCAGGGGGTTGGAAGGTGTTTGGCTGGACTGGGCAGTGGGGTTGGGGATGGGCAGTGGTGACGGGCAGTGGGGCTGGGTGCCAGATGGACAGGGATGGTCACGGGTTGGGGCTGGGTAGTGGGACGGGCAGGGGCTGGGTGTCAGGTGGGCAGGCACGGTCACGGGTTGGGGTAGGAACCGGGAAGTGGGGTGGGGTCGACGGAATGGTTGGCGGGACGTCTTGAGGGTGCGGATTTTGTAGTGCATTTTGGATTAGAGGTGAGGTGTCCGAGTCATCGAGGAATTCGTAATCAATATCTTGAAATTTTTGGATGTTGTCAGACGAGAAAACGTACTCAACAAACGTGATGCGGCGTGAGATTAAGATTTTGTCTGTGGATAACTCATAGCATAAGTACCCCCTATGGTTCAACGGAAAACTTGGGAAGACGCACAAAGTGGAGCGAGGTGATAATTTATGAGGGACCGTTGAGGCAAGATTTGGGTAATAGAGACAATCGAAAATTCGAAGGTGATCATAGGAAGGGATCTGACATAAGATAATTTCGGTGGGTGTCCTATTTTGGATCATACAAGTAGGTAAGATGTTAAGAATATGTTCTACCATTTTTAATGCATATACCCAAAATGTAGGGGGAACGCATGAAAGAGTAGGGTACTTATCATATTGTTAATGTTGTAGAGAATTCTTTCGGCTTTACCATTTTGAGGGGAAGTATGGGGGCAGGAGAAACGAAAAACCATGTCATTAGCCGCACAAAAATTATGAAAGAGGGAGTTATTGAACTCACAACCATTATCACATTGAAATGTTTTGATGTCTTTTTCAAATTGCGTTTTAACCAATGTACGAAATTCGAGGAATTTGGAGTAAACTTAAGACTTAAGTTTAAGCGGATAGACTCAAAAAAGTGAGAAAAGTAATCCAGAAACACCAAATAATTTTTATGGCTGAGGTTGCTAGTTATATGAGATGTTCATAAATCCGCATAAATAATATCAAAGGGAGATAAAGTGATACTTAATGAAGACATAAATGAAAGTCTGACATGTTTCCTAGATGACAAGAGGAGCAACTATGAGAAAGTTTCCATTTATTACATTGGATTAAATTGCGGTTTCTAAGAGAATCAATAACATGAGTTCCCGGATGACTAAGTCTACTATGTCACGTGGAGGAGGAGATGGCAGCTAGAGATGTGGGAGGATTGACACGGCCAGTGGACGTGGATAGGAAAGAATAGAGGTCCCCCTCACTATTGCATCTCGTAAGAAGTTTTCCGGTACGTAGGTCCATTACATAAAAACCAAATGGGTCAAAGTTAATGGATACGTAATTATCGATGGCAAATTTTCTGACAAATTAGGTTCTTGATAATATTAGGGGCATTTTGGACATTTTTAAGGGAGAAGTGGGGATGCGGTGGTGGGGTTAGTGTGTGGCCAAACCCTTGAATTAGAATGCGATGACCATTTCCGATCATAATAGATTGAGGAGTATTTAAATTGCCCAGTTGAGGAAGAATACCAAAATTGCTAGTGAGGTGAGGCGTGTCGCCCGTATCCATATACCACGTAACAACGTGTTGGTGCTGGGCCATTGTATAGTAAGCCTCGCAGCTGGAAAGAAGCCCGATGGTGCTGGGCCGATGGTCAGTGGGCCTCGGCTGCATGGTGAGTCTATGGACAGTGGGCCTCGGCAGTGGCCATTGTTGCTGCTGGGACGTTGTGTAATGGGCCTGGTGGCTGGGCAGTGACTCAGCCCACTGAGTCGGGTACCGGGCCTGCGGCTGATAATATGTGACGTCGGGAGTTGAGGAAGCGGAAGCGGTAGAATCCATGGGGGTTACCGAAAACTCGTGGAAGAATATCGGTTGAGAGGTTGCAGTATATCAACTGTATAACAGCGGTATACCGGCTGCTTATGTGATAAGTGTATCGGGTGGTATGTACTGCCTGTATACTTGACGTATGTGGGCTACAAATCAGAGAATATGGGGGTTGGGTGTTGTGTGTATCGATGTATTTCAACAGTATACAGATTTGAGAAGAAGGGGAGTATATCAGGGAGTAGCAGGGTGTACGGGCGGTATATCAAGAAGGAGCAGTGGTATACGAGGTTGTATATCACGGGATATATGTGGTATACAAGTAGATTTTGAGGGAAAAGTCTTGTGTATCACGTAGAAGCAGGGTATACTGGTTGTATATCATGAAGAGGCGGTGGTATACAAGGTTGTATACGGCTGAATATCGCCGAAAAAAATGGAGGCGGATGAGAGGTATGCGGCGGTCGAATTAGGGTTAGGGTAGGGATTTTTAGCTCTTGATACCATGTAGAATAGTGTAATTTTTCTTAATTACACTAAAATAATAAGTACATAATATATTGTGAATATATTCATATACAATGAGAATTTCACTATTCTACAATAACCACTAATTTTCCTCACTGCTTAGTTTGCAATACTTTGACACTTTCTTTCACTAATAAAAGCAAAAGTTTCTCTAGAAAAATTGAAAATACGGTCCTGGACCCTATAGTCATTTAACTCGAGTTAGGACCGTGGATTGATTTAATATCTGACACATTCACTCTCACATCTAGCGACTCGCTTTCTTCTCGAACCCTACCTGCGTTTTCATAGAAAGTTACTTAACTTTATTTTCTAACTCAAAAGTCACTTAACTATTGATATTTCACTCAGAAAGTTATAAATTTTATTTCCTAATTCAAAAGTCACTCAACAATTGATACTTCACATAGAAAGCAACCTATTTAAGTGATTTTTCATTAAATTTTGCTAACATGAAATTTTTATTTAAAATCAATTTTTTAAGAAATAAATGGTACCCATTTTAACTATTGTATTCCCCAGCTCCACTTAACCAGACCCGCTAAAAATATATTGACCAAGAACGTTATATTACATAAATTGACAAAACATATATTGAAAAATCAATTTTAACCTATTTACATAATATAATTTTATAACAAACATGTGTTAAATTAACACCCTTGGACTAGGATGGCTCCATTACTAGAGGTATAGACAGTTACACTGGCTTGGAGATAAGAATAACCAAATTTAGTAATTAGTAAATGTGATAGTGATAGTGATAGTGTGCCAAACAATATTAGATGGAACTATATTATTTACTCATTCAAGAAGCTTCAAACATTGCATGAATGACGGCTTCAACACTTAAAACCTCCAAAATGGACCTTTTCTTCTACTTTTTCATGTCAAATACATACAACTTGCAACTAATAATAAGACCATTCGCATGACTATATCTCGAACTTCTAATAGAATTTATTACTTCTATGAAATGTCTTTTCAGAGAGCTCCAAAATTCAAATAGTAAAAAAAAAATGGTTAGTAATAACTTGGGAAATAGTTACCATTGGAGGTTATTTAATTCTTTTGAAGGGAAATAATACATCTTCCTCAAAGGACTATACTCCTCCGTCCTAAAATACTTGTCAAGTTTTTTTTATGAGACTCAAATTATATAAACTTTGATCCACATTTTAAGTTAGAGAAGAATTGTAACTTATAATATTTTTCGTATAATTTGCAAATATCTAAATTTTAATTTTAAAATATTAAATTAATCAAGTCAAAATTAGTTAAATTGACTCTCAATAGCGGAAGATGACAATAATTTGGGACGGAGGGAATACTAGTTTACCAAACAATTTCTGAGATAAGCATTAATTAGAGCACTTGTTTGGGCTTTAGAATTAATGTAATTATCGAGTAGTTGTTCGGAAATTTAACACTTTCGTTGCTTAGATATTTGCATAAAGGAAAAACTTAATTGAGAAAAGTTGGTAAATTACACACCTTACTTTCTTTTGTAAGAAAAAGTGCATCATTTGAAAGAGGATTCTTATTTTGAGTAACATTCTCCTTAATTTTGTATAAGTTCTCAGAAGAAGTTAGATCAACAGCAAATTTTATTATAAGCAACTTCAACTTCAGAACAATTACAACAGCTTAAGGAATAATGATAAGGAGTTAATACATCAAGAGAAAATACATGAAATATTAAAGTGCATTATATAGAAGTTGTTGCCGACAATGCAAGTACTGCTATAAAAGATTTGGAGAACGTTTTCGCAAAATGTTACACCAGTAAAACCTGAATGAATTAGTAGATCCTTTTTTTTTTAAATGCCAACTAAATTGTGTTTATGCTTTGTTGAATGATTTAAACAAAAATATTGATAATGTCAGGTAGAATAATCCGAAGAACAACCATTTATGTCTCACAATGATTGAAGTAAATAAATAATAGTTGGGACTGAATTAGGATCTACATTGGATCCTAACCAATATAAAATATTTGGTGTCATTTACGGATATAAGTTATGGTTTTCGGGTAGGTCAAAGTGTAAAAACGGGGTAGGCATTTTGGTAGTTGGAGGATTCAATATGAACATTATTAGTGCATACGCGCCGCAGGCGGGCTTGAACGGGGAGGAGAAGATGCACATTTGGGAGGATTTGGATGAAGTGATGGGAGGTGTACCATCCACTGAGAAGTTATTTGTAGGAGGTGACTTCAATGGACATATCGGGGCACTTCTGGGGTTATGACGACGTGCATGGAGGTTTTGGCCTCGGGACAGTAACGGGGGAGGTGTCTCACTCTTGGAGTTCGCTAAAGCTTCTGGATGGTGATAGCCAATTCGAGGTTTCTGAAGAAGGAGGAGCACTTGGTGACTTTTAGTAGTTCGGTGGCTAAGACTCCGATAGACTTTTTGCTCCTTAGGAAGGTTGACAACGGTCTTTGTAAAGACTGCAAGGTTATTCCGAAGGAGTACCTTACAACCCAACATAAGCTTTTGGTGATGGATTTGGAGATCAAGATGGAGAAGAAGATGAGGGTTGTGGAGGACATATTAAGAATCAAATGGGGGAGTTTGACCATGACTAGTGCAAAGAAGATGGGGGAGATGTTGATGGCCAAGGGGGCTTGGAAAAGTAGTGGGAATGCGACCGGTATATGGGACATGACGGCCAATTGCATTCGGGAGGTTGCTAGAGAAGTGTTAGAGGTCTTGCGAGGTAGCCGTGGTGGGCATCGAGGGGATTGGTGGCGGAATGGTAAAATTCAAAATAAGGTGGAAGCAAAGAAAGCAGTGTATGCGAAATTGGTAGAAATCAAGGATGAGGTGGAGAAGTGGACGAATAGGGAATTGTATAAGATGGCGAGGAATGAGGCAAAGCTAGTGGTTATGGAGGCAAAAATGGTGGCTTTTGAACGTCTGTATATGGAATTAGAGGGGAAAATTGGGATAAGAAGTTATACAAACTAGCCAAGGTGGGGGAGAAGAGGGCCCGAGACTTGGATCATGTGAGGTGCATCAAGGACGAGGACGGTAAAGTACTGGTGGAGGACGCACATATTAGCGGAGGTGGCAATCTTACTTTCATGAACTCTTGAACGAAAAAAAAGATAGAGACATTGTGCTGGGAGATCTGGAGCAATCTGGTAGGTACTGGAATTTTGGGTATTGTAGAAACATTAAGGTAGAGGAGGTTCAGGGTGTTGTTCGCAAGTTGCGCAGGGGACGAGCGACCGGGCTTGATGAGATCCTAGTGAATTTTGTAAGAGCGTAGGCAGGGCAGGTTTGGAGTGGCTGACAGAGTTTTTTAAGGTCATTTTTTAGACGGCGGAAATGCCCGAAGAATGGAGGTGGAGTACAATGATTCCTTTGTACAAGAACAAAGGTGATATTCAGAGTTGCAACAACTATAGGGGTATCAAGCTGCTAAGTCACACTATGAAAGTTTGGGAAAGGGTCGTGGAGATGAGGGTGAGAAGCGGTATGTCTATTTTCGAGAACCAGTTTCAATTCATGCCGGGGCGTTCGACTATAGAAGTCATTCATCTTATTGGGATGTTGGTAGAGCAGTATAGGGAGAGGTAGAGAGACTTACATATGGTATTCATCGACCTCGAGAATGCATACGACAAAGTACCTAAGGAGGTTATATAGAGATGTTTGGAGATTAGAGGTGTACATGTGGCGTACACTAGGGCAACCAAGGATATGTATGATGGAGCCAAGACCAGGGTACAGACAGTAGAAGGAGACTCAGAGCACTTTCCAGTAATGATGTTGTTGCACCAGGGATCAACTCTTAGCCCATTCCTATTTGACTTGGTGATGGATGGACTGACGCGACAAATCCAAGGGGATGTGCCAGAGTGTATGAAATTTGCAGACGACATAGTCTTGATTGATGAGACTCGCAACGGAGTGAATGCTAAGCTGGAGGTTTGTAGACAGACTCTGGAGTCTAAAGGGTTCAGGCTGAGTAGGACCAAGACAGAATACTTGGAGTGCAAGTTCAGTAATGGGAGTAACCTAGAGACAGGCGTGGATGTGAGGCTTGGTACTCAGGTCATTCCAAAGAAAGGAAGCTTCAAGTACCTCGGGTCTATTATCCAAGGGAATTGAGAGATTGATGACGATGTCACACATCATATTGGGGCAGGGTGGATAAAATGGAGGCTCACATCTGGAGTCTTGTGTGATAAAAATGTGCCACCAAAACTTAAAGGCAAGTTCTATAGGGTGGTGATTAGACCGACTATGTTGTATGGGGCTGAGTGTTGGTCGATCAAGACTTTGCACACTCAAAATATGAAAGTTGCGGAGATGAGGATGCTGAGATGGATGTGTGGGCATACAAGGAGGGATGGAATTAGAAATAATGATATCTGGGACAGAGTGAGAGTGGCCTCGGTGGAGGACAAGATGCGTGGAGCTAGGTTGAGATGGATTGGACACGTGCAGAGGAGAGACACAAATGCCCCAGTGCGGAGGTGTGAGAGGTTGGCAATGAACGGGTTCATGAGGGGTAGAGGTAGGCCGAAGAAGTATTGGGGAGAGGTGATTAGACGGGATATGGCACAGGTGCAACTTATTGAGGACATGACCTTAGATATGGGGTTATGGAGGACACTGATTAAGGTAGAAGGGTAGTAGGTAGTCCAGCGTAGTCCTACTTACACTTACAAAACTGGTAGTTGTAGTGTTACTATTATAGGTCCGCTTAGCCTATCATACTAGTAGGCGCAATATTGTTTTATAGTCACTTGTCGTTTGATTTCTGCTGCTATGTGTTCTCTAGTGTACTTTATTTATTTTATTTACATGTGTTAGTTACTGGTTTTTTTTTCAGAATGCGCTATCATGGCTTACTCGTTTTTTACACCAGCATTTTCATACTGCTTTAAATTTCATGTTCGAGTCTGACCGTTTCTCTTGCTTTGCTTGTGCTTTGTCTTGAGCCGATGATCTCTCGAAAACAACCGCTCTACCTACCACCAATGTAGAGATAAGATTTGCATACACTCTACTCTCCCCAGACTCCATGTTGTAGGATTTCACTGAATATGTTGTTGTTGTACTTACTTTATGCACTTTATCTGTTTTAAGTTACTTCCAAATATAAACCCGGTAGTAGAAGGGAGAAACCGAAAGGTGCTTGGGGGTCTTGGGACAAAAGACTTATGAGTGATTTGTTTTTTCTTTTATTTGTATAAATTTTTATAGATTGTGTTTATTTGATACTTGCGATGGTGTGAGGTGACACCTAATTAGTAACTGAGGGAACATTTGAAAGATCGTCACCTGAGTTGAACACTATATAAAAGAGAAAATTTAAAATTTAGAATTAAGGGAAAATAATAAAAGAAATAATTGTTTATTGAGGGGGGTGGGGGTAGGGTGGGGTTTCGAATTGACAAAGGTCGAATGACTGATTGAAGGAAGCGTGTTCGTTTTGGTTCCCGGATGATAAATAGGCCATGCACCATCCTCGCTGCTACGTACGTTTAACTTAGAGAAATTTATTAGTGAGAGCTGGAATTCATGAACTGGACCAAATCCATTCCAAGTGGGGAAAAGCCCAAACCATAAGTACGGAACCATCTGTTGTTGGGCCCAAACACTTTCCATCCTCCCAAATAAAAGCACAATGTAAAAAATCAATTTCGTGGTAATCAAAAACAGGAAAAAAAAAAAAGAATCCCATAACAAAAACATAAAAAGGAGAAATAAACGTCGACCATTGACACCGGCGACCCACCGGTCATCTGACTCGCCGGATTCCGTTAACAAAATACATTTCTTAAATGGGAAAACAATAAAGGGGTTAGCTTAAATTCAATTTCTCGCTTACACACACAAGTCAATTGGATCAATGTCAAAAAAAATCTCAGTAGAAAGCAATAAAAAAATTAAGGAGAAAGAATCTTTTTTTCTATTATTTTTCCAATATTTAAGTATGATTATATTAATCCAGTGAGAGAAGAGCGATAGACCCATTGACTAATAAACCCTTGTTTGCTGTAATTAAATTTGTCACATTGCTGTAATTAATCACATAATCTTCATGTAATTTCAGATCCCAACATAAAGACAAAAAAATAAAACAGAAAACAAAGTGAAAGAAGAAATTTTGTGTGTTTACGTGCAGGTAAAATAAAATATTGGGATCTGAATGAACTGTCTTCTTTCTGGCTTTTCATCTCTGTTTCGTTACAGTAAAAAGTTGAGTTTTAGAAAACTCAAAGCAGAGGGAAAAAGCTTTTTTTCAGTTTTCACGGAAGATTTTAAGATTATAGAGAGAGAAAAGAAAAGAAAGATCTTAGTAACTTTTTTTTAATTTCTTATCCTTTGATTTGTGCTACTATGTGTTATTTCTTATTTCTTATTTTTTGTACTTTGATTATCTTATTTATTTGCATTGGTTATTGCTCTTTTTTCAAACTGTTTTATCATCACTTATTCACGCTCGTTATTTTCTTTTTCATATTATTTTTGACTTGTTTGTACTTGTGTCAAGGATATATCGGAAACAATCTCTCCACCTTCTAAAGTATGATAAGATCTGTGTACACTCTACCTTCTCATACTCTAAGACTCTACTACGTGGGATTTCACTAGATTTTGTTGTTGTTGTTGTTGTTGTTGTGGAGAGAGAAAGAGGGGAGTGGGTGAAATATGGCTGACCATTGGGATGGGACGGGACGGGACGGGATGAGATTAGGGGGATAGGGATTTGGAGATGGTGGAGTGGGTCGGGATCGAGATTAGGGGGACGGAAGGGGACGAGATTAGGGGGATAGAAAGTGGTCCCGTCCCACATCCCACTATCGGAGGGAACGAGATTTGGGGGGACAGGAAGGGGGATTTGGGGACTTTTAAAAATATTTTTCTAGACACTTAATTTTAAAAAAAAATTATTTAAACACTTAAATAATTGAACAAGATAGTGAAAAAATATCTCAAAGTTAATTGCCTCTTATATTATTTAATAGAAATATGATATTTTTCTAATATAATTTCAAAATTACAACTTTGTTTCGTAGTTCAAAAGTTTCAAATCACATAATAAAATTGTCATTAAAAAAATTACATATGCAACCATACTTTTTTCTAATTTTCTGACAATCTCTTGAGGATCTTCTGTTGGAATTGAAATTTATTGGTCAAATTGTTCAACGTCGCTTCCTGCTCCCTCGGATAAGATTTCGTTGTAATTGTAGTCGTCTTCTTCATTGATCTCTGTTTATCGCACTTTCTACGCTCCGCTCTAATCAAATCTCTAAATAAAACTGCAATCTCCAAATTGTCTTCCGCCAATGAGTGTCTGTGCTCTCCTATTTGAAATCTTCCAGCACAAAAAGCGCTTTCATAAGCTGTAGATGACGCTTGAATATTCAACACATCTCGGGTCATATTTGATAGAGTCGAAAATGTCTTTTGATTCTCCCTCCAGTATTTCAGCAGGTCTTCACATTCATTTTCATTAGTAATTAATTCGAACGGTACAACACCCTGCAAAACATAAACATCAAACTCGTTAATTTGTAAAGCACTTGAACCACTATACATTCTATTTCGAAGGCCTTGAATACTTGGAGCAGAAACCACATGTTTTTATAAGGTTGAAGTGAAGTAGAAGAAGATGGTACATAAGCCGGTTGAGTATTTGCACTTTTCTCTTGTTAATACATATACATAGTTTTGCATTGTGTTTGTATGCTATAGATAACATGTTCTTTAGTTGGTTCTGTATCAAGTATTTCTAGGCATTCATAAATCATTTCAACAAGGGCATACAACCGTCTACTTTAATAGTAGGATTTAATACATCACCAATAAAATAAAAAGTGGGAATAGGAAAAAATATTTTTATAATTTTACAATTATTTTTGTAATAGTTGTAGCATTTGTTTTTTCTTATAGTTATTAAATAACAAAAATATTAAAGCTATATAAAATAACATAGTAGGATAATAAATACCAGAAAATTCCTTAGTAGCTAGAAAAAAATTCTTTAAGAATACAATAAGTTTTCAAAATCTTTGACAAGCTGACAGACTTTATTCTCTTGCCCTGGAACCACAGTAGGAAGATGAAGATTACAAGGATGAGGATATTAGGACACCCACACCAATAACATGCATCCAGTCATCATCTACAAACATATCCGAAAGATTTTGATTATGGACGTTAAATACTAAAGTTAAAGGTCTTCTATACTCGTGAGCAACAACTAATTTTTCATACAAAGAATTCTACCTAGTTGCAAGTTCTTCTAGATTTTTCTTATAAGGTAATTCACGATCATGACATGCTTTTTTTAAACTCTTTGCGTCTTTGTATTTTATTACCTTTAAAAATAAAGTTGATAGCAAATTGTACTTTATCAAGAATAGAACTAAAAAGTTTTAAGTCATCATTTACAACTAAGTTATAAATATGACATATACATATAACCTGAAAAAAATTGGAAAAAGATGGAGTCCATCGAGTTTTTAAATGTTTACGGCATAATCATTACAAGAAGCATTATCTAATGAAATAGTCACAATTTTATCATTAATTCCATAATATTCACTAATTTCATGAATATTTCTTGCAATAAAAACTCAAGTGTGCCTTTCATCAATATATCTATATGCTATTATACGTTTTTGCATAGTCCAATTGTAATATATCCAATAACATGTAACAGTTAAATAATCATTACCATTAGTACTACGGCCTATGTCAGAAATGATAGGCACTTTTCCCTTAAAATGATACAATGCATAACGTAAATATTGTTGATATTCATGAGCAAATTTTAAAACATCTCTTCTAATATTTGATATAGAAAAACTGTTAAAAATAGGATTATATGTTTCTCAAATGTAATGAATAAAACCAGGAGAGGAAGGAAATGGAAAAGGCAAACCCTCCACAACAACTATTTTTGCTAAATTTTCTCGATATTTGTGTTTATCATATTTCGGAGCTATAACTCCCCCCGTCATCGGGTTAATTCGACCATGTACTTGGTCGGGGACACTATGTGAACCTTGTCCCGACTCAGAAGGCATTTGCACACCCGTTTTTTCAGTCAAGTATTGGTTATACCTTGCTGTGTGATTCTTTTCCACATGTCTCATTAAACCTCATGTCCCACCTTGACCTTTTCCAGTTTTAAATTTATAAGTTTCGCGATAAATTTTACAAATAGCTAATTGATTATGAATGTCCCTTTCAAAAAAATCTCATGCAAATGATTTTAATTTTCGTTATTTTTGGCATCTTCTCATACTAGGGGAAATATGAGGGATCCCAGTTTCAGCCTGAGACTCAAGTGGAGCTGCACTAGTGAGTGTGTTATCTAAATTATCTTCTAATTCATTTTCTAAATCATAATCTGATTCAGTAGTTGGAGATAACAGAATATACCTCATGATCTAATGATTGCACATTTGCATTAATATCAACATTAAAAAGTTCAGTTTCATCTACATGAGTGAAATTATCATAATTAGGATTACTAAAAGATGCACTCTTACCCCTTTTATCTTTACTACCTCTACTAGAAAAACGTCCACCTCGTTCCATTATAATGATGCAAATAAAGAATTAAAGTTAAGAAAATTAAGTACGATAATTAAAATTAAATAATAATAATTTTAATAAAAGAAGGAACGAGTGTATCAAACGCCGACGTAACGTCGACGTGTAATCGATGTTACAAATCGAAACTTTGCACGATGAACCTCAAGCTAGTTGTCAACTTCACTCGCAATTTTTGAACTTTGATAGAAATTAACAAATAAAATATAATAGTTAGTGTGCAATTTAGATTTGTAGAGAGACAGAGGGAGATATTAGAGAGATGGTAGGAAGATTTGTGAGAAAAAATGAAGAGGAAAATGAAATATTTATAGTTGAGAAATATGGTTAATGTGTAAATGTACTAACTTAGGGTTAAAAATAAATATTAATGGGTATGGATGGGGTTTATAGGGTGTTGGGGGGCTAAAATGGCGGTTTGTAACCGTTGACAACAGTTAGAATTACAAATGGTCGTTTGTGCAACAACTATTTTCTGGTAAAACGGGACAGAGCCGAAGCGGGATCGGGACGGGGCGAGACCGGAATAGACGGGACATACGTTTGTCTTATTCCAATTTCGAAATCGACTAGAGTCAATTCTTATCCCCTTATTTATCTAATAAAATCGAGACAGGCCGGGACGGGATTGGGTTGTCCAAGCCCACTGGCCAGCCTCGGGTGAAAGAGTGAACTAAACCTTTTTCTTTTGGATGTATGTGTATGTAAGGCTTCGACGAGTCCACAATTTTGCGTATTATCTTCACCTTTTTTTGTTTATTTTTATATTTTTTTGTTTCTACTATTTATTATTCTCTCTCGTCTCTTCTCTCGTCTTTGCAAAACTGAAAAAACAAAGCCTTTTTAGCCTCTTTTTTCTCTCTCCCTTTTCTGTGCTTTTTATAGCTTTTTTTTTCTCTTCAAAAGTCAAGCATGCAGAAATACATACAACACAACAGAAAAATGACCACAAACTAGGGTTTTGCTTTGCTTAAACCATTCTTTTAGGCTTCTGTTTTTGTATTTGCAGCAAAGAGTACTGGTTTAAGGAACACAAAAAAGGTCCTTTTTTTAATTTTTATTAATGATGGGTAGGGAGAGAAGAGGAATTTTTATAGGTACTGTTATTTAGGGAAAGTATAGAGAAGAGAAAGGCAAGTAGTAGTAAAGAGCAGCACTTGTAAAGGGTTTATTGCTTTCTTTCCTTTTCTCTTCTTTTTCTCTCAAGAGTAAAAATTAGAGAGGAGGTTGGAGACATTTGGATTCGTCCTTGTGTCTCCTCTACCTCTCATAAATTTTCTCCCAACCTTTCCTTTAGCTCAAAAGACACAGTGAATCTGTGATATATACAAAAATAAATAAGGCTAAGTGCTATTTGAGACTCTTTTGGTTTATTTTGATGAATTTTGGAGGGTTTCTTGATAATAATTCCGGTGGTGGTGGCGGTGCAAGAATTGCTGCTGATATACCATTTAATAACAACAGCAATAGCAGCAGCAACAACAACAACAACAACATGCCCACTGGTGCAATTTCTCAACCAAGACTACTTCCTCAATCTCTTGGCAAGACCATGTTCAACTCTCCTGGACTTTCTCTTGCTCTTGTAAGCACAAAAAAAACATAATAATTGAATCTTTTTTAAACTTCAGGACACCCTTTTGTCTAATTTTTGTTTTGGTGGACAGCAAACAGGCATGGAAGGGCAAAGTGAGGTAACAAGAATGGCTGAAACTTATGAGGGAAATAATAATAATAATAATAATAACAGTGTTGGTAGAAGGAGTAGAGAGGAAGAACCAGACAGTAGATCTGGAAGTGATAACTTGGAAGGTGCATCGGGTGATGATCAAGATGCTGCCGACAAGCCACCAAGGAAGAAAAGATACCACCGACACACTCCTCAGCAAATCCAAGAACTTGAATCGTAATCATTACTATCTTTTCATTGAAAAAAACACTCTTTTTTCTCACCCTAACTTTTTTTTCTTATGATTTTATTTGGTTTTCTAGTCTCTTTAAGGAGTGTCCTCATCCTGATGAGAAACAAAGGTTGGAGTTAAGCAAAAGGCTTTGTTTGGAGACTAGGCAAGTTAAGTTTTGGTTCCAAAATCGTAGAACTCAGATGAAGGTAATTCTTGAAAAAACAAAAAGATTCAATTGTTATGGCTTTTAAAGATTCATTTTTATGTGGGGTTGTTAATATTGAATCTTGATTGCACCAGACACAACTGGAACGCCATGAAAATTCGATTTTAAGGCAAGAGAACGATAAGCTTCGAGCAGAAAACATGTCTATAAGAGAGGCAATGAGAAGCCCAATTTGCACTAATTGTGGTGATCCAGCAATGATTGGTGAAATATCTCTAGAGGAGCAACATCTTAGGATTGAAAATGCTAGACTGAAAGATGAATTAGATCGAGTTTGTGCACTTGCTGGGAAGTTTTTGGGTCGGCCCATTTCATCGTTAGTTACATCTATGCCTCCACCAATGCCTAATTCAAGTTTGGAACTTGGTGTTGGAAGCAATGGATTTGGTGGTCTAAATAATGTACCAACAACACTTCCTTTAGCTCCTCCTGATTTTGGAGTTGGGATTTCAAATTCTTTGCCAGTGGTGGCCTCAACTAGACAGTCAACTGGAATTGAAAGATCACTTGAAAGATCTATGTATCTTGAACTTGCTTTGGCTGCTATGGATGAATTGGTTAAAATGGCACAAACTGATGAACCTCTTTGGTTCAGGAGCATGGAAGGTGGTAGAGAAATACTATATCATGAAGAGTATATGAGGACATTTACTCCTTGCATTGGTATGCGACCAAACAGTTTTGTTTCTGAGGCTTCCAGGGAGACAGGCATGGTTATAATCAATAGTTTGGCTCTTGTTGAGACATTAATGGACTCTGTGAGTAATTTATTTTCCCTTTCTTGATTGCACTTTAGGTATCTAATCCTATAAATACTCTTGTCAGTGATGGGAAATCTTCATATGTTGATGATTAGCTTTAATTTTGACAGAACAAATGGGCAGAAATGTTTCCATGCTTGATTGCTAGAACATCAACAACAGATGTAATATCAAGTGGTATGGGTGGAACCAGAAATGGTGCACTTCAGCTGGTAAAGGCATAATGCACTTTTTTTTTTTTAATTCTGTGTTATTTTTAGTCCTCGAAATTAATCCCATTAGCCTTTTCAATGTGAAATATTATTAACTTTGTTGATTGTTTACAGATGCATGCTGAGCTCCAAGTGCTTTCACCATTAGTACCAATAAGAGAGGTCAATTTCCTGCGTTTCTGCAAGCAACATGCTGAAGGTGTTTGGGCGGTCGTGGATGTGTCTATTGACACCATCCGTGAAACTTCTGGTGCACCGACATTTCCAAACTGCAGAAGGCTTCCTTCTGGCTGTGTTGTCCAAGATATGCCCAATGGCTATAGCAAAGTAATTTCTCCTTCCCTTACAACTCCTTTTTTCTAATAATAAATGGTTTCGAGTCAAACTTGTGTACACTTCACTTGTTTCATTGACATATGTATTGGGTAACTCTATAGTCTACTAATACTTCTCCACTCTTCTTTTAGTGTCGTTTAGTACTATATATTCAATAAGTGCACATCCATGGGTAGCTATTTTTTTGCTTTTTTGTGTTTAATGAGTTTAGTTGAGCAAATACAAATTTTTGGATGTTAGTTCAGGACATTGAATTGGATTTTCCACCTAGTTTGAATTGCTAAAAACACAGTAATGACTTAAGCCTAGTCTCTTAATTATTAATTTGGTCCATAACAAAGAGAGTTTAGATTATCGGACCTGATAAGATGCTGATTGTAGGGGACATAAGACTATTAAAAAGTCTTCATATTTCAGCAGCTTCCTGCTTAAGATGAGCTTAGTAATAATAATAATATATGATCACCGTAAGGGTGATTAATAAATTGAATAGAAGCCTCCATTACTTCTATTTTCGCGCCTAGGGACACATTAATTTCATATGATTCAGAAAGAGAAGAAAAAAAACTTGCCTTGTAACTCTCAAACATTGGTTTAATTAAACAATGTATTTGATGTTTCTATTCCAATCTCTGATGCTGTCTCGATCAGTCCCCCCGTGTCTATAATTAATTCATGTAAATGTGTATTATCTGGTTCCAGCCTTATGATGTGTTTGTTTTTTAAATAGTAAAGGACCTTTTAGTCAAACAACAAGACTGACTATTATTTTGTTGTCACGTGAGTATCTACAAGGTCTAAAGCTTTGTGGTACATTTCTCAATGTCTCAAACCTACCTTACCTTACCTCGTGCCTTCAAATTTGCAAAAAAATGGTGAAAATTTGTATTTTATGAAAAACTGGTGAAGATTTGTCTCGTATCATCAAGAAAAACTTCATTTCCCATTAAGTAATGTAATTTTTTGTTTAATCCTTTTGTTTGTAATAAAAATAATTATATTAGCACCAATAAGTTAGGTCACATTATGCTTTCTGCTAGATTGAGTATCTTTCACAACTACCTTTGCTTTGGAGTTGGAATTATTTGCCAAAGGGAAAAATATTACTGTTATAAATAATAAAGTATACATCATACTTAAAATATTGATAGTATTAGATAAAAACGATTAATGACAACATCAATTTACAATGTAATTAGAGGAAGTTGAGACAGCCATTGATTAAATGTAAATCTAATTGGATTTTTTTCTTCCCTTTGATTATTATGCCTTTATTCCAAGCAAGTTATAATGGACTAAGCTTCTCTGCCCATATATTGTCACTTTAGCTTATTTCATGAACATCAAAAAAATAACAAATACAAATAATAGCTTTACTAAGTTATTTTTATTTAATAAAAATAAATTAACTGCTTGTGCATTATTCTTTAATCATAAGGGTATAGTTGATTAGGATGAAGGGAATATTAATTTTCACTGAATTATGCAGGTTACATGGGTAGAACATGCCGAATACGAAGAGGGCGTGAATCACCATCTTTACCGGCAGTTGATCAGTGCCGGCATGGGCTTTGGTGCACAAAGATGGGTAGTCACCCTCCAACGCCAATGTGAATGCCTCGCAATCCTCATGTCATCCACCGTGTCTTCCAGGGATCACACAGGTATACATACTTCAAATTAAATCATAAAATTTATTAGCTCCATTGTTCAATGAATCAACCCATATCATGTGAGTAGTCCCTTACATTTTCTGTGACCAAATTTAAAATTTTCAAAAAAATCACATGCAGCAATAACTCCAAGTGGGAGGAGGAGCATGTTGAAGCTAGCACAACGCATGACAAACAACTTTTGTGCTGGTGTTTGTGCTTCAACCGTACACAAGTGGAACAAACTTTGTGCAGGTAATGTCGATGAAGATGTCCGTGTTATGACCCGAAAGAGCGTCGATGACCCCGGTGAGCCACCTGGCATCGTCTTAAGCGCTGCTACTTCCGTTTGGTTGCCCGTTTCCCCACAAAGACTCTTTGATTTCCTCCGCGACGAACGTCTCCGGAGCGAATGGGATATCCTATCCAACGGTGGCCCTATGCAAGAAATGGCTCATATTGCAAAAGGCCAAGACCATGGCAACTGCGTCTCACTTCTCCGTGCTAGTGTAATTTCTTTAACCCTTGTCAATTAAGTATTATAAATTTTAATTTTGAATGGTGGAAAAATAGGGTGAGAAGATAATAATGCATGGCATGGCGTTAATAGATGAATGCATGTAGAAAGATTGATTGATTTTTGTGTGTGGGGTTCATTTTCTTTAGATAAAAAAAAAGTGGATTGTAAAGGACAAATATAAGGGGATTTGGAATTATCTCTAAAGGACCATCTTATTGCAGATCTATAGGTTTTAACTTTGTTGTTTCTTTTGTAAATTTGTAAAAAGTCAAAACTCATGAAACTTGTTACCGTTTTTTTGGTCAGCGCTACCATTGATATCACCTTTTTCACATGAAAAGTCCTAATCTCTGGTTGACTCAGTTTTAATCACTGCAACAGAAATTGACGTATTATACCGCACAATGGCATTCTTCGTAACTTTTTCTAAGACCAAGGGTTTATTTGGCAGGCTATGAACGCGAATCAGAGCAGCATGTTGATACTTCAGGAGACGTGTATAGACGCGGCTGGGGCGCTTGTTGTTTACGCGCCAGTTGATATTCCGGCAATGCACGTGGTGATGAACGGTGGAGATTCCGCTTACGTGGCTCTGCTTCCTTCGGGATTCTCGATAGTACCCGACGGCCCAGGATCTCGTGGGTCTAGTAATGCGAATTGTGGGTCCAATGGGCCAACATCTAATGGGGGCCCAGATCAAAGGATTAGTGGATCGCTCTTAACTGTAGCCTTCCAAATATTGGTGAATAGCCTCCCTACAGCCAAGCTCACAGTGGAGTCAGTTGAGACAGTCAATAATCTTATTTCATGCACTGTTCAGAAGATTAAAGCTGCCCTTCATTGTGAAAGCTAATATTTGGGAGAATGACGTCACCATTTCGTTTTTTATTTTTATTTTTTTTGTTTTCTAATATATAGCTTAACTATTAAAAAAAAGAGGGTGCTATTGAGTCGAGTTGACGAGGGGGGCTAAGTCAAGAACGAACCGCGCTGAAAAGACCGTTGCTAGGTGGTAAGGGCCAGCATGGACAGGGGCGGCTCAACTAGCCCGATGTTATAAATCTGGCTCTTAACACAGAGCAAAGGTGGTGGTTCGGGTATTGACTCAGGAACTAAAAGTCGGGTGAAGCTATGGTAAAAATTGGTGAAATCAGCTTTTAAAGGTTATGGTTTCCAAAATATGGAAATTTCAGTTTGGGCAATTTGTGTGACAACAATGTCAAATTCAACTGCTATTGTTTGTTTTAATCAATTTATAGTTGTTTGTTGGGGAGTCATAATGGCTCTTTTGTTTGGTATGGTGGGGAACTAATCAACTATTGTACGTTATCTTAATTGGCTTCTTTAACTTGACTGTCTTTGTTATGTGTATTTTTTTGCCCATATGGTCTAGGTTCACATCTGATCACAAGTGAAATGTGTTTTTTTTACCATTTGCAATTAAAAGTTGTAATATAAACCTTTTTGATAATACGTTCAGTTATCCTTGAAAGCATGTTATCTTCAACTAGATTAAACAAGTATTTTTCATTATTGTTGTGGGCAATCTTGTTTAATTGTTGCTCACACAAAACATACGCCTGTTATGAAATCATGAAATTTAACAAAGTAAACTGATTTGGTTATTAAGAACTAGTAGGTGTTTGGACACCTTTTTATTGAAGTGTGTGGCAATCTGATCTAAAAGCTTAAACTGTTAGATAGAACACACTTTTAATATTTGATTATATTTTCAACACGCTCCCTCATGTGCTGGCCTGATTTTTTTCATGGTCCAAGCACGTGAAAATTCTTTTTGAGAATGGATGGCGGTGAGGTTCGATCCCGGGACTTTTGGCCTGCTTTGATACCATATTGAAGTGTGTGACCATCTGATCTAAAAGTTTAAGCTGTTAGATATAACACACTTTTAATATTTGATTATATTCTCAACACTTTTTATCATATTATTTTGTGATTTGAATTGCTTGTTCTTGAGCCTAGGGTCTACCGGAAACATCCTCTCTACTTCTGAAGGTAGGAGTAAAGTCTGCGTACACTTTATCCTCTCCAGACTCCACTCTGTGGGATTTCACTGAATTGCTTGTTATTGAGCTGAGGGTCTACCGGAAACAACATCTCTCAAGGTAAGGGTAAAGTCTGCGTACACTCTATCCTCCTCAAACTCCACTTTGTGGGATTTCACTGGGTACGTTATTTCTGTTGTAGTAGGCATTTGGACAATTTGATTGAACAAGAAAAAAAAAAGTATAAAAATTAATTGAAATTTAAATAAAGTATGAAGCTTTGTATTTGTAAAATATTGTTTTAAACTAGTATTTGCAAATATCAAACTTTAGTGCTTACAAATGCAGAAATTTTATCCACAGATGTTTATAGTAAAAATTTGAAGAAGTCTAGTCAATAAAATATGAGCTATATTAATTTAGTACAAGGCCCTAAAATGTTGAACGAGGACAGGTATTGTGATGTTCTCTTTGGAATTTGGATTATGTAGATAGGACACGCAGGGAGATGAGAGTATGATTTGATTGTACAATTTGTATTTGAAATGGAATAGTGGTCACACTCTTCTTTTTTTTTTTTTTAAGAAATCCGCAGCCGCTATTCTTTCGAGATGAGATTATGATTTGATTGTACAATTTGTATTTGAAATGCAATAGTGATCACATTCTTGACGGAGTAAAGACGGGATTTACTCAAACGAGTTAAATAAGCAAGTCAATAAGATCAAATTGCTCTTGATTTCATTTAATTTGTCCCAAAACAAATAAAGGAAATATCATATCAACAGATAGCGTCTCTAAAACCGAAAGGTTGACAATTCAAACGCAAATGTGAAATGATGATGGGATGAAAATTCGTGTATGCCCTTTTCTGTTTCATATAATTATTGCATATATTCACTGAATCTATTTGATTGTAAATGGACATCTAAAAATTTAAAATCAGGTTGACATAATCTTGCTAGAGGCCACGAATTGAGAAGTAAAAAAGAGTATGTTCGTGAATGCTTATGTTATTTTTGCATTTTCTCAGTTTACAGCTGATGTATATGAGAACAAAGTATTGTCTAGTTACCATCTCTACAGAGAACATATTTAGTATTCCGTCTTTTTCATCAACTTATATTATGTCTTACTTTAATTCTAATATCTCACATGGTATATTTAAGATTATAAAAATTAAAAATACTCTTTACTTTTAAAAATTCGATGTTTAGTCAAATTAAAACATATATAAAATAAAATAAAATAAAAGGAGTGGTATGTATTAATTTTAGGTCTTCATACGCTTTTTTGGGTACATGTATTTTCTAATCCAGTAATGATATTATTGTAGATTAGTGAGAGGATTCCGAACACCTAAGAGTTACTTGAAATTAAAGGATAAAAGGAAACACAATTTTAGTATTGAAGGTTTTTGCTTATGCTCGTAAAGCTTATTACATGTGAATTTGAAACTGTTGTGTTAATAACTTTGAAACATTTCGAATGTTATTAAACCAATCAAAAGAATATATAAAAGAATGTGAAAGGCGTAGAGATGAAATTTGGACAGGTAAAAACGGGGAATAATTAAATGTTTTGTCGTAATGTCAGCCTTATTTAGGTAGGTTTTTCCTTTTGATATATGTTCGGAGTATTTGTTTATTTTGTTTTGATTATCATACTATTTCGTTGTTGTTATTATTCTTTTCTGAATGGTATGTATTGTTTTCTAATTAGTTGTCTTGTTTTTTTTACTATCGTATTTTCTTTTTCATATACTCCCTCCGCTCAATTTATATGAAATAGTTTGAGTGGACACGAAGTTTAAGAAATAAATGAATACTTTTAAATTTTATGGTCTAAAATAAGCAAAAGATATTTGTGTGCTTATAGATTATCTCGTTAAACATAAAAAGCAAAATTTAAAGTTAAATTACTGTCAAATAAGAAAATGTTTCATTTTTTTTGGACTGACTAAAAAGTAAATTGTGTCATATAAATTAGGTCAGATGTAGTAATTATTTTGATTTACTGCACTTAAGCCGAGGGTCCTTCGTAAACAGTCTCCCTACGCAATAAAAAATTACTATTTTCCCATCGTAAAATATTCAGGGGTGATTTTCACACAGATCGCGAGAAAAGAAAAAATAGTAGTGTTTCACACATTAAAATTAGAAAGCTTCCCATTGTTTTAATGAGAACATGTTTTCTATCATGCATTTTTCGAGTGAGCTGGTTCGATGAGAATGAGATGAGAAAAATCTTATTTAAAGAACAAAATTGAAAGAAATAACCCATTCATTATTTTCATTAATGAAAGAGAATATATACAATTTACAATTTTCCATAATAGGAAATCATATTCTTATTCTAATCCCAAAATGTTATTCTACTTGTACAATAATTACACAATTATGGTAAGTTTACAATTCTAAATATATACAAAATTATACTACCAAAACTCGATGATATACACGGTGTGTATACCGTGTATATCTTCTACATTTATCACACCCCTGCAGTCATAGCGAGCGGTCTTCATACGCTGACACTGTCCCTAAAATCTTCAAAAATGACCGAGGAAAGACCTTTTGTAAAGATGTCTGCAATTTGATATCTGGAAGGGACATGACAAACACGTACTTGTCCACGAGTTACCTTTTAGGGAACAAAGTGGATATCCATCTCGATATGTTTAGTGCGCTAGTGCTGAACCGGATTATCAGAAAGATAGATGACACTAACATTATCACAATACACCAAGGTAGCTTTCTGAATAGGACAATGAAGCTCTAAAAGGAGATTACGTAACCAACAGGATTCAGAGACCACATTGGCTACCCCTCGATACTCAACATCTGCACTAGAGCGGGACAATGTCGACTGACGCTTTGCAGACCATAAGACCAAGTTATTACCAAGAAACATACAATAGCCAGACGTAGAGCATCTGGTGTCTGGACAGCCACCCCAATCAGCATCTGTATACGAGACAAGTGTAGTTGTCGATGAGGGATATAAATGTAAACCAAAGTCAAGTGTCCCCTGGATGTACCGAATAATGCGTTTGAGCGTATGAATGCGCTAAACTCTGGGATCAACCATAAACAAACACACATGATGTACGACATACGTAATGTCTGGTCTCGTGAACGTAAGATACTGAAGAACCCCTGTAAGACTACGATATCGGGTTGGATCCTCGTAAGGGGACCCAGCCGCAGCCCCTAGCTTGAGTTTAGTATCAACTGGAGTGGAAGTGGACTTGAATGATGACATACCAGCTCGCTCAATGATCTCAGCCGCATACTTCCATTGTGATAAGAATAACCCACCTGCATGACGAGTGACATCAATCCCCAAAAAGTAACTCAAGGGCCCCAAGTCTTTCATAGCAAACTCAGAACTAAGCATTGTCATGATAGATTGACGTAATGCATCAGAAGAGGCAGTCAAGATAATATCATCCACATATAATAGTATATAAGCCAGGGAAGAATCACGATGATAAATGAACAATGAATTATCATATCTGCTGTGAGAAAACCCAATAGTCGAAACATAGTCTGCAAACCTCTTATACCAAGCCCGTGGGGACTACTTAAGTCCATACAAAGACTTCTTCAATAAACAGACATGATGAGGATATTTGGGATCCCTAAAACCCAAAGGCTGATGCATATAGAATATCTCCTTAAGATCACCATGTAAGAAAGTATTCTTCACATCTAACTGATGAATGAGCCATGCTTTCGAAAGAGCTAAACTGAGCACAATGCGAATGGTAGCTGGTTTGACCACCGGGCTAAATGTCTCGCCACAATTCACACCAACATGTTGAGTCTTACCATCACTTAGAAGACGAACCTTATGCCTTGCAAAAGAACCGTCAGAATTGTCTTTATGAGCAAAAATCTACATAGATCGAATAATATTAATACCAGATGGACGGGGCACCAACTCCCACATATTATTATCAATAAGAGCATTATATTCGTCGGTCATATCAATTTTCCAATTCGGGTCATTTAAAGCAGACACATGATTACGGGGTAAGGGTGATTTAAGAACATTAGAATTAAAATTAAAATGTCTTTTCGGTTAAAAAATATCCCGTTAACTACGAGTGACTGGTATTTGACTCGGGGGAGAATTGGGCAAATTTTAGAAATTATCGTGACATGTGACGGACTGGCCAGCAGGCAGTGGGCCTGATGGCCCAACACGGTAACTGGCAGAACCCGAGACTAGACCAATTTCGATATTGGGCTGGGTAACTGGCCCAATCACTGGACTGGGAACAGTGGCATGTGACGGTACTGTAGACCCAGCGGGCAGTCGGCCCGCTGGTTGATTTTTGGTGCGGGACATGTCCAATAAATGGTGAATAATATACGGGGAGGCACCATCATCTAAAAAATTATACGAACGAGGCACGGGACTACTCACTTTAGCAAACGGAAATTGGGATTCATCAAAAATAATATGGAGACTAACGATGATTTTATTAGACGATAAATCAAAGCATTTGTAACCACGATGATTATACGGATAACCCAAAAACACACAAGGGGTAGACCGAGCCTGAAGTTTGTTAATTGTGGTGGACGAAAAGAGTGGATAACACAAGCACCCAAAGACCCTAAGATGAGAATACGAAAGAGTCTTATTATATAAGATATGAAGATGGAAGAATACGGCAAACCTTTGATAGGAAGTATGTTAAGGAGATATGTAGCCATTTGTAGAGCATGATGCCAAAAAGAAGGGGGTACATAAGCATGAATCAATAAAGTTCGGACAATGTTATTAATGGTACGAATTTTGCATTTGGCTTCCCATTTTGTGAAGATGTATGAGGACAAAAAAAATGAAAATTGATCCCATTATGAGCACAAAACTCCCGAAATACCCCATTATCATATTCTTTGTCATTATCACATTGAATATTTTTTATTTTCCGTTCGAATTGGGTTCTAATGAATGCTCTAAATTTTAAAAAAGTGAAAAAACTTGAGATTTTTCCGCTATCGGAAAAGTCCATAAAAATTAGAATAATCATCCAGAAATAGAACATAATAACGATGACCCAAAGAACTGAAAACATGAGATGTGCATAAATCACTATGAATAATATCAAATGGCATTAAAGTACGAGAATTAGAGTCTACAAACTACAATCTAATATTTTTTCCTGAAGAACAAGATTGACAACTCGGAGTACTACGCGTACCCTTACAAGAAATAAAATTATTTTTATTTAAGGAAGACAAAATACACGACCCCGGATGACCTAGACAAGCATGCCACAAGGAAGGAGCAAGGGCTGCAAAAGTTGATGGCAAGGCTTGACTCGAGAGACCGGACGTTAGCGTGATAGGATAAAGATCCCCCCTACTATCACACCTCATGAGAGGAATTTCCGTCTTGAAATCCTTCAAAGAAAACCCAAACGGATCAAATTTAACAGAAACAGAATTATCAGTTGTGAATTTACGGACTGACACCAAATTTTTAATCAATTTATAGGCATGAAGGGTATTTTTTAAAGTAAGATGTGAATGGGGAGAGACAAAGTTTTATGACCATAACCATGAATCAGAATTGAATTACCATTACCAACAATTACGCCACAATTGTTGCTCATATTGGAATAAGACGAGAGAATACCTTGATCGGATGTCATGTGGGTAGTGGCTCCGGTGTCCATGTACTAATTCGGGTCAGTAGGAGTTAAATCAAGTGTGTGCATATCGGCTTCAATGTCGATCGGGGTGGGGCCCGCTGCGTGATGGGTCTGCCGAGGCCGAGGCCCAAGCACACATGCGTGCTGCCCCGGCCCAGTGCTGCTTCGGGAACCACTAGCCCATGTGTTATTGGGCCGAAAGGGCTGCTGGGAAGCCCACTGGCCAGCGGCTGGAAATGAAGAAGAAAAGGGGTCGTTGGGCCACTGCCCACTGGCCCAGGCCTACTGCCAAAGGGCCCAAGGCTGAGACCAGTGGGTTGGTGGCCCACTATTTCAGGGATGGGACCCATCGCGACTGTTTCGATCATCGTTACCACTACCGGAACTGCAGCATTTGCCCCCGCGATTTTTGCCATTATTTTTTTGACTATTTTTGCCACCCCCTTGAGACCGGTTTTGGTACGAATGGTCACCAAAATTCTGAGAATTAGTGGAGGACGTCATCATGACCATGGGACTAGTACTAGTAGCCGCCTTTTTAGCCAAGCTGGCTTCCTCCAAAGTAAGCATGGAGCGGGCTTGATAGAACTTCGGGAGAGGGTTACTTTGACGAAGGAGAGTACCAACTCCACTATAGGCCTCGGAGAGGCCAGCAACCATTTGGAGAAAAAGACATCGTCGCTAACAAGCGCACCAACATTGTGGAGTTGGTCCGCCAATTCTTTCAACCTTTTGCAATATGCCGAAACGTTTAGGAAATTTTACATGTTGACGTGGGAAAATTCTTGCTCAAGGGTAACAACTCTGAAATTTTGATTATCTTGGAATATGTCACACAACCTATCCCAAACAGCCATCGCCGTAGCGTCCGACTCAATAATCATCTCCAACAGGTCGGTAGAGATAGTGGAGTAAATCCACTGAAGGACGGTGGCATCAAGAGTCGTCCACAACGTAGGATCATCCTCGCGTTTAGGCACCTCCGTATCCTCGGGATCAACGGGGTTTATGTGATGGATGACTTGATGCGAACGTGCGTGAATTTTGAACAGTTCGGCCCACGTCGCATATTGGACGTTTTCTATTTCAAGAATAAGTGGGATGTGATTCTTTATGTTATAAACTGTAAGGGCATGGTGAAACGTGTTCTTTGAGGTAGACATAACGAAAGAACAATCGGGGATTGAGGGATTTGGAAGAGAGAATTTGGGGATCAAAATTTTGCACGGAAACCGATGTAAGAAGGGCTAGGAACCGACGGAAACTTGGGGAGAAAAAGTTTCAACCTAGACTTCTGATATCATGAAAGAAATAATCCCTTGATTATTTTTTCATTAATGAAATAGAATATATACAATTTATAATTTTCCATAATAGGAAATCATATTCCTATTCTAATCCAAAATTATATTCTACTTATATAATAATTACACAATTATGGTATTATTACAATTCTAAATATATACAAAATTATACTACTAAAAATTGATGATATACACGGTGTGTATATCGTATCGTGTATATCTTCTACATCTATAAAAAAAATCATCAATTCACGGTGGGAAAAGTTATTGTTTCTAGTAGTGCTACATGCTCTAGGTAGTGATAACATCCGCATACTTTCTGCCCTCCTAGATCTTATTTGTGATATCATAATGAATATGTTGATGTTAGGCTTGTTGAGTACATAATTCTATTGACTACGAAATTACTTTTATTGGAAATATTTTACCCTTGAGATTTTCCAACCCAAATCAAAATTTAATAGGAAAAAAAAAAGAGAGAGGGAATGGCTGCGTGAAGAGCGAGCTGACGAGTGATAGAGAAAGGGAGTCCTACAAAATGCCAGCTGAGGGCTGCATTAAATGAGATTTCAGAAGCTGTTGGGAGAAAGAGTTGCCATGCATTTAATGTTCTCTCTTTCCCTTCTCTTCTAAGTTCTAATATTATTATTTTCTTATATGTCTTACTCCCTCTGTAATATAATCTTTTTTCTTCCAAAATATATACTCAAATCCAATCAGTCTTGAGATTTTACTTCTGACAGATGAGACAATGCATTTTCACGGCTCAATGGTTCAAACTGATGATAAGGGTTTCTTCACGGCTTCAATGGTTCAAACTGATGGCCACTGTAGACTTAGCTACAAGGATAACAAATGGGGCCTCATTGGATCATTCTGGATGAGGCATTTCTTGAGGAATTACTATTACTACTACTATTATTTACTGTTCCTAGGAAAGAATAACAATGAGAATGAGAATGATAGGGCTTGCTAGTTACTAGGAATCTATATATAAAAGTCTATTTCAAGGATTAAATATCAAATAGTTGAATTTGATATAATATTACACTTTTATTTTGCCACCTTCGTTTGTCCATATAGTAGCTAATTTAGATTTTAGAACCACCATCTTGCTTCCAACTTCTCCCTCCATCCCATTTTAACTGTCCCATTAACTTAAAAAAATTATTCCAAAATAACTGACATTTTAGAAATTCAAGATTAAAAGTTTAAAACTGACAATTATTTTCATTCTTCCCTTAGTATTAAAGAAGTAATAGTTTTTTAATAATGTTTAATTCTCAAAAAACATCTAATAAATAGAGATAATTTAATAAATTACCTTTTTCCTAATGAACATAAAAGAGTTAAAACAACCGTTAAAAAGGTACGGAGGGAGTAATATAATATCTAGCACACGCTTAGTAATAGAGTAACAGATACACAAGTTTTTGTTATGTGCAGTCCCATTGAATGGTCAAATTAAACCACGCTTAATATCTTATTCTGAGAGGTTTTCACGATTTTAAATCTGTGATCTCCTAATCAATAGCAATAACTTTTACCATTAGTAATGAGTTATAATAGTTGGTAAAGAAAACAATGTAACAAAAAAGTCCTAGTTTCCCAACTGAATGAGGAAATGTAAACTACTTTCACAAATTCTCTTTGATTTGGACACTTTAAAATTAAGTCAACTTCATTTTCCAACAATTATCCAAGACCTCAACATCATTTGCCAACAATTATCCAAGGCATCAAGCCTGTTGTCAAATAGTGGTGGCATTGGTTGTCACAAACGAAATACAATGATGGCTATAGATGTAAGTAATATACATTATCTATATAGGAACATAAGGTATATATATATATTCCAATGGCGGATATGATAGGGGCTGGGTTGTGGCCCCCCTCAAAAAACTCAATTTTTTTTAATATATATCTCTCTTTCACACGTCACTCTATTTTCACGTTCTAAATAAGACATTAGCTCCCATTTTGCTCTTACTCACTGTGGCCACCCCCACCGCATCTCAGCCCCAAGCCCCCAACAGTGGTAAATCCCCAACAATGGTAATCTCTCTCTTTCTCTCCTCTTTGATATTCTTTGAGTTCTTAATAGCTTTTAATTTTTATACTATTGACTGTATTGGGGACGAAAAGCAAGCGTATCCCATTGGTTGAGAATCAAATATTTTCAAAAAGAAATAAAAAATTGATGAAATTCACTTGTAGTTGTCCCACATCGATTTCAAGAAGAACTTATGAGGTTTTGGAGTTCTATATTTTCTACTAATTCAAGAACCCTTACAAGTCTCATTTTCGAGCATAGAAACCATAGATTTTGAAATTACTGTCTGGAATTTGTCTTTTGCCAAAATTCTAACTATTCTTTTATTTTTCCAAGATTTCTCCTAGTCTAAAATTTTCTTTTTTCTGTGTGGCTGAGTTCGTGAGATTGGGGGAACTTTATGTTTGTTTCATCATATACGAGACTATTTTGGGCTTATAAGATTATGCATTCATTTGAGTTCATATTGATTTTGCACATGATGAAAGAGATTATGGGAATTACAGATTGTCAAGCTTTACAACAGAAATCCCAAGATACACTTAATGCTATACATTTAATCAGCACTACAAAAACATTAATTCAGAAGTTGAGAGATGAAGGATGGGATCAATTATTGAAAAATGTGACATTATTTTGTGAACAACATGATATTGATTCTCCTGATTATAATGACGTTTATATAGAGTGTCAAGGACATGCTCGTCATTAAAAGGATCACATCACAATGGATCAATTTGATATTTAAAATTTGCTCAATCGACTAATTTAAATTCTCGTTATGCAAAGCTCGTTAAAGATAGAACCTTTCATTTTTTTCATTTGTACGACTCAAACTTGATAACTTTAATTAAGCATAAAAAAATCTTATCTATCCCGCGTCAACCGCCCAGTACGACCTATTCCCGAGATCAATTTTCCTGGGGAGGAGAGGCCTCAAAGTGGGTCCTCGATCCCGCATAGATCCGTATGAGAGCAATTGAGGGGTGCCTGATCGAATTGATTAGATCATGTAGGAACAAGGTTCAAGTCTACCGGTCTGTTAGGATGCCTCAGCTGCATACATCACTGTACTCCCACTTGACACCTATCGTAATGATAAACGGCTCGTCTCGCCGACTTTTTCCATTCATTTGTTTCACAAAATAAAAATATCTTCGAATGATACATCACTCTATCCAACATTTTTATGTAATTTCTGCCTCACATGCAACTTGGCTCCACATATCTTTGAAATTATATTTGTTTTAAAGGGAAATAATGTAATTTATACTGTAGTAGTACTACATGGATCATCTAAAGCTCCAATATTAGCTGTTAATTAGTTCAGCAAATGGGGTCCAGTTCTTTTGGCTCTTTGAGTATGGCGGAGACACCGCCCACCCGGGCCCTACCTTCCTCATCCTACACTAATTGACGTTATACGATGAATTTTAAAAAAAAATTATTATTATGCGGTGAATAAATACTCGATAGATCTAGTACATGAATTGCTTAATTAAAGATTATTTTATCTTTTGATATTCTTATACATATTGTCAATGTGTTTCTAATTCATATTTTATCTCGTATATGGTAGGACTGTTGTTTAAATTCTTGTATAAGTTATTTATGAATTTGTAATATAATTTGGCTTCCAATATTAATTAAGCTCCACATAAGTAATTATGTGGAGTTTAAGACTATAATAATTATTTTTTAAATAACTTTAGACAAATCAACTGGCACATATGTGTCAATTTCACTGAACAAATAATCCTCCAACTTTTTCATGGGTTCATTATGCTATGTTGTTGTTTTTTTATTTTAATATTGTGACATTCATCCTTGCTCCGATCAGCTAAACACTGGATCAAATAAAGTAGCCTTTGAAAAGGTGGAAAGAAATATTTTCCTGCAGCCGATTGCTTATAAATCAAAATTAGTAACTTTCTCTACCGTGTATTCGTCGTTCCTCCTTTTCTTTCTTTAAGTATAATTTGTTTTTTCTCTCGGATTTGTTAGAAAGGCTTTGCCAAACTCCGAGATATTATAATTTAGAAAGGCTAAAGTCCCACGTATATATGATTAAATTGTTTTTGTGTTCTTTTTTACTTTATCGGGTCATAATTAAATACACATGAGACAAAAAAGTCATTATATTGTATATATCGTATCTAAACAAATTAGACCTTAGAAGATACTACAAAAGATTATCTTAACACATGATTGACATGTGGGGCTATCAAAATTTGTTATCCAAAAACAGAAAGAAGGGCCTTGATAATGCTTAAATAAGGTAAACCAATAGTATAATATATATGAATCCTCTCCATACTTTTTGGAAGCAAATACGATATGCATATTACAAACTGGTAATAAAAGTCAAGATGATACTTTGCCATTCTTTCTCCATACAGGAGTACTCTGATCAGAAAAAAAAATGAACTAATGAATAATTAAAAAATGAAGTCTGGTTGGAAATATAGGCTTACATTTAGTTGCATTTATTGAAGGGAGGAGTTCAGTCTAGAGGTGGGCGTATATCGATTCGATTTGATTTTGTATCAAAAAGTATGAATCGAATAAAATTTGATTTTTATTTTTAAAAATTGAATCAAACTTTAAAAAAAAATCGTATCGATTTATATTGGGTTTTTCAATTCGAGTGTATCATAATCATCAAATATAAATAAACACTGTCTTGAATTTTTCAATTCAATTTCATAGCAACATAACCAGTGACAATTGTTACAATAAACAAGTCTGTTAAACAATACCTCCAGCAAGTAATATCAATCCATTGTCAAGTCCTCCCCTGCTTGTGGTTGTTATGCTTCTTCTGATTGCGGTACGATTGAAAGTTTCTCAGTCTACATACAATTTGCCAAAGCGTCAATATAATAAATAAAATGTTAAAGTATAATCATTATATTAAAAACAATATATAAAAAACAGTATTGTTACCTAATTCAACTTCTTCATAAAACTCATTTTCTTCTTCTGTTGGTTACACAATTTGTTCTCCTATAAGAGTTGAGCGAAACCAATTCTGTGTGCAAATTAATGTCTCAACTATCTTATGAGTTAATGTACTCCTAAAAGGATTAAGAATCCCCCCCCCCCCGCGTGCTAAATGTCGATTCGGAAGCCACGGTAGACACTGGAATTGCCAAAATATATTTGGCAATCTTTGACAAAGTCGGATACCTAGAAAAAATATTTGTCTAAGCCACTTCGTTTCTTTTTGTCTAAGCCACTTCGTTTCTTTTTGTCCAAGTCACTTCTTTTTTGTCCAAGATGCTTTTCTTTTTGTCTAACTCACTTCCTTTTTTCTGTGTGAGTTTCAGAAATATCCCCATTCATAGGTCCGAGATCTACATCTATGAATTGAAAGGTCCGAATGATCAACTCTGCAATCAGTTGTTAGAATCAATAGGTCTTCAAATTGTTCATTTGAATACATCTTCCACCAACCCAAAAGATCAAAATTCGGATCATTAGGACTTTCATTCCGCTCTGACAAATATTTCTTAACATCATTCTTCCCCCCAAAATCATCATTTGCACTTGCTTTCATCTTTTTAAAAGGTTGAAAATGGTCAATTGATTCTTTTCTATTGCTGCCACTGTCACAAACTTCACTTAACATATGAACTACTACTCACACCACTATTTGGGCCATCATCATTATAACTTACAAATAACTGTAACAACAAGTCTTTGATATCAGCTTTAATTTCACCAACCTTTCTACTATCAAATATACTTTCAAAACACCAGTTTATAAATTCAAATTTACACTGAGGATCAAGCACATTTGCTAACAATTTTTTTCATCAACAGATCATTAGATTCCAACATTGAGCTAAGATGAAGATAAACTTTCCGTAACTTATTCAAAAAGTTACTAGAAGTCACACATTTTGTGCTGCTGAATTTTGATGTCACATCATAAAAAACTAATAAAAATGTACTAACCTCTTAGCATTATCCCAATCCACAAAATTCGGTGGCCCAACCCTTTTTCTTCCATTCTCATCTTCGTCAAACCAACTTCTATAGTGGTTATCGTCCTCGTCTAACCTATCAAACGCTTTTTCAAATATCACCGCTTTTTTCAACATTAAGTATGTCGAATTCCATCTAGTTGGCACATCCAAAATCATAAGTCCTCTATATGAGATTTTCTCTCGCTCAACACATGTCTTGAATTTTTGCAACCTTGTCGAAGAATATCTTACATACTTCACCGCATTACGAACAACAACTATTGAGTCCTTCACTTCTTTCAACCCATTCTGAACAATCAAGTTCGCTATATGTGCAACACACCTCACATGCATATGATCACCATTTAAAATCATCGCATTAGGACTCCAATTTGTCAGTTTCTTCTTCACATAAGCAATTGCAACTTGATTAACACTTGTGTTGTCCATAGTAATTATGAATAGCCTATCAATACCCCAATCTAATAAACATTTCTCTATAATTTTTTCAATACTATCTCCTTTATGATTAGAAATCGGTGTAAAAGCAAGTATCTTTTTATGCAACACCCATTCACAGTCAATAAAATGTCCAATGATTATCATGTAGCTACTCATTTGAATTGATGTCCACGTGTATGTTGTAATATAAATCCTCTGCTGGTTTGAGTTCATGATTCTTTTCATCAAAGTCTTCTCATTCTGATGCACCTGAAGAATATCCCGTGCAATCGTTCTTCGTGAAGGCACCTCAAATCTGGGACAACAAACCCCATTTACTCCACAAAGTTCTGACTCTCCACAAACCTAAAAGCTAACTCATCCTTAATAATTAATTTCACAAGTGCGGCTCTACAAGCATCTTTATTAAACCCCACAAATATAATTTTACCATTGTTCTTACCCTTATCACAATAATAATCCAATATGTTAACAACAATTAAAGAAAATGATCGGCGTTGTCACTTACCGTTAAAAAACGCAAGGAGAGGGTGTTGTCCGATTGCGTTTTCAGCTTCCTGTCAAACTGGCAGCCACTGCTTTTATTTCAATTTTCAATCCGTAGAGCAAAGTAAATTTTTAGGATTTCATAATCAAAGCTTTCAATTTTCATTTATATATGTTATGATTAATTACAAATTTGCCACCAATTTTCGATTCGGTTCATCACCAATTCTAAAGAACTGAATCGAATTATTTAACATTAATACATTCGATTTTTTATATTTATTTTATCAATACATAAACTTAATAAGGAAAAGGAGGATAGGAAATGTTAAGGGATGCTTGGTTTAGAATAAAAATATTTACAAAATATAATCTCACCTCCTTTACAAGATAGATAATATAAAGATTTTTGGTATACAATTTACATCGAAATTAGCTAATATTTGAATAATCAAATGATGGATAATTACATCCTAACCCCTTGGGAATCGTGAGGTTGAAAACAACAATGTCTCAATTATAATCCATGCATTATAATCTCACCTTCTACCTTAGATAGATAATCTCAAAATTTTAATATAAGTTTTATCTTGATTTTACCTAAAATTCTCATGCAATTACTGAATAAATTATACATATTTCAAATTTTATATTGGAATAACTCCTTAATCGACTAAGTAACTAAATATCCCCTAAGAGGAAAAAAACTACGATGCAATTAATGGAGTTGGTCCTTGATGATTGCGTCTCTCATTCTTAATAATCTGAATAAGACCTGCATCATCATGTATATAGGCAAGTATTTATTATCAAAAGGTATCTAAGAATTATCCAGACACCCACTGACTTAGTCATTATTTTTTTCCTTTTCGTATTCGTCAGTCTAGCTGGCATAACAAGTTTTTTATATTATATCTGTACCATCTCAGAATCGGTATAGTTTGACAAAATCTTGACCTTCAATTATATTTAAAAAATACATTCATTATTCTAACTTCTTAGTCAAATTACTATATCAAATTTTTGTCACACATATCACAATTGTGGTGTACTACTTAAGTACGTCTACTTTCTGAAAGATTTTCATATTCTTTTTACTTAAAAAAAACACCGACCTTCAGATTTAAATCTGATTTAAAGTTTTAAAATATGGTGGTCCAGTGGGTCGGCCCGTCTTGGTCCGACCCGACTCGGTCCAAAAAAAAAACGGAACTAAATTGTAGGTAGCGGAGTTCGATCTGGGGACGGGATTGGGGCTCGTCCCGATCCCGACCCGACCAGGTCCCCGCCCCTTTGCAAAAATAACCGTTGCAACAACGGTCAAATTTTGATTTTGGCCGTTGTGCAACGGCTATAACGGTCATTTCCCCCCCCCCCCATAAACCCCCCTACCTCCTTAATATTTATTTTTAATCCCTAAGTTAGTATATTTACACTTTAACCCTATTTCTCCGACTGTAAATACCTCATTTTTCTATTCATTTTTCTCACAAATATTCCTACCATCTCTCTAATCTCTCAATTTATCTCTCTACAAGTCTACATTACCTACTAAATATTATATTTTATTTGTTTATTTGTATCAAAGTTCAAAAATTGGGCGGTGAAGTTTGCAACTAGCTTGAGGATCATCCATCGAGGAAAGTTTCAATTTTCAACCTCGATTATACGTCGACGTTACGTCAGCGTTTGGTACCTTCATTCCTTCTTTAAATTATTATTGTTACTTAATTTTAATTATCACACTTAATTTTATTTACTTTAATTATTTATTTGCATAATTATAATTGAACGACTTGGACGTTTGATTTCTGGTAGAGGTAATAGGGGTAACAGGGGTAAGGGTGCATCTTCTAGTAATCTTATTTCTAGTTTCGATGATTTCACTCATATAGATGAAACTGATTTTTTTAATGATATTAATATACCATTAGATCATGAGGTATATTCTGCATCTGAACCAGACATTAATTTTGAAAATGAATTAGATGATAATGTAGATAACACACCCACTAGTGCACCTCCACCTCAGGCTCAGGCTCAGGCTGAGTCTCAACCTGAAACTGGAATGCCTCATATTCCCCCTAATATGAGTCGAGGCCCCAAACAACAAAAATTAAAATCACATGCATGAGAGTTTTTTGATAGGAACAGTGAGAATCAACTAGCTAGATGTAAAATTTGTCAAGAAGTTTATAAATTTAAAATCGAAAAAGGTCATGGTAGGACGGAAGGTTTACTGAGACATGTACAAAGCATGCACAAAGCTAGGTATAACGAATATCTGGCTGAAAAATTGGGTGTGTCAATGCCTTCTGAATCGGGACAAGGTTCACATAGTGTCCCCGACCAAGTACATGGTCGAATTAACCCGATGACTAGGGGAATTATAGGTCATAAATATGATAAACACAGAGATAGGAAAAATATATCAAAATTAATTGCGGTGGAGAGTTCGCCTTTTTCATTTCATTCCTCTCCTGGTTTTATTCATTACATTAGATAAACGTATAGTCATGTTTTTAACAATTTTTCTAGATCAACTGTTAGAAGAGATGTTTGCACATGAATATCAACAATATTTATGTTATGCATTATATCATTTTAATGACAAAGTGGTTATCACTTCTGATATATGCCGTAGTACTAACAGTAATGATTATTTGACCGTTACATTTCATTGGATAGATTAGACATGATCTATGCAAAAACGTATTTTAGAATAGATATATTTATGATAGACACACTAGATTATTTATTACAATAAATATTCATGAAATTTGTGAATATTATGAAATTACTGATAAAATTATGACTGTTACATTAGATAATGATATGGCTAATGATTATGATGTAAACCTTTTAAAAACTCGATTTACTCAATCTTTTCTGATATTTTTCATATTAGATGTGCATGTTATATTTATAACTTAGTTGTAAATGATGATCTAAAACTTTTTAAAAACGTTCTTGATAAAGTACAATTTGCTATAAAGTTTATTTTTAAAGGTAATAAAATACAAAGACGCAAAAAGTATAAAAAATTTGTCATGATTGTGGACTATCTTATAGAAAAATTTAAGAAGAAGTTTCGACTAGGTGGAATTCTTTATATAAACAACTAATTATTGCTCACGAGTATAAAAGACCTATAACTTTATTATTTAACACCCATGATCAAAGTCCAACGGATATGCTGGTAGATGATCATTGGAATTTTTTTTTGAAACTTATTGCATTTCTAACTACTAAAGAATTCTTTGGAATTTATTATCCTACTATTTCAACTATATTATTTTATATAGCTTTAATTTTTTTGTTACTTAATGAATATATGCAAAAATGAGCTTACACTCCATCTATTAAAAAATATTTATAAAATTTTAAAAAATATTTTTTTCCTATTCCCACTATATATTTTGTTGGTGTTGTATTAGATCCGACTATTAAAGTAGACGGTGGTAAAGCACTTGTTGAAACGATTTATGAAAGCATAGAAATACTTCCAACAGTTCCAAATAAATAACCAACTCACCAACCAACTAAAGAAGAAGTTACATCTAGCATACACATTGAATGCTATGCAAGGCCTTAGAATCTTCTTCTACTTTGGTACCATCTTCTTCTACTTCACTGCAACCTAATAAAAGACATGCGGTTTCTGCTGCTAGAGTTCAAGGCCTTAGAAATAGAATGTTTAGTGGTTCAACTTCTTCACAGATTAGCGAATTTGATGTTTAAGTTTTGAAGGGTGTTGTACCGTACGAATCAATTGTCAATGAAGATGGATGTGAAGACTTGCTGAGATATTGGAGGGAGAATGCGAAGACATTTTCGACAAAGATGGCCCAAGATGTGTTGAACATTCAAGCGTCATCAACAACGCCTGAAAGCGCTTTGTTTGCCGGAAGATTTCAAATAGAAGAGCACAGACACTCATTGGCGGGAGACAACTTGGAGATTGCAGTTTTATTCAGAGATTGAATTAGAGCGGAGCGTAGAAGGTGCGGTCAACCGGAGATCAACGAAGAAGACGACTACAACTACAACGAAATCTTGTCCGAGGGAACAGGAAGTGGCGTCGAACAATTTGACCAACAACTTTCAATTCCAACCGAAGATCCCCAAGACATTATGAGGAAATTAAAAAAAGTATGGTTAACTATGTATTTTTTTTAATGTCATTTTACTATGTGATTTGCAACTTTTGAACAACGAAACAAAGTTGCAATTTTGAAATTGTATTACAAAAAATCATATTTCTATTAAATAATATAAGAGGCACAAAAACAACATTTGATATATTTTTATTACACTATCTTGTTCAATTATTTAAGTGTTTAAATATATATATTTTAAAATTAAGTGTCTAAAAAAACTCAAATCCCGCAACCCGACCTGTCTCGTACCGCCAAATCCCGGCCCCTCTTCCGGCGGGATGTGGGAGGGGACGGGACCTCTTCCCGTCCCGCCTATACCGGCCGCTACCCCGCCGGATCCTGTCCGACCCCCTCCCTCGATCCCGTCCCCACCGCCTGGCCCAAATTTCGCTGGCCGCCCCTAATTTAAACTTACATAAATTAATCCAATACATTTTTTTCTATAAAAACAGACCAACTCAGAAATAGGTTTTCACAATAACAAATAAAAATAAATTCTCCAAAACATTTCCACTACTTTTTCGAGAATTGCATTCTATAAACGTTTTTGCTCAAAATAGTACGCCAAAAACTATACCAAGTCTAAATTTAACGGCGCCTTAAAATTTTTTATATACCGTGCTTACAATTTTTCTTTTTATTACTAGGGAAGGTGTGGTATAAATTTGCCAAACAAATAGAATAGGGAAGGCCAAATTGGTATCGGTGATCATGAGATTATTGGGGGGCATTTAGCTTCCTAGATTATTACTAAGGTTTATTTTAATTATATGACTATTTTTACGGGAAATCAGCAAAAAATACAACACGCGAAACCTGTAAATAAAACACAAGAAATATTTGTGAGGTTACTTTTTTATACAAATTGTAAGTGGAATAGGAATTTTTTTCTCAATTATTGGAATTCAAATTCGTGTAATATAAAGTTGTGTTTTTTCCAATGAATTGTCCCAACCCCTATGGGACACCCTGACTAAGGTCGAAAACGTAATATATATATATATATATATATATATATATATATATATATATATATATATATATATATATATATATATATATATAAGAGGTACCAATAATGTGTCACATACGCCAAAGGGTTCATGTCCATTGTCAAAGACCTGAATTTTGCAGTATAGGTGAAAAATAGTACATTGGTGTATAATGAAAAAATCTCAATTATTGTCAATGATTTTTCTCTTTTAGCATGTGAAAAAAGTCAAAGGGACAATGTCTTGATTTTCTATATTATGAATGTTTGCTCAAAATTTAACTCCATTGTGAGGGGAACCCTACCTTACAATCATTAATTTCTTCTTCATAAAAGATAATAATTCTAATTTTGCATATTTGGTTTGCTTTGACACGTTAGTATATGAATAGGAAATAAAGTTTTTATTGATTACTTTAATTAGTCGTTTTCCTTTCTTAAGAGACTACAAACACTTGTTGTCGTAACCTAATTTGACCTTTTACACACAATAGAAGAAATGATTTGATCAATCATCAATCCATATTAAACATAAGAATTTCATATTTGGACAATTATGGGCCAGAATGCACATCAAAGTATATGTGGGGACCGCTTAGAAAAAGTCATTTTAATTTGTTCAGCCCATTTATCCATTTCGGTTTAACAATTGAAGTTTATTGCACTTTATAGCCCAATTCAGTTCTTCATGCTCGACTGCCTCGTTATAATCTCTCAAGTATTATGACATGTTAAAAAAATATTAAACATGGCAAAGCTAATAAATGGAAACAAATGGCCAATTTCAATATTGTGCTTAATCTAATATTAGTTGAAGTATATTTATTTAATTGTGTGAATCGTCTCATCTTAAGGTTTAAACCTTTTAAAAAGAAACCACTTTCGTAAATATTCACGTCTTTTTAAAGCCAAATACATGAAAATATGTTGTTGAGAAATGGTACTAAAACTTGAATTGAATTGTATGCATTGCCTCGCTGTAAAGTTTAAAAGGTTAAAAAGGAAGACAATTTGTTTATTTAATTTGGGTTTACAACAGTTCTAATGATTCCATTTAAAACTTCTCTTTTAGGGACCATTTTCTAATATATAGAACTGCATTTTCTGCATAGATTTCATTCACATAAACTCAAAACATATTTGTTGCATTGAATTCGGGCAGATGGCTATTAAGAGATGGTATGAAGAAAAAGTGTGTGTGTCAATATGGGAAAGTAGTTGTGTGATCTGTAGGCCCAAAAAAGCCCAACCTTAAACATGAATGCGTTATGAGAGTACGAAGCAAAAAATTGTATTATTTCAATTTTAACTTGAAATATTATTTGCAAATCAATATTTGATTTAAAATTTAGATATATCATTTCAACTTCAACTCGATATAAAGAATTTGAACTTGAAAAAATGTTTCAAATAAAATAATGACTTCTATTAACAAAACTTCAACTACTTTTTAAAATGAAATGTATATCCAAGTACAATTTCAACTTCTAAATACTTCTTTTTTAGTTGCAACTTCAAATATTCGTTTTTCTATTTCGACCAAATATTGTGCAACCCCCTACATAGTCCCTCACATTGGATATAAAAAGACCCCTTTTAATGTTTTTGGATCATTTCATCAAGGATTATTTACACTGTATGGCGTTATTTGAGGCCACTCCTTAAATTGGGATTTTTATAATATACAGCAGTCTAATAGATCCCACAAAAAAAATAATTCAACCTAATTTTTATTTTTAGTTAGTACTAGGGTATATTTAATGTATATTCAATGTATACACCTATTATATACTCAATATACACTGGCAATGGTTACAAACTATTACAATTAGGCGCGAAAATATATTTTATCTGATGGTTAAAAATGTTGAGATCCCTCTTAAAATTTTTGTAGTATTTATAAATTTTGTTTTACATTTGCAAAAATTTTAGCTCAACGGTAACAGGGACAAGATTTAAGTACTCGCAGTAATTTGTAAAAGGACCATTTGTGCAAATTCCTTTCACCAATTGCCTAAATGTTTCTAGTTGAATGTTCAAACTATTACACATTACAATCATAATAATTGAAATCCAATCCAAACGAAGCAAATTTATCTAAACCTGCAGCTACTATTTTATTTGATCTCATAAAGTTATTCTTCTATCTACCCAGCAGGATAATACAATATCGTGAGATCCGAAAGATAGAATAATCTCCCTTAGGGATTCCTTTCATTATTCACAATATATATAGTTGAACAAGGGTTGATTCCTAATATAGTACGAATCCTAACTTACCTTACAAATGTTGATTCCTAATATAATTAGAATTCTAAGTTACCTTAAATATACATCTATCATAATTACAAAATATACAGAGATTATGTTGGAAATTTGCCTTTGGCGGGAGTTGCGACCGACCAGCTTTAACGGCTTAAACACTAGTGTTACGTATGTTGGAGAATTCGGTTCTTCACACATGCATGATCTACTAACTACGTAGATAACCGTAGGGCCAAGAATCGTCAAATTTCATTGAGAAATGAAAGAGATATTGGTCCACGAAGTGAGGTGTTTGAAGCATGGAAAGTGTGGTGTTGTGTTCAATTCTCCCTCATCGGTAGAGGAAGAAAGAATTGTTGTGTATATAAGACTCGAAATTGGTTTGGGGTTTGGGACCCCAAGGGGTATCCCATGTGTTTAAAGGAGGGAGGACCTAGATGTGCTTCGGTTCGAGGAAAGACCACACGCGTGCCGCCCGCCCGTCCGGTCGGGTTCGGGTTCACGGGTCGTGGGCTGTGGGGCTTCTGATATTATCTTTTTGGGCCAGAGAACTTTTCCAGAAGTACAGTTTGATCCCAGAAGTTTCAGATGTACAGTTTGGACCAGAATTCTTTCAGATGTACAGTTTGGTCCCTGAAGTTTCAAGATGTACAGTTTGGTCCCTGAAGTTTCCAGAAATTCAGAATTTCGGCAGACACGAACAAAAACAGCACTCAATTCAGCCATTTATTTTGGCTGAATTACACCTCCTATAATGGCATCCGTTGGTATTTCTCTCCTTTAATTTGGTGGCTTTACTACCTCCATAATGGTCATTATTTGGCCAATAATGGTTGTTATGGAGGCAGTCAAACAGTCCCTTCCTCACCTATATAAACACCCCTTACACCATTGTTGAGACACACTTGATATACACGAAAATATACAACCAGAAAATCAGTTCTTCCTATAGCTTCCTAGCATCATTTCATTATTCAATATTCTTCACGGTAGCTCTTGAGTTTCCTTTGCTCAATTGTTCCATTGATGTTTTATCTTGGGAGACGAATTGTCCGGGACGTATAAAGGATACATACGGGGCAATATTGTCTTAAGGACAGAGTGCCACACTTGACTCAGCAAAAATCAAAGCAGTTTCCGGTCTTCTTGTTCAACAAATATTGTAATTTCAGTTTTGTTGTTATATTGTAATTTTCAGTCTTCTAGTTCAATTGTAATTTTCAATTATCACATTAGCAGTTATTTGTAATTTTCGTTCCTGCAATCCTTTGTAATACCCAACAGAATATTCGCTAATACTCCCCCTCAGACGGAGCGGGAGGAGGCCGAACGCTAAGGAGGGATCGGAAGTCGGTGAAGAGCTGTCGTGGTAGTCCCTTTGTGAAGATGTCTGCATACTGATAAGAGGAAGGCACGTGTAATATTTTGACCTGACCACGGGCAACCTTCTCTCGCACAAAGTGGATATCCATCTCAATATGCTTAGTCCGCTGATGTTGGACCGGATTATGAGACATATAGATGGAAGATATGTTGTCACAATAGACTATAGACGCCTTGCGGAGTGGACACTGGAGTTCCAAAAGAAAATTTCGGAGCCAACAGATCTCAGCAACTACATTAGCAACACCGCGATATTCTGCTTCAGCACTCGAACGGGAAAGTGTGGCCTGCCGCTTGGCGGACCATGAGATAAGATTATCCCCAAGAAATACACAGTACCCTGAGGTGGAGCGACGTGTGTCGGGACATCGTGCCCAATCTGCATCCGTGTAGACAAGTAGCTTGGTTGGGGCAGAGGGGTATAGATGTAATCAGAAGTCTAGTGTGCCCTTAACGTATCTGATAATACGTTTGAGGGTGGCAAAATGGGACTCTCGGGGGTCGTGCATGAACATACACACTTGCTGAATGTCATATGCAATATCAGGCCTAGTGAATGTAAGATACTGAAGAACACCTGCTAGACTCCGATATAGAGTGGGATCAGAAACTGGCGCACCGTCATTGGCACTAAGCTTGGATTTTGAGTCCACCGGAGTTGGCATAATTTTATAATTTGTCATTTTGGCCCTGTACACTATCTCTTCTGCATACTTACGCTGACACAGAAACATAGTGGCTGCAGATCTGGTCACTGATATACCCAAAAAATAACTTAGCTTGCCCAAGTCAGTCATAACAAATTCAGTTTTGAGTAGAGCAATGATTTCATTCTTCAACCGGTCAGATGAAGCAATAAGAACAATGCCATCGACATATAATTGCAAATATGCAGTGCTGCTACCTCGGTGAAAAGTGAAGAGAGAGGTATCACACCTGCTACATACAAAACCAATCTGCAGAAGATACCTGGCGAATCGATCATACCAAGCGCGGGGTGTCTGTTTCTATCCATACATTGACTTCTTGAGATGACACACAAACTGCAGAGCTGCCGGATGAACAAAGCCAGAAGGCTGATGCATGTACACGGTCTCTTTAAATCCCCATGAAGAAACGTATTCTTGACATCAAGCTGATGAATCGGCCAATGCATGCCCATAGCAATACTGAGAACAGTCCGAATAGTGGCCGGTTTAACAGCCGGACTGAATGTCTCACCACAATCAATACCCTCCTACTGATTAGTGCCATTTGCAACTAGTCTTGCCTTATACCTCTCTAAGTCACGACTGTCTCTGAACTTGTGACGAAATAACCACATACACCGGATAACATTCACACCAGCTGGTCTAGGTACCAAATCCCAAGTGTTCTGTTTGGTTAAAGCGTTAAACTCCTCGCACATGGCCGATTCCAATTGGGGTCCAGTTTAGCTAGTTTTGGATTCTTTGGAATGAGTGATAAGGTTTGTGTGGAGAGATTGAAGTGAACCTTGGGTTTGAAGATCCCGTGTTGTGCACGAGTCTCCATGCGGTGAGAGGGCAGCAATGGGAGGTCGGGACTGGTTGCTGGACTGGGAGGCAACAAGGCTGCGGGACTGGTTTCTAGACTGATGGGTAGCAATGTTGTTGCAGAGGCAGGAGACTCGGTAGTTCTTTGGGTGAAGGCGGTGTGGGTGGTGCGATGGGCTTCGGCGAGTCTGGCGGGGTGGTGTTTAGGACCGAGAGCAGGGAGTTGGACTGGGTGGCAGCATTGCTGCTGGAGGGTCAGACGACATTGTTGGAGGCAGTAGTGGTGTCGGAACAGTGGGCTGCTGTTGGTATAGATTTTGGATGACCGGAGACAAACTTGGTTCATCGAGAAAGAAGTAATCGGTGGTCTGAAATTTCTGGAGATTGGAAAAAGGAAAGGTTGTCTCGTCAAAGGTGACGTGACGGGAGATGATGATTTTGCGAGTAGCAATGTCATAGCACAACTAGCCTCGATGATTAGGAGATAGATCAAGGAAGACACATGGCAGTGTGCGAGAGGCAAGTTTGTGAGGTGCATTGGAGGCTATGTTGGGGTAGCATAAGCATCCAAAATTACGTATGTGATCATATGATGGTAGTCTACGGTATAAGATTTCGGTAAGGGTTTTGTTTTGGAGTGTGCTAGTTGGTAAAATATTAAGAATGAATTCTACCATTTTGACATCATAGACCCAAAAAGGCGGTGGTAGGCAGGCATGAAACAGAAGTGTGCGGACCATGTTATTGATGGTACGTATAATTCTTTCAGCCTTTCCATTTTGGGAAGAAGTATAGGGACAATAAAAACGAAAAACCATGTCTTGTTTAGAACAGAAATTGTGAAATGCCGAGTTATTAAATTCACGTCAATTATCACATTGGAATGATTTGATAGATTTTTCAAATTGTGTTTTAATGAATTTTTGAAACTCGAGGAATTTTGCAAAAACTTCAGATTTGAATTTCAGTGGGTAAATCCAGACAAAATGCGAAAAATCATCCAAGAATACTAGATAGAATTTATGACCCAAAGAGCTAACAATCAGAGATGTCCACAAATCAGCATGAACAATATCAAAGGGAGAAAAAGTAACATTGTTTGATGACATAAATGGAAGACGAGTATGTTTGCCTAGTGGACAAGAAAAACAGTATTGGGCAATTTTCCCATTATTACATTGAATACGCTTAGAAGTCCTAAGAAAAGTAAAAACTGGGTCTCTGGGTGTCCGAGTCTGTTGTGCCAAGTGGAGGGAGAGATCGCCGCAAGGGATAGAGGTGATTGCGGTCTGACAACGGAAGATTGAGTGAATGGATAGAGGTCTCCCACACTATTGCATCGTGTAATAATTTTCTCCGTATTGAGTTCCTTCACAGAAAAACCAAAAGGGTCAAATTCGACAGACACAGAATTATTGCTAGTGAATTTTCTAACAGAAATTAAGTTTTTAATGATGTTAGGTGTGTATAGGACGTGGTTTAGGGAGAAAGGCGGGTGTGGATGTTTGGTGTGTGTGTTACCGTAACCTTTAATTGCAATGCGATGACCATTGCCGACAGTAATAAATTGAGGACACTTTAACCGACGTTGTTGAGATAGGTTACCTGACGACCGGTGAGGTGAGATGTGGCTCCGGTGTCCATGTACCAATTGTCGTCGGGCTGTTGAAGGTTCACGGTGGTGTAGGCCTGGCCCAAATCAGTTGGGGCAGTACTTTGGGTATTCTGCGATTCTTTCTTCTTCTTTGGGTTATTCTGATTCTTCTTCTTCTTCTTTGGAGTTAATGCGATTCTTCTTCTTCTTTGGATTACTGTCAGTGAAATTTCTTGGTGGTGGGCGCACAGTGGTGGCGAGGAGCCCGAAGGCGATTGACCAAAAGGCTGCTGAGGCCCAGGCCCCTACTGATCGAATGCGGGCGTGCGGCGAGGCCCGATTCTTTGGTTGGGCCCACTTCTTGCTACTAGTTCCAGAGTTGTTGTTGTCCAGCCCCCTGGTTGCGTTGGCCCTTTCCGTGGCCCTTGCCTTTGTTGTTGCGACCTCTGCCGCCACGACCTCCGCCATCGCTTTCTTCTTCTTTGGACATGTTGTGGTGGGTGGTTCTTCTTTGGCGCAGTGTTGCCATCCGCCAATCCGCTAACGCCTTTTGATTATGTTCCTCTTATTTAACACATCTAGTTTCTTCCAACAATAGTTGTGAACGTGCCTTGTTGAAACTTGGGAGAGGGTCGGCTTGTTGAATCATTGTTGCGAGTGTGTCATATTCACTTTTCGGTAAACCCGCAACAAGTTGAAGCACCATCTTGGTTTCTGAAATAGAAGTCCCGACGTTGGATAATTGATCGGTTATGAGTTTCAGTTGTTTACAATATTCGGACATGTTGTTAAAATTTTCGAGGCGGGTATTGTTGAATTACTCTTCTAAATACACGTTCCGAGTATTTTTATTGTCCTGAAAGATTTCTTCTAGCCGGACCCAAAGTTCACGTGCCGTAGCACCTGTTTTCATGATAGTGCATAATATGTCTTTGGAGATGGTGCCGTAGATCCATTGTTTGACGATGGCGTCAAGACGACGCCAGATTGAGTCTATAACATCGGTGGGACGAGGAACATATTCGTCAATATGATCGAGCACGTTGTATGCACATGCATGAATGTAGAATAGTTTCATCCACATGGAATATTGACAGTCTTCTTAATCAAGAATTATAGGGATAAAATTTTTGATGTTGTTAACGGCGAATGCCGGATGAAAAGAAGATACTGAACGTTGAGAGGGGTTGTGGGGGAAGACATGGTTGCCGCCGGCCGAGGGAATGGAATTTTCTGGTTTTCTGGCCTAGAATTTTCTGGTTTCTGGCCGAGAAAATGAGGGAGAACCAGAAAAAAAATTTGTGTTTTGGCCGAGACTGAGGAGGAGAACGGAGAAGGTTTTAGGCTCTTGATACCATGAAAGATAGAATAATTTCCCTTAGGGATTCCTTTCATTATTCACAATATATATATTTGTACAAACGTTGATTCCTAATATGGTACGAATCATAACTTACCTTACAAAGATTGATTTCTAATATAATTAAAATCCTAAGTTATCTTAAATATACATCTATCATAATTACAAAATATATAGAGAATATTCGCTAATAAGATCATATAATTAGAACATAGTCGTAACAACTTTGAATTCATTTAACCTAGTTGAGCCATTTCCCTTCCCATATGACTTCTACAAATGTTACATAAATCTATCTGTGGCACATATACTGTTCTATGTACTTATAACAAACATGTGACCGTTTGATCATAAAAATTATTCATTTTATTTTGAAATGTTTTTTTATTTTATTTAAAAATTAATGTTTAACCATGAAAATTTTAAATTCAACTTGAAATTGTATTTAAATTTGCAAAACAACTTATCACCTGTTTTCGTTTTTTTTTTCAACTTACTTTTCACTTTTGAAGTTCTATCTAAGAACATTCAAACATGATTTTTTTAAAAATATTCTTTGCAATATAGTCAAACACAACTCTAATTTCATAAATTTCAAATAAAGTGAAAAATTATTGGAATCTATGATCAAACGCCTACTTAGTTCTACAGCTCCCTTGGCATCTGCCAAAAAAATCTAAGAAATCACCAAAAAAGAAACTCACATGCATACACGGGTTGTACTATTTGGAGGTGGCAAAATTAGTCCAAATTCAAATGACCTGCCCAACCCGCTCAAGATTTCATGAGTTTGGGTAAGAGTGATTTTGATGATGGGTTGGTTTGGGTTAGCCAAAGTTGACCCATCATAAATCAACAGTCCAAATAAAGTCATGATGATGCCCAAATTTGACTCATGAAAATGCTCAATCTTAACGATTAGAGCTTCACTCTAGATTAAGATTTTTGTTTATAAATAATTATTTAAAAATTTCCTTTATTATTTCAGAACAACAAAAACACACCAACGCACTCCAACCACCCACCACACTATCCATCCACCCTACCCCTCCCATACACCAACCCCCACGCAAGCACTGAACCACCCTCACATCTCTGCCCCATAACTTGCGTACTACACCCCACCCCTACCTACCTCTACCCCACCCCTAACCTACACCTACTCCCTCCACCCCACCCCTACCCATTGCCTCTACCCACATCCTCAAATTACTATTTCATATTTTTTTACTTTTATAAAAATAAAAATAAAATTCTTACCTCCCCCTTGCCTCTAACCCCCACCTACCTCCCTCCACCTATCCTCAAATTTCTATTTCATTTTTTTTTTTTTGCTTTTATAAAAAATTATTAAAAATATGAAATTTTTTCTTACCTCCCCCTACACCCCCACCCCATGCCCTACCCCCGTTCTCAAATTTCTATTCCATATTCTTTTTACTTTTATAAAAAAATTATAAAAAATATGATTTTTTTTCTTACCTCCTCCCCTCCACCCCATGGCCTACCCCCATCCTCAAATTTCTATTTCATATTTTTACTTTTATAAAAATTATTTAAAATATAAAAATTCTTACCCCCTTGCCCACCTACACCACCTCAAGTTTTTATTTTATATATTTATTTTATTTATATATAAAATTTTATTAAAAATGAGAAATTTTTCGTACCCCATCACCCAACTCCCCTCCCCCACTACCCCCCCCCCCCCCCCCCCCCCCTCCAAATTTTCTATTTTATATATTTATTTTACTTTTATAAACTTTTTATAAAAAATGAGAAAATTTTGCTTACCCCATCCCCACCCCACCCGAAATTTTTACTTTATATATTTATTTTACTTATACCATTTTTTATAAAAAATGAGAAACTTTTCTTACTCCACTACCCACCCCCACACCTCTCACCCCACCCCAACTACCCCTGCCCTCCCACCCATAATTTTATATATTTATTTTCCTTTTATAAAAATGAAAAAATTCTTAAAAATATTATTCTTATTTTTAAAATAATGATATGAAAAAATCAAATATCATACAAAATAAAATAATATCATAGAAGGTAAGTTTAAAATTTATAAAAATAATGGGTCAAATTGGACAAGTTGGGTTATGACCCATCATTTAGCTCATCTTGACCCGACCATTTTAGCCCATGTAAGCTTTAGGCCGGTTGATCATTGGCCCATCTATTAATTCAACCCATCTTGACCCGTCCAATTTCAGTCCAAACGATTCATCTGTGACCCCTAGTACTATCTATCACATACAAGTATTCAGAAAAAGTTTGCTCATACTCGATATTTATACAAGAAAGTATCTTTAATTATACCATCATCACTTAATCATACATTGTTAATTAAGGTATTTGTAACTTTTATTTTATCACTTAGAAATATCAGATGTGGATATGTATGTTATTTCCTAAATGTTGTAAGTAGCCAATTAGTATAAATGTGTCGGTACATAGATCATATTTTTTTATTTATGGAAAAAGTTAAGAGCCGACTGATGTATAGAGCATGGAAAGTCAAATAATTCGCTAACTACAGTAGGCCCAGACTCCACAGATCAGCATGAGCAATGGGTACGTACCATAAGTCATAGACAGAGAAGAAGAAAGGTGAAATTTTAGACAATTTTGGACGGAGTAGGCTGGTGTTGACACAGGAAATAGTCAAATACATAGATGAAGAAAATTTGTCTTGCAGTTGCAACCACATAAAGAAAAGAACACTAAAGAGTGATTTGATAGGGTGTATAAAAATAATATTGAATAGAATGTATTAATAATGTTGATATTAGTAAGAGGTCCACTGCTACTGCCTTCACTATTCCGTCCTCCCTACCGCCATTGTTATCACCGCGATTTTCACCGCGATTTTTGTCATTATTTTTACGATTTTGACCCTTTTTGCCGTCACCTTTGTTACTGTTTTGGCTCAAATTTCCGGACAATAAGTGAGGGTCGTCATACATGGTTATCATCACGATGGAATTTGCTTCGATAGTTGCCTTTTTAGTCAAATCGACCTCTTCCAACGTTAGCATGGAACGGACCTGATAAAACGGTGGTAGATGATTACTTTGACGAAGTAGTGTTCCAACGACATTATAGGCCTGCAACCATTTGAAGAACAAAACGATCATTGGTATCGGGCGCACCAACGTTGCGGAGTTGGTCCGCCAATTCTTTCATCCTTTTACATAGGCCGAGACGTTAGAAAAATCTTCCATGTTAACATGGGAAAATTCCTGCTTAAGGGTGACAACACGGAAATTCTTGTTATCTTGAAATATATCACGCACCCTATTTCAAGTGTCTATCGCCGTAGCGTCGTGTTCAATAATCGTCTATAAGAGGTCTGTACAGATAGTGGACTAAATCCACTGGAGAACGGTAGCATCAAGGGTTGTCCATAACGTAGGACTATCCTCGGGGGTAGGCACCTTCTCCATGCCAGGTACCGAGGAGATTATGTGATGGAGGACTTGATGCTAGCGTGCGTGAACTTTGAATAATTCTGCCCACGTCGCGTATTGGACGTTTTCCATTTCAAGAACAATAGGGATGTGGTTCTTGATGTTGGAAACCGTAAAGGCAGGATGAAACATGTTCTTTCGACGTAGATATAACGAAAGAACAATAGGTGAATTAGGGATTTGGAAGAAAATTTGGGAAAGATGAGGAGAAAAATTCACGGAATCAGAGAATTGAGCACTGAAACCGAGAAAAGAAGTGGGTAGCAGAAGTGTTGGAGAGAAGGTATTTTAACCCTAGACTTCTGATATCATAAAATAAATATTTTTTTGATTATTTTCATTAATTAATGGACTTTATATACAAGTTACAATCTACAAATATGAAAAATCTTATTCATACTATACTTCTAAATCCTAATAATACTTGTACAAGAATTCTACAACTATGGTTAGTTTGTATACTAGTTTAATTACAATCCTAATATACACGATATATTTATCAGTAATGTTGGATTAGTTATACTTATATTAGTTATGATTGAGTTATTTCTTATACATTATTTGGTTTGATATATTAAAATATTATATAATTTCTAAAAAAAAGTTACTTGTTAACAAAAATACTTTCTACATTCTTTTGCTTTGTAAATTATTTTATTGCAGCAATTTCACTCTCTCTTGGACGACTATTTTATTGCAATGTCTGTTCATTCTCTATATAATTCGAGATTGTTCTAGTATTGATAGAGCAACAAAGCACTCATAAAATCAATGGGGAAATAAAGCTGCAGACTACAGTATTATTTCAAACGTTGGGGTTAAATTTCAGTTGCCAGAGTAGTAAAAGTTTGCAATCAAAGGTGGTTGATGCCGCTTGATTTTTCTTTTTTCCGTTTTTGTTTTCATACAAAGTTGATTTTGCAGCCAAATAATAAAAGTGTATGTCGCACGCCAAAATATCAAATAAAACGATGACACGTGGATATTAACTTAAACAAATAAAATGATATTACAAAAAAAACACCACCGGTCACCCCCTCTATTCCGCCACTGCCCGTCATCTCCTCCGTCTCCGACCACAACCTTGAACTCCAACCACAACACCAAACTCCGGTCGGACCTCACCGCCATGCCCTCCGTTCTCCTTCCCACTGTTTCACACCGCCAACCAACCATTTTGTCTTCTTCATTTCTCCGGCGAGGAACTTCTAGCTCCGGCGAACCGGAACATCCAATCAAACCACCAAGAACAACCCACTGCTCTGGTGAATCTGAGCAGTCAACTAAACTACCACGAACAATCCACTGCTCCGGCGAGGAGCTCCGGTGAACCTTAGCAGTTGCGACACCACCACAACCCCTTCTCGTCCCTTTCTCCTTCATCACCACCACCCACGCTGCCGACGAACTGCCATTAATGGCGAACAAGAAACCAACGACCCTAGGCTATCACATTGGAGGAGGATGGGCTTTTTTCTTTTCTTTTAGTTTGAACTTTTTTTTATATAAATAATTTTTTAATGATTAACAGAATTTAAAAAAGGAAAAAATGGGTATCTCACGCCCTATGAATCTGTGTGATACACGCACTTTGCCACCTCAACAAGTTGTATTCAAGTGGCACAATAAAAAATGATTTGAAGGTGCAGACGGTGGGAGCCTTAATTGAAGGATTTAAGTGAAATACATCGAAAACTTAAAAAATATGTAGATGACTTCAGCTAAAAATAAAATAGAGTAATTTAGTTACCACTTAGATGCTGTCTAATTGTGTAGTAGAATATTTAATTATGTTTTGTTGCACAACAGAAAAAAAATTTAAGAATGAAAATCTGAAAATTTGATTTATTATCAAGTGACTTTAAGAATATTTGTGTCTTTAACTATACTCAGACATGTATTAAAAAAACTCTTGCATTACTAATATTATGGTTTGCTATGTTTTAATTATACATAGTATAATATCAAATATGGTGTATAACTAATACTTGCATTAATTATACATATGTTGAAAAAGTGTACTAAACAAAATATTAGTAATACACAATGTTAATGAATGCAATTTTTTCTATAATACCTCCTACCAAACAACCGTAAGAGTGTGTTTGTTATTGATGGAAATAATTTTTAATAAAAATAAGTTAATTTCTTATTTATATTCAATTATTTGGTGAGTAAGCAAAAAAGTATTATCCTAAGAACATTTGTATGTTATCTAGAAAAATACTATGGAGGTTGGATGGGGTAGGGAAGGGGAGTTTGGGGGTGGGGATTAGGAACCGTTGATGGGGTGGGGAGTAGGAACGGTTGATGAGTGTGGACGAGACAATAAGTTTGGAAGACCATTTATGGAACTTGTTTCCCGTCGATCCGATAGATAAGTCATTTTTCCTCTTTTTTAAAGATTTTATTTTCCTATAAAAAATATTTTGAACAACCAAATACAAAAAATATGTCCCTTGATGCCAAACACACCCTAAGTAGGTGTATCGACATGGATTGAGTGATATGTGAAAAAAGGTATTTGAAAATTGAAATTGTGTTTGGATATGCATTTCAGTTGAAAAAAATTAGTATTGTGGGTGTTAAGAGTCTCACATCGGATATGAAATGGGAACATGAACTCCTTATATGGACTTGGACAATCCTCACCCTACAAGCTAGCTTTTGGGGTTGAGTTAGGCCCAAGATCCATTCTTTACATGGTATCAGAGTCAGACTCATTCCAATTCTTTGTTCACCGATGTTGGGCCCCCGAATTATACTATACACGCTCCAGTTAACAAGGTCTGGGCGTGCGAGGGAGTGTTAAGAGTCCCACATCGGATATGAAATGGGAATATGAACTCCTTATATGGACTTGGACAATCCTCACCCTACAAGCTAACTTTCTGGGATTTAATTAGTCTCAAGATCCATTATTTACCGTGGAATTTAAAAAAGACAACAACCAATTTTTCAAATCTGAAAACTCTATCTTCAAAAACTAACCAAAAATCATTCTAACCTATAACCAAACATTATTTTGATTTTTTCTTTGTAAAATAAAGAAGACAAATATAACTCATGTCCAAACGTGCACTAGTTTGTCATATTATTGCTTCTTTCTTTTTTAATTATTTGTTGTACCAAATTTATCGGCTCAATTAATTTAAATTTGTATCAAATACATTAAATAAAACGATTGTTCCTTGTTATAAGGGCTCGAATGTTAAGTAGGCGTTTGGACATACAATTTCATCTTTTAGCACATGCGATTTCATCTCATTTAATAAAAATTCAAACCCTCCAAAAAGGCATGATTTTGAATTCCAAATTATGATTTTAATTTTTTTAAATGTGAAAGTTGACCCATAAGTTTATATTTTGTAAAAAAAGATCTATAAGTTGGTAGACATATTTACCAATCATGCTTACCAACCATTTATATAAAATATTAAAAGATCTACAAGTTGGTAGTATATTTACAACAAATTTACTCTTACCAACCATGTGAGAGGATTATATCAAAGAGTAGTTATATTACAACTCATGTTCATTTTTGCATTTTATTGAACTAAAGTTTGTTAAATTGATGTTGTATTTTTTAGAAAGGTATTCTAGTAGCGTATTAATTTTGTTATGAATTATTACTTGTTAATTTGGTAAGATTGTATAAGAATTGAGAAAGTTTTGATAGTTTTCACAACTTGTGGGGTTTTTATGTCTATAAGAAAATATAACTTAAAAATCCAAATTATATGTCCAAATAAAATTTTAACTTTAAATCATCATAATTTTAAATCATATCCAAGAGATTTCTAAAATTTTTATTAAGATATTTCCTTTTTTCCCTCGTGTAAAATAATGTAAAAGAAAAAAAAAAGGACTTGTCAGCTTTTGTCCAAGAACTTACTCTTTTTTCATTCTTCTATTTTCTTGTACATTTTTGTCCAAGAAGTTGGTAGGTATCATACTCCCATTCAAAGAGAAGGCAAAGTACAATGAACAAAATTAGTTGGCAAATATGAAAGAGGGAATCGTTTTTTTCTCTTCCTCTACCTGAACAAATTTTGTCCTTTTAAAATAAATTAAACTCTACTCAGTTGTTAAAAGATAGCCTTGTACTTCAATTGAGTTGTTTCAAAGTAATGATGTGATTAATAATTCCAATGTATGAAAGAGTATTATAAGTTCTATGGATTTTATAGTTTTCTTGCAAAAATATGGACTTCCATCACCGATATATAATTGTTTCGGTGCGTAATGTGCCGGGCATATTTTAACCAATTAAACAAAAAAGGTATGTATCATATGATCCAATTATGTATGTACTATTATTTGAATAACATCATCATAGTCTGACCATCGACCGAAAAGCTTGAGATCCTTATAGAACTCTAGTAAAAAATTTAGTATTTTCTGATTAAAGTGAACAGAGGGTAAAGAATGGATTTTGACCCTAATTCAACCTCCTCCATATAAGGAGTTCATGTTCCCATTTCATACCCGATGTGAGACTCTTAACACTCCCCCGCATGCCCATACCTTATTAACTGAAGCGTGGATAATATAATTTGGGGGCCCAACAATCGGTGAACAAAGAATTGAAATGAGTCTGGCTCTGATACCATATAAAGAATGGATCTTGGGCCTAACTCAACCCCAAAAGCTAGCTTGTAGGGTGGGGATTGTCTAAGTCCATATAAGGAGTTCATGTTTTCATTCCATATCCGATGTGGGACTCTTAACACAGAGAGCTAAAACAATAACAACATGCCTAATATAATGTCATAAATGGAGTTTTTGGAGGGTAAGACGTAACACAAATTTTACCCCTGCTTTTGATTCCGATATGCCCCTGCTAAAAAACGTGTAACCAAAGCAGGATAGACAGAAAAATAACGGAAAAAAATCATATTGGAGACGAAATAACAATAAGATTTCATCTTTCCCAAGCTGATGTTTCGATTTTGTAGGATTACATTTTGTTTTAAATTTCTTTTGCAACTTATATATGAAATTAGTTGAAGTTCTATTCTTCATTTTTAATTTAGTCGAGTTCAATTTTTTTGCAGTCAATTACAAAGGATGGTGGCATTCACTTATATGAATAGAGAAAGTTGTGAACTACGAACGTGAATATACTCTATACCTAGAAGTTAGAACAGAATGTGTATCACATCAAAAACATTCAGAAAAAGAATAGAATGTGTCTATAATCAACATTTGAAATCTTTTATTGCGTAAGGGGTCTGTTGAGGAAATAAACTCAGCAATTAAAGTATTAAACTCTAAATTGTTACATGTGCAAGTTCGAGGAATAATGGGAGATTTATCCCACCTAACCCTTTACACAAATAAAATTTGTACTTTAGTAATACAGGGACGCATGAAAAATTACACAATTATGTCACTAATAAAATAATTACAGATTATCTTATAACAAGTATTAGCGATTGACAACTTGATAAAAATGAAACTCTAATATGTACATGTTAAAATTCGTGAATGATATTGTAGGTAAAAATGGTGTCAGGAAGGTTAAACAAAAAGGAAGGATGAGTCGAGAGATGTCTCTCTGTCTTTAAGATAAAATTGCCCCGTATGTATGTTTTTACAGTAATGGACAATAGACTCCCAAGATAAAACAACAACAATCAACAATACAAAACAAATAAGGTTGATTCTAGCGAAGAAAATAAATATAGAACAGATTGATGAAGAGGAGAGAATTTGCGTGTGTTTCTATTTCTGTATATTCTCTGTATTTCGAATTGAGCAGAAGACTTTTTGTTCTCTCTTTAAACTGAACAGTAATGTTCAATTTATAGGGCCGTTGCAATGTTTCTGAAATTTTTAGGGACCAATGTGTAAATAAGAAACACTTTAGGGACCAAAATTTTTTCTGGAAGACATCCCACAGCCCGTGACCCGAAACCCGAGCCCGAGCCGGACCGGACGGGCGGCGATGGGGCTTAGCCCCGAACCCAAGTTCACCTAGGTCCTCCCTCTTCTAAATACATGGGTTACCTCTTGGGGTTCCAAACCCTTACTAAAAAATAGAGCTTATATAGTGTTCAATCCTTCCATCTTCTACCTATGTAGAGATTTGTTATTTTGACCAACACAATCCATTTATTCATGTCTCAGACACCTTACTTTATGTACCAATATCTATTTCATTTCTTAACGAAATTTTACGATACTTGGCACTAATATCATCTACTCATTTAGTAGATTAGGCATATACGAAGAAACGATCATGTGTTTAAGTCACTAAAAATGAAAAAAACTCAATCCAAATAGTTAAGTTTCCAACAGATATAAAACCATCTTTTGCACTATTAATATTCATAATTTTAATCTATTATAAATAAATAAAATGAAAAAGGTGGTAAGACCACCGGCAAAAGGCGTTGGAATTTAGATAAGCAAACTCTTTAAGCTTTCCTCATTCTTTGTGTGCGCGATAATTATGCGAAGTTTGTGAATATTATATACTCACATGTTATAAAGACTGGTCAATGCTTATCTTTTTACCATGTTATTTTCACATTGAACAACATACAGTACGTTAATGCTATAGATTAAAATAACAGCCTCGACTTCTACAAATCACAACCAGGCACCACATTCTTGAACTCGTTCCATTGTAACCGTGTTGCTAATAATTTAAGAAATTATAAGTTGGATGATAATCTTTACTCCGTCCGTTCATATTGTCCACTATACTAAAAATAAATTATCATTTTTACTTATCTATTTAAATATATCAAGAGAAAGCAAAACCTTTTTCCCTTTTTACCCTTAATATTAACTACTGATTTTCAAATTTAGTGAGACTATACACCAATTAATATGAATATTACGATAATATATATATATATATATATATATATATATATATATAAACTTTATTTTTTATTAAATTTTAGGAACGTATAAAGTCAAAATTGAAGATAAAAGTGAACGGAGGAAGTATAAATAATCTCAAGATAATTAACGACTTGAGCTAGAAAAATGTATTTACGTATTCAGAGTGTTTACCCAAAAAAAAGAGGTAAATTTGAATTTGTATGGTGATTTTAAGGATATTTGAATTAATTTGTAAGTAAATGCAATAGATAATTAGCAATAAATAAATTACAATGACAAGTAAGAGAAATAGCCTGAATTGATAGTATCTTGATTGGAACTTGTTAATGAACTTGGTCCGGTCCTTAGTTAAGTTGCTTCGAGCCCGAGCCAATATTGAAATTTGAACGGTTTAAAATTACAGTGAAATCATGCAAGTTAGTGAAATGAGAATCAGATGCCCTTCCAACATGAAGGTTGGACTCCTTTTATAGCTATCAATACAAGACATTTATGCTCGATAATCATTCTCTAATTTAATGCAATTAAATGACAATAACAGTCACTTAATGACCAAAGAGTAACGGCTGGCACCTAACCCGGAACGGGCATGCATCAAACTTCTTCGGTCGCTTACCTAGTGTTATTTGGTTCGGTCTACGCCCGACCTTGCTCTTTCACTCGGACTCACCCCGAGTATCCTCTCACCCGGTGCATGCGTTGCTACTCCCTTTGACCTCATACTTAAATCAATCACGTATCGTGTCGATTTTCACGATATACACATAGATTTTTAGATATCTAGCTAGGCAAGTTCAAAATCCTGAAATAATACAAAAGAGTAACATAATTAAGTTAATAAACATTGTTGTATCATGAGAGGATCCCAGTCAACGAAATTGCACTGCGTGACCACAGCCTCAATTTCCCGAGGATTCAATTGTCAAGATTTTCACATATATAAACAGTTTAAATTTAAATTAATCAGTTGGACCCAAAACAAAAAACGGTTGGGCCCTTTGAAATTTGAACCTCTGATCACTTGTTGCAATTAATGAAGTAGAAAATCTCTCCCGTTCTATCAAAATGGATGAAATCATTATTTGAAAGTTTGGTCTAAATGCTCCGAGGGGTCATTTTGAAAACAGATGTTATAACATAAAAATTATTAAAAAGTTGAAAACATATTTACATGTTGAAATTGTGTTTAGATATTCATTAATTTGAAAAAAGCAAAAGTTTTGCGAGTGAAGAAAAAATACTTAAAAAATGGGTTGAAACTGTTCTTGTGAACTTGAAACTCATCTTTCTAAAAAAAAAAAAAAAAATCAATCCAATAATATAACCAAATGCTGTTTTCAACTCTTTTTTACCTGAAAAAAAAATCTATGGCCAAATGAGCTCTTTGTAGGCGTTTGGCCATAGAAATAAAAAACAATTTTTCTTTTTTTTTTTGAAATTTTTAAAGTAGGAATTAGAGTTGTGTTTGGACATAGTCTTTGCGAATAATATTTTATTGTTGAATTTTACTTTTGCAACAAGGTTTTAGTTGTGAAAAAAGTGCAAAATAAGGTTTTGGTTATTTTTCAAATTCCAAATACAGCTTCAAATTGTATTTAGAGTTTTCATGGCCAAATAATAATTTTGAAAAAAGTAAATAATTCTTGTGGCCATTAATTTATGGTTCGGTTGAAGCTAGTTTCTGCCTTTTTTTTTTGTTTTGTTTTGAAAAAACTGTTTTTCAACGTCTTGAAGCAAACAGTTATGGATTGTAAGTTTCAAGTTTACAAAAATGACCTAATATTCTGTAGGTTACACGATTAGTGCACATATATGTCCTTCCAATATTTGGTAAATAATGTCACAATCTTTGGCTCAATTCGAAGAAAGGATTGTTAAAAAAAGACATATTCGTATTTGAAATTTCAACTACATTAATGTTAGCATCACCTACTTAAGATGACGTTGAAGGCAAACATTGTTTTTTATATGTGTCTTTATTGTTTATTACTGGAAGTTACTTACTTAAAGCTTCAAAACATTCAAAGCATTCCTGAAAAATAAGGTTTTTTCACTTTTACTAATATACTAATTGAACGAGAATATTAAGTTTTAAAATTATTTTATATTCTTCCCCAAAACTATACCATAAAATAATTGATCACCCAATAATATGTCATTCTTGAGTTTTTTTTTTCAATATAAAAAAGTTTGGTAATCTCTTTGTGATGAGTATGAACAGTAATGTAAATTTTTTACCTCATGAAAATCTTACAGTATAGATTATGAGTCTTAAATTAAAGTCGAAGATTTTTACTACTATATCCATGTATATCTTATGCCTTTTCATAGCAGTTGGTAGTATCATGTCTCTTAATAAATTCATATATTTCATTTCATGCACCTTACTTATGTTATCTCAATCTTAATATCATATTGGAATTTATCTTTTAACTAATTGTCATTATAATATACTTGTTGAAACCCTTCAAACTTTGAACAAAGAAGCTTAGTGGTTCCCAAGTACAATCTCCTCATTGCAAGTTGCCATCTTCTCCAATATCCTCAACCACCAAAGAGAGAAAAAAGGAGAGGAGAAAATGAAAAAAAAATATTTCATAATAAGTCGATATATTTAAATGTTTGTCGAAGAAATAATCTCTGGATTATTTTCTTTAATTGAAAAAGTATATATACAATTTACATCTTTCCATAATAAAAAAATTATATTCCTATTCTACTCCTAAAACCTTATTCTATTTGGAGACTAACTATACAATTATGGTAAGTGTACAAGACTAATTACACTATAATATTACAATACCTTATATACAACTTACAGCCCAACCGTGGGCCTGCTAAAGTGAATCCGAGACACAATACGCATACGATAAATGTGTATTCGGTGTATATCGTATGTATATTTAACACAACCCAGCAATCATAGCGTGCGGTTGTCGTACGCTGATATTGTTCCAAAAATCTTCAAAAAGGACTGAGGGAAGACCCTTTGTAAAGATGTCTGCAATTTGATACCTGGAAGGGACATGGCAGACGCGTACTTAACCACGAGCAACCTTTTCTCGAACAAAGTAAATGTCCATCTCGATATGTTTAGTACGCTGGTGTTGAACCGGATTACCAAAAAGGTAGATGGCACTAATATTATCACAATTAGACCTGTCCAACGGGTCGGGGACCCGCCCAACCCGGCCCGACCCAAAAAATCTAGGGCCAGGGTCGGCTTATAGCTGACCCGCGAGCCACCCGATCCGAAAAAGCGGGAACTCGATCTTATGTAGGGTCGGGCCAGGGTTAGAATATTTTACTCGTCTGACCCGGTCCGACCCCAACCCGCGTGTTTTTTAATATAATTTATATTATTTTTCTTTCATTAATATTTATTTTGTACTTATATATATTTTTGCCATTAATATTTAAGTGATAAAATGCATGTTTTTATAATATATGTATTGCTCTAATCTACATTGAGCTCGACATAAAATAAAATAAAAATGGTAGCTGATTATTAATTATATGTTTATATTATTAGTCGTTCTGTTAATATCACGGAAGCATAATGTAGGGAGAGAAAATAGTTGTAAATTGGTGAAACTTTAAATGGTCATAACTCTGCGCTCGGATGTCCGTTTTACCCGATTATTAATTATATGTTTCTAATTTTCCTTTTTCTTTAGTAAACATTTCACGATACACAATAGATTTCAACGTCGAAATTTCATTGATAGTGTAGGTGTGAATGTCAATTTCAGTTTTGGAAATTCAATTTTTTTAAAAAAAAATCATCGACCCGACCCGACCTGCCAAATCCCGTTCCCCTTCCGGCGGGTCGGGCAAGCATGAAAAAAAAGGCATATGACCCGGCCCTAACCCGACCCAACCCGAGCTTTGGACAGGTCTAATCACAATAAATCAATGTCGCTTTCTGAATAGGACAATGAAGCTCTAACAACAAATTAAGTAACCAACATGATTCAGCAACCACATTAGCTACCCCTCGATACTCGGCCTCTGCACTGGAGCGGGACAAAGTTGACTGACGTTTTGCAGACCATGAGACCAAGTTATTACCAAGAAACATACAATAGCCAGATGTAGACCGTCTGGTGTTCGGACAGCTACCCCAATCAGCATTTGTATACTAGACAAGTGTGGACGTCGATGAAGGATATAAATGCAAGCCATAGTCAAGTGTTCCCTGAATTTACCGAATGATGCGTTTGAGTGCATTCATGTGCTCAACCCTGGGACCATGGATAAACAAACACACATGTTATACGACATACGTAATATATGGGCTCGTGAATGTAAGTTATTGAAGGGCCCCTGCAAGACTGCGATAACGGGTTGGATCCTCATATGGTGCGTCGGCCGTAGCACCAAGCTTGGGCTTAGTATCAACTGGAGTGGAAGTGGACTTACATGATGACATCCCAGTCCTCTCAATGATCTCAGCAGCATATTTCATTTGGGATAAGAACAACCTACCTGAATGGCGAGTGACAACAATCCCCAAAATATAACTCAAGGGCCCCAAGTCTTTTATAGCAAACTCAGAACTGAGCATTGTCGCGATAGACTGGCGTAATGCATCGGAAAAGACAATCAAGATAATATCATCCACATATAATAGTATATAAGCCAAGGAAGAACCACGACGATACATGAATAAGGAATTATCCGACATGTTATGAGTGAACCCAATAGTCGAAACATAGTCGGTAAACCTCTTATACCAGGCCCGTGGAGACTGCTTAAGCCCATATAAGGACTTTTTTTAACAAACAGCATGATGAGGATATTTGGGATCCCTAAACCCCAAGGGCTGATGCATATAGATTATTTCTATGAGATCACCATGTAAGAAAACATTCTTCACATCTAACTGATGAATGGGCCATGCTTTCGAAAGAGCCAAGCTGAGCACAATGCGAATGGTAGCCGGTTTGACCACTGGGCTAAACGTCTCACCACAGTCCAGACCAACCTGCTGAGTCTTACCATCACCCACAAATCGAGATTTATGCCTTGCAAATAAACCGTCTGAATTTTTCTTATGAGCAAAAATCCACATAGATCAAATAATATTAACACCAGATGGAAGGGGCACCAACTCCCACATCTTATTATCAATAAGAGCATTATATTCATCGGTTATAATAATTTTCTAATTCGGGTCATTTAACGCAGACATATGATTACGGAGTAAGGGTGATTTAAGAACATTATAATTTAAATTAAAATGTTTTTTGGTTTAAAAACACTCATTTGACTACGAGTGACCGATCTATGACTCGGGAGAGAATAGGTAGATTTTGGGAATTTCTGGACTCGAGGCGGGTGGCGAGCGGTGGGCCCTCTTGGCCCAACTTCGATAACGGGATTGGGAAAGCGAGGGCTGGAGCAGTGGTGGTAGCGAGTGGGTGGTAGCCCGATTACGGGTCTTGTCGATGGCCCCAGACGGGACATAGTTGTGGACACTGTAGCTCGTGACAGAGTAATGGGGCCAGCGGGCAGTAGGCCCACTGGCGGATTTGGAGTGCGGGACAAGTCCGAAAAATAGTGAATAATATACGGGGATATACTATCATCTAAAAATTTATACGAACTAGGCACGGGATTAATAACCTTAGCAAACGGAAATTGGGATTCATAAAAAATGACATGACGACTAATGATGATTTTATTAGTCGATAAATCAAAATATTTGTAACTACGATGATTAGATGGATATCCCAAGAACACACAAGGGGTATAACAGGCCTGAAGTTTGTTAATTATGGTGGACGAAAATAACGGATAACATAAGCACCCAAAGCTCCTAAGATGCGAATACGAAAGAGTCTTATTATATAAAAATTTGAAGCGGGGAAGAATATGTCAAACCTTTGGAAGGAAGAATGCTAAGAAGATATGTAGTCATTTGTAGAGCATGATGCCAAAAAGACGGGGGCACGGAAGCATGAATCAATAAAGTGCGGACACTATTATTAATGGTACAAATTTTGCGTTTGGCTTTCCCATTTTGTGAAGACGTATGATGGCAAGAAAAATGAAAATGGATCCCATTAGTTGCACAAAATTCCCGAAACACCCCGTTGTCATATTATCGGCCATTATTACATTGAATATTTTTTATTTCTCGTTCGAATTGGGTTCTAATGAAAGCTCTAAATTTTAAGAAGATGAAAAAACTTGAGATTTTTTCGCTATCGAAAAAGTCCATAAAATTTGAATAATCATCCAAAAAGAGAACATAATACGGATGACCCAAAGAACTAAGAACAAGAGACGTCCATAAGACGCTATGAATAATATCAAATGACATTAAAGTATGAGAATTATAGTCTACAAATGGCAACCTAACAATATTTCCTAAAGAACAAGAATGACAATTCGGAGTACTATGCGTACCCTTACATGAAATAAAATTATTTTTATCTAAGGAAGACAAAATAGATGACCCCGGATGACCAAGACGAGTATGCCACAAGGAAGGGACAAGGGCTGCAAATGTTGACGGCAAAGCTTGACTAGATAGATCGGAACATGACGTGATAGGATAAAGATCTTCCCTACTATTACACCTCATGAGAGGATTCCCCATCTTGAAATCCTACACACAGAAACCAAACGGATCAAATTTAATAGACACGGAATTGTCAATGGTGAATTTATGGACATACACTACGTTTTTAATCAATTTTGGGGCATGTAGGGTATTTTTCAAGATAAGGGGTGGATGGGGGGAGGGGGAGACAAAATTTTATGACCATAACCACGAATTGGAATAGAATTACCATTACCAATAATTATGCCACGAGGGTTGCTAAATTGTAATAAGACGAGAGAGTACTTGAATCAGATGTCATTTGGGTAGTGACACCGATGTCCATATACCAATTCGGGTCCGGTGGAGTAAAACCAAGTGTGTGCATCGCGGCCTCAATATCGGTCTGAGTGGGGTCTGCTGTATGGTGGGCTTGCGGAGGCCAGGCCCCAAGTACCCCTGCGTGCTACCTCGGCCCATTGCTGCTTCGGGAAGAACCACTGGCCCAGTTGGTATTGGGCCGAGGAGGCTGCTGGAAAACCCACTGGAACTGGGCAGGAACTGGCGGTGAACCTGGGTTGTTGGGCCACTGCCCAATGTTCCAGGCCCAAGGCCCAGTGGCCTAAGGCTGGGACCAGTGGGTCGGTGGCCCATTATATCTGTTACACCTCGTAAGATTAAGATGATAATTAAGAACGTCATTAAGAAAGCAAGATTCGGATATTGAATATAAGGAACACTTACATATGTTAATACGGAAAATTAGTGTATAAACGGAAGTTATCCCGAAATAGTTTTTCTTTAGTGCTATACACGTGACAACGAGAATTAATCCTAGTAGTTGAACTTATTCCAATGGAGTTATGGAATAGTATTGTATTATAAAATTATGTCATTGAGGATACGAGGCTTATGAAATTCTCGGGAATTAAAAGAAGTGGGCTTGAGATTTACTAATTGAAGAACTTGGGGGCCAAAGTGTAAAAAGGAAAAAATCAGATTTTTTTATAAACTTACACTTACCTCTTCATCTTCTTTCTAAACTTAAACAAAAAAAAAACTCTCCTCTCATTCTCTCCTCTACACTCAGCCGAAAATCACCCTCCACCCATAACCAAAATTAAGGTTTTTATCTTCTCTTCCTATACTACATTTTTCACCAAAAATTAGAAGCAAAACAACACCAAAAACAGTGGCAAAAATAGTGGCAAAACAGCCACTGCTTGGCCGAAACCTGCCCAGAAAAATTGAGATTTTTGGGATGAAATTTTGGAAGAAAAACGTGTAGGGATAATGGCTTAACATTGTAGAACACTTGCATGTCAATTGGAGTTGAAGAAGTGAACAAAAAGGAGGAGAAAAATTACAAAACAGTGGGGATTTTCGGACAAACAGTGGGCAGAAAATTGCGGACTGTTTGGACGAATTTGAGGTATAAAAATTTTTCTTTCTATGATATAATTGGAATGCATGTTGTTAGAATTAAGGTAATGAATTTGTGTTAAGGAAGAATTGGAATTTAAGCATTGCATGTGACAATTTTGGGCTAGTTGCCAATTTGGGAGAGATTTTGGTATTGTTGGATTCGTTGGTTATTGTTATTATTATCATCACTAATTGCATGATGAAATTGAAAGAAAACATTGAGATTTAGTTGGAATTAGTTATATGGAAGTATTGAAATCCGAAATTGGATTATAGGAATTAAGATAAGAGTTATGGAATTATGACATGTTGTGGCCAAGAACTTGCATGAAATTGTTGGACATGTTGTGATGTATATGGACTGTTTTAGGGACTGTTTTGTGGTGTTATAATTCTGAAAATTTAGTCACCATTATGCATGTTTAAGTGTGGTAATTGCTAAGGTAAGTCCTAAAGGAATAAGGGTGTAGAAAGGCATAGAAAGACTTCACATTCTACCCTCGTTGTTGTTGGAACATGAGCTGTTTTGTGGGCTGTTTTTAAGGTGGATTAAGATGCTAAATTTACATGAGAAGTGGGTGTGTAAATTCCCTTTATTATTGTCTTGGTTGTGCCCTTAATTGATGCTTGTTTATTGATGTTATTAGCATGTACTTAGCTTGGCTCTTTCAAAGATTTGGCCGATTCATCAGTTAGATGTCAAGAATGCTTTTCTACATGGAGATCTCAAGGAAACAGTCTATATGCATCAACCGTTGGGTTTCAGGGATCCCAACCGACCTCATCATGTCTGTTTGTTGAAGAAGTCATTATATGGGCTTAAGCAGTCTCCACGTGCCTGGTATACACGATTTGCTGATTTTGTTTCGACTATTGGGTTCACACACAGCAGGTCAGACAATTCTTTGTTCATCTACCGCCGTGGTTCGTCATTGGCCTATATTCTGTTATATGTGGATGATATCATCTTGACTGCCTCCTCCGATGCTTTGCGTCAGTCTATCATGGCCATGCTCAGTTCTGAATTTGCTATGAAGGACTTAGGGCCGTTGAGTTATTTTTTGGGGATTGCCGTCAAACGTCATTCAGATGGCTTGTTTCTGTCTCAACGGAAGTATGCTGCTGAGATCATCGAAAGGGCTGGGATGTCATCCTGTAAGTCCACTTCCACGCCAGTTGATGCAAACCCAAAGCTAAGTGCCACAGCAGGTGCACCATACGAGGACCCGACCCGCTATCGCAGTCTTGCAGGGGCCCTCCAGTATCTTACCTTTACCAGACCAGATATTACATATGCAGTACAACAGGTGTGTTTATTCATGCATGACCCCAGAGTTGAGCACATGAATGCAATCAAACGCATCATACGGTATATTCAGGGGACACTGGATTATGGTTTGCACTTGTATCCTTCATCTACATCCACACTTGTCTCTTACACGGATGCTGATTGGGGTGGTTGTCCCGACACCAGACGGTCGACTTCTGGCTACTGTATGTTCCTTGGCAACAACTTGGTCTCATGGTCGGCAAAACGTCAAGCAACTCTGTCACGCTCCAGTGCAGAGGCAGAATATCGAGGGGTAGCGAATGTGGTCTCCGAGTCATGTTGGCTACGTAATTTGCTTTTGGAGCTTCATTGTCCCATTCAGAAGGCAACCTTGGTATATTGCGATAACATTAGTGCCATCTACCTTTCAGGTAACCCAGTTCAACACCAGCGCACCAAGCATATCGAAATGGACATTCACTTTGTCCGTGAAAAGGTTGCAAAAGGTCAAGTTCGCGTATGTCATGTCCCGTCTCGTTATCAAATTGCGTATATCTTTACAAAGGGTCTACCAATGGTTCTCTTTGAAGATTTTAGGGACAGCCTCGGTTCAAAACCGCCTCCGCTATGATCAAGTGGGTGTGTTAAACAAAACAGCCCATTCTCGGCTGAGTCTTACCAAACAAATAAGTGTATATATGGTATATATATTATAGTATATTGTAGTATAAAATGTTACCTTAATTAGTGTTATACACCTACTATAATTGTATAGGTAGAATTATGGTAAAATAAGGATTTAGAAGTAGAATAGGAAAAAGATTTTCCTATTATAGAAATATGTAACTTGTATATTATATCTATTCAATCAATGAAAATAATGAAGAGAATTATTTCTTTCAGTATGATTCAAATTTCAATTGATACATACTCTTATATGAATAAAGTGATGAAATTTATACAATATGCGATGCTTAACGAGATGAAAATTCTCGTTTATGTGAATATAAAGAAAAAGTAGACATGAAAGAAGAAAAGGGGCAGTGCAAAGAAATAAGAGAAGTGGTATTGACATTTTCTAAAATGCTGGTTAAGCTTTAAATAATTTGTAAATTATGGTTAAAAATAAATTATATTTCGAACAATTAGTTATTTATATACTTGACCTTCTATTATCGAAAGTTCAAACTCGAAATTTCTATTTAAGAGAGATATATCATGAAATTCTTCGTTCTAACTGTTTTTGGTAAATTTCTTCGTTCTAAGTAATCCAAGGAAATTCAAAGTCATAAACTAACCGCGAAAAGGATAAAGACTTGTCAAAGTGTTTGACAAAAAGGCCCCAGCGAATATTCCGCTGGCATAATTATTGTCTCAAATCGCACGCCTCCTCGTAAATCCCTTCAAACGCTGAGGATAATATTGTCATTCAACCGAACTCATCCACCGCTTGATTCACCATGATGTTACATCTACGATTCAAAATTAAAGTTTGACTGCAAGTACGAAAAAATATGCAGACAAGAATGATACGGTCATGACTTTGACCAGTGATAATTTGATTTTTTTATAGAACAGAGAGAAAATAAGAGAGATCTCCTTTTGTCTTTTCCTTTTTTTATTTGCTGTTTCATTCCCAAATTTTAAAAAGAATAATCGTCTAATTTTCATTATAATTTCTAAAAATTATATGAAAATATTGTCCTCACTGATCTATTTCATAGATATATGAGTAAATATAATTTTTAATAAAAATACATCATATAAATTAAAATGAAACAAACAATTTTTAGGACAATAACAACATATTTAATATAGTGCACAAGTGAAGTGAAGGTAAAGTAAAAACAAATCTTAATCTACCTATATGAGTTAAAAATGCTGCTTCGATAGACACACACTTGACTTAAGAATATTGTGTATATTATAAAATATATTAGTAAAATATAGAATAAATATTTTTTAGTAAGTATTTAATATTTCAATTTATTGACTATAACTTTTATTTTATCTGCGATAATTCGAATCCTTCCGGTCCCTTCGCATTTAATCTCTCCCTACCCTATGTAATAAGTTTTATTTTTAAAAAAATATTTTTTTTCAATATAAATAAAAAATATGCTCGGCTCTTATCATGCTTTTTGATTTTTGGAATTTTTTTTGACATAAAAAGGAGAGAGAGAGAGAGAGGGAGAGGAGAAGGGGGCTTTTAGTAGTTGTCATATTTTGATATTTTGGCATTTCAAAGTCCATTGTTGGTTTTCTCTCTCTCTTTCCGCCATTGAAGAAAAAAACATTCAGGTGTTTGAGGAAGAGGAGAAGAAATCCTTATTTTTGTGGGTAGGAGAAGAGAGGTTCCTTGCGCTCTTGGCGAAGCAGAGATGAATGTTATGCGTCGCCTTAAGAGCATTGCTTCTGGACGTTCTTCCGTTTCAGATCCTGTAATTTTCTTCTTCTTAAATGGGTCTAAATAGAGTGAGATAATTATAAATGTTTCATGTATTTGACCCCAGCTAGTTTAGGATTGAATATGATTGTTGTATCTTTGTTTTCCGCCTCTTTCAAATGGGTCTAAATACTGGGATTTAGACATAGTTAAAGTTCCAGGAAATAGAGAAAATAATGTAAAGTTTGGGAATTTACTGGGTTTCTGTGTGTTTTCATCTGTTAGTTTTTATCTGAATATGATTTGTTTTGATTTGGAAAGTCGAGAGAAAGATGTTCACTTTTTGAATATGGGAATTTAAATTCTTGGGCTTTTTGTTGTCTTTCTTTTGGAGAGGGGATTTGTTGAATTTTTTTGTTGACTGCTTCTTTTGACATTTTTGTAATTCTTGAGGGGGTAAAAAAAAAGAAAGTTTTATAGTGAGATTTTCACCATTTTAGCTCTAATTATGTTGGCGGGAAAAAAGGGCAGCCCAGTGCACAAAGCATTCCGTGTTAGCTCTAATTATGTTGCGAGTGATGCAAAAAAGTTAGGCTTTACGGTGGATATCTTGGCTTGCAATAGGGTAGATGCCATTTATAGATCATTTGCTTATGTGACTAGTAATTCTTTATCTTTTTGGCCTGGGGTAGGTAAGATGGGATTTATAGTGGAAGCTTGGAACTTTCTTTTTATTTTGTTTATTTTGATTAGATTTATCAGTAATTCATGGAAAGAATATGATTGATTGCTGATATTTTATAGGGTGGTGATGCAAGCACAAAGAAGGTGAAGGTTGAGCAAGAAGTAGATCAAAGAGTGGTTGGTGATACTCAAATGGAAGATAGATGCACTACTACAGTTCCAAAGGAGGATATGACTTCTACATCTAAGGAAACCACTACTGGAAGTACATCAACAATGGATACTAAACCTGAAAATTCTGAACTTGATGAGCTTCCTAAAGAAATGCATGAACTGAAAATTAAAGACAAAAAAGCTGATAGTCTAGAGGATAATTTAAAGGTATCTGCTAATTTTCTAATCTTTCATGTCAAATTTTGTACCTAAAGTAGCTGTTTTTATATTCTGAAAATATGTTGCTGATCTATCTTGTTGCATTCCATAGGATATGGAACCTGCTGTTGTTAGTGGTGACGGAACAGAGACTGGTCAGATAATTGTGACTACCGTGAGTGGTCGAAATGGACAACAGAAACAGGTGAACTAGTTGAATATAATTGTATTTCTCTTTACCCCTAGGCTTTTATATTAGCTCGAATCAGAATTGACCTCCTATGCTTTTCCCAGACATTGTCTTACATGGCTGAGCGCGTGGTTGGTACTGGTTCATTTGGAGTTGTCTTTCAGGTAATGTTATACATTTATCTAATGTCTATTGAAATATGCTAGGTTGTTGTTGAAAGAATGCAGTTGTATGGATGGCTTTATTAATTCACTCTGTCTTTTTTATGTCAGGCTAAGTGCTTGGAAACTGGTGAATCTGTAGCAATAAAGAAGGTATTACAGGATAGAAGATACAAGAACAGGGAACTTCAGATTATGCGCACGCTTGATCATCCTAATGTTGTTAAACTAAGACACTGCTTCTATTCTACTACTGAGAAGAATGAAGTATACCTTAACCTTGTCCTGGAATACGTGTCTGAAACTGTTTACCGAGTTTCAAGGCACTACAGCAGAATGAACCGACACATGCCCATTATATATGTGCAGCTATACACATACCAGGTGAGCTTATTGCAGGATTCTTCATTTTTCTCATCAAGATTGTGGAATTTCAAATTCTAGAAACTTCGATTTCTAATCTTGCAAACTATGTTGATTTCAGAGATTAAATGAATTTTCTCTAAATTATACATTTTACAGATATGTCGGGCGCTGAATTACATGCACAGTGTCCTTGGTGTATGCCATCGTGATATTAAACCTCAGAATCTTTTGGTGAGTACTCATTTTTCCCTCTTGATATGCTTGTTGCTTTTATATGCCCTTGATAGTCTGATACTAATTGCTTATCATCTCCATTCACTCTTTTCCCCCTATCTGCCCTGACAATTTGTGGCTTATTTGACTGAAGGTTAATCCCCACTCGCATCAGCTAAAGCTCTGTGATTTTGGAAGTGCAAAAATGCTGGTATGCGGTGTTTCATTTTTAACCAAGTTTTCTTTTTTCCTTTACAATTAGGTAGTCCCTAATATTCTAGCCTATGTGGTATAGGTGCATGGAGAGCCCAACATATCATACATTTGTTCTCGTTATTACCGGGCCCCTGAATTGATCTTTGGGGCTACGGAGTACACTACTGCAATTGACATGTGGTCTGCTGGTTGTGTTATGGCTGAGCTACTTCTGGGACAGGTTAGATGATACCTGTAACATTATGTTCACGGTCTTATCTATTCATTGCTGGTGGCATAATCTCTTGAAGCTTACACCTGCTTCTGTTTCACGTGTTCTCATTTATGAAATTAGATACATTTGAATGTTAAGATGTTTGCTTGCGCAATCCAATTCCAAAAAGTAAAAGATTAAACAACTAAGGAATACATTGTTAGTACCCTCGAATACACTAGTATGACATATTGCTACTGTATTATTTGCAGCCTCTTTTCCCTGGAGAAAGTGGCGTTGACCAACTGGTCGAGATTATCAAGGTGTGCAGTCAAGACTCTTTAACTGATATCACATGCGGTCTGAAATCTTGTCTAATTTGTTGCATTCTCTTGCTAATTGTCTTTTTTATACTTGTTGCATATCAGATTTTGGGGACACCAACTAGAGAGGAGATTAGGTGCATGAATCCAAACTACACAGAGTTCAAGTTTCCCCAGATCAAAGCTCACCCCTGGCACAAGGTTAGTGAAAACTTATTAAGTTGATGTGTCTCCTTCACTATTAGTTGAGTTGTTTCCCTCCTTCCCTCTTCATTCAAATTGCACAAACCACTTGCCCAGACACGAGGCAAGCATGTATCAAATCTTTAATGAGATTGCAATCTGCAGATATTTCACAAAAGAATGCCACCTGAAGCAGTAGATCTGGTGTCAAGGCTTCTCCAATATTCTCCAACTCTACGCTGTACCGCTGTAAGTAAAGAATTTTCTTCTTAATTATCAAGAAATTAGGTTATTGTGCTAGTTTTCTTTTTCTCTTGTTTCAATATGCGAGTCCTCAGTCGTGTGCTTTTGGCACTTCTATGCGATCTTTCTGCATGCTTATAAAGTTTAAAAATTGTAAAAAATAAATTAGAATTTATGTTGAATATAACACTCCATTTTGTTACTAATGTTGTGGAGAATCAATGACTACGGATTCTTCCTATGATTGTTACTGGTTTTAAGTGGTATTATCCTTTAAACGTGCATGATGTCTGTATTCCGGTGGATTTTGAGCATATTTTGTGTTAATTGACAGTTGGAGGCATGTGCACACCCTTTCTTTGATGCTTTAAGAGAACCAAATGCTTACTTGCCAAATGGGCGACCTCTGCCTCCCCTATTCAACTTTACAGCTCAAGGTAAGCTTCAGTTTAGTATTTCCTTTTACTTTTACATGATTTGATACCTCCATCTGACTATTGTAAGTTCCACGCAGAGCTCTCTGGTGCACCTAATGAACTGCGGAAACGCCTTATTCCCGAACACTTGCGCAAGTGAATTTTGTGAAGACAGTTGCTTAGGCTTTGTAAATGGATTTTCTTGAGAGGTTTGGTTGCCTAATCAGCAATATGTTTTACTCCAGCAAATGCAGCCTGCTATTCTTGGCCTTGGTAATATTTGATGGATTTCAACTTCAGAACATGGGAGCTAGTAACTTTCTAGTTGGTTTTGGATGGAGGATATGACAGTTAGATTCACGGGTGAATGATCAGAAATGTCTCGTCTTTATTAACAAACATATTATGTGTTGAGCGTTCAATACCCCAGCAGTTTTAGATGAGAGTTATCATCTGTTAATTTATACCTTGTAGCAATATCTAGTTTGAGGGGTATTCATAAGATTAATGAGTTATTAGGATTTTTCTATTCTTTAAAGTACATTTCTTCTTTTCTGGTTGTCCAATAGGAATGTGAAACTGCATCATGCTAATATATTCACTATCAAGTTAATATTTGAACTCTACCAAGTGAAGCATTTCCAGGAATGAGAAGAGAAAATCGAGATGCATTCGTTCATCGGCTGTTTAACGATCATTTTGTTAATGATTTACGTTCTTATGTCTTGTCAATTTTCCGAAATTGACCACCTGCATTGGATACTGGAAAATGACAATACTAGAAGGCAAAATATCTGTTTACTATTAGTTATGGTGTTTATTTGTGTGCATCTGGACCATTCTACTAGACATTTACCATTTCTTTTTAACATATAATGGGTAACTTTTCCATAAGGGCGTAGTCAAATGAAAAGAAACCAGTTTCACATTTTTTGCTTCTCAGATTCTTATCATTACATTAACTTAAAAGTGTTGCTCCGTTTATGAGACTTAAAATTTTGAGCATTATACACTAATTAAGGAATCATAGAGCATTGGATGTCCCTCATTCAGCAATTTAAGATCAATCATAGCCATCAATTGGAGATTCAAAGCACTAATTAACAGCAACTACAATCTCTTATTTAAATCGGCATTAAATAACTCTAAGGACAAATTTGAACCAGGGAGATTACATCCCCGTTCAACAAATAAGGACAATCAAGATAGACAACTGCATGTGGTCTAGATGGTTTATGAACTTGCGACAGATAACTATTTAATCTATACAAAGATAATACACCCTCACATCAATAGCCTTTTTCTTTTTCTTTCTTTTGTGGTAATCTATGTTTAAAGCTCTCTTGCCAAGCACGTAGTTGTCTCTTGGATCAAACAAAACACAATGTGCCTTTCAAACCGGTCACACGGTCCCACCAGAAATCCTGAAACGGCTGCCACCATCGCGAACATTATCAGTTTTTTTGTGTTTAGCGTTCATCCACTCCATAGGGGATGGTTCCAGGAAATGTTTATAGTTATGCTACCCATAATAAGAAAGACCACATTGACTTCAAATGGAAAGGGTTCTGGGGAATAATTTATGTACTTTGTTCAATAACATGTGCTTATCTTCTGATTCATACAACCAAAGGCAGGCAATGACCAATATGTGTTATGAAATATTATGCTCTTGCCATATGTTCACTATAAAGACAGGGACTGAGGTCCCCCAGATAACCAAAGGCAGGAAATGAACACGTTTATGAAATATTATCCGCTTACCATATGCTCGCAATAGAGAAACAGAAGACTGGTGGTGGGAAAGCTACAAGTTTCTGCAAGCTTTAAAGTCATTAAGCTTTAGCATAAAAGGAATAAGAAATTGCAGATGCAATTATACCTTTGCATATAAATAAGAAATTTATACATGTAATTGATACAAATGAATTATTTATTAAAATAGGTGTCCATCAAGCAATTCATTGATCACTACACATTAAGAGAAAGATAAATCTGAAAGTAAGATATCTAGACATCTGAATATAACCATCGTCTACTTCATCCAGAAAAAACTCATGCAACCCTTGGAAACAAAGGACAAAAGAGAGGATAGGAACTTCCCATTGAACAGGTTGTCTTTCTATGTTCTTGCATTGCTGAAGAGTAATCAGTTATTAAAAAGCCACTGGTACACACCTACCCTTCGCTTTCCAGGCCGCTGACTCTAAGGCCCCAGTACTTCTTTTGTTTGATAAAATGATATCAAGCAAGAAGACCCTGAGTACAACAATAACAACATACCCAGTGAAGTCCCACAACGTGGGGTCTAAGGAGGGTAGAGTGTACGCGGACCTTATCTCTACCTTGGTAAGAGGTTATTTATGAAAGACCCTCGGCTCAAGACAAAGCATATGCACAAGAGAAACGGTCAGATCCGGACAAGAAATTTAAAGCAGTATGAAAATGAGAGTAACAAAAGCGGATAAGTCATGATAAAGCATTCTGAAAAAAAAAAGTAACTAACGTAGGTAAATAAGATAAACAAAGTACACGAAAGAACATACAACAACAGAAATCAAAGGACATTGGACTATAAAACAATACTGCGCCTATTAGTATGATAAGCTAAGCAAGACTACAATAATAACACTACAACTACCAGTATGTAAGCGTAAGTAGGACTATGCTCAACTACCTACTACACTTCTACCCTAATTCGTGTCCTCCACAATCCCCCTATCTAAGGTCATGTTCTCAGTAAGTTGCACCTGCGCCATATCCCGTCTAATCACTTCTCCCCAATACTTCTTCGGTCTACCTCTACCCCCTCCTGAACCCGTCCATAGCCAACCTCTCACACCTCCGCACTGGGGCATCTGTGTCTCCTATGCACATGTCCGAACCATCTCAACCTCGTTTCCCGCATCTTATCATCCACCGAGGCCACTCCCACTTTCTCCCAAATATTATCATTTCTAATCCTATCTCTCCTTGTATGCCCACACATCCATCTCAGCATCCTCATCTCCGCAACTTTCATATTTTGTATGTGCGAGGTCTTGACTGACCAACACTCCGCCCCATACAACATAGTCGGTCTAACCACCACCCTATAGAACTTGCCTTTAAGTTTTGGTAACACATTTTTGTCGCACAAGACTCTAGATGCGAGCCTCCATTTCATCCACCCTGCACCAATACGATGTGTGACATCATCATCAATCTCTCCATTCCCTTGGATAATAGACCCGAGATATTTGAAACTTCCTTTCTATGGAATGACCTGAGTACCAAACCTCACCTCCACGCCTGTCTCATGGTCGCTCCCGTTATTGAACTTGCACTCCAAATATTCTGTCTTGGTCCTACTCAACATGAACCCTTTAGACTCCAGAGTCTGTCTTCAAACCTCCAGCTTAGCGTTCACTCCGTTGCGAGTCTCATCAATCAGGACTATATCATCTGCGAATAACATACACCATGGCACCCCCCCTTGAATTTTTCGCGTCTGTCCATCCATCACCAAGGCAAATAAGAATGGGCTAAGAGCTGATCCCGATGCAGCTCCATTATCACTAGAAAGTGCTATGAGTCTCTTCCTACTGTCCATACCCTGGTCTTGACTCCATCGTACATATCCTTAATCGCCCTAGTGTACGCCACATGTACACCTCTAACCTCCAAACATATCCATAGAACCTCCCTAGGGACTTTGTCATATGCTTTCTCGAGGACGATGAAAACCATATGTAAGTCTCTCTTCCTCTCCCTATATTGCTGTACCAACCTCCTAATAAGATGAATGACTTCTGTAGTCGAACGCCCCGGCATGAATCCAAACTAATTCTCGAAAATAGACACGTCTCTTCTCACCCTCATCTCCACAACCATTTCTCAAACTTTCATAGTGTGGCTTAGCAGTTTGATACCCCTATAGTTGTTGCAACTCTGGATGTCACCTTTGTTCTTGTACAAAAGAATCATTGTACTCCACCTCCATTCTTCGGACATTCTTGCCGTCTTAAAAATGACATTAAACAGCTCAATCAGCCGCTCCAAACCTGCCATGCATGCGCTCTTTCAAAATTCAATTGAGATCTCATCAGGCCCGCTCGCTCGTCCCCTGCGTATCCTGCGAACAACATCCTTAACATCCTTAACCTTAATACTTCTACAATATCCAAAATCCCGGTACCTTCCGAATTACTCCAGATCTCCTAGCACAATGTCTTTATCTCCTTCTTCGTTCAAGAGTTTTATGGAAGTAAGACTGCTACCTTCGTCTAATACGCGCATCCTCCACCAGTACTTTATCGTCCTCGTCTTTGATGCACCTCACGTGATCCAAGGCACGAGTCTTTCTCTCTCGCCTTGGCTAATCTGTACAACTTCTTATCCCCGCCTTTTTCTTCTAATTTCACATACTGGCGTTCAAAAGCCGCCATTTTTTCGCTGTAATCACTAGCTTTCCCTCCTTCCTCGCTATCTTATATAATTCCATATTCGTCCACTTCTCCACCTCATCCTTGCTTTCTACCAATTTCGCATACGTCACTTTCTTTGTTTCCACCTTCTCTTGAACTTTACCATTACACCACCAGTCCCCTCGATAACCACCACGGCTACTCCGCGAGACTCCTAGCACTTCTCTAGCTACCTTCTGAATGCAACTATCGTCCTGTCCCACATACCGGTCGCATCCCCACTACTCCCTCAAGCCCCCTAGCCATCAACCTCTCCCCAATCTCCTTTGCACTATCCATGGTCAAACTCACCCATTTGATTCTTAGTCTGTCATCCACAACCCTAATCTTCTTCTCCATCTTAATCTCTAAATCCATCACCAAAATCTTATGTCGGGTTGTAAGATACTCACTCGGAATAACCTTGCAGTCTTTACAAAGACCATTGTCAACCTTCCTAAAGAGCAAAAACTCTATTCAAGTACCGAACTACGGAAAGTCACCAAGTGCTCCTCCTTCTTCAGGAACCTCGAATTGACTATCACCATCCCAAAAGCTTTAGCGAACTCCAAAAGTGAGGCACCTCCCCTGTTCCTGTCTCCGAAGCCAAAGCCTCCACGCACGTCGTCATAACCCCCGGACGTGACCCGATATGTCCATTGAAATCCCCTCCTACAAATAACTTCTCAGTAGGTGGTATACCTCCCACCACCTCATCCAAATCCTCCTAAAAACGTCTCTTCTCCTCCTCGTCCAAGCCCGTTTGTAATATTCATAGTGAACCTTACAACTATCAACTTAATCGTCATCATCCTGTCATTAACCCTCCTAACCTCTACCACCTGATCCCTTAGCTCGCTGTCTACCAAAATGCCTACCCCATTCCTATACCTCGACCTACCTGAGAACCATAACTTATACCCGTCCACATTCTTAGCCTTAGGTCCTACCTATTGGATCTCCTAAACATAGACTAATTCTCCTCTTCTTAAGAATCTTAACTAGCTCTATGGATTTTCCCGTTAAAATCTCAATGTTCCAAGACCCTATTCTCAGCCTAGCATCTCCCTCACCCAACTTATCCACCCTAACCCTCGCCCCCGTCTTCGATCGAGAAGATGATCCTAATCTGCCATCATTCACCAAAGCCACTAGAGCAAAAAAATAAAAATACTAGTCAAATATAAGCTAATCAAAGGTTTATACTATAACAAGCATGACTCAATACTAAAGCACAAGTTAGCAGGAATCTAGAGGCAAGTCGGACTACTATGACAAGAATAATATATCTAAAGGCAAGAATATGAAGTCAAAATTCAATAAAGCGGAGGAGGCAAGGTTTAACTACAAGGATAACAAACAAAGAATGAATACGGGCCACCGGAGGTACCAACTCCAGGTGGATAGCACCTGTTCGCCGCCGAAAATATTGTGCACCTGGGCAGCATGACTGGAAACCTACTGGAGAGGAGGTTTCCGGTTGGGGATAAAGGAAGCAAAAAACAAAGAAAATAGAGGAGAGGAGAGAAGCGAAGAGATCTGGCCGGAAAACATACTGTTCACCGGATAGATATGGCCGGAACGCAGTCGCCGGCGATAGGGAAAGAGGAGATGAAAAAGCGTACCTGGTCGGAGCAGCGGCGACTAGTGCCTGGTCGCCGGCCGGAGGATGGAGTGGCGCCCAACGCTGGGTCACCGTCGAGGAAGGGAGTAGGGGAGTTGTTATTCTTACCATTGGGGCAGAAGAGAGAGGAAAGAGCCTGGATATGCTAAAAATATAATTCATCTTTTAGATCTTAATCTTGTAAACAATGACCCACTTACTCATTTTCTTTGGGACTTCAAGTAATATCATTCCATAGACAATTTCATTTTACAAATAAGTGTATTTTCCCTAAAAGATTGCATTACATGCTTCTTTTGAAACTATATATAATTCTAGCTGAGCATAGTCTACCACAATCTTACGAAGTTTTCATCCATTTACCACTGCCTGTTGATATTTCTTTCATCAAAATCATTATTCAATGAATGTCATTTTCATCAAATCTCCCTCCATTAACATCAAACAGCTAACACATAGCATTTTTTCACATGGCAATACAACTGAAAGCATCAGCATCATCGAACACATATCATTTAACATAAACAAAAAGGATGAGATCGAGGAAAATAAGGAGCCCAAGCAACAGGTACAATAGTATCACAGCCACATAAACACCGGAAAGTCAACAGTTGCTCTAATCACTGTCAGAAACTGAGAAAGTACAAACCAAATGCTGTAACCAAACATACAGTGACCATTTTTTCAGTCAACAAGACCACATAATTTCCAGAGCTCTAGAAAAGTCTAGAAACAATCTAAAGTTTCCTGACAGCCCGATAAATGCATAAGTCAGCTCCCTATTCTTGTTGGCTAATTTGTCGACTGAAACGGAAGCAACTCCCAACTATAATTGCAGAGCAGATATCAGGAATTAAGAGAAAACAATAACCCTAACCATAATTATTGTTAAAAGACACTGAAGATGGTTTTATACCTGTGTAGGAAAACTCATCACGTGATCATGTAGAACGAAGCTTTCTTGAGGATCATCAGACCCTGCCTTCATGGAGTCAAAAATATTTCTCAGAATGAAGACCAGTTATCTTCCCTGATCCCGAGGAGTGGCAATTGGTGCCTGCTGTGGGAGAGTGTCGCGAAATAGGGACTAGGGAATTGATTCTCGTATAAGTCTCAGAGAGCAATCAGTTCCAATAATTCCTATCATTCACATTGATATGCATAAAGCTTAACTTTTAGTTCTTCACCGCTTGTAATTCGCAAATATACAGACATGAACTAGAAACCCTGTGATGAATAGCAGACCTAATTAATGAAATTGGATGATCTGATCTTGCCAAGCGCGAAGGAAACAAGAGCCAAGAAAGGTCAAAGGAATGTTTTCTACCAATAATCCCCACAAGAACATATCCCTTCCTTAAAATGATGAAAAAAATTTGAATCTCACAAAATAACATGTCGATCAAAAACTCTTGACAAGAATTTCATTGCATATGACAGTCACCACATACACGAAGGTTCTTGTAAATCCAAATTGGTACTCCTTTTGGAACACAAAGAAGCCCAAAAGCGATAGACAACTTCACACTGTGATAAGAAAAACTTCGTCCCCTTCCTTCTTCATTGGTATCATGGAGAGAAAAATTCAAGTCAGGTACATATCCAGCTTCCTTTATCAATGCAATTACATCATTAAGTTTTGAGTAAATTTTATCACTCTTTGGATGACTTCTTTCCTCAGATATAAATGTGTGCACCACTCCATTCATCTCAATCCAAATATAACCAGGCTCTTTGTTAACACCCTTCAACTTCATTTTTCTTCTAAGTTTTGCTGCATTTTCCCATTTCCCAGCAGCGGAATATATATTTGACAACATAACTTAAGGGACAACATCTTGTGGTTCTAACTGAAAGAAGGCCATTGAAGCTTTCTCTTCTAGATCTGTATTCCTATGTACTCTACATGTAGCAAACAACGCTTTCCACACAGTAGCATCAGGTTCAATATCCATTTCATTGACCAACTTCTCAGCCTCCTGTATTTTCCCCGCACCGCCCAAAAGATCGATCATACATGCATAGTGATCAGGGCTTGGTCTTATACCATAATCTTTCTTCATTGAATCGAAGTGGAGGTGTATATATATACACACTTGTACATATATTTTCTTTTCTTAAGAAAGCAATTCTCTCAAACACTTCTAATGCATTCTCTCCCATCATCTCCCATTCTCTCCCATCATCTCGCATTCTCCCTTTCTTATGCATTCTTCAATAATGCAGCAGTTAACACTGCAGTAATATAGCCTCGATTCATCAAATTAACAGATCCAATGCAATTGTGGTGTCTTGGTTAATGAGGAATGTGAGTAAGAGCTTACTTACCGGAATGCTTTATAATTCAGACTCATACAATATATGGGAAGAATTAAAAGATAGATTTGACAAGATTAATAGTTCCAGGGCTTTCCAACTGCACAAAGAAATATTTTCTATGACAAGGTACACTATCTGTGTCAATGTATTACTCCCGACTCAAGGATCTGTGGGATGAATATGATTCTATCATACTAATCCCGTCTTGTTGCCCAAAGTCAAGAGACTTTGTGGATCATTTACAGTATCAAAGACTAGTGCAATTTCTCATGGGACTGGATGAGAGTTACAGTCAAATAAGGAGTCAGATCCTCATGATACAACAAATACCTACATTAAACCAAGTATATGCCATGGTCAATCAGGAAGAGAGCCAGAGGATGGTAGCAGGAACTGGTAGGGTGATGTTTGAGTCAGTGAAATCATCTGCCATGTTCATAACTAGAAATGGAAATTTCAGAAGTGGAAGTGAAGTTCAAAAACAGAAGAAACAATACAATTCCAATGCATATTGTGATCATTGTCATCTTAAAAGCCACTCAAGATTGGAATGTTACAAACTAATGAAGTGTGACTATTGTCACAAGACAGGACATGTACAGGAGGGTTGCTACAAGCTTATTGGATATCCAAAAAATTTCAACAATAAAGGGAAGAAAGCCTATGCAGTCACAGGAGGGACTATGTTGTATGAGAACACCGGACAAGAAGGGGCAGTACAACACCACTATTCATCAAAGTTTCTACAAAATGCACAACCATTCACAAGTCAGAAACACACTGCTGAAGTGATACCATACAACCAGTTCACACCCAGCCAACATAAAAAACTTCTTGACCTGTTGAACAACAGTGCAAATAATGTCAATGCCAACATGGCAGGTAAGCATATTACTGATTCAGGGGATAGTAGACACATGTGCAACTAATCATATGATTGCTGACCAGAAGTACTTACATAATAACCTGTTGACAGAAGGAACAGGAAAAATGCAACTGCCCACAGGAGATTCAGCCAGAATCTCACATGTTGGGGAGTACTACTTAGGAGGAGGTGATGTCCTTAGAAGTGTCTTATGTGTACCAACTTTCAAGTTCAATTTACCGTCTGTTTCAAAAATGACTAAAGAATTGAATTGTAGTGTTACCTTCTTCCCAACATGTTGTGTGTTTCAGGATCTCTCATCTTGAAAGGTGAGGGGGATTGGTAATGAGGAGGCAGGATTATATTTACTATCCCTGGATGCTCAGAATAAAGATGGGGAGTTGAGTAGATACCTGTCTGCAACTCAACATGTTGATGCAGCTACTTGGATTCAGAGACTGTGTCAAGTGCCCATGAATGTCTTGAAGAAAATAACATATTTCAAGAATAATATTGAGTTTGTCTTGAATAATTGTGAAGTGTGCCCTTTGGCTTGACAAACTAGACTACACTTCATTGTTAGCACTAGTAGAGCATCAAAGTCTTTTCAACTAATACATATGGATGTATGAGGACTTTATAAAACTGAAACATATAATGGAATGAGATATTTTCTAACCATGGTGGATGATCACACTAGATGGACTTGGATTTTTTTGATGAGACTGAAATCTGTTGTCTCTACATTGATCAGGAATTTCCTTGTTGAAGTTAACACCAAATTTGGAGCTAAAATTCAAAGAGTAAGATCAGATAATGGAATTGAGTTTTTTTAATTAAAATTGTAATGAGCTGTTTCTAAAATATGGTGTAATTCATGAAAGTTCTTGTCCATACACACCACAACAAAATGGTGTGGTGGAGAGAAAACATAGACATATTTTAGAAACTGCTAGAGCCATTAAGATTCAGGGAGGATTACCAGACAAGTTCTGGGGACTATGTGTAGAGAATGCAGTGTATATAATCAACAGAATCCCCTCCACTGTTATAAAGAATAGGTCTCCATTTGAAATGTTGTATAACAAGGTACAACAACTTAATCACTTGAGAGTATTAGGTTGTCTATTTTTTGCTACTATAAATAACAGACATGATCAGTTTGGTCCAAGGGCTGTAAGATCCATATTTCTGGGATATGGATCTGCCCAAAAGGGATACAAACTTTATGACTTGAAAAATAGAACTCTATTCATGAGCAGGGATGTGTTGTTCATGGAAACAAATTTTCCCTTCAAAAGAGGCATAACTGAAAACACCAAACACGTCAAGACACATGAATTTCCTTTCTATGAAGACTTACTTTGTCAACAGGATCTTGATAATCCACCAACACATACCAGACAATATGAAGATGATCAACACATACAAAATAACATGCAGAATGTACATATGCCTGATGCAGTTCAACATCATGGCCTTGGTCTCATAAACACAAGACCATCATGTATTGATATGGCCACAGGATCAGATCATGAAGTCAGAAGATCCACAAGGAGCAGCAAACCTCCTATATGGCACAAATACTACATTACTACACATGGCTCTTCCAATTGCTTGTATTCTATAACTGATAATATTGCTTATACTGGTCTATCAGCAGGATATCAGGAATTTGTAGCCAAGGTTTCTCTTGACACAGAACCATAAAACTATTCAACAACAACAAAGGATCACATATAGGTTGAGGCAATGAAGGCAAAAATCAAAGCATTGGAGGACAATGGAACCTGAAAGCTGGTCACTCTACGAGAGGGAAAGAAGGCTATAAGATGCAAGTGGGTATACAAGATAAAGTAAAAGGCAACATGAGAAGTGGAGAGATTTAAAGTCAGATTAGTGGCAAAAGGATACAATCAAAAGGAGAGGCTTGATTATCAAGAGACCTTTTCACCAGTTGTAAAGATGACAACAATAAGGGGTGTGATTTCTATTGTAGCAGCACAACACTGGACAATCCATCTGATGGATGTATATAATACATTCTTGCAAGGAGACTTGTTTGAAGAAGTGTACATGGAAGTTCCAGAAGGATTTGCTGTCAAGAAAAGGAATATACAGGTATGCAGATTGCTGAAATCTCTCTATAGGCTAAAACAGGCATAAAGACAATGGGACATCAAGTTGACTACAACTCTTATCTCATCTGATTTTCAGCAGAGTCATAGAGACTATTATCTTTTTACCAAGCATGAAAATAGTAGTATTGTGATAGTGCTGGTGTATGTTGATGACTTGTTGCTCACTGGAAATGATCCAGTGATGATTCAGTCCACTAAAGAGACATTACAATCCACTTTCAAGATAAATGATCTAGGGGAGCTTAGATACTTTCTTGGCATTGAGTTTGCAAGAAACTCACAGGGCATCTTCATGCACTAGAGGAATATATGCTCTGGAGCTTATATCAGATATGGGACTTGCAGGTGCAAAACCTGCATCTTCTCCTATGGATATGAATAAGAAGCTTACAACCTGTGAGTTTGACACACATATAGCTAATGCATCATATTTAGGCCCTATATCAGGAGAAAATCCTGACTCTGAGCTGTCAGATCCTAGTGTTTACAGAAGGTTGGTTGGAAGGTTGTTATATTTGACAACTACCAGACCAGACATTGCATTTGTTGTGCACTGCCTGAGTCAGTTTATGCATGCACCTAAGAAGTCACACATGGAAGCTGGTCTCAGAATTGTCAGATATATCAAGCAAGCACCAGGGCTAGGAATTCTAATGTCCAGTACAAGTACTCCTCAACTCAAGGTATTTTGTGATGTAGATTGGGGGGCTTGTGTTAATAGTAGAAGATCAGTCACTGACTATCTGGTGATGCATGGCTCATTACTAATCTCATGGAAGTCAAAGAAGCAGGAGACTGTCTCCAAAAGCTCTGCAGAGGCAGAATACAAGGCTATGGCAGCCTCAGTAGCAGAAGTGGTGTGGATCACATGCCTATTTCAGGATCTTGGTGTGGAGATTCAGACTCCAATATCAGTGCACACAGATAGCAAATTTGCTATTCAGATTGCAACTAATCCAGTGTTCCATGAAAGAACAAAGCATATTGACATTGATTGTCATTTCATCAGGGAGAAGATACAAACATGATTGATCAACAGTGTTTTTTTGCCTTCTATGGACCAACCAACTGATCTACTTACAAAGGCACTTGGTAGACAACAACATGATATTTTACTGTCCAAGCTAGGAATGAAGAACATCTTCATATCCTCTAGCTTGAGGGAGGGTGTTGAAGCATTAGGGAAATGCACTCTAGTGCCTTGACTAATTGAGGGTAGTCCAAGTTGTTAAAAAGGTAGTTAGTTGGTGTAGTTAGTTACAAGATTAGTTATAAAGTTAGTTAAGATGTTAGAAGTAATTAACATAAGAAAGTCATTAGAGTATTCTAGAGAAGTGGAGGTGTATATATCTACACACTTGTACATATACTTTCTTTTCTTAAGAAAGCAATTCTCTCAAACACTTCTAATGCATTATCTCCCGTTCAGTCCCATAATCTCCCATTCTCCCTTTCTTATGCATTCTTCAATAATGCAGCAGTTAACACTGCAGTAATATAGCCTCGATTCATCAAATTAACATTATTCCACTTGCCATCATCTCGTCATAAAATCTAAGAGACTCATTTCCTTTGCCATTCTGGGCATAAACGACTATAAGAGCAGTCCAATTGATCACATTACGCATTTGCATTGAGTTGAATACTTTTTTGGCATCTTCAAGGTATCCACAATTTGCATACATTGTCATACGAGAATTATCAATTGATAATGATGCCTCAAGGTCACATTTAATAAAATCCGCATGAACTTGTTGCCCAAGTTGAAGTAGTGCCAACTTTGAGCAATAACTTAGAACACTAGCGATGATAATTTGGTGTGGTTTAATTTCTGCCATTCTCATCTCACAAAATAATTTCAAAGCTTCGTCATAAGAGCCATTGTGAGCACATCCACTGATGAGTGATGTCCATGAGATTAGATCCTTTTCAACCATGCTGTTGAAGGCACTCATTGCACAAGTTAAGTCTCCATGTTTAGCATACATATCAACAAATGCAGTTCTTACAAGCTTGTAGCTCTCATACCTAGTTTTAACAATCAAGCAATAAAGACATTTACCATTTTTGACATCACAAACAAGAGAATTCATAACTGAAGGGTAAGTAAACTGATCTTGTAGGTAGAAATCGGGGTAAAGTGTATTCGAAAGGTTAAACAAAAGAAATGATGAGTCGAGAGATGAATCTCTGTCTTTAAAATAAAATTGCCCCATATAAATGCTTTTACGGTGTTGAGCAATAGTCTCTCAAGATAAAACATCAACTAATCAACTGTACAAAACAAATACATTTGATTCTAGCGAAGAAACAATTAATAAGAACATATTTCTTGTTTGAGTTTCTGATTCTCTGTATGTTCTGAGTAGAAGAGAAGATATTGGGTTGTGTGTTCTGTGTATTTCTGTTTTTTCGAATTGAACAGAAACATTCAATTTATAAGAGTAGAAAGGTAGGCAAACAGTCATGTCTATTGGCGTTCCATTCTCTTGAACAATCACGCATGTTGGTGTCTTCAAGAACCATTAAACTTCAGGGACCAAAATGTAAATAGTTAACATTTTAGGGACCAAAAAGAAAGTTTCAGAAGAGACAAGAGCCCAGCAGCCCACGACCCGAACCCGAGCTCGGACCGAACCGGACGACGGTGGTGTGCATGTAGGGCTTAACCCTGAACCTAAGCTCACTTAGGTCCTCTCCCTTCTAAACACATGAGTTACCCCTTGGGGTCCTAAACCCTTACTCAAACTTAGAATTTATAAATTGCATAAACTCTCCATCTTTTACCAATGAGGGAGATTTGTCATTTTTTGCCAAAGACCCTCAATCTTTTTATGTCTCAAACACCTTACTTTGTGTATCAATATCTCTTTCATTTCTTAACAAAATTTGACGATACTTGGCACTAACATTATCTACCCACTTAGTAGATTAGGCATGTGCGAAGAAACGATATTTTTGACATGTGGGGCCCACATGTTTAGGTCATTAAATACGGAATAAACTCAATCTCACATTTAGTAAATTTCCAACAATCACCTCTTGAAAGAGAATTGGTGCACACAGGGTGCCAAAGTTCAGCAATCTTTCAGCGGAAAGATATTACATCAGGAAAGGTAGCTTTCAGCTTTGAACCTTTCTTAGTCGATTACCATCGGATTTACTTACTGCGCGGTGAACGCGATGTCTTAAACCGTCAGTGTTTAGTGTAAACCAAGACAATGATGTCAACACAATAACTCTCCTTATTCATTTCTTCTTATTGTTTTTTCTGCTGTGGCCATGGACAACGCTTGGATTCTTAAGTGCGTACAATTGAAGCGGCATGTCTTTGTACTTAAATAGGTGATCTCCTATAAGGTATATTGATATACACCACTCGCAAGTGTTAGGAATCATTAAAATTTTTAAGAACTTATCATTTACCCATTATGCAAGTAACACTTAATGTCTATCGCGGGAACGACTTTGGAGTTATCATTCTTTAAAGAATGATAATCCGAAGTGCTCTTACTTCAAGTGAAGCCCTAAATCGAACCTCTATAGTTTAGTTTTCCCATTGAACCAAATTCCTGGGATACCCAGTCAGTAAGGTTTTGTTACAACCATAAAGATTCTTATTGGTTGGGTTTAAAGCCCATTCCCCTAGACATGCAGAATATTTGATCTTTGGGTGGACCTTTAGTTAATGGATCCGCTAAGTTATCATTTGATTTGACGTAATAAATGGAAATGACACCCGTAGTGATCAACTGCCTACCGGTCTTATGCCTCCGATGAATATGTTTAGACTTGCCGTTGTACATATTACTTTGTGCCCTTCCTAAAGCCGATTGGCTGTCACAGTGAATTATCACCAAAGGTACGGGTTTATCCCAATAAGGGATATCCTCTAAGAAGTCGTGAAACCATTCCGCTTCTTCTCCTACTTTGTCCAAAGCGATAAACTCTGATTCTATCGTGGATTGGGAGATGCATGTTTGCTTAGAGGATTTCCAAGACACATCCCTACCACCAATTGTAAAAACATACCCACTGGTGGATTTGATGTTCTTCATGTCCGATATTCAGTTTGCATCATTGTATCCTTCCAGTACGACTGGATATCTTGAATATTGTAATACGTAAGTCAGCGAATATTTCAGATATCGTAGTATCCGATTTAACGCCTTTCAGTGATTATTTTCAGGATTACGAGTGAACCTAGCCAACTTATTGACTTGATAAGCGATGTCGGATCGGGTGCAGTTTGTAATGTACAGTAAACTGCCAATGACCTATGCATATTGCTCATGGGATACGGGTGCACCACAATTTTTATCAATTCTATGATTCATATCTATTGGTGACTTTAGAGGGAGACTGTCAAATACATCAAATTTCCTCAAAACATCTTCTATGTAATGAGATTGAGATAAGCCCAACCCATCAGGTGTCTTAGAAATCTTAATTCCTAAGATTACATCTGCAATACCCATATCTTTCATGTCGAAACATTATTTCAACATATTCTTGGTAAAGTGTGTCCGAAAGGTTAAACAAAAGAAACGCTGAGTCGAGAGATGACTCTCTGTCTTTAAGACAGAATTTCCCCGTATAAATATTTTTACGGTGTTGGGCAATAGTCTCCCAAGATAAAACAGCAACTAATCAACTGTACAAAGCAAATACAATTAATTCTAGCGAAGAAAATGAATAAGAATAGATTGCTTGTTTGAGTTTCTGATTCTCTGTATGTTCTGAGCAGAATAGAAGATGTTGGGTTTTTGTGTTCTGTGTATTTCTGTTTTTTTGAATTGAACAGAAACATTTAATTTATAATAGTAGAAAGCGAGGCAAACAGTCATGTCTGTTGGCGTTTTGTTCTCTTGAACAATCATGCATGTTGGTGTCTTCAAGAACCATTAAACTTCAGGGACCAAAATGTAAATAGTTAACATTTTAAAGACCAAAAATAAAGTTTCGAATGAGCCCAGCAGCCCATCACCCGTGACCCGAGCCCGGACGGGCGACCACATCGCGCGTGTGGGGCTTAGCCCCAAACCCAAGCTCACCTAAGTCTTCTCCTTTCTAAACACATGGGTTACCCCTTGGGGTCCCAAACCTTTATTCAAACTTAGAGTTTATATATTGCATAAACTCTTCATCTTTTACCAATGAGGAAGATTTGTCATTTTTTGCCAAAGACCCTCCATCTTTTTATGTCTCAAACACCTTACTTTGTACACCAATATCTCTTTCATTTCTTAACAAAATTTGACGATACTTGACACTAATATTATCTACCCACTTAGTAGATTAGGCATGTGAATAATCGATGTTTTCGATATGTGGGGCCTACGTGTTTAAGTCATTAAAGACGGGCTAAACTCAATCCACATTTAGTAAATTTCCAACAAACTGATCCACTTCCATATCACTAGCATACATCATTTTGAACAAAGAAAGTGCCTCATCTGGAAGCCCATGCCTCACACACCCAAGTATCACGGAATTCCAAAAAACTGCATGATTTACCTCCATGAATTCCAATGCCTTCTTAGCACTGTGCAAATCTCCACATTTAGAATACATGTCGATTAATGAGCTTTGAACAAACACGTTCGCCTCAAAACCACCTTTAACAATACAACTATGTACCTGCACCCCAAATCTAAGATCAGAGAGTGCATCTCATGAACTTAAAACACCTGGAAATGTATACTGGTTCGCCTCAATCCCTTCTGCACGCATGCTGCTAAAACACCGAATTGCTCTTAATGCATCACCATTATGAGAAAACCCATTAATCATAGCAGTCCAAGTAACATGATTTTTCCCATGAGACATGATTTGGAAAATACACTCAGCTTTCAAGATGCGCCTACATTTTGCATACATATCTGAAGGAATTTATTCCATTGATTTATTTCATCCCAAGTATACAATATATATACAAGCCTATAATATCAATCTATGACTATGAATATGGAAGACTATCCTAGTAATTAGCTAATCATCTTATCCTACATAATTACACAATATTCTCCTTAATGATTGTACATGATTGAGATGATTCTCCTTAATGATTGAAATGATGAAGGATAATTAGGAAGATATGATCCTAATCATCCTTAACAATATCAATAAAACCAGTCATAACAAAAACATTCATATCGAAACAAGTCTTAATAGCATATTCATATATCTGTTCACCTCTCGAAAGCAAACCTTTTATCGCGCACATTCTTAAAAGACTTCCCAATGTAAATTGACTTGTTCTATGCCCCTCACTTTGCATTTGCCAAAACAATTCAAATCTTTTAACTTCAATACCATGCTTACAGTATCCACAAATAACAGAAGACTAAGTAATTGAACTCTTGATTGGGACCTCCTTGAACACTTGCCTTGCTTCAACAAGCCTCTCTTCATTGGCATATGCCGCAACCATTGTAGTCCATGTAAATTCGTCTCTCTCAGGCATTTTGTCGAACATTTTCGTGCTTCATCAGTTTGACCCATTTTTGACAACTCATTCAATTTGGAAGAGCGCAGGCAGGGCTGGTTTGGAGTGGCTGACTGAATTGTTTAACGTCATTTTTAAGACGGCAAGAATTCCCAAAGAATGGATGTGGAGTACAATGATTTCCTTGTACAAAAATAAAGGTGATATTCAGAGTTGCAATAACTATAGGGATATTAAGCTGCTGGGCCACTCTATAAAAGTTTGGGAAAGAGTCGTGGAGACGAGGGTGACAAGAGGCGTATCTATTTCTCAGAACCAGTTTGGATTCATATCGGGACATTCGACTACTGAAGCCATTCATCTTATTAGGAGGTTGGTGGAGCAGTATAGAGAGAGGAAGAAAGACTTACATATGATTTTCATTGACCTCGAAAAGGCATACGACAAATTCTCTATGGAGGTTCTATGGAGATGTTTGGAGGTTAGAGGCGTACATGTGGTAAATACTAGGGCGATCAATGATATGTATGATGGAGCCAAGACTAGAGTACGGACGGTAGGAGGAGACTCGGAGCACTTTTCAGTGATGATGAGGCTGCACCATGGATCAACTCTTAGCCCATTCTTATTTGGCTTGGTGATGGACGGACTGACGCGACATATCCAAGGGGAGGTACCATGGTGTATGTTATTTGCAGGCGATATAGGGTATATGTTATTTGCAGGCGATATAGTCCTGATTGATGAGACTCGCAGCGGAGTGAATGCCAATCTGGAGGTTTGGAGGCAGAATTTGGAGTCTAAAGGGTTCATGTTGAGTAGGACCAAAACAGAATATTTGGAGTGCAAGTTCAGCAACGGGAGAGCCCCTGAGACATGTGTGGAGGTAAGGCTTGGTACTCAGGTCATTTCAAAGAAAGTAAGCTTTAAGTACCTAGGGTCTATTATCCAAGGGAATGGAGCGATTGATGACGATGTCACATATCGTATTGGTGCAGAGTGGATAAAATAGAGGCTCACATCTGGAGTCTTGTGCGACAAAAATGTGCCACCAAAACTTAAAGGGAAGTTCTATAGGGTGGTGGTTAGACCGACTATGTTGTATGGAGCGGAGTGTTGGCCAGTCAAGACCTCACATATACAAAAGATGAAAATTGCGGAGATAATGATGTTGAGATGGATGTGTGGGCATACAAGGAGAGATATGATTAGAAATGATGATATCCGGGAGAAAGTAGGAGTGGTTTCAATGGATGATAAGATGCGGGAAGTGAGGTTGAGATGGTTCGGACATGTGCAGAGGAGAGACACAGATGCTCCAGTGTGGGGGTGTGAGAGGTTGGCTATGGACGGGTTTAGGAGGGGTAGAGGTAGATCGAAGAAGTATTGGGGAGAGGTGATGGGACGGGATATGGCAAATGTGCAACTTACTGAGGACATGACCTTAAATAGGGGGTTGTGGAGGATATGGATTAGGGTAGAAGAGTAGTAGGTACTCGAGCATAGTCCTACTTATGCTTACAAATTCATAGTTGTAGTGCTATTACTGTAGGCCTTATTAGCCTATCACACTTATAGACACATTATTGTTTTATAATCCACCGTAGTTTGATTTCTGGTGCTATGTGTTCTTTAGTGTGTTTTGTTTAACTTATTTAGTTGTGTTAGTTACTGCTCCATTTTGTTCGAATGCACTTTATACTGCTTTAATTCCTTATCTGAGTCTGAACGCTTCTCTTCCTTTACTCTTTACTCTTGCTTTGTTTTGATTGTGTTGCTTGTGATTATGTTTTGTCTTGAGCCGAGGGTCTCTCGGAAACTACCGCTCTACCTACCAAGATAGAGGTAAGGTCTGTGTACACTCTACCCTCTCCAGACCCCACGATGTGGGATTTCATTGGGTATGTTGTTGTTATCAACTAAGAAACATTTCGGACCTCGTGTTACAAAACTTGCAAAGGTTTGAATCGTACGATGAAGTAGCACATACATATGTTGATACCAAAAAAAACTTTGTCCAAAGGTTGAAATTATGAAATTTTGTAGTCTCATTAGGACAAATAACATGCAGGATTGCATACATTTAAATTGTTTGTATGATCTTTAGAATTAGTTGCAAAATTCATCTCCATAAATTTTTGGAGATGCACTGTATAAACTACTAACAAGTGTTATCTTGGTTCAATCAACTTGCTCTCTCCTTGCAAAGTCATGCGAATTACAACATGAATAGAAAAAAGAGGACTCTGTTGCTATTTGCATTTGTGATAAAAGAAAAGGAAATAATTTACTAACGACTAATCATAGGGTAAGGAGACTGACATTATTCTCTTGCTAGTACAATTTTGCGAAGGGGCTTATTTGCTTTCTTTTTTTAATGCTAACCACTGTTAATTTTAATTCCACATTTGATCGTCCAACTTTCAACTTATAGAATCAAAATGATAAATGAAAGGATAATTCAATAATATTTATATGTCACAAAAAATTGAAAATACCAAAAAATGCTAAATACCAAGACATAAATACAAGTGAAAAGTTTTACTATGTGATTCACACTGACATTAATTGATTGTGACGGCTAAGAACACGTTTCATCATGTCCGTACTGTTTCTAACATCAAGAATCACATCCCTATCATTCTTGAAAAAGAAAACGTCAAATACGCAACGTGGGTCAAACTGTTCAAAATTCACGCACGCTCACATCAACTCCTCCATCACATAACTCTCTCGGCCCCTACTGATACGGATGTGCCTAAACCCGAGGATGATCCTAAATTATGGACGACTCTTGATGCTACCGTTCTTCAGTGGATTTACTCCACTATCTCTACCGACCTGTTGCAAAAGATTATCGAACCAGATGCTACGGTGATGGATGCTTGGAATAGAGTGCGTGATATATTCCAAGATAATCAAAATTCTCATGTTGTTACACTTGAGCAGGAATTCTCCCACGTCAATATGGAAGACTTTCCTAACGTTTCAGCTTACTACAAAAGGTTGAAAGAATTGGCGGACCAACTCCGTAACGTTGGTGCGCCCGTTACCAACGATCGTCTTGTCCTTCAAATGGTTGCAAGCCTATCTAAGGCCTATAGTGGCGTCGGTACACTTCTTCGTCAGAGCAGTCCTCTTCCGTAGTTTTATCAGTAGTTCTGCCCAGCAACAGTAGTTCCCGAGACAGTCTTATGGGTCGGGGCAGCAAACGGGTGTGCTTGAGCCTCGACCTCTACAGGCCCACCATGCAGCGGGCCCCACCCCTACCGACATTGAAGTCGTGATGCACACACTTGGATTAAATCCCTCGAACGCAAATTGGTATATGGGCACCAGAGCCACTACTCACATGACATCCGACTAAGGTACTCTCTCGTCTTATTCCAATTTGAGCAACAATTGTGACATAATTATTGGTAATGGCAATCTAATTCCAATTCGTGGTTACGGTCATAAAACTTTGTCTCCCCCCACCCCCTCTTGTCTTGAAAAATGCACTTCATGCCCCTAACTTAATTAAAAATTTAGTGTCTGTTCGTAAGTTCACCACTGATAATTGGGTTTCTGTTGATTTTGATCCTTTTGGATTTTCTGTGAAGGATTTCAAGACGGTGATTCCTCTCATAAGATGTGATAGTATGGGAGATCTTTATCCTATCACGCCCACATCCAGTCTCTCGAGCCAAGCCTTGCCATCTACTTTTACGGCTCTCGCTCCTTACTTATGGCATGCACGTTTGGGTCACCATGGGTCGTCTATTATTTCTTCCTTACATAAAAATAATTTTATTTCTTGTAAGGGTACGCATAGTACTCCAATTTGTCAATCTTGCCCACTAGGAAAACTTGTTAGATTACCGTTTGTAGACTCTACTTCTCATACTTTAATCACATCTGATATTATTCATAGCTATTTATGGACATCTCTTGTTCTCAGTTTTTTGGGCCATCGTTATTATGTTCTATTTTTGGATGATTATTCTAATTTTTATGGACTTTTTCGTTAGCGAAAAATCTCAAGTGTTTTAGGGCATTCATCTGTATCCAGTTCGAAAGGAAAATAAAAAATATTTATTGTGATAATGGCAAAGAATATGATAATGGGTTGTTTTGGGATTTTTGTGGTAATAATGGAATAAATTTTCGTTTCTCTTGTCCTCATACGTCCCCACAAAATGGAAAAGCCAAACGCAAAATTCGTACCATTAATAATATTGTCCGCACTTTATTGGTCCATGCTTACGTACCCCCTTCTTTTTGGCATCATGCTCTATAAATTGCTACTTATCTCCTTAATATACTTCCTACCAAATGATTGACATATTCCTCCCCTATTCAAATCCTCTATAATAACACTCATTCGTATTCACATCTTAGGTCTTTGGGTGATTATGTTATCCACTATTTCCGTCAACTACAATTAATAAATTTCAAGCCCGTTCTAACCCCTGTGTGTTTTTGGGTCGAGTCATCGTGGTTACAAGTATTTTGATTTGTCGTCTAATAAAATCATCATTAGTCGTCATGTTATTTTCGATGAAACCCAATTTCTTTTTGCAAAGGTAAATAGTCTCGGGCCTAGTTCGTATAATTTTTTAGATGACGCTGTATCCCCGTATATTATCCACCATTTATCGGATGTGTCCCACACCCAAAATCCGTCAGCTGACCCACTGCCCGATGAACCTACAATACCTTCGCAAATTCCTTGCCCTCCGATTCTGGTCCAAAGAATCGGGTCGACGATCCATCCCGATCGCCTGTTTTGGTTCTCGGTCCCACCACATTTCGCTTCAGTCTTGGGCCAAGAGCCTACTACCACCACGACCACCCACCCCGCCAATTTTATCCCAAAATCCACCTAATTCTCCCCCAAGTCACAGACCGGTCACTCGTAGTCAACGAGGTATTTTTAAACCAAAAAATATTTTAATTTTAATTTTAATGTTCTTAAATTCACCCTACCTCGTAACCCAATGTCCGCATTAAATGACCCGAATTGAAAATTGCCTATGACCGACGAATATGATGCTCTTATTGTAAATAATGTGGGAGTTGGTACCCTGCCCTTCTGGTGTTAATATTATTCGGTCTATGTGATTTTTTACTCATAAGGATAATTCTGACGGTTCTTTTGCAAGACATAAGGCTTGTCTTATAGGTGATGGTAAGACTCAGCAGGTTGGCGTGGATTGTGGTGAGACATTTAATCCAATGGTCAAACCGGCTACCATTCGCATTGTTCTTAGTCTGGCTCTTTCCGAAGCTTGGCCTATCCATCAGTTAGATGTGAAGAATGCTTTCTTACATGGTGATCTTAAGGAGACCATTTACATGCATCAACCCTTGGGTTTTCGAGACCCCAAATATCCTCATCATGTCTGTTTATTGAAGAAGTCCGTGTATGGGCTTAAGCAGGCCCCATGGACTTGGTATAAGAGATTTGCAGACTATGTTTCATCTATTGGGTTTTTACACAGCAGGTCGGATAATTCATTGTTCATCTATCATCGTGGTACTTCCCTGGATTATATACTATTATATGTGGATGATATTATCTTGACTGCCTCTTCTGATGCTTTACGAAAGTCTATCATGACAATGCTCAGTTTTGTGTTTGCTATGAAAGATTTAGGTCCCTTGAGTTACTTTTTGGGGATTGATGTCACTCGTCATGTAAATAAGTTATTTTTTAAAGCGTAAGTATGTAGCTGAGATCATTGAGGGAGCTGGTATGTCCTCATGCAAGTCTACTTCTACTCCAGTTGATACTAAACCCAAGCTGGGTGTTGCGGCTGGTTCATCGTACGAGGATCCGACCCACTATCACAGTCTTGTCGGGGTTCTTCAGTATCTTACTTTTATGAGATCAGATATTACGTATGACGTACAACATGTGTGTTTGTTTATGCATGATCCCAGGGTTGAGCACATGAATGCGCTGAAACGCATTATTCGATACATCTAGTGAATACTTGACTATGATTTATCCTTCATCGACGTCTACACTTGTCTCATATACATATGCTGATTTGGGTGGATGTCCAGATACCAGACGCTCCACGTCCGTGTACTGTATGTTTCTTGGTAATAACTTGGTCTCATGGTCTGCGAAGCATCAGTCTACATTATCACGCTCTAGTGTAGAGGTCGAGTATCGAGAGATAGCCAATGTGGTCTCTGAATCCTATTGGTTACGTAATCTTCTTTTAGAGCTTCATTTTCCTATTCATAAAGCTACTTTGGTTTATTGTGATAATATTAGTGCCGTCTACCTTTCTGGTAATCCGGTTCAACACCAGTGCACTAAATACATCGAGATGGATATTCACTTTGTTCGCGAAAAGGTAGCTCGTGGACAAGTACGCATCTGTCATGTCCCTTCCAGGTATCAAATTGCAGACATCTATACTAAGGGTCTTCCCTCGGTCCTTTTTGAAGATTTTAGGAACAGTTTCAACGTACGAAGACCGCCCGCTATGACTGTGGGGGTGTGATAGATACCCGTGATATATACGGAATATACACCGTGTATATCACGGGTTGACTTCGTGAAATTTGTTTGATAAACCCGTGATATGCACGGTGTATACATAACGTGTATATCACGGTTTAGTGGCCTATTTTAGGTGATGTTTTGTTGTAATTAGAATTGTACACTTACCATAATTGTATAGTTATTGTACAAGTAGAATAATGGATTATATTCTTTCAAAAATATTCACATAACACCACTTTATGAAGTTGAAAAAAAACATATTTAATTAAGACTCACTTACAACAACAACATACTTCGTGAAATTTCACAAAGTGTAGTCTAGAGACGGGTAGAGTGTAGGCAGACCTTATTCTACCTTGACAGATAGATAGATTGTTTTCGGTAGACCATCGGCACAAGGACAAGTAACTCAAAATCGTGAAAAAGTTAGGGAAAAATACTAGACAGCATGATAAAAATGTCATGAAAAATATTGAGTTGTAACTACCACAAATTAATACGAAAATTAAAATATAAAAATAATAGATAGTAGCAGAAATTAAATGATTTTTTTCTGACCCACTTGAAAAATATAAAAACCATGATGTGCAATGTGGTGAGAAATCATAAGTATAAGGTTGTGTTAGAAAATGAATTTTTTAAAGTGGTGTTAAGTAAATATTATATACTAAGTCGAACATATTTTGCAATTTTATACCTGTGATAGCCTATTTGGGTTCAAAAAGTAGCTAGAAAATAGCCAAATGCCCCCTCAATGTATAACCAAATTACCGACTACATACTTATTCTGTGACCTATTACCCCTAAATGGTTTCAAAATGAAATATTTAACTCCCTAAATGCTTAAGTGAGAGAGTGAACACTAAAACTAATACTATTAAAATTTTATTTTTAATATTACTTTTCTTAAATATCTGTATTTTTATTCATTGTTTCCTTATGCAACCTACCTCAATTCTTAAAAAACTTTTCCTATTTTTTTTTGGATATATGTGTAATCATCACCACCAAACGCCGAAAGCTCTTCCATCTCCGCCGCCGCAGCTTTTAAACGCCGAAAGCTCTTCCATCTCCGCCGCCGCAGCTTTTGCCACCACCCCTTTCATCTCCTCCTTCCACATTTCAACCCTCCCCATTCCGCCGCCAATTTCTCGACGAACGGCGCCTGCGCGCACCATTAGTCTTAACACGTACTCATCGATTCGATTCGTCAATCTCTTCGACGGGCTCTTCCATGCTATAACCACATGCCAATCTTGTTCTTTGTCGAGTATTTCGAGGTCAATTTCAGATTATATATCGTTAATAAAGGAACGGAAGAAATTTATGAAGAGGTACGGGTAAAGGTCTCTGTGGTACTGGTTTTTCAAATGGGTTTCATTAATTGGGAAAATGAAGTTGAGCGACATCGTTTGGGGCGGCGAGATCTAGGGCTTCGTATTATTGTAGAAAGTGATGGTGCATTACCTTGATGTGGAAGTAAGGAGAACTGGGCCGGAGGTGGAGGATGATGGCATGACATGACGGAGCTGAGGAAGGAGGACAGAGATTTCTTGAATCCAAATAGAGTTGTATCAAAAAGGATAAAACGGGCACAGGTTGATTTTTTGAAAAGAAATGTATAATTGAAGATGAATTTGAATGTGTGTGTGTTAATGGAGGAGGAAAAGGTTCAGCTATGGCGTTTAGGGCGTTGCAGAAGAAAAGTGATTTTAATTGAGGAAGATAAAAGAAAGAAAAGGAAAAGAAATTAAAAGACAGAATAATAAATCAAAAAGAATTAGAATTTACGGGTGTCAAGTGAGTGCATCTCACCAACTAACACATATGTGGGTGTGACTTTTTAATGGTGTAAATATTCCATTTTTAAACATTTCAGGGGAATAATATGACCCATATAAATTATAGGTGTGTAGTTGATAATTCGATTATAAGTTGGGGTGCATTTGGCTATTTTTTCAAAAGTAGATGGTTGGCTTGCACAATTTTGGGGGCTTTTAGTTATACATCCTTCATATAAATATTTTTACATCATTAGTGTAGTTTAACACGTAATATCTAGCAGATTAATTATCATTTATATCGGATAACCAACTTAATTTTAATATGATTTTTGTTAATGTATAAAACTTAAATTCGATAAAATTAGATCCGTCCACATGTTTCAGGGCATAACTTGCATTAGTGAACTGAATCCAAATAATTAGCTTAACCCGAAAAACTTTCTCCAAGAAGCAATATCTGCGTTTTAAGACCAGGCCCGTATATATCTTTTCTAATCTTTTTGTCTTCGACAACGACACTGATATGATGTTGCAGTTACATTATTTGGATCACTCATAATGTGCAATAGAAAAAAGAATTCAACATCCCAATAATAGCAGATGCTATGCATGATTGGAAAGAATCTAATTACTAATTCACATGCACTTATGAATAGGCGTTAGAGCAAACGTAAACAACGATCAAGACAAACAAAAAGGGAAAAGGAAAAGTGAATAAACAGCAAATCCCCTGAAATGTGGAGTTAAACAACAAATGAAAGACAAAGAAACTTCCTCGAAATACTAACATGTCCCCCCTTTGATTTTGAATTAATACTTATTATGGAAACATACATCTGTCGCATTATAAAGTTAAAAAATACAGTCGTAGCAAAATGTGTGAATTAATAATGATATCCAATAATTATTACCCTTTCATAAGTGATAATTAACTCTCTTACTCCTGGAAAGGACCGTTCTTGTAAGTTGCAGTCTTGCAGATGGTTACAATGATATCAATGGGACACGTTTGATGTGCACTCTTGCACTCTTATCTTTGTCTTTTAAAACACTGCTGGTAACGGTAAGTTGTAACTCTTTGGGGGAAAATATGCAGCTTGGACCAACGCTTATAATATTACATCATATTAAAAATATTTTTGGGTCAATTTATACCAACAATTAGCACTCTTTAAGCATGCAATACAATATCTCTTTGTTTGTAGTCTTCCGTGATGCTTATTTGCTAGATGCTTCGTCTCTTGAACCTTGAATTCCAATATCGTTGCAAGCTGCTTGGCTCTGTTAAGACTGATTTTGACCGTCCAAGACACGCAACATTACAAAACGCTGAAATGCCAATAAATATCTATTATATTAAATTTACACGATAGTCTTCATTTTGAAAATATTCAGTGTCAAAGTTACTGAATGGGTAAGTCGTCAATTCCTGGATTACGTAATGTTTGATGCCAACAACGTCCATCGACAAATCTCATTTGGACGCGTCACGTGTAATATGCGTCTTAGCAGATGTTTTTCTAACAAGAAACCGTGACTATAATTATGAACCTATAAAATCCAATAGACAGTAGCTAGGAGTACATATTGAAATACTATAATTATTCTGCACAGGAAAACATGTAGTTATAATTTCATTAAAAATCCCATCATAACCTGTCAAGAAATGTTATAATTTTCTTAGCTCCGACACAGCCACGTCTTGTAGAACTTATTGGTGGTACTTACTATTACTAGGGATGATAATTGGGACGAGGCAGCGCAGGACGATGCTTAAATGGGCATGGCAAGGCGGGGTGTTTGGGCCTTTTGGCCCATTCTTCATCTGAACTTGTGGGTAGCTTATTGAGAGAATTGTGCAAGTTCAACAAATAAATGGTGCATTCGGTGGTTTTATAATTTATTTTAGTGGATTTGTTTGTCAATCTCACACCCCCTAAAAACTATAAATTTGTGAAAATGGAAAATTAACAAATTTATTTTCTTTTATTTTTTCATTTCAATTAAGTAACATATTTTCCTTTAATTTTAGACGTTCCAAAATATTTGAATTATTTCACTAATTAATTCTATATTATACCCACTCTTAACTTTAATAATTCTATACTATACCCACTCTTCACTTCCATGGTCCTTTTGCCGTTGCGTCATTGCTCCTTCTCCCCACTCCCCGCCCGACAACTTGCTCGCTTATTTGGCCTATTGCCAACTTGCCTCGTCATATTGGATATTTTTCATCCAATGTTTAACGTGACTCATATACTTTGGGTTGAAATTTGAAAGGAATACTGAAACTTACTACTTCACATCCTTTTATTTTTCTGGTAACCATTGTGAAATTACACCATTAACAACAAAATACAAGTAAAAGAGCACCCAATTCCACGTAGCCGAAGTTAGGCCTCTAACTAAACAGCAAAGTCTACTTTACATCCTTTTTAATAATTGTATAAACTAAAAATATTCCATTTAGAAAAGATTACAGTGCATGTAAATTTGTAATATTTCAACTTTCAACTACTAAATTATGCATAGCGTTCGGGGATTTATCCAAGTGTACTAATGAAACCAAAATTAATTTAGACATCTACAAATTTAACTGACAACTTTTAGAACATTTTTAATTAAATATTAGATTCATAAGTGTAAAAAACAGCCACCAATTCTCAAATACTTCCCACCTCAACAAACACGCAATTAACTTAAACTTTTACTAACTGAAATGTCAGTAACTAACAATTTTTTTTTAATCTTAAATAAACAAGTTGCCACTATTCTTTCCTAAATTAATTGAAGAGCAAAAGTCAAATATCATGTAGAAATTAGTTGAATTTTCTAATTGAGAATCATCTTATAAATACTTATCGTTGACGGAATTAAAAAGCATGGGTGACTCGACTATAAGGGCAGTAAAGTAATTGCTTGGGCTCCAACTTTTTGGGGGCTCTGTTTTTTCTTTAAATATGTATTATATATGTATTATTATTAAAAATGTGTGTATAATTAAATTTGAAAAGAATTTTTGGAGCGAAAGTACAATAACTTTAATGTGAGGATCATTGTAATAATTAGAGAATGTAATTTTTTTAATGAATTGTTTCCTTACATGGTAGGGTAGCTAATTTTTTGTCTCATTTATATTCTAACAACTAATATGGGCCCACATTATTATTTATATATTTATCTTTTTCATTCTCTCTTTTACTACTTTTATTCTCAATATTGAAAAGTCTCTCTTGGCAACTTACCGCGTTTTACAAGTTGTCTTCTTCAAAATATCAAACATTACAACAAGTCATCATTATATTGAATCAATGCAACACTTTTCGATATCATTATATCAACTTATCTTGCCCCATAACTTCTTATCCTTTGATTTATGCTAGTATCTATTGTTTATTGTACTTCGATTATCTTATTTATCTATGATAGCTACTGCTCCTTTTTAGACTGCTTTATCATGTCTTATTCGCTTTGGTTATTTTGTTTTCATACTGCATTAAATTGATTATCCTTTTATGATCTTTTTTTTTTTGCCATGCTTTCTCTTGAGCCGGAAAACAACCTCTCTAACTTGGTAAGTTATGCGTACACTCTACCCTCCTCAGACCCTACGTTATGAATTTTCACTGGGTATATCATTATTGTATATCAACTTGTCAAATTCTTGAACCGATTTTATTATTCTACATTTATTTTATATTTTTTCATTGAAAAATTGTCATTGTTGATATTTTTTACTTAGGACATCTTTCTGAAATTTAGCTTTAGACCCCAATTTTGTTGGGACGGTCGTTAAAAAGTATCTATTTTCCCCCTTTACTTTCTCTCTTTTTCTTAAAAACTAGGCAAGTACTAATTTGTGTTAGGAACTTACGATATATCAAAAAGTAGTACTATGTATCCATTAAATTCTTGGGACATTTTTTCTGTTTTGGTTTGCTGAACCGTATCTATCAGCTTATGTGTTAAAAATTCTACTTTTGTTAAATTTATAGTTAATCAAACACCATTGTAGAAAATAAAATGTAGAAAGTAATTAGATCGCACCAAAAAGTCAAAAAATTAAATGGCGAAAAATGTTAGAAAAACGTACTGGGTAAGGTTTTTTATTTTTTATTTGTTTAATTTTGCAAATGACAACTCGACAGGTAGAAAGTTAAAATTTAAAAAACGTTGCATGTCCTAAGAGAGTACATTCATAAAAGTCCATAAATCCAGACATACATATAACCACTGTAATTACAGTTCATATCTGAAAAAATTCAAAACATTTAAATTTCTTATTCCTCATCCAAATTCCAATATTTCATCGTCGATTGTTTCAAATTTCTCGGTCAATTTGATTTTCCGGCGAAGATGTCCGGTAACGATGATAATTCTAATACGACTCCGTTGCTTACCGACCAGGTGTTTAGGAGCCGGCCCCGGGCGCCGAGCCTAAGAGGAGCGGCTCGATTTCTCCGGCGAGCAAGTAGCCGGCGAATGATGCGAGAGCCGTCGAGGCGCGTGAGAGAAGCTGCAGCTGAGCAAATAGAGGAACGGCAGAGCGATTGGGCGTATTCTAAACCTATAGTGATATTGGATCTTATCTGGAACTTAGCTTTTGTGATTGTCTCAGTTTCTGTGTTGATTTTGAGCGTTGATGAATCACCTTCTATGCCTTTGAGGATTTGGATTGTTGGATATGCTTTACAGTGTTTGCTTCACATGGTTTGTGTTTCCGTTGAGTATAGAAGCCGAATTCAGCTTACCGATTCTGATCAGCAGAGAAGCGTTGCTGGAGGTTTGAATACTTCGAGTTCCGGTAGTGACGGAGGCGAAGCTGCTGATTATCAGTCTGAGAGGCGTCAGAATGAGGATGAAACTAGGTACAATCTCTCTTTGGAAGCATGTGATTTGATGATAATTTATGTATAGAATAGTACACAATGCTAACAAAATAGTAAATCTTGTTGTAATTCATAGTTGGCGTAGTAGTTGATCTTATGTTGTTTTATCATTTGATTTGATTTAAGAGATAATGGTCAAAAACACACCTAAAGTATCACTTTTTTTGCGAGTTTCCTACACGAACTATCAAGTGTTTTGCGTTTTTTACCTGAATTATCACCAATTATATATCAAAACACACCTCGAAGCTGATTAGACCAAGTGTTTGAATACAATCGCCAGAAGGCACGCGACAACTTAATTTACCCACAAAATTTTGCCTGCATACAGCTGACCCATTAATTACAAGGTGTTTTTGATAAATAGTTGGTGACAGTTCAGGTAGGAAAAAACACTTGATAGTTCATGAAAGGAAACTTGCAAAAAAAGTGATACTTAAGTGTGTTTTTGACTATTATCTCTTGATTTAATGGAGAAGGATTTGCCTGGTAGGTTGGAATAGGCATTTTTTTTGTTGAATACGGGTAGGTATAGTGCGTCATTTTGAGTTGCTGGACATGAATAAGTATATTCAATGTGCTTCCTTTCAGAGTTATCATGTGGAGAATTGGGAATCCATGTTACTAGTGCATTCGAAAGACGTAGGTACTGGTCTGTCAGGTGGGAGAAAGGTACTCTAGGCTGCTGAATATGTGACTAATGACTATGACGCTTGAGGTTATTGAAATTGATGCCTGTCATGTATAATGAAAGCTTGTCCTCAATTTTACGAGGAAAAAAAGATAAAACTAAAGGAAGACAAAAAAGTTTGTTTCTGAAGAGTGTCAAAATGTTTGAAAGATGGTTCTTCTTATTCTTCTCTTGGTAGTTATTTCCTGTCAATACCTCATTGTTTCTAGAGAACTGGAATTATATGGCCGTGACTCATAATGTATTAATGATTCTTAATTTATTATTCCAGTGTTGCTAAGCATCTGGAATCTGCAAATACCATGTTTTCTTTCATTTGGTGGATAATTGGTTTCTATTGGATATCTGCTGGTGGCGAAACTTTGACCCATGATGCACCTCAACTTTACTGGTTTGTCCCAATCGAATCTCTAATCTCTATATTTGTTGTGATTTACTTCTGTGTGATGTTCATTTGGGTTCTTTTGCAGGCTTTGTCTCACATTTCTAGCATTTGATGTATTCTTTGTTGTTATATGCGTTGCTGTGGCATGTCTCATTGGAATTGCTGTTTGTTGTTGTCTACCGTGTATCATCGCAATTTTATATGCAGTGGCAGACCAGGTACTTCTATAAAAAAAAATTAACCTTATATTGTCACAGGGTACATGGGAAAATTATTTTTTGGTTCTAGTTCCAATTATCAGCTCAAAAACTGTCTTGCTAGGTCAAGAAGTAGTTCGTGGAAGTATGTTCCGTGATATCTTATTCTTTTGTTTCACCCCTTTGTGTTTTATTAAGGTTCTAATTAGCACCTCTTTTTTGAATTCATGGTTACCGTAGATGTTCTTTTTATGTTCTTCATGTATTGTTCTCTCGTGAATGGAAATGTCAATATAAATTAATAAATTCAAAGGATAGTTGAGGAATTCCCGAAAATGTTATCCTCACCTATGCCCCCCCCCCCCCCTCTCCCCCCTCATAAAGAAAAGATATTGCAATTGTGCACTCTGTAGTTTGCTTTTATAGTAGCCAGTAGAGACCTCCTTTTTTCGATGTAGTAAAGTGATTCATTGATTGGCATCAAGAAGATGCAGCAAGTACAAAAGACAGCTAGCTCCTACACATGTGCACCGCCTAAATTAAGATTGAAGAGCTAATAATTTTTTTTAAAAGATCAATATTGTTCAAAAAAATCGAATTACTCCAATAAAAAAGGTTGAGAAGACATCTAGCTTTAGGGGAGTTGAGATCCCATCAAAACATCTGTGGTTTCTGCATATCCATACACACCAAAAATACTTTCAGGGACCGTTGGCCAACTCCTTTGATGGATTTTCCAACTTTGCATGAACTTCAGCTTTCATAGACTTGATACTATATTAACTCAGTTTACTCCAAAACTCGTGTAGAACATGCTCAAGATATTAATAGTTATTCTCTCTCTTCCATTTTATGTGAAGCTGTTTGACTGGACGTGGAGTTTAAAGAATTAAAGAAGACTCTTAACACGTGAGCTAAATATATGCTAAATTAGTGAACTAACCCTTTTATATGAGTTGTGGTGAGAGTTCCACATGCCTTTTCATTTTCTCTCTTTTAAAAGAATGAATTTTTTTATTAAGTTCTCCCAGCAAGTCATGTCATCAAGGGTAAAATTGGGATGCTAAGCTTAAATAGTTCTCAAAAAGAGAAAAGTTACATTCTTTTTGGGATAGACTAAAAAGGAAAGTGTGCCACATAAAATGAGACAGAGCAAGTACTTTACAGTGTAGAAATAGATGTCTGATGTCTACTGCATTTTGGTGGCACCTGTAGCATCTCTTACAGTGTTGACCCTCTCTTGTTGAGATTGTTTTGGGTCAAACACGCTTCTATCCAACTGAAGCAAATTACTTTGGTAGAAGTTTAGTTTTCTTTATCAACTTCCAAGGCCATGTTTCAACTATACAATTAAGCGCACAGTAGTGTTTAGTATGTTTAAGGGCAGACATGGCAGGCTGCAACCTTTCCCTTTCTAATTGACCCCTAAAAATGTATATGTTGCCCTATTCAAAAGTTTCTGTAAATTTTATTTTGTTATAGTAACCTCGTCATTTTATCAATTTCAGTTAGTAAAGGCTCGAAGCTGTTGCATTTCCCCATTAAATGTCAACAAAGCCCTTGTATCAGAAGCATACAATTTAGTTTGTCATTCGGATGGCAAATAGGTGCCTCAAGCACTTGGCCCCTTATCCAGAGGGTATATGGGTAGAAGTAACTGTATCCTCTGTTTTAATCTAGATGACACTTCCCATTTTGTGACATTCAACTTTTATAACTTACAAGAATTCAAATTCATTAAGACTGTTCAACTTTTAAACTTTGATAGGATGTTTTTTTTTTATCAAATTTAACTTTGAACCATTACGTTGATAATTAAATTCCATTTTCACTAACGTAATATTTAAGTCATATCTACATCTTAAACTCCGTGCTCAATCACATACAGTCATACATGAATCCTCACTGACTAATATATAGTTTTCATTAATCAAGGATTATTTTAAATGGTTTATAACCCTATAATTCCACTGTTCTAAGTGGGTAATATTGAGTAACCTTTTTCTGACTCGTTAATGAAGTAGTCAAATAATCATATCTTACTGATGCTAATATGAGATGTTATGCAAGATATAAAAGGTTTGTGATGTTGCTCTCTACTGCAATCTTTTTCTGTTCTAAGTTAATTTATTTTTCAAACTAAGCTATTTAAGTAATTACTTATACCCCCCCCCCCCAAGGAAAAAAAGATCAATACTAACACTAACCTTCCCACCCAACGCTCCAGTTGTTCAAAGCAAACACCAGTTCTGATTAGCTTTGTGATTTTAATTTTCCAATCTCTTTGCTTGTATGCTGTAGTTGGGTAACTTCCTTTATTAAAAGGTGGTGTATTTTCTTTATGGTGAAAGTTGAATTTAGCTTAGAAAGCAGTCTTCAATTTATCTGTGGTCACTCAAAAGTTAATGGGGAGTGAGAAAGAAGGAAGAACAATTTTCTCTTAAGCAAATTTCTGATGATGGTAGCTTATCAGGTGATTGTCTAGATATTGCAAAGAGAATAATCGGACAGCAATTGAACAACAGTTTTGCTTATGTTTTATTTTTGAAGTAAGAAGAGCTCCTTATTACCTCCAACAAAGGTATGGAGTACTAGAAGCATTAAAAGCTCACATCATTGGGTCCCTTTTAATTGGTCTCCAGAAAGAGAGAATGTAATTGCTTTCCCAAAAAAGTTAAAGGAAAAAAAGTAAAAATAAATGTTGCTTAAAAAGGTGATTATGAAAGAACATTTTCTTTTGTTTTGTTTTGTTTCTGAAGCTACGTGCATAAATGATGGTTAGAATAGTATATATCTTTTTATGGGTAATGATGGGTCAATGGATATGTTGATGCCTTACTACCAACAATGAATCACGTATAAATATTGTAGATTTTTTTAGTTAACAACGAGTAAATAGATTTATTAATTATGTCCAACACATTAATCACCCATTTTGTATGGTCGGGAAATGGTTTTGAGTGTAACACCATTTGCGCTCCTCCTTTTATCACATGCTTACCCAATTTGGTGTCTCTACTCCTTCAATGTCTCTTATTATTATTCTTTTAACTTTTTCATAATACTACACTGAATATGGATAAAAAAGGGCAGTCCGGTGCACTAAGCTCCCGCTATGAAGTATGTGAAACTTGGGTAGATATCTAAATTTAAAATCGATGTTTTATTTGAGATTGGAGCATGTTATTTGGAGAAATCCCCTTTTTACTGTCTACTTCCATATACTACGATCCCCTTTTTACTGTCTACTTCCATATACTACGATCCCCATTTTAGTTGAAAATGCAATGTCTTTCGAGGCAAGTGCCAGCAAAATGGACTTAGAACCATATAGCATTATCTATAACTGTGCACATATGAAGGAACCAACAATATGGGAGTTTTGGTTCGGGTCATTATAACAAAGAGATCATTGTATTTAGTTGAAGGTGGGCACAAATTGTCTGGTTTCAAGGTCAATAGGTTAGACGGTCACTTCTTGTTTGCCTCTACCTTTTATTGGGTTGCTTAATGAGTAGCCCTAACATTGTATTCACTTTTAAGTGAAACTTCAATAAAATCTTTTATACGGTAAGTTTTATGACCTGGTGCCCTGTAGAATTCAGTAGTTGGTCTGTGTCGCCTATCAGCGTCCTTATTGTCCATCCTGCTTAGCTTGCAAAGCTGGAGTTTACTTCACTACTTTTAAAATAAGGCAACTTCCAATGAAATAGAGGGAATAATGTATGCGGACTTGATACCTTTTTGGTTAAGTGGTAACAACTCTTTGCTGAATCCACATATTTCTAGCTCTAATTTGGTTTCACATTATGCTACGACCTGTATAACTTGGTAACTGAGGCCTTCACTTTTCCTTGGTATCATCCTTGGCTAATCTAGAAAGTGTTTGGAGATGAGAATCCCTGAACTTCCAAACATGCATACATCATTCACGATTTGTCTGTCTTTTCCGTGCGTTACTCCCATTGGTCGAGTATAAAACGTGCATCCACCAAAACTCAAGTATGATCTGCTCTCTTTGGAGTCTGATATGTTTTACCAAACCCATTTTCACCCATTTCCCCAAGTCACTAGCAACAATAATCGCTTGTCCTAACTCCTTTCTATTGTTGATTCTCCAAATAGAAGCAAATTGCGGATATTGATGACTAGAAGAATGTAGATATATCATCGCAGTAGTAAAAATGACTTCAACTCGTGTATTTTAGTTACTTTAGGGTCTTGTGATTTTGGTGAAAAAGGCTTATAATGTGCAAAATAGTATTGGTTAACATGGTTGAAATGATGTGCCTTATAATTTTAAGTCATGGTCAGATACTGCATTTGTCTAAGTCTGGATTGCTTCTACTTCTTTTCTTATCAGAACACAAAATGAAGGTAGGTGCGTTCAATATTGTTGGAATGAAAAATTTCATATTATAGGCCCTTATCTTTTGTTTAATTCCCTCTTTCTGTTGAGTTTCATGGGAAAGAAATATTTTCTGTTTACAACTGTAAGGAACTACAACAACAACATATTCAGTGTAATTCCACGACCTATATTTTCATTAACGCCACTACGCATCTCATCAATTAAATTTATGTCGTCTGCAAATAGCATACACCACGGCACCTCCTCTTGAATGTGTCACGTTAATTCATCCATCACTAAGGCAAATAGAAACGGGCTAAGGGTTGATCCATGATGCAACCCCACCACGACCGGAAAGTGTTCTGAATCACCTTTCATTGTCCTAACTCGGGGCTTGGCACCCTCGTACATATCCTTAATTGCCCTGATGTAGGCCACAGACATCTCCAAATGACCTCCCGAGGGACTTTATCATATGCCTTCTCTAGGTCAATGAACAACATGTGTAAGTCTCTCCTTTTTGTTCCCTATACTGCTCCAACAATCTCCTGACAAGATGAATAGCTTCTGTAGTCGATCGCCCTGACATGAATCCGAACTGGTTTTCAAATATCGACACATTCCTCCCTCATTCTCATCCTCATCTCGACTACCCTCTCCCAGACTTTCATAGTGTGACTTAGCAACTTAATACCCCTATAGTTATTGTCCAATCCTCTGGCATCTTAGCCGTCCTAAGTAGGATATTAAACAACATAGTCAACCACTCTATACCTGCCTCCCCTACGCTCTTCCAGAAGTCTACCAGAATCTCATCTGGTCCGGTCACTCTCCCCTTCCTTATCTTGCGGATAGCTCCCATGACCTCTATAGCCTTTATACACTTACAATACCCAAAATCTCTACGGCTCTCGGACTGTTCTAATTCCCAGCACGATATCCTCGTTCCCTTTTTCATTCAAGAGCTTATGGAAGTACATCGGCCATCTTTGCCTAATGTGCGCCTCCTCTACCAACACTTTACCATTCTCGTCCTTGATGCACTTCAGTTGGTCTAGGTCGTGAGACTTTCTCTCTCTCATCTTTGCGAGCCTATACAGTTTTTTATTCCCGCCTTTGCACTCGAGTTCTTTATACAAGTGCGCAAAAGCTGTTGTTTTAGCCGTCGTGACCGCTAACTTCGCTTCTTTCTTCAATGCCTTATACTTCTCCTTATTCCTCCTCTTGTCCTCCTCGTTGACGCTTTCCACTAACGTTGCAATACGCAACCTTCTTGGCTTCTACTTTTCCTTGGACCTTCTCATTCCACCACCAGGCTCCTTCACGTCCACCTGAGTTGCCCCTCGGGACCCCTAGCACCTCTCTAGCTTCTTCCCTTATGCATTTGGATGTCCTAGCCCACATTCTATCAGCGTCCCCACTACTCCCCCAACCCCCTAGCCTCCAACTTCTGACTCATCAGGCCTCCCTATCTAATCCATGGTCGATCATAAGCAACCCTCTTTCTCCTTCGGAAGGTTTCGGAAGGTCACTAGGTGCTCCTCCCTCTTTCAGAAGCTCGAGTTAGCGATGTCCAACTCAAAAGCATTTGCAAAGTCTAAAAAGGAGACTCCTCCCTCATTCATATCCCCAAAACTGAACCCACCATGCACATCATCATATCCTCCGGAGGTAGACCCGATGTGACCATTAAAATCTCCTCCTATCACTAGTTTCTCGGTCTGTGGGATACCCTTCACAATCTCGTCCAACTCCTCCCAAAAGCGCCTTTTGTCCTCCTCCGCCAAACCCGCCCGAGGCACATATGCGCTAAGTATGTTAAAAGTTGTCCCTTCCAAAACTAGCTTAATGGACATCATCCTATCATTCACCCTCCTAACCCCTACTACTTGATCCCTAAAATCACTGTCCATTAAATTAACTACTCCATTCCTACCCCTTGAGCGTCCTGAGTACCACAACTTAAACCCGTCTACCTCCAAAGCTGTAGTTCCTACCCATTTGGTTTCTTGGACACAAGCTATATTGATCTTCCTCTTCTTAATAATCTTCACTAATTCTATCGACTTGCCCGTCAAAGTCCCTATGTTCCAAGACCCTACTCTCAACCTATGTGCTCCCCTGGTTCTCTTACCACCCCTGCCCCCCGCCCCCGCTCCCGCCCGCGACCGAGGACACGACCTCAAACTACCATCATACTCGGAAGCCACTAACGCTATATATAAAAGTAAAAGTAAAAATGGTAATCACCACGGCTAGGGAATAAGAAAAGATACAGGAAACAGGAAGGAAACAAAAATTGAGAAAATAGGGGTAGGCAAACACTGAAATTCAAACAATGCAGCAGAATACCAAAGCAAAACTATCTCATAGAAAGAGATGCACAACTATCTAATGCAGCAGATACTATCAAATCTAAAAGGGTAGGGTAGATGTTTCTCCCAAAATTATGGTGCACTAACAGAAAAAGAGCAAGCATTAACCAGAGAACAAGAAATAGAGGAACACACAACGAAGAGACGAACACCCAACAGAGTAGATTACCCCAAAATCACTTAACTAAAACAAGAAATATAGAGGAAACAAAAAAGATAGAGAGATGAAACAGGAATTCGTTGATCTAAAAACAGTAACACGAAAGGGATTTTAGAAATCAGTAGCAAGAACAAGAAATAAGGAGGAAAAGGAGCGATAGAACCTGGTCGATGGCGTGACGGTGATGCAAGTGGGTTTCTCCCTTCGAACTGGAGATTCTGGCCGGCTGAAAGGAACTGGAAGATCTAAATGAATAGTGTTCCTACTTTTGGATGATGTACATTGTAATGATTATAAATTCAAAAATCCCATGGCTAGTCAACTACGCAGAGAAAGTAACTGCCTTTATTTTCTATTTTATGCTATTGGTTGTGTCTCTTGCATCCTGAAGTTTCTCCTTTTGTGTTAACTGTCTGAATATATTTCTCAAAATTGCTTTCTTCTTGAGATAGGAAGGAGCAACCAAGGAAGACGTTGAGAGATTGCCTAAATACAAGTTTCGACGACTTGGTGATTTTGAAAAACAAAATGGTGAGATTCAAGAATCATTTGGAGGAGTAATGACTGAATGTGACACTGATACACCCATTGAGCATGTTCTTCCGCTGGAAGATGCTGTGCGTAGTAAAACTTTTTTTCTTTGTTTAGAAATTTCCATAAAGCCTAGAGAAACTTACCAATCCTTCCATGAGTTAATTTCATTCATTTTGTTTGTTGCAGGAATGTTGCATTTGTCTTTGTCCCTATGAAGATGGAATTGAGCTGCGTGAGCTCCCTTGTCGTCACCATTTTCACTGTGCCTGCATAGATAAGTGGTTGTACATAAATGCGACTTGTCCTCTTTGCAAGTTCAATATACTTAAAAATGGCAATCAGAGCAGCAGTGAAGAAGCATAAGCTTGTGTAATACTATATATGCAGCCATCCAATGAAGATCTTGTTGTACTTCTGGATGTTCATACCAGGTTCAACCTCCAGTAGGTGCTTATATTCAGTCGTCCTAGCACTCGCTTCTCTTGTCATGTTGTAGTGTGTATTTTGTGGGCTTACATGTTTGTATAACTTGTTCTATATTACATGTAGATGTTCAATTTAATCTGAGTTATATGTATGAAATCTCATCTTGTATTTTGATGTTTGATACGACTCACAGAATCATGAATTTAATGGTAATCGGACATATCTTCTCCTTTTCCATATTAGCATAGCTTACACTGGTGTTATCCTACAATTGGGGATTCTTTGTTTGTATTGCAAATGGCCATTGCCATTGACCACTTCTTGATTTATGTTAAAACTAACGATATTACTAGATCTTCATGTATTTCACTGCATGTAGCAGTTGATGTTTACGAGAATCATTGTGCAATAACTAAGTAGGCGTTTGGCCATAGATTCTAAATAATTTATACTTTATTTGGAATTTATGAAGTTGAAATTGAAGATGGATTCTGAAATAAAGTAACGAGTGCACACAAGGGAAATAGTAGCTCCAAAAAGAGAGTTGGAGAGATCAAGAGAAGAAATTGTTCATGCATTGCTTTCAACCGAGTCACCCTTTCTGGTAAAAAAATTCTTTTAAAAGTTCACTATTTTCGTTATTGAAATTAGAAAATGATTTCAGTCTTATAGGGAGTATTCACAATTACTACTTGATACAATTCTAGCATTGTTTGCTTTCAACAAGTAGTAGTAGTAATACTTTTAATAAACAACTCACCTACTATAATTCATCACTCAGAAGAAATAGTGGTGATTAATATACTTATGCAACACTTAACGAGTATTAAATAGACAAGCTCCGTAACTCATAAAAGAAGGACAATATTGTTATTAACCGGAATAAATAGCAGAAAGATATGGATAACCGAATAATGAATACTTAACAAAAGTTTAATACACGAAAAATTTTCAGATGAAAAGTTCTAGCAAAACTCAATCTCGTTACGTTCTTAGTTTATAATGCACAACATTGAGACTCCAATTTTGAATTGCAGAGTTTTCGAATTCTGATTTGTGATCAATGAATATTAAAGGCATATTCCAACAAAATTTGACCACTACTAGGATACAATTCATGTACACGAATTAACGCCATAATTATTCGAAATCAACTTATTTAACGCAACATATCTTTCTTTTAATTAAGTAAAAAAAAATCTACATCCTTTCTTCTCGAGAAAATTTAACTAAAGGTGGTTTAAGTTATAAAATTAGAAAATGTGATAACTTTGACCAGTCAAAGTCAAAGCCCACTTAATATTTGATTAAGTTAATTTGGGGTTGAAGTGCAATATTAAAAAGTTTTTCCTCTCACTTTAAAATTTCAAATCTCTCTCTCCTCTTTATCTTTTCATCTCATTCTTTTTTCTCTCTTTTCTTCTCTTTCTTCTTTCTCTACCATTTTCTTTGTTCTCCTCCTTCTTCTCTTCAGTGGTGGTGGTAGTGATAGTGGCGCCGTTGACGACGAGCGGAGGAGGCTGTATGGGTGTGGTGACGGCGAATTTTTCTCTTTTTTTTTTCTTATTCTACGGACTTTTAGCTTTGGTAGTAAGAATTTTAGGAAAAAGTTGATTTTTTTTTCAAGTCATTAAAAATAAAATCTATAGAAAATCAAATAGATTTTAGAAGTTGTTGCAACAATTACTGAAATATGTTGCAACAACCTCAGAATGTTGTAACAATTTAGTATTTTCGAGTTATTGCAACAAATTTCGGTAATTGTTGCAACAACTACGACAGTTATTGCAACAAGTTTCAGTAATTGTTGCAACAACTATCGAAGTTGTTTATGTTTCTACAGTTTATTTTCCCGTCCCACCTTACCTTTTTCGATTTTAAATTTATAAACATTTTTACAAATTTTACATCTAACTACTTGATTCTCTTTGTCTCTATCAAAAAAATCTCATGCAACTTATTTTAATTTTCATTGTGTGGAGCCTCAACTCATACAAGGGGAATACGAGTCATTCCAGTTTCAGTTTAAGGCTGAGACTCAGTCTGAGGTTGAGGTTGAGGTGCACTAGTGGGTGTGTCATCTACATTATCGTCAAAATTAAAGTCTGGTTCAGATGCATAATATATCTCATCATCTAATGATATATCATTAAAAAAACAGTTTCATAAATCAATCAAATCATCGGGACTAGGAATATGATTACTAGAAGAAGTACTCTTACCCTTGTTACCCCTACTAGAAGAAGCACTCTTACCCTTACCCTTACCCTTAGTCATACGTCCAAGGCGTTCCATTATAATTATGCAAATAAATAATTAAAGTAAATAAAATTAAGTGCGATAATTAAAATTAAGTAACAATAATAATTTAAAGAAGGAACGAAGGTGACAAACGCCGACGTTACGTCGGCGTGTAATCGAGGTTGAAAATTAAAATTTTGCTCGATGAATGATCCTCAAGTTAGTTGCCAACTTCACTCCCAATTTTTGAACTTTGATATAAATGAGCAAAAAAAATATAATATTTAGTAGGCAATGTAGAATTGTATAGAGATAAATTTAGAGATTAAATAGATGGTAGGAAGATTTGTGAGAAAAATGGAGAGGAAAATGAGGTATTTATAATTTAGAAATAGGGTTAAAGTATACATATACTAACTTGGGGTTAAAAATAAATATTAAGGGGATAGGGGGCAAAAAATGGCTGTTATAGCCGTTGCACAATGACAAAAATCGAAATTTGACCGTTATTGCAAATGTTATTTTTGCAAAGGGGGAGGGCTTGGCGGGGCGGGGGCGGGACGAGCCCAGATCACGGCCCGAGTTTGAACCCCGACACTAATTTTTTAGGGGGAATCGGGGCGAGGCCGGTATCGGGACGGGCCGGGTCAGGATCGGACCGACCCGGCCCACTGGCCAACCTTAGATATATTAGACTCAGTTGGGCTCGGCTCGATGCCCAATCCTACCTTTAACTAGGGGTGAGCGGGTCCGGATACCCTAACTTTTTTGAACTACCCGGATCCTATCCAGTAAAAGATCGGTTCCTAAATTTACTACCCGAAATCTACCCGTAGCAATCATTACCCGGAACCTACCCGAACCCTGCAGTTTCGGATAGGTTCCCGGGTACCCTGTAAAGAAATAACTTCTTAAGATGTCTTCACATTATATGAATCTCGAGAATAGCAATTCCACTCATAGTTCAAACTATATTACAGGATTCTACATAACTCACAACCCTCTAGTTTTATCAACGAACCAATGAACTAAAATTTGAGCATCAATGCTTTTCTTCAATCAGTGCTTAACATTCTACAGAACATACTAATCAATCACTACATAAGCAACTGCCTTACCCTCTGCCACAATACATACAGAATATCATCTTTTAACCGTTATGTTTGATGGTGCCTGAAAAACTCATATTAAGAATCTTACAAGCTCCTATGAAAGTACGAACTAGTAAGAATTGTCTACCAATATAAAGTGAAAAACTATATCAGTTCTCCTCAAGCCTCAAGGACTTCACTAACTTTTGGATCATCTTGGGTAAGGAAAGTGTTATCTTAATAGGTTTGGAATTTAAAAAGTAAAAATATTTAATATTTCATAGGTTCCGGGTAACGGGTAACGGTTTCGGGTCCGGGTACCCTGTCTTTATTTGTCAGAACCGGACCCGACATTGATCGGTTCCTAAATTTACTATCCGGAACCTACCCGTTATTATAATATATCTACTCAGAACCTACCCGTTAGTATCGGTTCTGATCGGGTATCTAGATACCCTGTACCCGTGCACACCCCTACCTTTAACTAGGTAATTGAGCTGTAAAATATTTTTTACATAGTCAATTTATAAAAATTAACCCACAATAAAATTAAAAGAGAGACAAAAAGAAAAACTAGAATGTACAGCAACAAAACGTGGTCGTGTGAAGCTGCATTATCTTCTGCATTGCTGCTTGTGAGGAAATCAGGAAAACAAACAAATGGCTTCAATGTTATCTTCTCGTCTCCCACATCTTCCCTCTAATAAATCGGGAATATTCCCACCTTCAAACTCCGGTTCAACTGCTCTCGTCCACTTCACATCCAAAACCCGGTTCAAATGCTCGGCGGGTCAAACAGGGTTCTTCACGAAGCTGGGTCGATTGCTGAAAGAGAAAGCAAAGAGTGATGTGGAGAAATTGTTCTCAGGATTCTCGAAAACTAGAGATAATTTAGCAGTTATTGATGAACTCCTACTTTATTGGAACCTTTCTGATACTGACCGTGTACTTGATGAACTTGAAGAGGTTTAGTATACGTTGTTTATGCTATTTATTATGACCTTATTTGACTAATCACAACATTTAAGATTAGAATTAGTATGTTACTTATAGCGGTAGAAAGTGTTGAAGTAATTGATTGAAAAGTAACATTGTAGGAGTATTAAAATTCAAATTTTGATTCATTTCATGATATTGAATTCTTGGAGGTTATGGAAGTTGCATAAATATGAGTAGTGTCAATGATTTTGCATAAATTGGGATGAAGGGAGTACTCTCGTTGAGTTTCTGTTCTGGTTGTTTATGCTTATCTGAGCAAAATTTAAATTTTTTCTTCTACATGCCAAACATATGTGGTTTCTTAGATACTTTATGATTTTTCATTGTATATTCCCGATTATTGTGGCCTTGCTCGCTATATGCTGCAGAAATTAATTCACAGCCTAATTTGAAACAGGAATTTGATAATGTTTTGGACTCTCCCTCAGCTTGGTTTAGTACTGCCCTTTGGCGTACTATAATTGCTGTAGAAGGTGGAATCTGTTATAAAAATATGTGTAATTTGATGAATTAGAGTTGAATGGGAAGTTTCACATCTTTAGATATGATTTTTCTGGAAAGAGAACTTTCTTCTACGACAAAGATATTGTCTCAAATAAATGGTCCTGATCCTTATGCTGAGATTAGTGCCACTGTTTGGCGTCTTGCATTACTTAGTATATTTATGTCCAAATATTAGTGCGTGCAATTATTTTGGCTAACTGGTTGTTATATTCCGGCACATGCAAGTGTTGAGGTTTGAGACGATCTTCAACTGTGATTTTAGGCTCTGTTGGTCGCTGATTTTGGGCCGAAGATTACCATAAAGATTGTGGAGAGCTTGCGGGAGGATATATATGCGGGGGGAATCAAATCAGGAAGTGAGATAAAAGTAATTATGCTGAGATTTTCATTTTTTTCAGTAACACATTGATCTATGCAGTATGATGTTCTAGAGATATAATCATTTGATTTAATTTGTTCTCAGAGGAAAAACTAATGACTACTCATGCTCTACAGATAATAGTTTTACACATCTATTTTACTGCTTGTTTGTTAATTTGCTGTTTTTCGTGTGGATGCATTGATATTGTGAATGCAATGGTATTGATATAAAGAGTGCTCTAAAGAAGAGTATTTTGGATCTATTGACTAGTAAGGCACTTAACACAGAACTCCGTCTCGGCTTCAGGTTTCGACTGCTTCACTGATTTTTAAATTTTACATTTATTTTAAGCTTGTATTTTAGTAGACTGAACTTAGATTTGGTACTTGCTTTTATGTACTAGGAAACCAGCTGTGATCATGATTGTGGGTGTCAATGGAGGTGGGAAGACAACATCTCTTGGTAAGGGAATCAGTTTTTGTGTATATTATAAATCTTCATTTGTTTGTTGGAAAACAAGTGCATGTGCAAAGAAGAAAAGCTGTTGTACGTTTGTGCAGCAGTGTAATTTCTCCAAGATCCATTTTTGTTACAAATTTGAGTAGTACTTTCTAGTTAATTTTATTTATCCTCTTGAAAACATTCGATTTGTGATAAGAAGTAGTAGAAGGAGCAAAGATTTCTGGGATGTCCATCACCAAGTCACCAATTAAAAAAGTGGCAGTAACTTGTGAGCTGTTCTCTTTTTCCCCTAATGCAGGAAAGTTGGCCAATAGATTGAAGAGAGGAGGGGCTAAGGTGAGGCAAGCTGTTATCTCTTTTCTGTATGCTATGCTGCAGAGCTACTAGTCCTAACCATTTTTTCTTTATCACTTGAATTGACGAATACTGCATGTTTACAAACTTTTCCAGTTAAATTTCTCCAGCGAGCATTTGAAACAATAATTACCAATATTCTTATTGATCAAAGAATTGAATTGCATTTTACAGATATCTTTGTGGCAAGGTTAAACTTGTCATGTAAACTGAAGCTTAAACTCGATGACTCCTGTGCATTGACAATATGAAAACATACTATAGAACTTGGTATTGTCGAAAGATTTTATGATCTTGAGTTGGTTTGGGCCACCAACTCTATATTTTAGGTTGAGTAGTTTTGTCAAGGAAGATCTTGGTTAAGTCGAAAAGAAGGAATTAATTTTTATGACTCCCTTCCAACCTTCTGCAAACCCTCATACTCATAACAGTAAATATATTCTTGAGATAAGCTTTCCACTATTAAACTTTGACCTCTTGAAAAATTTCATGGTCCTTCTCCTCTGCCTTAAGGACAAGTGTCAGAATTAGTTTTTCTTACAGTCCAATCATCTTTATGCGGCATTCTTATTCTGTAAGTCTCTCATTCTTTTTACCTTCCTTTGATATTTATTCACAAAGGAAATTAGTTCTCAGGATAAAGTATTTTTATGCATTGTAGGAAAGTACTCAAAAATCTTCATTGTCACTTAATTAGTATTAAACATATTATCTTACTTCTTCTACTCATGATAGGATAGCTCCTGCATCTCACACTTTCATTCTGTGAACTTTGCAGATACTATTAGCAGCTGGTGATACATTTAGAGCAGCTGCTAGTGATCAGTTAGAAATTTGGGCTGAAAGGACTGGTTGTGAGATTGTTGTTACTGAAAAAGAGAAAGCTAAGGCATCATCAGGTACCAAACTACAACGTTTAATCCAAAAGTGTCTGCAATGCTAGATATTAACCGAAAAAAGAATGACTTTGTAAACTTTAAGATATTTTAACCACATGATCTTGAAGTTCTTCCTGAGTAGTTCTTTTACAGGCTGTTAAAAGAGGAAAGGAAGAGGGTTTTGATATTGTTTTATGCGACACATCTGGCCGTAAGTTTTCTGAGTATGAAAACAGTTTTCTTATTCACACTTCGAGAGAATCTCTGAGTAACCAAGTTTGAAATTTTGACCAGGTTTGCACACCAACTATAGCTTGATGGAGGAACTGGTGGCATGCAAGAAAGTTGTCAGTAAAGTTGTTAATGGTGCACCTAATGTATGTTGAACTCTTCAGCTTCTTTATTTATTATACTGTCAAGAACCCATTATACCTTATCCCAACTTGTGGTGTTTTATGCGAAGGAGCAGTAGACAACATGAATTAAGATTAGCAGCTTGCTACACTTTCTTCTGAAAATTCAGCATTCTCACAAACAAAATTATGTGGCAGCTTCTATTTTGTGCTTTATTCCCAGTTATCTTAAGTTTTTTTAGTTATAGTTATTAATTCATAAGTTCTCTTAGAAGATCCCTAGTACGGATTTAAAGCATGCAAGGGATTTCTGTATCTGAAGGGAGCATGGAATACTTACAGCAGCTATTTGGTGGTGCTTTTGGAAAGAAAAGAATAGTAGGTGCTTTGAAGGACAAAAGAACTCAATAATGATGATCAAGTCAGATTGTATCTTGTTGACGTCTTTTTGTATAAACAGGAATGGGTAGAAGATAGTGAAACCCTGTTACAGTGCTTGGAATTTTTTGTATAGATAGTCAGGCTTGTTTTTTCCTTTTTATCCTTTCTTTTGCTGACTTATAGATGTAACCACAACACTTTCTTAGTGGTAGTAGTTTGACATCTATAATATTTATCATTTCGAGAAAAAAATCCCTTGTATGGATTCTTAGGTCATATGAGGCTTCTCTTTGTCATCTACATCTGATTTTCCTGCTCATTCTATTTACCCTGCTAAACTTCAGACATTGTAGAACGAAAAACCCTTGCAATGAATATAAAGACAATTTGTCAAGCTTTTGCAGGAAATCTTGCTTGTCCTAGATGGAACTACTGGTTTAAATATGCTTCCTCAAGCGAGAGAGTTTAATGATGTAATGACCCTTGTCAGCTCTTATTTTGAACGTCTATATGTTACTTTACTTAATTCAAGGTTCTTATCAAATTGCCTTCTTCTCTAGGTTGTTGGAGTCACTGGCTTAATATTGACGAAACTTGATGGTTCTGCTAGAGGTGGCTGTGTGGTATACTTTGAACTCTTCAAACTTCGCTTGTTTTTGTTTTTATGATTTTTTTGTTGTTGTGGTTAAGTTTTCTCTCTAAAAATCTGATAAATTGCAACTACTTAAACAATCTCAAACTTTTGGTGTTGCAGGTCAGTGTGGTTGATGAGCTTGGCATTCCTGTAAAGTTTGTAGGTGTTGGGGAAGGTGTAGATGACCTCCAACCGTTCAATGCTGAGGAATTTGTTAATGCTATCTTCCCATGAGACATGATTCAGTGACAGTTTCTCCCAGATTCTAAGAAGTACGTAACTCTTTTAATATGACAGTGGTAAAGCTGTTGTGGTCTTTCAATCCGTATTTAGTTTGAGTTCTTTGGTGATAGAAAATGTCGATCCCAAAAGTAATCGCTATTTTTGGCATTTCAAACTGATAGTTAGGTGAGGAACTAGTATGGCTACAACAAATCAGAACACTTTTCTTATGGAACGTTCTAAATGTATCAATATGACCAATAACAATCTATAAGATTCTGGAAACATTTATTTATCATTTGTGCAGATCAAATTAGTGTATCAACTATGAGAGCCTAAAATCCTAGTATGGTTAGTATGGAATTTATATTTACTTATGTTAAAGATAATCTCACTTCCTGTTTACTTTAGATCGATGTGAATACTTTGGAATCAAGAGTATCTACAGTTGGCTTACCGGTCGATGAACCTGGAATGAAGACCATTGGAATTTAGGTTCAAATCCAGTTAAAAGCAAAGCAATAATTAGTGATTTCTTTCCATTTGCTCAAGTTTAGTGGGTAGAGTTACCCGGGAGTTGGTGTGTTGTATGCGAGATATATAAGAATACATGTATTTGTAATAGAGGACTAAGCCAGTTCTTGATTTTGGTATTATAACAATCGTTGTATTATTTATTCATCGGATAACAAATCAATCCATGTAGTATAATTCCTACATAAATAATTTGTGCAGTGGGAACATAATGCTGTATAGGCTCAAGGTAAATCCATATCTTAATGCATTCCAGTTTACTAGGAATAAAAATCCAAAAAAGCAAGGCTGTAAATTTCAAAACTAAAGCAATCAAATATTCCAACACTAGCTTTGATGCTAAAGGATGTCTAATTCTTGGTTCGGGTAGTATCATTTACTCATTGTACAATAAGCATTAACTTTGATGTCATAATTTTTTTCTCCTCAGGTGAACTCATATCTGTTGTTAACAAGACGCGGATAAACATTTTGGAGTGAGAGGAGTAATGAGACATTAGCAATTTTATCTTTAACAAAAAAGAGTGCCTTATGCTCCTCTATTTGTCTCCTCCATTCCATTGAGGCTGTGTTCTTCAGAAGAGACACTTAAACTGTCGAGTATAACAGATGCCATTAGTTGCACTTATTTTTTAATCACAAAATCTATGTAATCTCCTTAGTCATTGTTGCAGTATGAGCAGTAATATAGCACTCCAGTTAAAGTGGAGTTCCATTGGACACACAGCTAATACAAGATTGATGTACATGACTTTCACTTCATTTTCTTTCAATAAATCATGGTTCAATTCTATATTTCATCAAGCAACACTTAGTTACAAAGATGAAACAGAAGACAAATAAGGGAATCTCAGATAATTCGAGATGTAAATGTTGCTTTGGTGATTACAGATAAGAGTTGAGTCTCAAATTCATCTACTGATGCTATATCAATGATTTGCTGTTGAGCTGCTGAATGTGTTTTGCAAATGTATCTACTTAATGTGTTGAGTTTTTTGAGTTCATAAACTTGCGACAGGCATGTGGTAGAATGTTGCATTAGATGTGTAGACCAATTTCCCCGAGTCCTTGAGCCGAAAATCAACTGCAACTACAGTTAGGTTCCTTCCACTCCGAATGACAGACCCATCTACTACCACCTCTGTCTAAAAATGAAATTTAATTAGGGAAAGAGAAAAATGAGATTTCCTTTTTTATTTTTCCATATAGGTGAGGGAAGGGGAGAGGTACATTATGATGTGCATTTGCTCTTACCAAATTGTTGTACAACAAAATGTAGTGACATTGAGGTAAGTGGAGCTCAAATGAAAGCTTTAATACTCACATTGCTTGGAGCAGCAGAAATATATGACATTCCCAATTCTCCAAGAAAGAGTTCCTTATCCTTTGCCACAACAGTTCTGGCACAGGCAATTGCCACCCTCTCTGCTACAGCTCCAACTGCTCCTCCATGCATGCTACGATAAACATTCTACAACACAGTACAATAACGAGGTTGCACACTCAGTCATACTCTAAAATTTGACACTACATCAGTGTGTGTTGAAAGTACTGTGATGATATCTGATTAAAATTGGAGAAAACATCAGATAGAAGGATATGATTTTAAATAATCTTCGCTATCTTTTCAAAAATGTTTTCATCAATCCTTATTGGTCTTAAGCCCCAAGTGAAGGTAAGCTGATCAGATGGCAAAGGAAATACAAGACTCGGAGACTGAGGGCAAGCCCGTCCAACTTTGGGAGGCAACTAGAAGAAAACAAAAGCACAAATCAGACAAAAAAAACTGTTTTGTGGTTTTGCAAAAGAATATTGGAATCTAATATCCATAGAATCCATATGTCCGTAAATTCAAAGGGCTCACCCATGAAGTGATCCTGGTTTATAGGGTGAAAAGGAGAACGGGCATATACCAAACACAGTATTTTCGTGTGTTAAGATTTAAGGGTTGGGCTTAATTTAACCCAAAAGTGAGCTAATGAGGTGAGATGACCATATAAGAAACAACAATATGAAAACAACACCCTCTGCACGCTTAGAACTTGTATATAGAGCGTGGACAATACAACATTGGAACTAGTACCACACTAACACCCTCTGCCCGTTCAATACTGATATCTGGAGCGTGTACAGTACAACATGGAGTCACCAACATGGGACTAACACCCCCTGCCTGCTCAAGACTGATATTTGGAGTGTGAACAATATAATAATGGGGCACCAGTATGAGACTAACACCCTCTGCCCTCGCAGGACTGATACATAGTGGACAATATAATATGGGGTTAAACACTCAGGAGATCGAGAATAAGAATGGGTGTTACTCAACCAAATTGCCTCATGAGGTGAAGATTGATCAAAATCATTCCCCCAATCAATGAGAGAAGTTAATCATTTCTGCAAAGAGGGTTGTTCACACCTCAGAACCTGTTATCTAGACCTCATCAAGAGAACAACTTCGTTCCTCTGAGGCTCACACCCACCTATATGTCTGCAAAGAAAAGAGTTGTATGTGCTGTTTATATTCTTGTTACGACAGCTTCAACCTGATATCTCAGTGATCCATTTACCCCCCCCCCCCCCAAAGCAGAGTGAAGCAACAAGACAAATAAGTTCCACACAGGATGATCCTTCAATACTTGAGCAAATCGCATAAAGAATTATGCTTAACGTGCCCTCAATTAGCAGAAGTATCAACCTTTCAAAAATTTGCGCGGAATTCTTTACTCCACAGAACTGGGATTCTGGGAAGCTACAAGTCCAAAAGGGTTTCCTAGAAGTTAACACAAAAACTGAACAGAATTGAAGATCCCATCTTTGGGAAAAGAATACATAAAAAAGATGCTACAAAATTAAAACTTTTAGAAATGTATGGATCAATTACCGAGATAGCAGGTTTGACAGATAGAATGCAGGAGACTTTGCCAAGGTGGATGCTGTGAACCTTGAGGCAGCCGCGAGTGAGTTCAGAGAAGGAGTCCTTAGCATCATATTGTGGTAGAAAGTTAGCCCCTTGGAGTCGCACACGGGTGAAGAGAAGATCCACCAAAGAAGCAGCCTCCTTAGATAATTCTTCAGATATGACTGTGTCTTTCGTGTAGGAACTGTTCTCCCCCATCTATTTTGCGTTTGCCCACCAGCCTCCTACCCTGAGAGAGATATATATACAACAAATTTCAAACGTACGAAATTACCAATTTTAAAAATCCCCAAGTGCACTGATTTACTTCATTTCATCGACCCCTTTTTGACACCTCTCAACCATAACCAATCTACAAGTTATGGGTAATTAAAAAAATCGAAAATGACAAAAAACAAAATGGCCCCTAATATTTGGAGCAGGTTCAATTTGGTTCATTAAGTATTCCTGAGCAGTTTCGGTCCTTTACTTTTGGTTTTCGTCAAATATTTAACACTCTCTGATTGTTAGATTTAATAAGAACTATTATAAATAAAGATTTTAACATGAACCCACAATTTGGAGGTGCAGTTTTTATGCAACGTAGGTGTCGTTTATGCTGTTTTTTATTTATTTTTGGTGTTGGATGCAATTTTTGATGTTGTTATACGAGTATTAGTGTTTACAAATGCTAGATTCTGTCACGCTTGGGCTTTGTGGTAATGGTAATCCATTGGTTAGGAGGTGGATAGAGACTGCGGAGTGGGAAACGATGTAGAAAGGCCAATACCTTTAGATGATTCAGAATTTAAGATGCTTTCTCCTCACACTTGTTCAAAATTCTTTCCCCTTCGTACTTCATATTTCCACTATTCATGGCTTCCCGCTAGCGCTCTCAGAAAAGAATTAAAGAAAAAGATCACTAAGGTCTCCTTTCAATTCCTTGTTCACAGACTCATCCATAAGAAAAAGTGAACCAAAAAAAAAAGAAGGTAAAAGATAAACGGATAAGGTTGATAATGAAAGCAGATAAGACATCTTCACGAATTATATTAACTAAAGGCAAGAAATACATGATGTTTTACTGACATTGTCTTGGACTAAAGGTTTGCTTTTCATTCTCATTTTTTTTTTTTGTGATAACCCAGGTCTCGAGGCGACTTGTGCCTCCATATCGCTAGTACCTGCACAAGTACTGATACTAGGATTCTAGGGATGATGGGACCGGTCCTTCAGCACCCCACCACCAGGTAAATCGCTGGATGTGCACCCGTGGTCAGTGTCTGCTTGCGTCCAACGGATCAATGCTACAAGGTTGACCCCCTCAAAGGCTTGGCGGGGAACGAACCCACACTGCAACATGCCCGCGCGGCTTTTAGCGCCCAGGCTTTACCACAGGTATATGCCCCGGAGGACGATATCCGCCGAGTTGAGAATCAAACCTGCAACCCGAAGGTCACAAATTTGACTCTCTGCCAACACGCTGGCATTACTAAACAGGTGTTATTGCATTACTGTGTTTGTAACAGGAATATGATGCCAACAGATTATCACTATTTGGCAGAAAGGCAGACAACTTTATTTACACAAATATTTCTAAGCACCACCAGTAGGGAAACAGAAAATCTTTACTCCAGCAACACAGCTGAACTTTTCTCGATTCTGATAAAGTTTATGAAACTCCGTAAGCCCTCAACGTTGTGACTTATCTGGTCCCTCAACCTGCTTGTAGACAGAGATATTGCTTAGGTATTTTTATTCAAAAAAGAAGTACAAGCGAGTGCAAAATGTTAAATGTACATGACATTACTTTTGTCAGCTACAGAATATTGCATGATTTTAAGGTGGTGAAAGTGTAGTTGAACACCAGAATACAGTTAGTACCATGCAAACAATTGCAAGGGAAACGTAAGTTTTGAAACTGATACAAGTCGATACAGCATGAACTGAGCTGATCGAAGAAGTTTATCGGGGTAGCTGGAAACAGTAGTATGCTTTAAATCTAAACTCCTCAAATCAAAAAGTACTGCAGTAAAAATTTTGAATTTATAAGTAATGTTGTTTAGCTCCAAACATTGTCAAAAGAAGAAAATGGACGCATTATCAGATTCACGGAAACCGATTACCCTAACCAGATGAACTCAAATATGAGGCAACATGTGCACATAAAGTGGCCATAGAAGTTTTCAGGAAACATATTAAAGAAATGATATACATACCAGCAGAATGTCTTGGCTTCGGGTTGCTAACTCAACGGTAGAGTACTCGACTTATGTGTTGGACCAGGTCTAGTTCATAAACTTGCTACTGGCATGTGATAGAATGTTGCATGAGAGATGTAAATCAGTTTCTCAGAATCCTTGAGTCTAAAATCCACTGTAACTACAGACAGGTTTCTTCCACTTCTAATAACGGACGCATTAACTATTACTTCTGCCTGAGTATCCCCAATCCAAAAAGAGAAATAAATTAGTGAGAAGGGAGGATGGATATTAGACTGCAAGCCATGAATATTGTAGACAATAGCTAACTCACATCTCGAGGAGCACCAGAGAGATAAGATATGCTCAATTCTCCAAGAAAGAGCTCCTTATCCTTTCCCACAATAGTTCGGGCACAGGCAGTTGCTACCCTTACTGCTACAGCTCCAATCGCTCCTCCGTGCAGTGAACCATAGAAATTCTACAAGAAAATAAGTAAACCAATGTGTTCCAACACTTTCTATTTCGCCAGAAACAGCTAAAAACTCAAGAGAAAACAGTATACACTTGATGCAATGGAATACAATGGCACTTTGGAAATTGATAGTATCGACAAAAAGTCTGCAGCATTTCACAAGGTAGAAAGCACACACATGGATAGTGAAGGAGGTCAGATAGAGATGTCAAGTATAATAAACAATGGAAATGGTTTGAACTCACTTATATTTTCCGCTTGAATCCCCCCCCCCCCCACCACACACACACACACACACAAACCTCTTCGGTTTCTAAAAAGCAGTTGTTTCGATTCCAAGGTAAATCTGTAAAAGTCCATTAGATGGAATAGATCAAATAGAAGTTTCACAATTGGCGATACCTCAAATCCAAAGCAATATCAACGCCATGCAAAACAAATGCAGATGTCATCTGATATCTAAAAATCGAAGTCCTCAGAATCTCAACTTCAACTATCCCCTTGCGTCTCAAATAGCAACAACATACCTAGTGAAATCCCCTTGTCTCAAATATCTCTCTCGAAATGATATCTGTCCCCTAACCACTCCCTTTATGCCTCCAACCATCCAGAAAAAAGTGAAATAGAACGACCCCAGATGCTTAGATATGCAGAATGGATTAACTTTTTCAGGCCATTGAATAGAAACCAACTTGTCCATGTAACCAGTGACTTTCTGAGTTGCTCAAGCTTCTGGAAAGATCTGGTGTTCTAAGAAAACTGGGATCTCATTAACCTCATCATCTTTCTCAATCCTATTTGATACCTAACCTTCCAAAAATCAGACACTCACATAGTAGTGTCAGCATTTAACAGGTGCTGCTGCTGCTGCCCAGTATCAATGATTGTTTTCCGCGCTTAAATCAATCAATCAACTACCCCTCAATCCCTAAGTTTTCCACATTTTCGGGACTTTTTTTCCATAAATTTATGATTTGATAGTAATTCAGAAATTGAAGAACCAAGAAATTTTCTTAGAGCTGGAAACTTTATCATCAATCAACTAGGCCTCAATCCAAAACTAGCTAGGATCAGTGGTATAATCCTCTGTAATCTATGTGCTCCATTTGGGTCAATTTCATTCCAATACTAAAGAATAATTCTTCATTTTAAGACAAATTAGGAGTTTTTTTTAAAGTTAAAGGTCCTCTAAATTGCAAACTTATACTTACATCCTCCCATACTCAATGGAAGTATTCATAATCTGATCTAAGTCAGTACATCTATAATATACTAATAGTTTGTTTACATTCTGTTGTGCTCTAAGCTAAGTCGATGGTCTCCTAGTAATCAATGTAATGAAATTCTCTTCTCTACTGAACACAGGAATCCAAAACCACAAAAAGGAGACGGGTCCCAAAAGCTATAACAACATGTAACACAAACATCCGACATATTCCAAGAAAATGGGAACCAAATAAAATTCAACAAAGACTCAATCTTTTCAACCAAATAACACATATAATAAAGACCCAATACTAAAAATTCAATTGTTTACGATAATAGGAGGTTTGACAGAGACAATACAAGAAATCTTGCCACGGTGGATGTGTTGGACCTTGATGAAGTTACGGGTGAGTTCAGAGAAAGAGTCCTTAGTGTCATACTGGGTAGGAAAGGTAAGGTTGAATACCCCCATGCTTTTGAGGAATCCATTGACCTTAATAATAGAATCTGCAGACAGTTTTTCGGAGATTACAGTGTTTTTGCTCTCCAGAAGAGTTGGGGCTGAGCGATTTTCGTCCATCTCTTTGTTTTCTAGTACTATGTTGACTATCAAATATCAATTGTACTTGGTGGAGCAATCTTTTATGTGAGAAGAACATCAATATAGACATATAGTCCTTTAAATATTGGGGTAGATCTAATTTGGTCATTCTATATAGAACTCATGGACATCAATAGCCCTTTAATTTTGCTAAGGTGGTCGGTTTTAGTCCAAGGCTAACAGAAATCCGATTTTTTTGAATTTTTGGCTTTTTATATTGGATTTTGAAATTGGAACGGTATTTGAAATTCTATACCTTATATTTTTAGTCTTATCTATTAGACATAAGAGCAAATGCTTAATGTTATGTCTAAGACGGTCAATAACTGTTGGAAATTTATCTTTGGCGGGGAGATGCGTTCACCCATCTTTAATGAATTAAACACTAGTGTTCCGCATGTTGGAGGCTCTGTCTCTTCACACATGCATAATCTACTAAGTGAGTAGATGACCGTAGGGCCAAGAATCGTCAAATTTCGTTGAGAAATGAAAGAGATATTGGTCCACGAAGTAAGGTGTTTGAGGCATGGAAATATGGTGTGGGACAAATCTACCACATCGGTGGGAATATGAAGAATTGCTCTCTATATAAGTCTCTAATGTGGTAAAGGGCTTGGGACCCCAAGGGGTATCCCATGTGTTTAAAGGAGGGAGGACCTAGATGTGCTTGGGTTCAAGGCTAAGCCTACTCGCCCGTCCGGTCCGGTCTCGGGTCACGGGTCGTGGGTTGTGGAAATTTTTTGATATTATCTTTTGGACCCCAAATTGCTTAATATTTACAGTTTGGTCCCTATAGGTTCTGAAAAGTTGATTTTGGGAGTGACGGAAGGCAGAAACTTTCTGCCTACCGTTTGGACTATTTTTTGGAGCATTAACCAGCCATTACTTGGCTGTTAACTACTCCATTAACAGCCCTCCTTCATGACCATTAATCAGCCCTCCTTCAAGGCCATGAACAGCCTCCTTCATGGCCTTAAACCTGCCATTACAGCCCTCCCTTAATGGCCATTACAGCCTTGTTTGTGGTTGTTGGGCTACCCTCCTCCATGCTATATATTGAGCTATTTTTGGCTCAATTCGTGACAGAGAAAAACAGCAATATAGACAGCATATACAACACAAAACAGTCACGAAAAATAGCAAAAACAGTGACGGAAAAACAGTGTTGAAATACACACATATACACAAGATATACACAACAGAGACACACTATATACACAGAGACAAAAGAGAAGAGTAAACAGAAACTCTTCCTTCCTTTTTCATATCTTGAGCAAGTCGATTCATATTTGTTTTCTTCGTCAGGCTCAACCTATTGGCTTTGTAGCGTTGGGATTAAAGTGTTATTTTATCTTGGGAGACTATTGCCCGCTAACGTAAAAGCATATATACGGGCCAATCTTGTCTTAAGGACAGAGGGCAATCACTCGACTCAACACACAACGTTGTAACCATCCAGATTTAGTTGTTTCTTGATTTCAGGTTATCAAGATTCAAGACACAACAAGCTTGCGGCAGCTTTGAAGATTGGCCTATTTGTTCAACAAGATTCAATTTCTGAATATTGAATATTTGTTTATCCTTTCGAATACTTGTAATAGTTATTTACTTCTCGTACTGCTTTATAAAGTACAATAGAGTATCAACAATAACTAGATCCAAAGGGTTTCAAGCATAAGGAGGCACTCATATTCCGTAGCTCCATTCTTAATGATTTGAGTAGGATAAACAATCTCAACTTTTAAATATTATTATCATAGAAAAGAGAAAGCCTACGAAAGTCAAAAGCTTATTTTATTATTGTTTCTTCAATAAAAGTAAATCTCATTTTTGTAGACATTCTTTCAACATAATTGATGGCATCGGATTTAATTTCGCTCTCCTTTATCCGCTGAAAAGCTGGAATTAGCTCAAGTAAGTTAGAATCCTCAACTAAATCATCATATGTTTCATTTTAGATATTACAACTCTTTTGGTATCTCTTTCACGACGGCAATTTATTCTAATTCATCAACAAACTCGGTAAGAAAAAGTATATAGTGATACGCTTTTCAATTCTCATGCTTTGAGCACGAGATATTTGTTCCAATTTTGTGAAATGAGATAACTTCACCTTACTAAATTAATCAATATACCCTATTAGTCCTTTAAAAGAAATGTAGGATTTAAAAGAAATCTTCTTTTCTAACCAAAGTCTAATACCCTACTAAATGAGTATAGTGACTAATTTGAATATGAATTACTATTAGTAATATGATTTATTTGGACATAGTTTTAATATGTTTGGACTTGTTAATTCTTATACATTAAGGCTTCTGTTGCTAAGAATTTTCTTGATATGATCTCATGATTGTTTGCATGAATACTTTATTTGGATATTTTATTTAGGAATGAAGATTAGTAAGGTAATTTGATATGCAAACTTTATTTTGATTTTTATTTTTGTAAAAAAGAAGCTTTTTTTAAAAAAAAAATTATTACATAGGAGGTAGGGGAAGGGAAAAAAAGAAGAAGCTCAACTTACAGGCTCAGAACTAAAGTCTTAAATAACGAAATCAGTTAATTCAAAACTAAACTTAAAACACGATCAAGTTAAAACGTATTTGAATTGTAATTTCTTGTTCAGAATCCAAAAATTCAAACCAAAGTTTTAATATTTAATCCGAACTGTCCGAGTGCTCACCCCTAATAATTATAAAGCTAATGGAAAGGAGTGGCTAACACCTAACAGTGAATTGAAAAAGGCAGCAATACTTCAGTGTGTTTCTACTTTGAATGAAAATTTATTGTCTTGCAAATGTCATCATACGAATACGAAGGAATAGTAATAATAGTTTGTATTATAATTAAAATGTCAAATAATGAATATAAGTGAATAATTGCATATAGAGTCCTAGCACGATTAAAATTTGAAGCATCCGTTGGAAGAGGATCATGACCATATATATTTTGTGCTTTAATCTAAATCTTTTTTTGTTCAACAAGATTCAGCTATATCTACAACAAGAAATTACACAGATGAAAAATATAAGTTTTTTGTAGTATTATATTCTTTCAATTTCTTCATACTATATACTAGAATCTAGATATACTAGCAAGCAATGGGATCACGCCTATCAAGGATAAAAGAGGTAGCAGAAAAAAATAAAGAAAACCAACACCCCCAAACCTAATGCCAAGAATGACAAAAATGTCAAACGCCGTTACACACATCGCCATGTCTATGATGATACCGGTAGCTTTTTCAACTTCCTTTTCAGTAGCGGCGATTCTGATGGTGGCAGCAGCTGTGGAGGTGGGGGCTGTGGCGGTGACTGAAACCTTGAATGTAGGTTAAACTTTGGCTGGCCAACGGGACGGGACCTGACGGGATGGCGGGGGGCGGGACTGGCGGGTTCTGCCAGTGTCTTGTCCCGGTCCCGTCATTAAAGGGGCCCGGTATTTATCGGATCGGGCCGGGATCGTGTTTTCCTTTCCTTTTTTTTTCAATTAATTTTAAAAAATAACATATATATAAAGTATAAACACATCAATAATTGAACACGATATTGTAATAAAAATATCTTAAGACTGTTTTTTGTGCATCTTATATTATTTAATAGAAATATGATTTTTTTGTAATACAATTGTCAAAATTGCAACTTTGTGGTGTTGAAAGTTGCAAAAAACATAGTAAAATTACAATTAAAAAAATTGCATATGTAAAAACAGCTTTTCTAGTTTCTTTATAATTTCTGGTGGTTCTTCGGTTGGAATTGGTATTTGTTGGTCAAATTGCTCGACGTCGCTTCCACCTCAGTCGGATAAGATGTCGTTGAAGTTTTCGTCTTCTTCTTCGTTGATCTCCAGTTAAACGCACCTTCTCCGCTCAGCTCGTGTCCAATCTCTAAATAATACTGCAATCTCCAAGCTGTCTCCCGCTAATAAGTGTCTGTGCTCTCCTATTTGAAATCTGCCGGCCGAAAAAGCGCTTTCAGACGTTGTTGATGACGCTTGAATGTTCAACACATCTCAGGCCATCTTTGACAGTGTCGGAAATGTCTTCTCATTCTCCCTCTAATATTTCAGCAAGTCTTCACGGTCTTCTTCACTGAGAACTGCTTGGTACGGTACAACACCCTGCAAAACAAAAACATCGAACTCGCTAACTTGGTTAGTAGTGTTACCACTATACATTCTACTTTAAGGCTTTCAATACTAGCCGCAGAAACATCATGTCTTTTTTGAGGTTGTGTTGAACAAGAAGGAGATGGTATGGAAGCCGGTTGGTTGCTAGCACTGTCTTGTTGGTAATACCTATATACTTTTTTGCATTCATCTTGTATGCTAGACAACACTTCTTCTTTAGTTTGTTCAATAAGTGGTGGGTCATTTGAATTTTTGGGAGTTGGAGGAGGTAGTACTACTATACAATCATAAATAGTTTCAATAAGTATTTTACAACCGTCTATTTTAATAGTCGGATTTAATACAACACCAATAATATAAATAGTGGAAATACGAATAAAATATTTTTTAATAGGTGCCTTATAAGCTGGGTTTTTCATATATTCACTAAGTAGTAAAAATATTAGAGCTATATAAAATAACATAGTTGAAATAGTAGGATAATGTATACCGAAAAATTCTTTTGTTGTTTGAAAATATTTCTCTAGAAATACAATAAGTTCTGAAATTTTTTCCCAATCGCTATCTACAACCATATCAGTTGGAGTTCGATTATGGGCGTTAAAAAATAAAGTTATAGGTCTTCTATAGTCATAAGCAACAAGTAGTTGCTCGTATAAAGAATTCCACCATATTAGAGCTATATAAAATAACATAGTTGAAATAGTAGGATAATATATACCGAAAAATTCTTTTGTTGCTTGAAAATATTTCTCTAGAAATACAATAAGTTCTGAAATTTTTTCTCAATCGCTATCTACAACCATATCAGTTGGAGCTCGGTTATGGGCGTTAAAAAATAAAGTTATAGGTCTTCTATAGTCATAAGCAACAAGTAGTGGCTCGTATAAAGAATTTCACCTAGTGACTACTTCTTCGGGAATTTTTCGATAAGGTAGTCCGCAATCGTGACAATTTTTTTTATAATCTTTTTTTCGTTGTATTCTATTACTTTTAAAAATAAAGTTTATAGCAAATTGTATTTTATTAAGAATGTCTGCAAAAAGTGTTAGACCATCCTTTACAACTAAGTTATATATATGACACACACATTTTATATGAAAATGATTTGGAAAGGATGGAGTTAAAAGATCTTTTAAAATTCTAATAGCATAATTATTAGAAGAAGCATTATCTAATGTAATAGTCATAATTTTATCAGTTATTCCGTAATAATCTCAAACTTGATAAATATTTTCTGAAATAAAAGTACCAATGTGCCTATCATCTATATATATATACGTTAAAATACATTTTTGGATATACCATTTATAATCTATCCAATGACAGATTACCGTTAAATAATCATGGCCGTTAGTACTACGGCATATATCAGACGTGATATATATTTTACCAGAAAAATGATATAAGGAATAACGTAAATACTGTTAATATTCATGTGCAAATTTAAATACATCTCTCTTAATAGTTGATCTAGGAAAACCGTTAAAAGCAGGATTATATATATCTCTAATATAATGAATAAAATCAGGAGATGAAGGAGGCGTTCTAGTTGGAGGTGCACTAGTGGGTGTGTCATCTACATTAGTCGGTGTGTCATCTAGATCATCTTCTAAATTAAAGTCTTGTTGAGTTCCAGAAAATATCTCATCGTCTAAATCTAATGGTATTTCAGGGAAAAATTCAGTATCAACCAAATCATCCTGTCTAGGAGTAGGATGACTAGAAGAAGTACATTTGCCCTTGTTACCCCTGGAAGAAGCCTGACCCTTACCCTTACCCGTAATCATACGTTTCAATCCTTTCATTTTAATTATACAAATAAATAATTAAAGTAAATAAAATTAAGTGTGCTAAATAAAAGAAAGAAACAATAATAATTTAATGAAGGAACGAATGTACCAAACGCCGACGTAACGTCGACGTGTAATCGAGAGGTTGAAAATTGAAACTTTGCTCGATGGAAGATCCTCAAGCTAGTTGCCAACTCACTCCCAAATGAATAAATAAAATTGAATATTTAGTAAACAATGTAGACTTGTAGAGAGATATATTGAGAGATTAGAGAGATTGTAGGAAGATTTGTGAGAAAGATGAAGAGAAAATGAGGTATTTATAGTTGAAAAATTAGGTTAAAGTGTAAATATAATAACTTATGGGTTAAAAATAAATATTAATGGTGTGAGGGGGGGGGGGTTGGGGTGGGAGGCCTAAAATGGCCGTTGCCCAACGGCCAAAATATAAAATGGTCGTTGGTGCAACGATTATATTTGCAAAGGGGGAGCTCTCGGGCGGGGTCGGGCTATGGGCGGGCGGGCTCGGGTCTGGCGGAACGAGCCATTGTCCCATCCCGAGTTCGAGTCCCGCTACCGTTTTTTTTACTCGGGCTCGGGACGGGGTCGGGTCGGGGTCGGGCCGTCCCGGCCCACAAGCCAGCCCTAGAAAATTCTAATTTTCAAAAAATTAAGGAAAGCTCGTAGAAACGATTAAAGTTCTAATATTTATCATCCTTATCAGTTGTAGAGCGATTATTGAACGTGAAGGAATACGTTTGCTAGTTTTTAGTGGGAATCAAGGTATGTCTCTTTTTGGAACATACTTTTCAACTTTAAAAATGATTTCTTTGAGAAGGTTTCATGTGCGCGAGGGACAAGCTCTCATGGAACCTTAGGTGTATCATACTATATATATATATATATATATATTGGACTTTTGAACATGCTTTACCCCTTATAAGGGATGCCTTATCTTAATTTTTGAAAGAAGTGATCTTCGAACTGTATTGCCCCTATTATGGGATGATCGAATTGAATTCTAAAATGATAATCTTTACACATGATTTACCCTTACTTTGGGATGATTGACATTGGTTCTTTTAAAGCATTGATCTTTAACGTGTCTTGCCCTGAGAACGAATTTTGTGGAATTGAATTTGATTAATATTTGAATATAATTTCTAAATCGAATGGTGACTTGATATACCCCTAGTAACGAGATAATGAACATAATTCATAATGAACTATTCGACTTCCATGCTATAATTTGTGATTCGGCTAATATGTCATGACTTATATTTATTTGTGTTTGGGCCTGTATGGGCAAGTTGTGCTAGTTCAGAGGACGATTAGCTGTTATGGATCCTAACGTATCGTTGTTGCGCATTACTGTGTCAGTCTGGAGGATGATTGACCCGCGAGGCGTGTAGTCCGGTGCATCTATTATTGTGCTAGTCCAGAGGACGATTATCCTCCGTAGGAAAATAGCCCTGGTGTATCTATTGATGTGCTAGTCCAGATGACAATTAGCCTCCGACGGATAATAACCCCAGTGCATTGATTGATTGTTCACTCGTGAGTTGGCATGTGTTGATTCTTTGATTGCTATAAGTTGGATTGTTGATGATTCTGGGTTCGTAAGTGAAGACTTAATTTGATAATAGGTAAATGAGCTAAGCTTGTTATGTTCTTTGTTATTGGTTTCATACTTGATGATTTCACTAAGTTTACTGGCTTACTGTCACGATCCAAACCGAAGGGCCGCGACGGGCACCCAGACCCTACCTGCCGAATATACAATCAACATCTAATCATAATTAAACACAAGCCATAGGAGTCGTTACCTAGCACCCTGCCGACGTATGAAAATAATACACTGGAAGGGAATTATGTAACATCTTAACCAAAAAGCCCAACTCATACATATATATATATATATATATATATATATACATACCAAGGCCGACAAGGCCATATTTTAACTATTACACACATAACATCTGTCTACAAGCCTCTAAAAGAGTACGTAATATCATAAGGTCATGACAGGGCCCCGCTATACCCAACATGCAAAAATATCGTATCGAGATTATACCGACACTTCGAAACAAGGGGAGTGCTCCAATATCCGCTGAGTCTGCAATCTACTAATGCGGGTCGTCGCTTCGCCTACGTAAACCTGTGGGAATGAAACGCAGTGTCCCCCGACAAAAGAGACGTCAGTACGACTGATGTATCGAGTATGTCAGGTATAAGAAATATCATCACAAAGATACATGATAATCTGAAACAGAAACAGTCGACAAAGATAGTTGACAGGAACAACCGATAGAAATAGCTGACAACACTAGCCGACAGAAATGGCTGACCAGCAGTAAATGCCTCTGAGGGCCCTAATACATATGCCTAAATATCATGCACAATGCAAATGCGGTATACATATAAATATTGGTCACACAAGGGCATCTTCCTTCCCCATAACCGCCTCTGTCGGCATCAGGTTATATCGGCCTATGTGGGCATAATCATTATCATATTGGCCTCGTTGGGCATCTTCCTTTCTGTGATAATCTGTACCAGCTGCAGGTGGTGTGCGTATATAATGCCTTTCCCTTTTTCCCATACCCTACATATATATATATTAACACCATATAGTAGTGTATATAACACATGTGGGTCCAGGGTAATACATTAATATAATGCAAATGAAAATGAAAATGCATGAATGACAATAAAACATTCTGAACTTATCGGAATACATAATACCCTTGTACCTTCGGCTGACACCGTAAACATTAACATATTTTTCATATACCTCAATAAGGATTCGGGAACATATACATTCGGCTAACATTGGGAATATTAACATATTTCACATATACCTCAATAGGATTTAGGAACATATTTAGACATATTTTTAACATATGAGTCAATAACAAGAACATCCCCGGCTATTATGAGCAGAATAATTTATGGAATAATATTACGCTTACATTTCGTTATATGGAACATGCCAAAAGAAAGAATGATTTGCCTTAACATACCTTCGTCGATCGGTTGATAATACAACCCAAGTAGTTTGTATAGAACCTAACCTTAAACACGAGTGAACCAGCTTGAAAAAAATGAAATTCAATGTGGCTTAGGGACTGCGTCTTTGATTGTTGTGGCTAACACTCACTAATTCAATTGAACATTACTATACTATGTTGCTACCTAGTCTCTAACGAACTGTGTGTGTATATGTAATCCAAGCTCCCAAAGTTGATGCCTTCTCTTTATTTCCTTAGTGGCCATGGGGTCCACCCACCTCTTAAGCCAGACATTGACACATTGGTCATTAGGTGTCACCACTAGACACACCCTACACAAATAGTCACCACTAGACTTAGAGGCTTAATATAATGCCACTTAATCTTATCTATTAACACATAACACCTCTCCTAATTTTGCATGCCTTTAATGAATTCGTTGTCACTTGATTATGCTATACGTAATTATTCCCACTAACCTTGTCTTCCACTCAAAATTCAATAATTAGCCGATCGTCGCTTGTCAATTAGCCGATCGCTTTCGTCTCACTCTACTTCATTACTTAGCCGATTATTGTTGTCACTCCTGGTAAGTCCTAAATTAATTCGGGACTGCATCATTTTATATACTAAGCTCTTTATTAGCATACATCTAGATGCCTAACCAATCGCCTGAAAGTATGGGGTGTTACATCCTTTCCCCCTTAGAAACATTCTTCCTCGAATGTTGGGTGACATATCTAATCCCCGTCACGTAGCCAGAAAATACGACCACCTTTTTCATGGGCCGTATAATGTAGCATACATCATTACATCTACATCAGACTTCTCGTGTTAGAAGTTTTTTTTTTGTAATTAACTTATTTTATTAACCACCAAAGTAGTGGCAAAGCTAACGCAGCTTACCATCAGGTTTTCTACCACCGCAAGAGCTAGACTAGAACTTAAAACTATTCAGTACACATTGTATTCTAGGTGGAGCTCTTACACACATTAGACTATCTCCTTAGCTATACTCTCACAGGGTCTACTCTTCTTCTCAAAGATTCTTGTGTTCCTCTCTATCCATATGGAATGAATGACTTATGTGCATAACATCTTGAAAGCTTGAGCCCTCTGTGCCTTCCCTTTTGACATGTTGATCATCCATTGCTGGTGCTGGTCTCAGTTGACAGGTGAATAAGGTTGCCTTTCCATCCATTGCAGTAGTATATCCCATAACAAATGTTTCCTTGTTTCATCACTGTGCTGACATAAGTGGCATTTATGCTCCACTGCAAGTCCCCATTTTATTAATCTATCATAGGTATTCAGCTTGCCCAGAAAATGCAGCCAAACTGTAATGAGAGCCTTAGGTCTAGATGCATTATGGAACATGAAACACTTCCAGAAAACAGAAGGAGCTGCTGCAAGAGAATGATAATAGATTTGTCTTATCACACTTTTACATGTATGCAACTGCACCTGAGGTAACAATTCCCTGGCCTCAGATATTTTTCTGATCATACAACAAGCCTGCTTGGGCACTGGTACACTGTAAAGGTTGATTCTTTATATAATATGTGTGGATCCATCTTATCCACATCTTATCTTGTTTGTGTTCAATGTCCCACCATTGCTTGGCTATATCAGCTCTATTCCACAAATACAGGTTGGCAATATTCAATCCACCAACACTCTTGGGAGTGCATAATTTCTCCCATGCTACCAAAGCCCTTTTAGTTATAACACCACTACCAGACCACAAGTAACTTCTACAGTGTGCTTCAATAAGTTTCAAGACTCTACTTGACAAAATAAACTGTTGGGCCCAGAATCCTTGAATACCAAATAGGACAGACTATATAAGTTGAATTATATCTGCATAAGAGAGGTTCCTAGCAGTCCAAGAGGATATCCTAGCTGTAATCTTTGTGATGAGTGATTGTCATTGAATAAGGGAAATTTTTTGAGTTGACAGTGGCACCCCTAGATACCTAAAAGGCATTTTCCCATAAGAGTATTTCAGGTGCTGAAGAATTCCCCTTGCACTCCTTGTGGTACCCCTCCAAAGTACACATAACTTTTTCCTAAGTTTGCTTGCAGCCCAGATGATTGAGAAAACCTGGTGACGCAACTATGTAGCAAAGAAACATATGCCAGATCCCCTCTAGCAAATAGAAGTAAGCCATCTGCAAAGCATAAATGGCTCAATCCAATCTTAGCACACTTAGGATGAAAGTGAAACAACTTGTTCTGATTCAAAGTGTTTAATAGTCTACTCAAGTATTCCATATCAATGGCAAATAAGAATGGTGATACTGGAACACCTTGCCTTAGCCCTCTAGCAGATGGGAAAGGTACAATTGGCTCTCTATTAATAACAATGATGTAGCTAACACTAGTAACACAATCCATTACCCATTTTGTGTAGATTATAGGAAAATTCAATTCTAGCATGACTTGTTCAAGATAATATACCCATTCTATTGATCATAAGCCTTTTGAAGATCTATCTTTATCATGCATCTAGGTGAGATATGTTTTCTGTTGTACCCTTGAACAAGTTCATGCCCCAATACAACATTATCACCAAGTTTTCTACCAGGTATAAACCATGTCTGAGCCCCACATATCACAATTGTCATTACTTTTTGCATTTTATTGGCCATCACTTTAGATATCAACTTATACAACATGCAATGGGTCTATAGTCTTTTATAGTAGCAGGGTTATCATTCTTGGGAACCAGTGTTATGGAAGTGTAGTTAATAGGTTTATGCATTGTACCTTGATTAAAGAACTCCAGAACAGCGGCATGTTGAAGTTTTACTTGTAAAAATCTACTATAATAATTATATTTGTAAAGGTTTTGAACCATAGCACACTATGCTGAAATTTTAATTTTATTTTGAGTAGAAGTACTTTTATTCAATTTTTATCATATTAAATAGTGGCTAAATATTGTTAATCATAATGGGCTGCATTCTGAAGAAGCCCAATGCAGAGATAATAAAGGGAAGACAAAGGCCCAAGCTTAAACTTGGAGACCGCCCCAAGTTCTATTGACTTTTATATAGTACAATGTATTTTTTTTTTGTTTTATGTTCAGATTGTATGATAAAGTCAGACTTGTATGTATTTTTTTATTTTTTTTGGTCAGAAAGATTAAAGCTTATATTAATTTAAAACAAAGGTACATGGGAGGCAGTGCCTGCCTAGTTGAATACTTGAATGTGTTAGAATATTATGTTATTAATATTATGATTTTGTATTAATATAGTATTATATTATATATGGTATGTAGTACAATGATAATTAGGAATATTATGTAAATTAGGTAGAAGATTATTAGGAATTGATTAGGAAGATTAGGCATGATTGGCTCTTCCTAATTGATGTATATTGTGTATATATTGGACCTTTGAAGGATGAATAAAGGGAGGAAAATATTCTACTTACCCTAGAATTATTACATGATATCAAGAGCTTAAGGAAAGATCCAAAATTAATTTAATTTCTTTCAAAATTTTGGTCATCTTCCTCCCTAGCACAACCTAGTGGCCGAAAATTGATTTATTTTTTTTACTCCATTCTTGATTATCCTTCATCACAACTAGTTATGTCTGAATCAAAATCATCTTTTCACCCTGCCCTAGATGTCTCAAACATCAAAACACATGTTTCCATCAAACTAGAAATGGAAACCGTTCATTATGCGGCGTGGGGCAGAATTATTCAAAATATGTTGCCGTGCTCACAAAGTTCTTCATCATATAATTCCTCCAAAAGACGGTAAAGGGAAAGACATAACAAACGATGCAGACAAGGAATTGTGGGATACACTTGATGCCACAGTCCTTGGTTGGATTTATGCTACAATCTCCACAGACTTGTTGCATACGATAATGGAACCGGATTCCACAGCCATGGCGGCATGGGAACGTTTGCGAGATATATTTCAGGATAACCAAAACTCTCGCGTTGTTTCATTGGAACAGGAGTTCTCAACCATTGACATGGCGGATTTCCCTAATGTTTCTACATATTGTCAACGCCTCAAAGTGTTGGCCGATCAACTACGAAACGTTGGTTCACCGGTTACTAATAACCGGTTAGTCTTGTAATTGGTCGCCGGTCTCACCGAAGCGTATAGCGGTGTGGGAACCCTCATTCGTCAAAGTAATCCTCTACCACAATTTTATCAAGCAAGGTTCATGCTTGTTCTTGAAGAGTCGGGCTTGGTGAAAAAAGCCTCAACTACTTCAAATTCCGCCATGATTGCCACTCCTTCACATGATGGTAATTTTTTTGACCCTTCTCAACAAAATAAGGGATAAAAAGGACGTCATAACAATAAAAATAAGGGTGGAAATCGCGAAAATAACAAAGGTGGAGGCCACCGAAATTTCGGTGGCGGCGGTAATGGCGGCACCACCAACTACGGTGGTGGGCGATGGCGGCAGCCAGCGAAGCGGCCGGGCGATGGCGGCGATAGAGGCGGCGGCGGTGGCGATGACGGCGGCGGTGGCGATGGACTTGGGTGAACCACCGGCCCGGCCCTAGCGAGCAGTGGGCGAGCGGCCCAGGCCCACTAGCGGTGGGCGAGCGACCCCAGGGCGGCGGTGGCGGCGGCAACATGCCCATCATGCCCATTTCGCTGGGTCTGTTGGCCCAGGCAGTAGTAGTGGGCCTCAGCCGACCTAGTGGCATGAGGCCCATTCAACAGGGGCCCACCCCACGGAAATTGAGTATGTCATGCACTCTTGGACTTAATCCACCGGATTCAAATTGGTATATGGACTCCGGAGCGATGTCACATATGACGTCCTCCCAAGGTAATCTCTCATCCTAATTTAATTTGAGTAATGATAATGAAATAATTATCGGAAATGGCCATTCAATTCCAATAAAAGGTTATGGTTCTAGCAAATTGTTACCGCCAAACCCACCCATAATTTTAAAGAATGTCCTTCATGCTCCCAAATTAAGCAAAAACTTAGTTTCTGTTAGAAAATTTACAACTGATAATTGGGTATTTGTCCGGTTTGACCCCTTTGGTTTTTTCGTGTATGATTTTCAGACGGGGAAGCTTCTCATGAGATGTGATAGCAAGGGGGAGCTCTATCCAATAAATCTGTCAACCCAACAATCCAAGTTTCCTTCTGTTTTTGCTGCCTTGGCACCATCTTTATGGCAGCAACGTTTGGGACATCCGGGAGAGGCTGTTTTGGCTTCTCTTAGACAAAATAATTTTATTTCTTGTACCCAGATACGGACTCTAAATAAGTGTCAGTCTTGCACACTTGGTAAACATGTTAAGTTGCCTTTTATTTTCTCTACTTCATGCACTCTTTTGCCATTTGATATTTTACATTGTGATATTTGGACATCCCCTGTTTTGAGTTCCTCTGGTCATATATATTATTTGCTTATACTTGATGACTACTCTAACTATTTGTGGACATTCCCTTTATCGAAAAAATCACAAGTGTTTTCCACATTTCTCACTTTTAGAGCATTTATCCGATCTCAATTTGAACGTGATATCAAAAATATACAATGTGACAATGGGGGGGGGGGGGAGTTTGACAATAAACAGTTTTGGGATTTTTTTCATAACAAATGGTCTTCAGTTTCTTTTTTTTTATCCTCATACTTCATCACAAATTGGGATGGCAGAACGTAAAATTAGAACCATTAACAATATTGTTAGAACATCACTTTCTCATGCTTCTCTTCCCCCTTAATTTTGGCATCATGCACTCCAAATGGCAACATATCTGTTGAATATCCTTCCTCAGAAAAATCTATCATACCAAGCTCCCCTAAAAATGCTTTACCTACGAGAGCCCACATATCATCACTTACGAGTGTTTGGTTGTCTTTGCTACCCTCTCTTTCCATCCACCACAATCACAAAACTCCAAGACCGGTCTACTCCATATGTGTTCTTATGATACCCTACTCATCATCGCGGTTACCAATGTTACGACATTTCTTCCTAAAGAATCTTTATAAGTCGTCATGTAATCTTTGATGAAATAATATTTTCTTTTGCTAAGTTACATGCCACCGGCACCCATAACTATGATTTCTTGGATGATGATAAGCTCTCGTATCTAACACATTTTTTTCACAGCCCGGTACCTATTACTAGTGTTGAACACCGTAATTCAGGCCCATTGGGCCAGGCAGCCCCAACGGGCCTAATTCAAACTCCGTCAGAACAGCCCACTGGCCCATCGGTTTCTCACTCCTCGGTCAGTGGCGTCCAGTCCACTGGTCCAACAACCCGTCCGATCACCCGTAGTCAACATGGGATTGTCAAACTCAATGCAAAATATAGCCTTCACACCCAGGTCTCAAAATCACTCTTGCCTCGTAATCCAGTAGCTGCTCTAAGAGACCCGAATTGGAAAATGGTCATGGATGATGAATATCATGCTCTAATTACAAATAGGAAATGGAATTTAGTACCCCGTCCATCTAATGCTAATATAATTCTATCTATGTGGATTTTTAGCCATAAAGAAAAGTCTGATGGAACTTTTGAGCGGCATAAAGCCCGTCTTGTAGGTGATAGAAAGACACATCAGGTTGGTGTAGATTGCGGGGAAACATTCAGTCCAGTGGTCAAACCTGCAACTATCAGAACAGTTCTCAGCCTGTCTCTCTCAAAAGGATGGTCACTTCATCAATTGGATGTCAAAAATGCCTTCCTCCATGGACACCTTAATGAGATTGTTTACATGCACCAACCATTGGGATACATGGATCCTAAATATCCCAACCATGTGTGTCTACTCAACAAATCCTTATATGGCCTCAAGCAGGCCCCCAGGGCTTGGTATACACGGTGTGCAGATTTTGTGTCACGCATGGGTTTCTCACACAACCGTTCAGATAATTCCTTGTTTATCTATCGCCAGGGTAATCATACTACTTATCTTCTTCTATATGTGGATGATATTATTCTACAAGCATCTTCAGACCCTCTTCGCAAGAATATCATGTTACAGCTTAGTTCTGAATTTGCTATGAAAGATCTTGGCCCACTCCACTACTTTCTAGGGATTGTTGTGACCCGACATACAGGTGGATTATTCCTCTCCCAGAAGAAGTATGCATCAAATATCGTGGAACGAGCTGGGATGGCTTTATGCAAACCTTCGGCAACTCCGGTCGACACAAAGTCAAAATTGAGTGCCATCTCTAGCAAACCTTTTGCTAATCCAACGTTATACCGCAGCCTAGCAGGAGCTTTACAGTATCTCACATTCACCAGGCCAGATATTACCTATGCAGTGCAACAAATGTGTCTATTCATGCATAATCCAATGGAAGAACATATGCATGCTCTGAAACGCATTGTGCGATATATTCAGGGCACTCTGGAGTATGGATTACATCTATACTCGTCCTCTATTTCCAAACTTGTTACTTACACTGATGCAGATTGGGCAGGCTGTCCGGATACAAGACGATCCACCTCCGAGTATTGCGTCTTCCTTGGTGACAATTTAATCTCATGGTCCTCAAAAAAGCAGGTCACGGTATCACGCTCAAGTGCTGAAGCAGAATATCGTGTTGTGGCCAATGTTGTATCTGACTCATGTTGGATTCGGAATCTATTACTTGAACTTCATTGCCCTATTCCGACTGCAACAATAGTATACTGTGATAATATTAGTGCAATCTACCTCTCAGGGAATCCCATCCACCATCAACGCACTAAACATATTGAGTTAGATATTCACTTTGTACATGAGAAGGTGGCTCGCGGACAGGTTCGAGTGCTGCATGTCCCAACGCGACATCAAATCGCATATATCTTCACAAAAGGACTTCCGCTGATATTATTTAAAGATTTTAGGGACAGTCTCAGCATTCACCGCCCTCCAGCTTCGACTGCGGGGGAGTGTTAGAATATTATGTTATTAATATTATGATTTTGTATTAATGTAGTATCATATTATATATGGTAGGTAGTACAATGATAATTAGGAATATTATGTAAATTAGGTAGAAGATTATTAGGAATTGATTAGGAAGATTAGGCATGATTGACTCTTCCTAATTGTTGTATATTGTGTATATATTGGACCTTTGAAGGATGAATAAAGGGAGGAAAATATTTTACTTACCCTATAATTATTACAGAATGTACATATTATTCATATCAGCTCTACATATTGTTAGCATTAATTTGTTCTGATTTTTTTTTTACTTTTATTTGATTAGCTGTTATTCGGTTTCTCTCTTTTCTTTCTTTTATTGATTTTTGTATAGAATGTAAAAGGAATGTAGATATTATGGAAGTAATAAGATTTTTCATTCTCTCCCTCCACTAAACTCGACTCTCACGTCCCTTTCTTTTCTTCTATTTTTATGGCTGATTCTCTTACTCAACACCGGCTTAAATACACTACCAACCGTTATAAAACTTAATAATAATTGAACCTGAATTACTATATCTTAGGGGTTGTAGTGGGGCGGGCGGGGCAGGCCGGGACTAGTCCCGGCGGGACGGGGTTGGGTCGCGGGCTCCGGTGGGATTAGTGGGCCGGGATAGGCGGAACGGGAAGAGGTCCTGTCCCACATCCCGCCGGAAGAGGGGCCGGGATTTGGGGGATGGGACGGGACGGGTCGGGTTGCGGGATTTGTTTTTTTTAGACTTAATTTAAAAAATATATTTAAACACTTAAATAATTGAACAAGATAGTGTAATAAAAACATCACAAGGCTGTTTTTGTGCCTTTTATATTATTTAATAGAAATATGATTTTTTTGTAATACAAGTTCAAAATTGCAACTTTGTTTCGTTGTTCAAAAGTTGCAAATCACATAGTAAAATTGACATTAAGAAAATTACATAGTTAACCATACTTTTTCTAATTTCCTCACAATGTCTTGAGGATCTTCGGTTGGAAGTGAAAGTTGTTGGTCAAATTGTTCGACGTTGCTTCCTACTCCCTCAGACAAGATTTTGTTGTAGTCGTCTTCTTCGTTGATCTCCAGTTGACCGCACCTTCTACGCTCCGCTCTAATTCAATCTCTGAATAAAACTGCAATCTCCAAGTTGTCTCCCGCCAATGAGTGTTTGTTCTCTCTTATTTGAAATTTTCAAGTAGAAAAAACATTTTCGGACGCTGTTGATAACGCTTGAATGTTCAACACATCTCGGGTCATCTTTGATAGTGTCGGAAATGTCTTCGCATTCTCCCTCCAGTATCTCAACAAGTCTTCACGTCCTTCTTCATTGACAATTGATTTGTACAGTACAATACCCTGCAAAACATATAAACATCAAATTCGCTAACTTGTGAAGAAGTTGAATCACTAAACATTCTATTTCTAAGGCCTTGAACACTAGCAACAGAAACTGCATGTCTTTTATTAGGTTGCAGTGAAGTAGAAGAAGATGGTACCGAAGTCGGTTGATTATTTGCACTTTCTTGTTGGTAATACATATATTTTTTTTTTTGTATTCATTGTGTATGCTAGAATTAACATCTTCTTTAGTTGGTTCGTTAGTTGGTTCTTCAGTTGGTCTGTTGAAAGCATTTATAAGCTTTCATAAATCGTTTCAACAAGTGTTTTACAACCGTCTACTTTAATAGTCGAATTTAATACAACACCAATAAAATATATAGTGGGAATAAAAAAAAGTATTTTAAAAATTTTATAAACAATTTTTAATAGCTGGCTTGTAAGTTGGTTTTTGCATATATTCATTAAGTAACAAAAATATTAGAGCTATATAAAATAACATATTTGAAATAGTAGGATAATAAATTCCAGAAAATTCTTTAGTAGCTAGAAAAAATTTCTCTAAAAATGCAATAAGTTCCGATTTTTTTCCCAATCATCATCTACCAGCATATCCGTTGGACTTTGATTATGAGTGTTAAATAATAATTTTATAGGTCTTTTATAATCGTGAGCAGCAAGTAGTTGTTCATATAAAGAATTTCACCTAGTCGAAACTTCTTCTCGAATTTTTCTATAAGGTAGTTCACAATCATGATAATTTTTTATACTCTTTGCGTATTTGTATTTTATTACCTTTAAAAATAAAGTTTATAACAAATTGTACTTTATTAAGAATATTTTTAAAAAGTTTTAGGTCATCCTTTACAACTAAGTTATAAATATGGCATGCGGATCTAATATGAAAAATATCGAAAAAAGATGGAGTAAATTGAGTTTTTAAAAGGTTTACAACATAATCATTAGCAGTAACATTATCTAATGTAACGGTCATAATTTTATCAGTAATTTCATAATATTCACAAATTTCATGAATATTTCTTGCAATAAAAGATTCAGTGTGCCTATCATCAATATATCTATATGCTAATATATGTTTTTGCATAGACCAAGTCTGATCTATCCATTGACATGTAACGATTAAATAATCATTACCGTTAGTACTACGGCCTCTATCAGAAATGATAGTCACTTTGCCATTAAAATGATATACTGCATAACGTAAATACTGTTGATATTCATGTGCAAAGTTAAAAACGTCTCTTCTAACAATTGATCTAGAAAAATCGTTAAAAGTAGGATTATAAGTTTCTCTAATGTAATGACTAAAATCAGGAGATAATGGAAATGCAAAAGGCAAACCCTCCAATTTTTGAATTTTGATAAAATTATACAAATGAACAAATAAAATAAAATATTTAGTAGGCAATGTAATTATAGACTTGTAGAGAGATAGATTGAGAGATCAGAGAGATGATAGGAAGATTTGTGAGAAAAATGAAAAGAAAAATGAAGTATTTATAGTTGAGAAATAGGGTTAAAGTGTAAATATACTAACTTAGGAGTTAAAAATAAATATTAAGGGGGTAAGGGGTTTATGGGGTGGGGGGCATTTTAGCCATTATACCCGTTGCACAACGGCTAATATCGAAAATGACCGTTGTGCAACGATTATTTTTGCAATGGGGGGCGGGCGGGTCGGGACGGGGTTGGGTCGAGATGGAGTTGGTTCGGATTGGGATCGGGATGGGCGGGATGAGCCCTTATCCCGTCCCGAGTTCAAACCCCGAGACCATTTATTATTATTATTTTTTAAGGGCGATCAGGGCAGGGCAGGGCAGGACGGGGCGAGGCCAGCCCTACTATATTTTGATGTCCCCCGTAAAAAGCCCAAACAAAAAACAACCTAAAGATCAAGGATATTTCTGTAATTTTGTACCCTTAAAGAGTAAAGATAATAATACCTACAACATCAGATATCTCCGGCTGTTACAAAAAAAAAAGTTGAACGGAATTTCCTCACACTCTTCTGTCTCACATGTAGGGCTGACAATGGATCGGAGGTGGATCGCGTGGAGCTCAATACGCCTCCACCCGCCAACCATCCATCCACCACCCAACCTATCCATCACCCTATTTTTTCTTCATCCACATCCGATCCACGGGTGCTTCGCAGATAATTTTTTTTATAAGTTCAACCATTTGTTATAGTTTAAAATCAATGATAATGTTAGTAATTAGTGTTCTTAATTTTTTTTTTAAAATTCACAACAAAAATGGAGTGACCAAAACCAATATAAATACTCTTAGTTCTAACGTAGCAGTGTCTCATCTGATTAGCACCTTAAGTATTTTTATTCATATTCCTTTTTAATTTAGCTCACACAAATCGTATTTTACGTTGCAAAATAAATAATAAAATTAATCAGACCTAATAATGAATAATTTTTTATATTTTCATAAATGATCACTAGCTAAGAACATTATAAAACTTTACTGTTATGAAAGTGAATTCTGAGCCAAAATTATGTTATTCTTGATTTGCCAAGTTTCATTATAATTTTTATTTAATAAAATATTTACAATTTAATGATAAAAAGTATTATCTAACTATTTATAAACGGGTCGGGTGATGGGTCGGATGGTGGGTTGGATGTATGTCCACCCGAATCCTATTCGATCCGTCACCCGATTCATCCGTCACTCGATTAAAATTTGTGTTTTTGTAGGATTTTCGTCCATATATTCAGATCGAGTGGATCGAATATTCATCGGGTCAAAGTGAAATTGTCAGCCCTACTCACATGCCATCCATATATTCCTCTCCCCCCCCCCCCAATTCAACGCTACTCACATGCCATCCATATATTCCTCTCCCCCCCCCCCCCCCAATTCAACGCTAGTTAACTTGACCACAGTCAACCGTCTCCTCCGTGACCTTTAACTACCACACTTCTTTATCAGTGCACATTGCTTTTTTCTCTCTTTGCTAAGTACACCATGGGTGCACTACACATTTTCCTCTCCACTCTCATTTCCCTTTCCATTTCCATTCATGCACACAACATCACTGAAATCTTAAGCCAGTTCCCTGAGTACAGTGAGTTTAACAGTTACCTCTCACAAACAAAACTCGCCGATGAGATTAACAGCCGTCAAACTATAACCGTCTTAGCTTTACCTAACGGTGCCATGTCTTCCGTTGTCGGCAAACATCCACTTTCCGTTATCAAAAACGTTCTTTCCCTTCACGTTTTACTCGATTACTTTGACGGCACTAAACTCCACAAGATCTCCGACGGCACTACACTTTCCACTACACTTTACCAAACTACCGGAAACGCTAACGGCAACTTAGGTTCCGTTAACATAACCGATCTTAAAGGTGGTAAAGTAGGTTTCGGCTCAGCTATTCCTAACTCACCGTTAGGATCTACGTACACTAAATCTGTTAAGCAAATCCAGTACAATATCTCTGTGTTGGAGATTAGTGCTCCGATTATTGCTCCGGGTATTTTGTCCGCTCCGGCACCTTCTGGTGATTTCAACATAACGGGTGCATTGGAGAAAGCAGGGTGTAAAACATTTGCTTCATTACTTGTTAAATCTGGTGTACTTAAGACTTATGAAACTGCTATTACCAAGGGTTTAACTGTTTTTGCACCGAATGATGAAGCGTTTAAAGGTGCTAAAGTACCAGATCTGAGTAAACTAAGTAGTGCTGAGGTTGTGTCACTGTTACAGTACCATGCTGTTCCTAGTTACACTCCTATTGGGACATTGAAAACTAAGAAGGATCCTATTTCAACTCTTGCTACTAATGGTGCTAGTAAGTATGATTTGAGTGCTTCTACATCTGGTGACCAGGTCACACTTGACACTGGTGTTGACTCATCACGTATCGCTTCAACCGTCATTGACTCTACTCCGTTTTGCATTTTTACCGTTGATAATGTGCTTCTCCCCGAGGAGTTGTTCGGGAAATCTCCTTCGCCGGCGCCTGGACCAGCTCCGGCACCTTCGCCAGCTTCCCCTGGACCTGCTCCGGAGGCCAGCTCACCTACTCCAATGTTGTCTCCTCCGGCGCCGCCGATGATGTCTCCGGCTGATGCTCCGGCGGATGGTCCTGCGGCGGACTCCGAGAACAGTACGGCGAAGAAGAAGAACGCCGGTAACGTTAACGCCCCGGCATCGCTAAAAGCTCTACTCACAGTGTCAGTCTCGGTAATTGCGTCCGTTTATTTGTCCTAAATCGTCATTTTTAGTTTGTTTTAATTTATGTTGTGTGTTTGGGTTATGGAGCCATATTTTTATTTGACTGCTTGCAGAGAAGAATTTTACTTAAATTTCATTTAATTTTTAAATATCCTTTTAATAGTGAGTGAGCCGTTGGGCTGTGGAAGGACATTGTCTTTTTGCTTTTTATGTTTACCTTTTTCTATTTTATTTTCTTATTTTTAGTATTTTGATACTTTAATAATGTTCCAGTTGTTGAGCTATTATCAGCTGTTACGGCATATCACTATAAATCGAGTGTTGTAATTGGTGAGTAGTGTCGGTGTGTGGGATTATGAAGAACGTGATTGACAGCTAATCAATTGGTGTTGGGCCCACTTTGTGATGGCACATTGCCTCTTAGTGTGAAGTGCATTGGTTGGCTTAAACTAAACTCTTTAAACATAAGTGAAATAAAGGTTCTGGTTTCAAGAACAATCTAATGTTGAGTTACAAATCTGCTTTGATGTGGTTGACTAAATTTTGGGAGCTGCATTTCAACGTTAATATTAGAGTTCAAAATGGGGGCATGATTTTTATTTATTGAATGTCCCCGAAGGGACCACCCTTGTCTAGTTGAACAAACTTGACATGCTTTAGTCGTGATTGAATCAATCATTATTACTTCATATATGGCGCATAGCACGCCAGTTCATGACTTCATTCACTGCTTCACAAGCTCTTGTATTAAATCCACTTAAATCATAGCTATGTAATAACTTAAAACAACTGGTCTTGAATTCACTTAAATGTTGGTGTGGAAGAAACTACTATTAACAGATGGACTCCATAGCATGTTAAAATTAAAATTGTAGATTGATTGCAGTTGAACAATTAAATAAATTTCCAGGCTATGGCATGGATATGTCATGTCGTCTTCACTGATCTAGCGATAATAATCTTAACTTGTTACTTTAAAATATAATAATCCCATAATATCTTATAACAAATAAATTCTGAAATAGTTATTGAGTCTAGTATCACAAAGAATACCTTTATGATAAAATAATACTTATTCTCTTTTTTACCGTGAATAAGTTGGAGATTTGCATTTATTCTCTTTTTCAACTCTTTTACCACAACACAGCTCACTTTTCCGGCAATGCATGCAACTGACATAAAAGTAGTACTCGCTTTTATTTCAAAATATTTGGTACCATTATATTTTTTAATAGTCAAATTATATAAATTTTAATCAATATTTTAAATTATATATTTTTTTATTAATATAAAAAAATTATAACTTATAATACTTTTCATTTAATTTTTGAATATCTAAATTTTAATTTTAAAATATTAAATTAATATAATCTAATTTAACTTTAAAATTTAATCAAAATTGACTTTTAAAAAAAAAATATTAAAAGTATTTTGGAACGGAGTGAGCTTCATTTTGCTCATTCATGGAGTTATATTTAGTACCTCTAAGAAATATGCCTCCTCTATATGAGATTAGTTGAGTAGAGATTACAAGTGTGTGGTAACAACTAGGGAAGCCTATGGAAGTGGTCGGTCTGCGGACGGTCAGTTGATAAAGTGGAAGCGCAGTCAAAGTATGATTTTTTGGGTGAAATTTGTGTTGGAAAGGGGTTCGACTCAATACTCTTGTGTGTATCATTTGGCCACCAATTTAGCCTTCAACCCCTCAACTGCTCCATGACCTTTTTTTTAGTACCTCATAACACCACTGCATAATTTGGCACAATATAATACTGCGAAATTACTTTGTTTGCTCAAACACAATACTCCTCCTGCATTCGGTTTATTCAAAACAACAGAGACAATGATAGATATTTTAGTTCAGGAAACATACATTTTATATTACACATTCAAATTCGGTGATAACAAATGTCTTCATAGTGTCGGTCACAGCTTTGACAGTGTCTTCTTGTTTGCCTCCCCATCCCCATAATCTCCAACAGTCTCATCGGAACCAAGCTTATTTAGTAGTTCCACATACAAAGTCTTCCTACAACCAGCATACACTTTCCCATCCCAATTTCTCCTCACCAAATCTTCACCCAACTTTACCCCCGCTTCCACAGTCTCTTCCACTCCATCATGAGCCGAATCAACAATCCCCCTTTCAACTCCCATCTCAGCTGTCAACTTAGCTGCTTTCAACACCACCTCACGCCAAACCGCAGGCGACCCCACTTTACACTTCACCAAAGCCGAAAACCAAATAGGTATCGGATACCCAATATCAAGCTCACTCATGTAAAGAAACCCTCGATCTTTACGCATCACAATGTAATCATGCACAACGCAAATACAAACCAGCAGCGGAAGCGTGTCCGGTGATAGCAGCAATTGTCGGCATAAGTAAACTGATTAGGTCGGAAACGAGAGACCGGAGCTTTTTGGACATGAGTTGTTGGTGGGCCGGGTCAACTAAGGCCCATTTAAGATCGTAACCATTGGAGAAGAATTTGCCTTGGCCTGTGGTGATAAGTGCGGAAGAAGAGGAAGTAGATTCAGATCGGACGGTGTGGAGAGCGGCGGAGAGGGAGTCGATAAGGTTGGGGTGTAAACGTTGTTCATCGGTGCCGGTTAAGGTTAAGAGGAAGATGTTGCCTCTCTTCTCTAACGTGCACATCTCTTCGGTTCTGTCGATGGAAGAAAGTGGGTGATGGTAATGAAAGATATTAATGGTGTGTTTCACGTACTTGTCCCCCTTTTAACTTTTTTAAAAATCAAATTATATAAATTTTGATTAATATTTAAAAAAATAATTTTTCATCATATTAATATGAGAAAGAATTGTAACTTGTAAAACTTCTCATATAGTGTTTGAATATTTAAATTATAATTTTAAAATATTAAATTAATCTAATCCAACTTAACTTCGAAGATTGATTAATTTAATTTTGGAAAAATACATATTTTTACCCCTAAACTTGTACTGAAAATTCACACTATCAATTAAATCTTATGAGTGTTTATATACCCCTTAATCTAGTATGAAGTGCAATTAATACCACCATAAGATTATAATACCAGTCTCACCATGGAAGGTGCATTACATGCGTCACGCCATTGCTTTGTCAGCACCATGTCAGAGGCACATCTAAAAATATCTAAATTTTGATTTTTATTCTTTTTTGTGTGTATTTGAAGTCAAATCCGTCTCTTCCACCAGTCAACGTCGGAGGTCGAGGGGTATTCATCGGAGAGGGCGATGTTGAGTATTAATGATGATAAATAAAATACGACTGTTCTGAAATTGTGTTTTATTCATGGATTGTCAAGAAATAATAAGGATGCAAAAATAAGGAGTTTAGCAATAATTAATTGTATGGCAGAATATAATTTATTACTAAATTATCATGTGATTAATATGAATAATTATCCTATATTATTATTAAGTTTTTAGCTGCAGGGATATAGCAAAAAGAAGTTAAAATTGAACAATGAGTCAACAAGATCCTAATTGGATAAGGAAAAGAGTTCTAGTTGACTTCTACTTCATATCCTTCTTCTATTAGACTCTAACAAGATCGTAAAAGAAGTCCATTCACGTTTTGGAAACTCAAACATTCACAAATATTTTAGCAGCAAACGTCTCTGAGTTTCAAACGAAAGAAGTCTGAAATACGAAATAGAGTTGGTTAGTGTATGTGTATGTTCCATAGGCGAAACAGATTCTCTTTTGTGTCAACTCTAGTAAATGTAATAGGTTTGAATTATAATTACTTACCATCTTTCTAAGAAGCATTGTTGATGTTAGGAAACACTTTTAGAGTTTGTTGTTTTTGTTTCAAGCTAACGGTAGCTTGAAACAAAAGCAACAATCTAGAATTGTTGTAAGGGCTTAGGGTTAGGCTCTTTGGATTGCGGGGTAATTTACTTTAGCTCGGTGTTTTAGTGAAGTTTAGTTGAAATCCTACAGGAGTGTAGGTCGTGATTTTTACATCCATTCGAGCCTGGATAGTTTTTCACGTATAAATCTCTTGTGTAATATTTCATTTGCTTTACTATTTTTAAGTTTGAAAAACTAAGTGGGAACGCACTTGTGGAACATAGTCTACCACTGTTTCGATAAAATCAAAAAAATTAGTAAAAGTTCAAGATAGGCAAAAATTATTGGAGACCCAATTCATTCCCCTTGTGTCTATTTAGGAGTCAATTCTATCAATTGGTATCATAGAAGGTTGCTCGTGTCTAGGTTAACCCCTTCGAAAGATCCGTAAAATGAATTCTGAAACAGCACTACAAGAGTGACAGTCCAACACTAGGCCTCGTCTCTTTAACGGTCAAACTATAGTCTATGAAAAAATCGCATGGAGATATATCTTGTCCATTTGATAATACGTTATATATATGAGTCACAAGTGACTTCACTTATAAGAAAATGAGTATAAACAACGTGAAATGTGTTGGTTACAATGGTGCAGGAAACGGAAATAAGTAACTGCTAAGTATTACAACAAACTGAAATTACAATAAACTTGAACAAGAAACTGGAATAGTTTTTGGTATGCTGAGTCGAGTGATGACACTCTGTCTTTAAGACAAAATTGCCCCGTATGTATTCATTCTACGTCCTGGACAATTGTCTCCCAAGATAAAATAGCAAATGAACAAATGAGCAAAGGAAACTCAAGTGTTACCTTGAAGAATTTTGAGTAATGAAATGATGCTGGAAGGTAGTAGGAAGACTGATTTCGTTTGTATGTTTCTGTGTGTCTCAACAATTGTGCAAAGGCTCCTTTATATAGGTGAAGGAGAGGACTTACCAACTGCCCACATAATTATTGTTACTGGCCAAGTAATGACAATTATGGAGGTAGTAATTCACCAAAATAAATGGTGAATTGATGTGCAACGGATTGGCCTTTAGGGAGAGTAATTCAGCCAAAATAAATGGCTGAATTGAGTGCAAATTAAGGCTGGTTGACGTTCCAATAACCAACAGAAAGTTCTCTGCCCAATTTTGACTTACTTGAAACTTCAGAAGAAGCCCACAGCCCACGACCCGTGACCCGTGACCCATGACCCGAGACCCGAAACCCGAACCCGAGACCGAGACCGAACGGGAATGGCGGACGACGACGCGCGTGTGGGCTTATCCTCGAATCGAAGCACATCTAGGTCCTCCCTCCTTTAAACACATGTGATACCCCTTGGGGTCCCAAACCCCGAGCCAACTTTGAGACTTATAAACTAAACAAATCTTTCTTCCCCCACCGATGAGGGAGAATTGGTCTAAATACCACACTTTTCCACGCTTCAATCACCTCACTTCGTGGACCAATATCTCTTTCATTTCTCAACGAAATTTGATGATTCTTGGCCCTACGGTCATCTACTTACTTAGTAGATTATGCACGTGTGAAGAACCGTATTATCCAACATGTGGAACACTAGTGTTTAAGCCATTAAAGTTGGTTGGATGCAACTCCCGCCAAAGGCAAATTTCCAACAATCCCCTCTTGAAAGAGATTTTGGCGCACTCACATGGTGCTTTTTCCGTTTCAGCAATATTTCAGCGGACCAATGTTGCATAAGGAGAGGTAGCTTCAGCTTTAAACCTTCCATAGTTAAATACCATCGGACTTACTTATTGCGCGGTAAACGTGATGTCTTGAACCGTCAGTGTTTAGTGTAAGCCAAGTCAATAGTACCAACACAAAAAATTCCCTTACTCTCTTCTTCGTAATGTTTAGTCCGTTGTGACCGTGGACAACTTCTTGGATTCTTAAGTGCATTCATTTGAGGCGGCCTGTCCTCGCATTTAAATAGGTGGTCTCCTACAAGGTATCCTGCTATACCCCACTTCAAGAGTGTTAGGAACCATTAAAATTTTTCCCAAACCTAACCTCAACTGTTGAGGATCATTAAAGGTTTTGAAAACTTAACCTTAACCCACACTGCAGATAGCACTTAACGTCTATTGCGGGAACGACTTTGGATTTGTTATTTCTTTACATAAATCACTATCCGAAGTGCTCATGCTTCCACTGAAGCGATCAACTGAACCTTTACAACTTAGTTTTCCCATTGAACCAAATTACTGGGATCTCCAGTCAGTATGGTTGGGTTTCCACCGTATTGGTCCTTATACTTTGGGTTTTAAGCCCATTCCCTTAGACATGCAGAACATCTGATCATTGGGTAAGCCTTTGTCAACGGGTCTACTATATTATACTTTGACTTTATGTAATCAATGGATATTATACCCGTGGTGATCAGCTGCCTAACGGTCTTATGCCTCCGTCGAATATGACGAGACTTGCCGTTGTACATAGCATTATGTGCCCTTCCTAGAGCCGACTGGCTGTCGTAGTGGATCATTATAGAAGGTACGGGTTTGTTCCAACACGGAACATCCTCTAAGAAGTCATGAAGTCACTCAATTTCTTCTCCTGCTTTGTCTAAAGCGATAAACTCCGATTCCATTGTGGATCGGGCGATGCAAGTTTGCTTAGAGGATTTCGAAGACAGCCCCACCACCAATTGTAAATACATACCCACTGGTGGACTTGGTGTTCTCTATATCAGATATCCAGTTTGCATCACTATACCCTTCTAGTACAGCTGGATATCTCAAATAATGTAACCCAAAAGTTAACGCGTGTTTCAGGTATTGTAATACCCGATTCAACGCCTTCCAGTGATCATCACTCGAATTACGAGTAAACCTAGCCAACTTATTGACCGCATAAGCAATATCAGGTCGGGTGCAGTTTGTTATATACATCAAACTATCGATCACCTGTGCATATCGCTCCTGGTATACGGGTGCACCATGATTTTTATCAAGCTTCTGATTTGTATCCATTGGTGACTTTATCGGTGAACTGTCTAACATCTCGAACTTTCTCAAAACATCCTCGATGTAGTGAGACTGAGATAAGACCAGTCCGTCAGACGTCTTAGAGATTTTATCCCTAAGATGACATCTGCGATACCCATATCCTTCATGTCGAAGCATTATTTCAACATGTTCTTAGTCTCTAGGATTACCCTAGGACTACTTCTTGTGATCAACATGTCGTCTACATACATGCATATCATAACAAACGAGTCATAGTTACCTTTCATGTAGACACATTTGTCACATTCATTAATGGCGAAACCCTTCGATAGTAGAGTACTATCAATTTTTTTGTGCCATTGCTTTGGGGCTTGTTTCAGCCCGTACAGAGATTTGATAAGCCGACAGACTTTCTTCTATTGCCCTTGAACCACATACCCCTCGGGTTGGTCCATATAAATTTTTTCTTCCAAATCACCGTTTAGGAAGGCTGTCTTGACATCCATTTGATGTATCTCAAGGTCACGCAAAGCTGCGATCACAATGAATACCCGTATGGATGTCATCCGAGATACCGGGGAGTACGTGTCAAAGTAGTCAAAACCTTCTTTCTGCTGATAGCCCTTGACTACCAGCCTGGGCTTGTACTTGTCTATAGACCCATCTGCTTTATATTTCCGTTTGAGTATCCACTTACAACCCAACGGTTTATTTTCCGGAGGAAGATCAACCAACTCCCAAGTATGGTTATGCAGAATGGAGCCTATTTCACTCTCAATAGCTTATTTCCAGAGCGGTGCTTCTGGAGTTGACAACGCTTTAGCAATTGTCCTTGGTTCATCATTAACCATATAAGCTACAAAGTCAGGACCGAAGGATTTATCCTTCCTGGACCTTTTACTTCGCCTTAGTTCCATCTCTGGGGTCTCCAAGTTCTGAGAATCTGGAACACTAGATTCCGGATATTCAGCCACTTCGAGATTCGCTAGATCTGAACCATCTAGATTCGGGCCGTCAACGACTCCCGATTCCTGAAAGCTTTGTTCATAACTTCGTTTGTGAGAGGTTATGTCTTTTTCCTTTCTAGGAAAAGTACCTTCAAAGAATTGAGCATTCCTTGATTCCATGATTGTACCCGAGTGGATATCTGGAATATCTGACTTATGCACTAAGAAGCGATAAGCACTACTATTATTTGCATATCCGATGAATATGCAATCTACAGTCTTAAGCCCAATCTTGACCTGTTTTGGCTTGGGTACTTCAACCTTTGCCAAACAACCCCACACCTTAAAATATTTGTAGGTGGGTTTCTTTCCCTTCCATAATTCATATGGAGTTTTGTCCTTACTCTTATGTGGGACTCTGTTAAGAATCGTATTAGCGGTAAGGACGGCTCCTCCCCACATATTTTGGGGAAGACCGGAATTGATGAGCAAGACATTCATCATTTCCTTCAATGTGCAGTTCTTAAGTTCCGTCACGCCGTTCGATTGAGGTGAGTATGGAGTCGTCGTTTGATGGATAATGCCTTCTTGGGCACAATATTCCTCAAATGGCGCTACGTATTCTCCCCCTCTATCGCTATGAATGGATTTAATCTGCAGGCTTAGTTGGTTCTCAACTTCTGCTTTGTAACGTCGGAACGCTTCAAAGGCTTCATCCTTACATTTCAACAAGTAAAGGTAACAATACACTGTGCTATCATCAATGAATGTCACAAAGTACTTGTTCCCCCCTCTAGTTTGTGCGAACTTGAAATCACATATATCTGTGTGAATAAGTTCTAGAAGAGCGGTATTCCTTTCGACGGATCGAAAAGGAAGCTTGGTGAGTTTTGCCTCTACGCACACCTCACACTTATGTTTAGGGTTTATGTCGATAGACGACAATAACTCCAACTTTACCAGCCTTTGGATAGACTTGTAGTTAACGTGTCCTAATCTATAATGCCATAAATTAGAAGACTCAAGCAAATAAGAAGAAGGTTCAACTTTATTACTTGGACGCATTACAGACATGCCATTCACTTTGAAGAGGCCTTCACAGACGAAGCCTCTCCCCACAAAAGTGCCATTCTTAGTGAGTGCAAACTTATTGGATTCAAACACTAGCCTAAAACCAGCATTAACCAATAAAGGTCCTGAAATTAAATTTCTTCTAATCTCAGGGACATGCATCACTTCCTTCAGAGTGAGCTCCTTTCCAGAAGTCATCTTCAGGACTACCTTTCCTACCCCCCAGCACGTCAGAGGAAGCGTTGTTGCCCATGAACAGCTTCTTGTCGGTGACCGGTGTGTACGTGGAGAAGGCATCTCTGTTGGAACAAATGTGTCTGGTAGCACCTGTGTCCACCCACCACTACCTCGGATTCTCGACCAGGTTTGCTTCAAGCACCACTGCCGAGAACTTCTCAATCATGTCATCCATGAGCGTGTCTTTGACGACGTTAGCATGTGCCTTGCGATTAGCCTTGGCTTTCTGTTGTTGCTCAGTCTTGAGCTTGCGGCATTCCTTGATTTTATGACCAGGTTTCCCACAATGGTGACAATTACCTTGGAACATCTCCGTTGTGTGGGCCTTGCCGTCTTTCTGGAACTTCCGCTTCTTGCTTGAGTTCCCTTTTGCCTCAGTCAGATTTGCCTTTGCCTCAGCAGGTTGTTTACCCCTAGGCAAGGCCTTCTTATTATCTTCATGAATTTGGAGTTTGATAATAAGCTCTTCAAATGTCATCTCCTTTGTTTTGAGTTTTAAGTAACTCATAAACTCATTCCACGAATGAGGTAACTTTTCAATCAGCGATGCAACCAAAAACTGCTCATTTGGTTTCATTCATTCCAAATCCAGGTGATGTAGAATCATTTGGAATTCCTGGACTTGGGACATCATTGTCTTACTATCCACCATTTGAAATTTTAGAAATTTCCCAACGATGAACTTCTTAGTACCTGCATCTTGTGTGTTGTACTTCTTTTGTAGTTTTTCCCACAACTCTTTGGCAGTGCCAACGGTGCAATAGACCGTGTAGAGAGGGTCTGCCAAGCAGTTCAATATGTAATTCTTACACATGAAATGGATATGATTCCATGCATCAAGAACCATTTTTATGCCATTAATGACATGGATACCAAGGCCTCCCTTCACCTGTTTCAGAAGGCGAAGGGTCCATTTCATCTCCAGCTTGTGGAGGATCTTCCGTTAGGAACTGGGCCATGCCCATAACAGTTAAGTAGAACATCATCTTCTGCCCCCATCTCTTAAAGTTTGAGCCCATGATTTTTTTAGGGCGTTCATGGTGGAATGCGGAGGGTGGAGCGATAAAAGCGTGGGCGTGCCTTGGCGGCGGCCGGTGAAAGCGGCGAGTTCTTTGCCTTGGGCGATAGCGGCGGCCAGCAGGAAGCGCAGTGCTTTGCCTTGATTAGCGGCAGCGGCAGCAATGACATCAACGATGTTTCCGGTCATGTTACTTGATTCTGATAAGCAAAATCTTGTCTTAAACTTGTTGGTTACAATGGTGCAGGAAACGGAAATAAGTAACTGCTAAGTATTATAACAAACTGAAATTACAATAAACTTGAACAAGAAACTGGAATAGTTTTTGGTATGCTGAGTCGAGTGATGACACTATGTCTTTAAGACAAGATTGCCCCGTATGTATCCTTTCTACGTCCTGGACAATTGTCTCCTAAGATAAAACAATAAATGAACAAATGAGCAAAGGAAACTCAAGTGTTACATTGAAGAATTTTGAGTAATGAAATGATGCTGGAAGGTAGTAGGAAGACTGATTTCGTTTGTATGTTTTGTGTGTCTCAACAATTGTGCAAAGGCTCCTTTATATAGTTGAAGGAGAGGACTTACCAACTGCCTACATAATTATTGTTACTGGCCAAGTAATGACAATTATGGAGGTAGTAATTCATCAAAATAAATGGTGAATTGATGTGCAACGGATTGACCTTTAGGGAGAGTAATTCAGCCAAAATAAATGGCTGAATTGAGTGCAAATTAAGGCTGGTTGGCGTTCCAATACCCAACAGAAAGTTCTCTGCCAATTTTGACGTACTTGAAACTTCAGGGATCAAACTATAAATCTGAAACAATTCTGGGTCCAAAAAGATAATATCATAAAAAGCCCGTGACCCGTGACCGGACGGGCGGTGGCGGCGCGCGTGTGGGCTTATCCTCGAACTGAAGCACATCTAGGTCCTCCCTCCTTTAAACATATGGGATACCCCTTGGGGTCCCAAACCCCAAGCCAACTTTGAGACTTGTAAACTAAACAAATCTTTCTTCCCCACCGATGAGGGAGAATTGGTCTAAATAACACATTTTTCCACGCTTCAAACACCTCACTTCGTGGACCAATATCTCTTTCATTTCTCAACGAAATTTGACGATCCTTGGCCCTACGGTCATCTACTTACTTAGTAGATTATGCATGTGTGAAGAACCGAATTCTCCAACATGCGGAACACTAGTGTTTAAGCCATTAAAGTTGGTTGAACGCAACTCCCGCCAAAGACAAATTTCCAACAAAATGTTATGTTTTTTTATTATTGAAGTTCGACGATTAAAACACAAATGTGATATTTTGTAAACAGGTTCAAATTCCTATTCTCTAGTGTTTTATTTCGAGAACAAAAGTTTTTAGTAACAATTTCTATGCACTTCAACACTGAAAACTTCTAATTCTCAATTGTTACCTTGAGTAAAACTGTTATGAAGCAAATTTACCATAGTGTTTTGTTATATAACTATCACATGGTCGTCCATAATAATGAAATGCAAAAATAATATAAAAAGTAATTATTCATAATAACTCTCTTTCCTGATGATAATCTTGCATAGATATAAATATAGATTTTATGTACTGATACTCGGAATTCGAATTTCGACGAACTTGTTTTGGGTAGAAAATCAGGTACTGATACTCGGTTCCTTCCAGGAAGAGGCATGGGAATGGAAATAAAGGGAATGGGCTTCCGGGAGAAGCTGCTGGCCGTATTATTAACTCTGGGAATGTTGCTCCTTCTTCTAAGGGACGGGTTACTTCCCTTGCAACTCATGGGACGAAGGAGGGGAATGTCCAAGGTCCGGCAGGATGCTCTACTCCAGTTTCCAGCAAGGCAGGAGTTGTTGGCTCAATTGACAGTCATATCCAACAGCAATTTCCTTCAGGTGGCATGGTTTGGTGTACCAAAGGAGTGGAGACAGCGGGGAATATTTTGGTGGGGGATGCTCAGGGCCAAGTAACAAATAGAGGGAGTTGTTCAGTAGAGAACCACTTGAGTTCTCTTATTTCGAATGAACTTCTTCAAGTCCTAATACCAACGTTGGATAAAAATGGGGTCAACACAGTGTCAGATTTGTCAGTGAGTGAGCCCTAACCGTTGGCTATGTTGGAAGGAGAGACAAAGATTTCGAAGTGGGCGGAAGAGAAGTATCTTAATTTCGAAAAGTTCTTGGGGGTTTCCATTGAAAGGGTAAAGGAGAAAGTGATTGATTTGTTGAGTAGTATAGATCAAGAGGCGAGTGGGGACGCAGGGGGTAAGGAAATAGAGATGACGGAGAAAGACATTATACCTATTGAGGAAGAAAACGGGACAAGGAAGGTTGTAGTGTACAAAACGAGAAATAAAGAGGCAGGTGGGGAATATTAAGGAAGTGAATGGGTTAAGGAGGAGGGGGGAAAAGAAGTGTGTTGATGGATTGTAAAATCATTAGTTGGAATGTGAGGGGTATGAATAACCCCAACAATAGGGCCATTCTAAAAGTAGGCTTTAGGGAATGGGGGCGGATGTGATATGTATTCAAGAAACAAAAATGGAGGTTTTGACAGATAGTATTATTAGAAATGGGGTGTATGTATGTGTGTGTGTGGAGGCGGATGGGTGAAGTATGATTATATTTCATCCCGGGAAAGTGCGGGAGAGATTCTCATTTTATGGGATGAGAGAAAGGTGGAGTGTATGGAAGTTAATAAGGGGAACTTCTTGTTAGGAATGCAGCTTAAAAATTGTGAAAATGGTTTGGAGTAGGGTTTCAGAGGTGTCTATGGACCTGTGGGGGAGAGTTCAAAGGAGATTTTTTTGGAGGAGTTAGGTGCCGATATGGGGATGTGGGGGGAGATGAGTGAAGTATGATTATATTCCGTCCCGGGGAAGTGCGGGAGGGATTCTCATTCTATGGGATGAGAGAAAGGTGGAGTGTATGGAAGTTAATAAGGGGAACTTCTTGTTAGGAAAGCAGTTTAAAAATTGTGACAATGGTTTGGAGTAGGGTTTCAGAGGTGTCTATGGACCTGTGGGGGATAGTTCAAAGGAGATTTTTTGGGAGGAGTTAGGTGCTGATATGGGGATATGGGATATACCTTGGGTGTTAGAGGGAAATTTTAATACCATAAGATTCCCGGAAGAGAGGTTTGGGTGTACGGTGGTGTCTAGGGCCATGGAGGAGGTTTCAGAGTTTATAAATAACTATTTTCTTATTGATTTGCCTTTAACAGATGCCTCTTTCACCTGGTCCAGATCGGAGAACTCTTTTTCTAGATCGAGATTAGACAGATTTCTTGTGTCTTCTTCTTGGGCGGAGTTGGCACCCAATGTGATCCAAATTCCTCTGTCACGTTTGTTATCAGACCATTTACCTATTTTGTTGGAGGGTAGTAGAAGACGGATGAGAACTTTTAGATTTGAGAACATGTGGTTAAGTGAGGCGTATTTCGGGGATAGAGTGGCTAGCTGGTGGAGTAGTTATGTGGTGAAGGGGAGACCTTTTAGGCTTGCCAAGAAGCTAAAACTGCTTAAAGTAGACATAAGGGTGTGGAATAAGAGATGTTTGGGAGGGTGGAGGTAAAAATGAGGGAGATTATGAACGAAGCGGGGGAGTTGGAAATGGTAGAAGCGGCGAGAGAGTTAGAGAGAGGGAGATTGAGAGGAAAGAGGGATTAAAAGGAGAGCTAGCTAACTTGGCCTTGGCACAAGAGGTTAGTTGGAGACAAAAATCAAGGGTGTTATGGTTGAAGGAGGGGGACTCTAATTCAAAGTTCTTTCATAGGGTAGCAGTAGCAAATAGAAAGAGAAATGGAAGTCAATGGGGTGAATTATGTGGGAAAGATTAAGTAGATGGGGCAATTGTAGGCTTTTATGAACAACTCTTTAAAGAGCACGCGGAGTGGAGACTTATTTTAAGGGGGACAGGGTTCAATCAAATAGGAGTGGGAGAGTGTGAGTGGCTGGGAGGGCAATTGAAGAGGAGGTGAAACAAGCGGTAGAGTGTTGTTCAGGCGACAAAGCTCCAGGCCCTGATGGTTTTTCTTTGGCTTTCTTTCAACATTGTTGGAATATGGTCAAAACTTATGTGATGGACACTATTATCGAGTTTCACGATAGGGGGAATTCGAAAGAAGCATGAATGCCTCGTTTATTGTCATCATCCCTAAACGCGAAGGAGCTACGAGCATGAAGAATTATAGAACTATTAATCTAGTGGGAAACATCTATAAAATCATTTCTAAGGTGTTTTCTATTAGACTTAAGAAGGTGCTGGACGAGACTTTCTATTTCACAAAATGCTTTTATGGAGGGCAGACAGATTTTGGATGCAGCGCTAGTAGCAATGAAGTGGTGGATTCAAGGAGAAAGCAAGGAGTGCCAGGAGTGTTGTGCAAACTTGATCTTGAAAAGACATATGATCATGTGAATTGGAAATTCCTAGACTCCATTATGCTTCTGATGTGATTTGGAGAGAAGTAGAGGAAATTGATTTACTTTTGTATCTCTTCGATGAGATTTTCCGTGTTGGTGAATGGTAACCTGTGCGGCTTCTTTGAAAGTTCGAGGGGTTTGAGACAAGGGGACCCATTATAGCCGATGTTGTTTATTCTAGTTATTGAAGCGTTGGGTAGAATGATGGATAGAGCTATCTTGGGAGGATACTTGAAGGGTTTCGATGCGGCGGTTGGGGGTGTAGGAATAAGTATCTCACTTATTGTTCGTTGATGACACATTGTTTTTTTGTGATGCAGATGAGATCCAACTGGATTATTTAGGTCAAGTTCTCACTTGGTTTCGGACGGTATTTGGCCTTAAATTAATTTGAGGAAGTGCTAGATTATTCCTGTTGGGGAGGTGAATAACATTAGTTCACTTGCTCAAGTTTTGAATTGCAGGGTTGGGACTCTTCCGACTACTTATCTTGGAGTGTTGTTAGGTGCTTCGAACAAGGTCGGACAGTGTGGAATCCAGTTCTTCAGAGGGTCGGGAAAAGACTAGCAAGGTGGCAAAAAAATGTCTAAAGGCGAAAAGAAAGTGCTTATCAAGTGTACTTTATCGAGCATCCCCACTTACTATATGTCTATGTTTCATGCTCCATCTTCAGTTACTGAAAAGTTGGAAATGATCCATAGAAATTTCCTTTGGGATACGGCAATGGGTCAAAGAAATTTCACTTGGTTAGGTGAAAGAATGTCACTTCTCCTAAAAAAAAATGGGGAGGTCTTGGAATTAAAAATTTAAAGATCTTCAATAAAGCTTTATTGAGAAAATGGCTATGGAGATTCGGGGTAGAGGTACAAGCTTTGTGGAGGGAAGTGGTAGTTGATAAATATGGGATCACAGAGGTTTTTTTTTTGGAGAACTAGAGATATTACTATGCCTTTTGGATGTGATTTGTAGAGGAATATTATGAAGGGATGAGATTATTTTTGGGAAAATATCTCATTCAAGGTTGGAGATGAGAGGAAAGTATATTTTTGGGGACACAGATTGTGTGGGGACGTTCTAATCAAAGATGAATTTCAGAGTTTGTATAGTATTTCTTGCCAAAGAGACTTGCCAATTTTAGCAAATTAGGGGGACATAAGGCGGAGAAACTTTTCGGGACTTGAGATTTAGAAGAAAATTTCAAGATTGGGAAGTGATTGAGTTTCAAAGATTGCTAACGTTACTTCATAGGCAAGTCAATATAGTTGATAATTTGGATGTTGGGGTTTGGGGCCTTGGAAATAATGGAGTGTTCTCGGTGAAGTCCTTTTATAAGAAACTTTTGGTTAGGGAGGAGTTAGTTTTTCCATGTAATGCTATTTGGATCCCAATGGTGCTGAGGAAGGTGTGCTTTTTCACTTGGCTAGCTACTAGAGGGGTGATTTTGACAGCAGAAAATCTTAGAAAGCGGAAGGTTATTTGTGTCAGTTGATCTTACATGTGTAAGAAGACGGGCGAGGACGTGGATCATCTTTTACTACATTGCAAGCTAACCATGAGGTTATGGTGGGGATATGCTCGGGTGGTTTGGCACTTCATGGACAATGCCAAAAACTGTAAAAGATTTGATCTTCCGTTGGAAGAGCGGGAGGAGGGGAAGACGAAGGGCTTGGAACGTGGTTCCACTTGCGTTAATGTGGGTAGTTTGGAGGGAGAGGAATAGAAGAGCTTTTGAAGGTGTAGAGTCGAGTTTCTCTCATTTGAGTAGTCTCCGATCTCTTATTTTCTTTTGATGTGAACAGAAAGTTCCTTGTTGCATAGATGATTGGACGGTGTTTGTAGATAATCATATTTTGTAGATGCTTCACTTTTTGGTATACCCCTTGTATACGGCCAAATATAAACATGAAAATATATTTACTTGATAAAAAAAAAAGAACTTTAGAGATGTGTTCCCAAGACAGAAATGCTTACCCTCAACAAAAGCACAAGTTAATGACTCTGTAACAAAACCATTTTTACGGTATTTTTTTAGTACTTCAGTTAAATGAGTATTCATATGGGCGAGGTTAGCCCTTTGGAACTAGCAACTTTTAGATAATATCTCAATTTTTGTCCCTTTTAGCTTTTGAAATGAGCTAATATAGGCTAATGACGTATCACTAGTAGAATTTAGGAGTTAAAGTTGTGGGAATTTGTCTCAATTTGTTCAGCAAAAGAATATTCTGTCTTAATAGTACTTCATCTAATATAATATTTTGAAAGTTGCAGGACTTTGCTATCTGAAATCATCTCTAGTAAACAGCTTTAGATTCTTTCTTTATGACCTTGCTTATAAAGGTTTAGAAATTGAATATATTCGTTCCATATGACCAGAGTTGCAATTGAAACAGATAGCTCTGCTAGAACTTTACCAGCAAAGTCTATTCATCATTGATCTAGAAGCACTTCAAATTAGCTCGTGTTTCTGAAAATTATCACTTGGTTACTCTTCCCTCTGAAGTTTTCAATCTGCGCCCCCTCCTCCCACTCCACCCTGGTCCCAAAAAAAAAAATACCTTTTCCAGTTTTCTGTTAATATCTTTGTTCCTGAGGTGATGATCCCATTATACTGGGTGTTCATATAGTAGTTATAGTAATTTCTTGTCAGTACTGATATCAGATAAAGCTAAGCATTTCTGGGAGAGACACTATAAAGGAAGAAGACTTTGACGAGATGAACTCTGATTCCCTATGTAAGGATTATGATTTATCAAGTATTTCTGGATCAGATGATGAAGATGACAAAGAATCTGGTCAGTCCAATGATCTGCAGCGAAGAATAGTTGGAGATATTAAAAAGGGCAGCCCGGTGCACTAAGCTCCCGTTATGCGCGGGGTCAGGGGAAAGGCCGGACCACAAGGGTATATTGTACACAACCTTACCTCACATTTCTGCAAGAGGCCTCCTGGTCACATGACAACAACTTTACCAGTTACTCCAATGCTAGTTGGAGATATTAAGAATAAAATATTTTTAAAATTGCATAATGGGGAGATCCTGTCACTATGGAAGGGTTTAGTCCTGAATGAGTCAGAGAGCATTTTGTTTGAGAACAAGAAGACGCTTGCTGCAGATGATATCAGGAATAGGATTTATTTGACAGAAAATGAAGTGACTGAGAAGTTGAAATATCTGATCCATGAACCAAGGGATAATACCCGTCTGAGGATCGTGTTGCTTGCGAGAGGTGGGCATTTTGCAGGCTGTGTTTTTTATGGTACCAAAGCTGTGGCACACAAGACATTCCACAGGTTAGAGTCTTTGTTGTAAGAAAAAGTGCAATGCTTCTTTTATGCCATTATCGTCGTACCAAAACATTTAGTTTGAAGAATATTTTTTACAAGATGTTGCATTGAACTTTATTTCTACTGTGCTGATCAAGTTTTGCTTTTATCTTGTAAGAATATGTTGATACTTACTACGAATAGTAGATCACAGAAACTTTAAATTTTCTAGTGTAGTTTCTGCTTAACAATTTGATCCCTTCGTATCAGTGCGTAGTGCATCAAGTTAGAGTTGTGAAGAATCCATGCTCCATGAAGAGATAAGGGTCTCCGCCGTTATCGGACACCTAATTCTTTTGACTGTTTTATAAAATGTGTATCCTCCTGATTCTGAGGGTAAAGAAACGATCAAAATATTGCACACAATGAAAAATAACAAAAAAAGATTAAATAAATAAAACATGTCAATTTGTGTAACCATGCGCCAATTACGAGCTTCAACAAATTGCTCAAATTGACAGGTAGAAAGCCAAATTACAACCATAACTTTTAGCATCAATCCACAATGAGAATGAATATCACTGAATGGGATGTGAGGGTTGTATCGGTAGATCCGTACCCTATTCCTTTAGTCAGAACTCAGAAGTATCAGAGTGTGGATGGAACTTTCCTTATTTTTCTTTGAAGATCATGGGTCGTGTCTATTTCCTCCTTCCCGCGTGTACTTAGTGTCATCTATTAATAAATCTTTAGCACATCTTTGTTAAACTTTTGAGTTTTATATTCAAAAAATTCCCTACAATATTCTATTGACAGGAACAGACTAAGTTGTTCCCTCGTTTGGCTCTCTATGTAGTTCACTTTTTAGCATGTAGCTTGATCTCTCTCTTACAGGGAGGGGTCTTTTTTAAATGTCCTCTGCTTTTCTTCAGGCTTCCGAGATGTAAGATTTGGTGACCCCTAGAACTAGTGTCCTTTCTCTTGACTTGCATTCCGAACTCGTCTTGTTACGTATTGTAGTGCTGATGTCATCATTTCCTAATTCCTAACTTGGCTTCAAGAGTCTGGTTATTTTCTTTTTCTTTTTCCATGCTTCCTTGACAGTAGCCACTGTCACATACTGCTTAGATTTTCGGCGAAAGTTCATGCTCGATATGGTTCTTTATCTGGTGCTTGCAATGCTTCTGAAATGCTAAAGTCATAGCTACCATTCCGGCATCTCGTCTGAGAGAATGTGGCTAATTTATATTACTTTATCTTTCGTTTAGATATGTTATACGGGCTAAGGCTGGTAAGAAACAATCATCAAAAGATGCAAATGGCAAGATGGCGCACTCTGCGGGAGCATCAATTCGTCGGCATAATGAGCTTGCTCTTAAAAAGGTAAAAGGATTGAAGTTTACATAGGAGAGATTCTGTTGCATGGTCAATATCCTATTCAGTGTTGCTTGCCAAATTATGTTTGTTTCTTAATTTTAACAAGAGCATCCCATTTCAAGCAGGTGCACCAACATATTTTCTTGCCTTTTTGCATGTTCATGATGAATTTTGCCCTTTTTTCTGCTTTTGTATTCCTGCTGGTGGTGATGGGGTGCTTTTTGAAAAACAATTGTTAGTCAATTTAAAATCTGAGTTCAATCAGGCCTTAAAATTGGTGCCATATCCATGCTATGGTTTCTGCTCTCTATGGAGTTGTTTTCTTTTTAGTTTTGTTTCATGTTTCTGATGATTTCTATTTGGAGTTCCTTCATATTTTATTCACTGATACTTAAAGTTCCCATTTCTGACGCATTGTCTCATGATAAGGAGTCCATTTTGGATTCCTTGTAAGTGGGGGCTTTTAGGGGACTGGATTGTTTCTGCCTTATTGATCTTACTACTTGAAGTGACTCTCTCTAATTTGAAAATGAAAAGGGAGGGGGATTGTTTGGCTGTCATATTGCAAGAGAGCAGAGGCACTGTGGAGCATATTATAATTTTTGCTGTTTGTTAACCAGGAAATCCAAGATTTGCTCACAGCATGGAAGCCTTACTTTGCTGTTTCATCCTGTATCTACATATATGCTCCTTCTAATAACAGGCAACTGTTGTTTGATGGAGATCAACCATATTTTGTTTGTCAGCTTAATGTTATTAGAAATATTCCTTTGACTGTTCGAAGACCTACCTACAAGGAAGCTCGACGAATATATGGCTTATTGACTCAAGTATCCTTTGAAGTAAATGAGGAAATTCCACCTGATTGTGAAGATGCGTCGATCAACATTTGAAATGTGCATGATTCGGGAATTAACTTTTTTCTTAGGCTTCCAGATAAAACAAAGTGAAGATGGAATTTTCATCTCTCAGAGTAAATATGCCAATAATCTAGTTAAAAGATTTGGTTTGGAAAATGCTAAATAGATGAAAATGCCAATGGGTTCATCGCAGAAGGTATGTAAGGATAATGTTGGTGAAAATGTCGATCCAATATTATATCGATCTATAATAGGTAGCTTTCTTTATCTTACTGCTAGTCGCCCAGATATTATGTTTAGTGTTTGTGTTTGTGCACGTTTTCAAGCGTGTCCCAAAATGTATCACTTAAATGTTGTGAAACGTATTATTCGATATGTTGCTGGCACACGTGAGTTGGGAATCTGGTATTCCAAAGACACTAATCCTAACTTAATAGGATTTAGTGACTCGGATTGGGCTGGAGATGTGGATGATAGAAAAAGTACACATGGATGATGTTTTTATCTTGACAATAACCTCGTTTCATGGTATAGTCGTAAACAAAACTGTGTCTCACTTTCAATTGTTGAATCTGAATATGTATCAGATGGAAGTTGTTGCTCTCAATTAATATGACTACGATAAATGTTAGACGACTATGGATTTATTAGCAACATTTTGATTTTGTACTGTGATAATTTGAGTGCTATAAATATTTTCAAAAATCCAATTCAGCACTCACGTACAAAACATATTGATATTAGACATAACTTTTTAAGAGATTTAGTTGAAAAACAGTTAGTTCAAATTGAAAATGTTGACACTCTTCATCAACTAACTGATATTTTTACAAAAGCTTTGGACCATGAGAGATTTTCTAGTTTAAAGAAATCTTGGTCTTTGTAATCTCTAAAAAGACATTCTTTGGTAAATGTTGGCCGAAATGTTGTCTAACATTTGGGTGACATTTACCTATGTAATATCACTGACTGATTATTGTTGTTGTATGGTGCATAACTTTTAATTACACAAGTATGATCCTTCAATAAAAATATGTTGTCTGAGTGATACTGTTTTCTACGTTGATATATATATATATACATATATATATATATATATATAAAGGGAGTATCAAAATAAGGCAAAGCCTTGATAAATATTTTGCAACTGTGAAAAATTGGCAAAGCTCTTGAAAAGATATCGTTCATATTCTATAGGAGTATCAAGTGCTTCAAAAGAATTTTGAGAATACTAAATAAGTATTCTTATTTTTTACACGAAAAAATCTTTTGTATGTGTTTATGATTAGATTAAGGACACGATGAAAAAATATTACATTGATCTAGTGGTCAAACTCATAAAATACGTATAAAACGTGTCTTAATTTGTTGCCAATATGAAAAATTCTTGTTGGATCAAAATACTTGTGCCTTTCAAAATGTTGCTAACATTGCTATTGACATTTTCAGAATGTGATATATGTTGGGATGTTGTTCTTGTCTGATCCTTGAAATATCAGATCTCACTCCCTATTATATGATGTGTTTATAGGAATTTCGAAATTTAGAGTGATAGATTAATTTTTTCCTACCGTGATGTTTATTTGTTCTATCCCAATATTTTAGGTGTAAGTTATTATGTAAAATTGAAACACGTAAAGTCAAGGGATTCTTGTTGCTAAGAAAAATGTTTGCCATGTATATAAATATTCCACTCATTTGAATTTTTTTATCATTTATGATTTTCACAAAAAAAAAAGGGAAAATCACATCGTGTATATCTTCCTGCCTACCTGATGAAAATACCAAATCAAACTCCAATCACTTTCACAAACCCTAAATCCTCAAAAACCCCTCCTCAATTCTCACCGATGGAAACTTCTCCAATGTCAGAACAAATGTCAACCAACATTTCATCCAACACTCCCATGAGCATTAGCCCTCTGTCGAATACACCTCAGCAACCGGGCCAGTCTTCTTCCTCAAATCTTTCTGAGGATCTTTCTAAAGCAATAGTGTTTAATGTTTTTGATGAACCTTTAGATATCAACTATCCTGCAGATAATAATAACCATATAGATGTCGATCAAACTTTTGATTTCTCATCTCTAGGTAAAAGGACAGAGTCATCGACTTGCCCTGCAAGAAGTAAGCTAAAAGTGAAAATATTGCCATAAATGTCACCAACATTCTGGGCAACACTGGTCCAGAATAGTCTACACTGTCTACAAAATGGCTTGTGGATCAAATTGAAAAAATCAACCAACATATTTCTAAGGTTAATGCTGCAAGAAATGCTCTGATACAAGCTAGAGACCATTTCATGATGCTACTTTATTCACAAAAAGGGGGAGATGATGTTGATTCAGGAGGAGAAAGCTAAAACTGCTATGTTGCAGAGGAAGCTGAAGTTGTTATGCAGGGGTAGAAAGTTGCTGGAAGCTGTTGCTGCTGTATGATGAGCAAGGAGGAAGATGAATGACGTTGTTGAACCTAAGTTGTTAATGTTTGTTAAATGTTTTGATGGATTGATGTGTATATTTGTTGACAATAGTTTATTTCTATTCGTGTTTTGTATGTATTGGATGATGTGTGTATATATGTGCTCATATTCTTTTCTTATGAATTGGTATATACATGTTTGCTTGTATGTCATCACATGTTAAGGGGGAGCATGACCTTAAAATTGTTGATCACAGATGTTGGACAACATTTGTGACAACACCATAAGTCAACTTTACATTTTAACGAGTTTTGTGAAGAAAGGCAAAAAGGGGGAGATTGTTAATGTTGGATTTGATGTTGTGACATTTGACTCAACATATCTCCTGAAGTATTAATTTGAATATATAAGAATGTTGGTACAAATGTTGCACAACATTTGGACCAACATTTTCAGAACTGATTTTGCCTTACTTTACATAAAAATTACTATGTAGTAAATATGACTTGGCAAGGTAAAAAGGAGTTGGTAAACACGTGTGAAGAACGAGTCAAAGCTGTTGCTTTTCGTGAGGAACAAGTCAAAATTGTTAGAGGATTTTGCTCCTTGATCGTCTCCAACTAATCCTACCAGCTGTCCACCTTTTCCTCAAACTCCACAACCAATCAATGAGCTTTTCAAGGCATACTCTCTACTATAAATAGAGAGGGTATTATAGTGAATCGATATCCAAAATCAAAAAGCAAAAATACCAAGATAGCTCTCGGGATTTCATCTCAGAAATCTGGATCACAAGTGTTGTCTGAGTATGTTGATAACATTTTGTCCGACATTACAATTGTTGTTTAGATTCTAGATTAGTTTTGTATGGAGCTATTGTAATGAGAGGTTGTCTATGTCTACTTAGTGAGATTTTTCAGGCAAAAGTCATTTGCGACTTCATCTTTTAATTCCTTTTCGTTTTATATTGTAAATCTGTAAAGAAAGGAATTTGTATTGTTATATATAGTAAATATACAATACATTCGGTCATTGATATAACTTATGGAAATTTAAACATTTGTGTTATTTAAATTACGCTGCATTTACTCTTTAAAGTTATTGCTTTACTAAGTATTGTCACTGGTGTCGGACGACATAATTGCCGACATTCGGAAACAGAATTGACATTCGATTTATTTCATCTCTTATTTTTATTTCCCGTAACATTTGATACCCTACACAGTATTCGCTATATTAAATAGCATTAGCCAGTTGAATTTGGTTGTCAGTTTTTGTCTATAGCAAATTAATTAATATTATTAGCGAATATTCTCAGAATATTCGTCGTATATTTTGTAATTATGATAAATGTATATTTAAGGTAATTTAGGATTCTAATTGTATTAGGAATCAACCTTTGTAAGGTAAGTTAGGATTCGTACCATATTAGGAATCAACCTTGTACATCTATATATATATTGTGAATAATGAAAGAAATTCTCAAGGGAAATTATTCTATCTTTCATGGTATCAAGAGCCTAAAACCTAAATCCTCATTCCCGGCCGAAATCCGATTTTTTTTCTGCTTTCACAAAAAAAAAAAAAAAATCTGGTTTCTTCCTCCATATTTCGGCCAAACCAGAAAATTCCCTTCCCTCGACAGGCGGCAACCATGTCTTCCCCCACAAATTCCGTTTCAACCACTGGCACACTTGAAAACCCCTCTCAACGTTCAAGAACCTCTTTTCATCCTAAGATTCGCCGTTAACAACATCAAGAATTTTAGCCCTATAATTCTTGACCAAGAAGACTGTCAATATTCCATGTGGATGAAACTATTCTACATTCATGCATGTGCATACAACGCGTTCGATCAAATTGACGAATCTGTTCCTCGTCCCACCGATGTTACAGACTCAATCTGGCGTCGTCTTGACGTCATCGTCAAACAATGGATCTACGACACAATCTCCAAAGATCTGTTATGCACTATCATGAAAATAGGTGCTACGACACGTGAACTTTGGGTCCGGCTAGAAGAAATCTTTCAGACAATAAAAATACTCATGTGTATTTGGAAGAGCAATTCAACAATACCCGCCGAGAATTTTAACAACATGTCCGAATATTGTAAGCAATCAAACTCATAACCGATCAACTATCCAACGTCGGGACTTCGCTTTGAAACCAAGATGGTGCTTCAACTTGTTGCGGGTTTACCGAAAGGTGAATATGACACACTCGCAACAATGATTCAACAAGCCGACCCTCTCCCAAGTTTCAACAAGGCACGTTCACAACTATTGTTGGAAGAAACTAGACGTGCTAAACAAGATGAACATAATCAAAAGGCGCAGCCGCTGACGGATGGCGACACCGCGGCCAGAAGAACCAAATAGCTCCAACAAAGAAGCAGAAGCAGAACAGAGCGGCGGAGGTCGTGGGCGCAGAGGTCGCAATAATAAAGGCAAGGGCCGCGAAAGGGCCAACGCAACGATGGATCGACAACGCAAGATCGGACAAAGAAGAAGATGGTCTAACCAAAGAAGAAGAAGTGGCCCAACCAGAATCGGGCCTCGTCTGCATGCGTGCATTCGACCGCAGGCCCCGCCCAGCAGCCTTGGTCGATCGGGCCTGTTGGGCCCTCGCCACCCACTGTGCAGCCCACCGCCAGCAGCCAGTGCCCACTGACATAGCCCAAAGAAGAAGAAGAATCGCAGCAGCCTCATTGTAGCCCAGAAGAAGAAGACTGCAGCGCCCATCACCGCTGCCCCGACTGATTTGGGCCAGGCATACACCACCGTGAACCTTCAACAGCCCGACGACAATTGGTACATGGACACCGGAGCCACATCTCACCTCACCCGGGCGTCAGGTAACCTATCTCAACTACGTCGGCTAAAGTGTCCTCAATTTATTACTGTCGGCAATGGTAATCGCATTCCAATTGAAGGTTACGGTAACACACACACCAAACATCCACATCCACCTTTCTCCCTAAACCACGTCCTATACACACCTAACATCATTAAAAACTTAATTTCTGTTAGAAAATTCACTAGCAATAATTACGTATGCTGTCGAATTTGACCCTTTTGGTTTTTCTGTGAAGGAACTCAATACGGGGAAAATTCTTACACGCTGCAATAGTGTGGGAGACCTCTACACATTCACTCAATCTTCCGCTGTCAGACCGCAAGCACCTCTACCCTTGCGGCGATCTCTCCCTCAACTTGGCACAACCGACTCGGACACCCCGGAGACCCAGTTTTTACTTTTCTTAGGACTTCTAAGCGTATTCAATGTAATAATGGGAAAATTGCCCAACACTGTTTTTCTTGTCCACTAGGCAAACATACTCGTCTTCCCTTTATGTCATCAAACAGTGTTACTTTTTCTCCTTTTGATATTGTTCATGCTGATTTATGGACATCTCCGATTGCTAGCTCTTTGGGTCATAAATTCTATCTAGTATTCTTGGATGATTTTTCACATTTTGTCTGGATTTACCCACTGAAATTCAAATCTGAAGTTTTTACAAAATTCCTCGAGTTTCAAAAATTCATTAAGACACAATTTGAAAAACCTATTAAATCATTCCAATGTGATAATGGACGTGAATTTAATAACTCGGCATTTCACAATTTCTGTTCTAAACAAGGCATGGTTTTCCGTTTTTCTTGTCCCTATACTTCTTCCCAAAACGGAAAGGCTGAAAGAATTATACGTACCATCAATAACATGGTCCGCACACTTCTGTTTCATGCCTGCCTACCACCGCCTTTTTGGGTCTATGCTGTCAAAATGGTAGAATCCCTTCTAAATATTTTACCAACTAGCACACTCCAAAACAAAACCCCTACAGAAATCTTATACCGTAGGCAGCCATCATATGATCACCTTTTTGGATGCTTATGCTACCCCAACATAGCCTCCACAACACCCCACAAACTTGCCCCTCACACTCTTCCATGTGTCTTCCTCGGTCTATCTCCTAATCATCGGGGCTACTTGTGCTATGACATTGCTACTCGCAAAATCATCGTCTCCCGTCACGTTACCTTTAACGAGACAACCTTTCCTTTTTCAAATCTCCGGAAATTTCAAACCAACGATTACATCTTTCTCGATGAACCGAGTTTGTCTCCGGTCATCCAAAATGCAGACTGGAAGCAGCCACTGCTCCGACGCCATCGCCGCTTCCAAAGAAGATCATCTCGACCCTCCAAAGAAGAATGCTACCACCCACCCAGCTCCCACACCACCCATGCCGCACTCGCTGAGTCTAATGCACCACTCACACCGCCTCCACCCAAAGAAATCCAAAGAACTGCCGAGTCTCCTCGCTTCGCAGAACACCGCCGCTAACCGCCCCGCCTCACCGCCTACCACCCAAAGAACTGGCCCGACCTCCCACCGCAGCCCTCACCGCATGGAGACTCGTGCACAACACGGATCTTCAAACCCAAGGTTCACTTCAATCTCTCAACACAAACCTTATCACCCATTCCAAAGAATCCAAAACTAGCTAAACCGGACCCCAATTGAATGCGGCCATGTGCGAAGAGTTTAACGCTTTAACCAAGCGTAACACTTGGGATTTGGTACCTAGACCACCGATGTGAATGTTATCCGGTGTATGTGGCTATTTCGTCACAAGTTCAGAGACAGTGGTGACTTAGAGAGGTATAAGGCAAGACTAGTTGCAAATGGCACTAATCAGCAGGAGGGTATTGATTGTGGTGAGACATTCAGTCCGGTTGTTAAACCGGCCACTATTCGGACTGTTCTCAGTATTGCTATGGGCTTGCATTGGCCGATTCATCAGCTTGATGTCAAGAATGCGTTTCTTCATGGGGATTTGAAAGAGACTGTGTACATGCATCAGCCTCCTGGTTTTGTTCATCCGGCAGCTCCACAGTTTGTGTGTCGTCTTAGGAAGTCATTGTATGGATTGAAACAGGCCCCCCGCGCTTGGTATGATCGGTTCGCCAGGTATCTTCTGCAAATTGGTTTTGTATGTAGCAGGTGTGATACCTCTCTCTTCACTTTTCACCGAGGTAGCAAAGATCAAGCATATTTGCTATTATATGTCGACAATATTGTTCTTACCGCCTCATCCGACGGGTTGAAGAATGAAATCATTGCTCTACTCAAACCGAATTTGCTATGACCGACTTGGGAAGCTAAGTTATTTTTGGGTATATCGGTGACTAGATCTGCCGCCAATATGTTCATGTGTCGGAAGTATGCGTAAGAGATAGTGTACAGGCCAAGATGGCAAATTGTAAAATTATGCCAACTCAGGTGGACTCAAAATCCAAGCTTAGTGCCAATGACGGTGCGCCGCTCGATCCCACTCTATATCTGAGTCTAGCGGTGCTCTTCAAGATCTTACATTCACTAGGCATGATATTGCATATGTCGCTCGCCAGTGTGTCTGCTCATGCACGACCCCCGAGAGTCCCATTTTGCCGCCTCAAACGTATTATCGGATATGTTAAGGGCACACTTGACTTTGGATTACATCTATACCCTCTCGCCCCAACCAAATTGCTAACCTACACGGATGCAGATTGGGAAGGATGCCCGACACACGCCGCTCCACCTCTGGTACCGTGGTATTTCTTGGGGATAATCTTATCTCATGGTCCGCCAAGCGGCAGCCACGCCGTCTCCGCTCGAGTCTTTGAAGCGAGAATATCGCGGAGTTGCTAATGTCGTCGCTGAGATCTGTTGGCTCCGGAATCTTCTTTTGGAGCTCCAGTGTCCATTACACAAGGCGTCTATAGTTTATTGTGACAACATATCTGCTATCTATATGTCTCATAATCCACCCAACATCAAATGAACTAAGCATATTGAGATGGATATCCACTTTGTGCGAGAGAAGGTTGCTTGTGGTCAGGTCAAAATTTTACATGTGCCTTCCTCGTATCAGTATGCAGATATTTTCACAAAGTGACTACCGCGACAGCTCTTCACCGACTTCCGATCCAGCCTTAGCATTCGGCCTCCTCCCGCTCCGTCTGAGGGGGAGTATTAGCGAATATTCTCAGAATATTCGTCGTATATTTTGTAATTATGATAAATGTATATTTAAGGTAATTTAGGATTCTAATTGTATTAGGAATCAACCTTTGTAAGGTAAGTTAGGATTCGTACCATATTAGGAATCAACCTTGTACAGCTATATATATTGTGAATAATGAAAGAAATTCCCAAGGGAAATTATTCTATCTTTCAAATATGACCAACTTTTCAAGCAAAATTGTTCATAAACTAATTCGCTCTTTTCTTTAAAATGAATTAATTGTTCAGAAGCTACTCAAACAATACTAAACAATATAATTTTCTTTCATATTAAAATGATGAACAAATACGGTTAAAGATTTTTATCGTGGTCATGACATCATAAAAAAGAATAAGCATGACATCATGGAGAATAAACAAATAATAAACGCAATTAAGCATGTTTTGTATGAATACTTTGTTGGAAATTTTACGAAAAATACTTGATCACGAACGCTATAGGAAATTCTTGAAAGCTTGAGGCGTGTTGAAGGACAACGTGTTTAAGGATATTTTACCCGCTGTAGGTACATTTCCAAGATTCAACAAGCTCTTTTAGTATAAAACTAGGAGTCATAATCTATTAAAGATTTCACAAAAATAGATAACTCAACAAACTACAGTATGGTATGAATATTAAGTATTAATATGTATCTCCCAAAGTAATATATATATAAAAGTTAGAGAACTCAAATGATTCAAGGTTGATTCAATAGCCTAAACATAACGTTAATAATTTTAAAATATATTTTTTAAACAAAATGGCAATTTTAAAATATATTTTTTAAAACAAATTAAAAAGGAAAATATATGGTATAAATTTGGAGAAGTATTTTTTTGGGTTTTCAGAAACTTCACCTGAAAGCAATCATCAAGTTTGCATTTCTCTTGTTTTTTTCTCCATCTGATGAGAAAAAGAAGAGTATGCTAAGCAGCATAGAAGTTAATTTGCCTCTTAAACAACCACACATGGTCTAATTTGTTCATCCTCCTGTTATCTCTCTCTCTTTCTCTCTCAGCGTTGTGACATCATTTTTGCAGGCTGAGGCTAATCAAGTCCAGACTGCTCCATCTAAATCTGACAGAGGAACTGTTGTTGCTTCAGCTCTTAGAGGACAATCTCAGTCTAGTCTTTCAGCAAAAATATCAAAAGAGGTCACAGAACATATTATTGCTGTATTTCTTTATGCGCTTATACTAGTTACTGCTCGAATTGGAAATTGTTTTAGAAGTGCTGCTCAAACCTTATAAAAAAATTGTTTTAGGAGTGCTGCTCGATCAATGTTCATTCTGATAATTGTGCTGCGGGCAAAGGTTTTCATGCCTAGTCTCTAATCTCTTTTATGGTGTCTGATATGTTTTCTCTTTGCCAACCAGGAGCAATTGAAAAGGGCTCATGATGCTGAAAGGGAAAAAAGAGCAGCTGCAGCTGAGAGAAGATTAGCTGCTGCGGCTGCCCTCAAAGCTCAAGGCAGCAGCTCAGTTTCTGCTCAGAGTGGCTCGGCAACAGATACTCTATGTTCTTGCTGCAATGGGTCATTGGCTGGCAAGGTTCCCTTTCACAGATATAATTACAAGTATTGTAGCAGCGCATGCATGCACGTGCATAAAGAGATCCTTGAGGACGACTGATAAGGGAAATTTCTATGTTGAAGTTGTTCAAAACTCGAGTTCCATCTATATAAGGTCCACTTTGTTTTCTACCCATATTTCAGGGTGCAGAGGCCGGGGGTGAGAGTGTGGTCTTTCAGTATGATCCTTTAGAAGAAACACACGGCAATCACCTCAGATAAAACAACTGCAACATCCATGCTATTATTATTGCCGGTATTATTATTATTATTATTTTGGGGGGGGGGGGGGCATGGAGTATTTGAATTTTTCACCTTTATATAATGTGAGGGAGGAGCTCTATAACTGCGGTAGCATTCAATCTCCTCCAATCTCTTCAATTACAAATCGTTTTTTGGCAATTCCACCATACTTTTTTGTTTGATTCATGTATGAAGTTCCCTCTATACCTTTTGCCTTAGAATGGCGTTGTTTGCCTTGATGACATTTTATTTTAGTTTGTATTTTTCTCAGATAAGAAAAAACTGTTGGGTATTTTTGCTCTATGGTACTTTATAAAGCAGTACGGGAAGTATATCACTATTACAAGTATTCGAAAGGATAAACAAAGATTCAATAATTCAACATGGAATCTGAAAATTACAATAGTTACACAAGTAAAAACTGGAAATTCCAGTTTTGTAGAAGACGAAAAAATGTAAAATGTTTTTGCTGAGTCGAGTGTAGCACTCTGTCCTTAAGACAATATTGCCCCGTATGTATCCTTTATACGTCCTGGACAATTTGTCTCCCAAGATAAAACAGCAATGGAACCCTTGAGCAAAGGAAACTCAAGAGCTACCGTGAAGAATATTGAGTAACGAAATGATGCCTTGGAAGTTGTAGGAAGAAAACTATTTTGGTTGTGTATTTTCGTGCACTGTTTTTCTGCATCTGTTTATGTATTTTCGTGCATATGTCTTAGTGCTCAACAATGGTGTAATGGGGTGTTTATATAGGAGAGGGAGGGGTCATTTCTTGCTGAAATCGCCTTCCATAATAGCCAAATAATGGCCATTATGGAGGTAGTAAAGTCACCAACATAAATGGGAGAAAGACCAACTGTTTTGGCCATTATAGGAGGAGTAATTCAGCCAAAATAAATGGCTGAATTGAGTGCTTGGCATTCTGTTTTTGACCGTCGAAATTTCGATTTTCTGGAAACTTGAGGACCAAATCAGACATCTGAAAGAATTCTCGTCCAAATCAGATATCTGAAACTTCGGGATCAAACTGTACTTCGCAAAGTTTTCTCGCCCAAAAGATAATATCAGAGACTATGACCGCGTCTGTGAACCCTGAATCGACCGGACGGCGGCGGCATGGCGTGTGGTCTTTCCTCGAACCGAAGCACATCTAGGTCCTCCCTCCTTTAAACACATGGGATACCCCTTGGGGTCCCAAACCCCAAACCAATTTCGAGTCTTATATACACAACAATTCTTTCTTCCTCTACCGATGAGGGAGAATTGAACACAATACCACACTTTCCATGCTTTAAATACCTTACTTCGTGGACCAATATCTCTTTCATTTCTCAATGAAATTTGACGATTCTTGGCCCTACGGTTATCTACGTACTTAGTAGATCATGCATGTGTGAAGAACCGGATTCTCCAACATACGTAACACTAGTGTTTAAGCCGTTAAAGTTGGTCGGTCGCAACTCCCGCCAAAGGCAAATTTCCAACAAAAACATTATTATTAAACGACAACATCCAAACATTATTTCAACAAGACAATATCACTATAAGATTGGAACAATACGTTCTGAAATGACCTAAACTATAACCCAAAGACCACGTAAAGGTAAATGTAAGTAAACAACCCCAAATAACTTGGAAAATCACAAACAGATCAATTAAAACCGTGGAGAAATTAAGACCTTGGAATTTCAAACTCTTAGTAAAGACTTGGAACGGAAGCAAACTCAAGGAGTTCCTCATCGCACTCAAATGCAGACATTTGTTGTTTCTGCAACATCACATGCACCTCCAGGCCTTGCCCAGTTTGGTAATCTTTCAAAAAGAACATCTTCTTGAAAGGACCATTCGGTAAACTCACTCTTTCAGGTTTTCCCCATCCAAAGTCTACACTGTACCATGGGAATTTGCAAAGATTGCTGCAAAAATACATATCATATTCATCGGTTTCATATGGTAGTTTTCCATTTCTCATGGATTCAACTATTTCTAAGACCAATTCATTTTGTTCCACTTGGTCTTTCTTGTATGCTAGTTCAACTCCCTTCCTTAGATTACGAACCAAACATGACAATTCAATCTCTTCCTCGTTGGTTGCCTCTATGGAGAACACAGACAATAGATTTCCAATGGCACTTCGTGGTAGACGAGGTTTGATCATAGTACGTACGTTCAAGTAGTGAACCAACTTAGATGGCCGCACTGAACCACAACTGAGCTTCGATGCTGCTTTTGTTGCACATTTGAAAAGAAGGGCACTCACAATTTCAGCCCGTGTTGGATTTTGCACTCCTGATTGAGCTATTACCTTAGCTCGAAGAGTGTCTAACTTGGTGCTAGGGAAACTAAATCTTTTCTGTACGCACTCATTGACATTAGACTCAATTACTGGAGCAACTAAAGGACCATTTTGTGGAGAGATAAAAACTGAATCTCCTACAAATCTAGGAGAAGGGAGTACTAGATCGGTCGCATGATCACGAGTGGCTCTAGCCCAATATGTAAGAAAATTGATCACAGAGCAGCCATCACCAATCTTGTATGATAGGCATGCACTGACGGTGATTCCCCCACAATCAAACTGACTTATTTGAACCACAAGTAAATTGCCACCCTCATAGTTATTCTTCCAAGGCAATCCCTTGGGGAAAACTATACTTTCTGCATTAGGATGAGGGTGGTTAAGGATTCCAGACATGGGACATTTTATTTTGACACTCAAAAACTCAGCTCCCATGTCGTTACAATCAACAGTAGCATTATCTCTTAACCTTCCTGCGTAAGGATAGTATGACACTAGAGTTTGTGACAAAGATCTCTGTAGTAAATGAGCTATATGAGATAATTCAGAATTCTTCATTGAGGTTATTGCATCATCAGTTTGTTTTTTCGGGTAAAAAAAGGCAAAAGGAATATACATATTACTGAGGGATTGATCAACCAAAGACAGTTTATGGTATCTAAGTGTGGAAGGGGTGAGAGAGGAAGGTTTGATCACGAATTTTTCACGAACGGAAACAAGTGATGATGGTGATACTAATAGCAGTTGGAGTGCATCCATGATTGAAAAAAATGACTTTTGTTTAGCTTGTAAAAATTAATGCTCTTGCTGATTATTTGCCTTCTGCCACCTTCATATATATATATACAGAGAGAGAGAGAGTACATATACACATCGAGTACTCGTATATATGACCAAGTATGTACAGAATATACATTAGCCAATCAAAACAAGAAATAAGACAAATTAAAAGCCGTTGTCCTATAAAAAAAATATATCATATTCATCAGCGTTTTTGTGATTGGCTACTTCACTCAATTATATCACAGTATTCTAGTTATTATGCAGGATATAAAATTGTATCCACATGCTAGCTCAATTGTATCTTAACGTACTTTAATCATGCCTACTGCCTTGTATTTGGGTATTAGCAATTTTTATTAAACATTTTGGGCTGCCGATCAGAAATCCAATCTATATATTTCTCCGTTCCAAAATAAGTGTTGTTTTAGCTTATTTCACGCCCGTTAAAAATAATAATAAATACAAAATATAATTTACTAAGTTATCCCTATTTATTATAGATATTTCTTGAGATTGAGTACTATTAAGAAGTAGTAATTCTTTAGTATATGGGTATAGTTGGAGCAATAACTATTTTTTGTCTTGTATTCCTAAAAGCGACACTTATTTTGGAACATTTTTTTTGTTAAAGAAGCACTTATTTTGACACGGAGGGAGTATAATGTAAATAGATTTTCCTCTCAATTAATGGTGGCTAATACATATTTATTAGTGTTATTCTTGTTCGAAAGTAGCCATTTTCTAGTATAAATTAATCCTGGCAAGTAACCTGATACCACTTGAATCATACAAGGAGTATTCGCTATTTTAAATAGCACTAGCCAATTGAATTTGGTTGTCAGTTTTTGTCTATAGCGAATTAATTAATATGACCAACTTTTCAAGCAAAATTGTTCATAAACTAATTCGCTCTTTTCTTTAAAAAGAATTAATTGTTCAGAAGCTACTCAAACAATATTAAATAATATAATTTTCTTTCATATTAAAATGATGAACAGATACGTTTAAATTTTTTTATCGTGGTCATGACATCATAAAAAAGAATAAGCATGACATCATGAAGAATAAACAAATAATAAACACAGTTAAGCATGTTATGTATGAATACTTTGTTGGAAATCTTACGAAAAATACTTGATCACGAACGCTATAGAAAATTCTTGAAAGCTTGAGGTGTGTCCAAAGACAATGTGCTTAACGATATTTCACCCGCTGTAGGTATATCCCCAAAATTCAACAAGTTCTTCTAATATAAAACTAGGAGACAAAATCTATTAAAGATCTCACAAAAATAGATAACTCAACAAACTATAGTATGGTATGAAGATTAAGTATTGATCTGTATCTCCAAAAGTAAAATATTATATATATTAATGATTCAAGGTTGATTCAATAGCCCAACACATAACGTTAACAATTAACAGTTTTTCCACATTTAATGTCATGATGACTATTCAAACTGATTTAATATACTAACCATTAAGGCACTTAAAATAGTCAAATACATATACAATAAATCTGTCACAAAATAATGATTTCATCGTTAGAACTATTTTTTGTCTTGTATTCCTAAAAACGACACTTATTTTGGAACATTTTTTTTGTTAAAGAAACATTTATTTTGGCACGGAGGGAGTATAATGTAAATAGATTTTCCTCTCAATTAATGGTGGCTAATACATATTTATTAGTGTTATTCTTGTTCGAAAGTAGCCATTTTCTAGTATAAATTAATCCTGGCAAGTAACCTGATACCACTTGAATCATACAAGGAGTATTCGCTATATTAAATAGCACTAGCCAATTGAATTTGGTTGTCAGTTTTTGTCTATAGCGAATTAATTAATATGACCAACTTTTCAAGCAAAATTGTTCATAAACTAATCCGCTCTTTTCTTTAAAAAGAATTAATTGTTCAGAAGCTACTCAAACAATATTAAACAATATAATTTTCTTTCATATTAAAATGATAAACAGATACGTTTAAAGATTTTTATCGTGGTCATGACATCATAAAAAAATTAAGCATGACATCATGAAGAATAAACAAATAATAAATGCAGTTAAGCATGTTCTGTATAAATACTTTGTTGAAAATCTTACGAAAAATACTTGATCACGAACGATGTAGGAAATTCTTGAAAGCTTAAGGCGTGTCCAAGGACAATGTGCTTAAGGACATTTCACCCGATGTAGGTACTGACAGAAGGAGTTAATATACATGCAACAAATGTGTATATCGAGTGAATATCGGTTTTGTATAAAACTTACCATAGATGAAGAATTCTTGTACAAGTGTAATTAGGATTTAATATTATAGTAGGAATAGGATCTTCTTTATTTAGAGATTGTATATTGTATATAAGTACATCTTCATTAATGAAAATAATCAATGAATTATTTCTTTCATGGTATCAAAAGTTTAGGAGAAAAATATCTTCTCCTAAAACACCTTCCGCAGCTTAACTTTTCTCTGAAACCGAGAACTCTTTCTCGGCCGACGGCCAATTTTATGTTCTCTTCTCCTAATTTTTTTTCTGAATCCCTAATTCTCCTCTTATTCTCTCCTCATGTCTACCTCAAAGACCATGTTTCATCTTGCCCTTATTATTTCCAACATCAAGAACTACATCCCTATCGTTCTTGAGATGGAAAACGTCCAATATGCGACGTGGACAGAATTATTCAAAGTTCACACACGCTCGCATCAAATCCTTCATCACATCATCCCCTCGGTAACCGGCAAAGAGAAGGTGCCTACCCCCGAGGATGACCCTGCGTTATGGACAACCCTTGAAGCTACCGTTCTCTAGTGGATTTATTCCACTATCTCTACGGACCTCTTACGGATGATTATTGAACCCGACGCCACGGTGATAGAAACTTGAAATAGGGTGCGTGATATTTTCCAAGATAACAAAAATTCCTGGGCTGTCACTCTTGAGCAAGAATTTTCCCATATCAACATAGAGGATTTTTCGAATGTCTCAGCCTATTGTAAAAGGCAGAAGGAATTGGCGGATCAACTCAGAAACGTTGGTGCGCCCGTCACCAATTATCGTATTGTTCTTCATATGGTTGCAGGCCTATTCGAGGCCTACAATGGCATTGGGACGCTGCTTCGTCAAAGTAATCCTCTCCCACCTTTTTACCAATCCCGCTCCATGCGCACTTTAGAAGAAACAGGTTTGGTAAAAAAGGCGACTACCGGTGCAAATTCCGTCATGATGATGGCCACTTCAGACGATCCTCACTCCTTCTACGAATATTCTAGCCAAAATCGTAAAAATGGTGGCGGCAAAAAGGGTCAAATTCGTAAAAATAATGGAAAGAACCGCGGTGGCAGTCGCGACGCTACCAGTAATTGAAACAGTGGCGGCGGTAACGACGGAAATATCGGTGGTCAAAATAGTGCAGACCAACTGGCAGCAGTCGCGGGTCTACTGGCTGTGGGGATGGGTCAGTGGTCAATGACCCAATTGCCCTTACCCACGTCTCCAATTCCCGGGAACTGGGCCCAATTCCAGAATGATTCCAAGCCTAGTTTCCTGGTCCAGAATTCCAGTTCCAGTTCTCGGCCTGTTTGGTTGTGGCAGCAGGCTAGCCTGCTTGGGCCTCGGCCTCAGCAGGCCTTCACTGCAGCGGGCCCAACTCCGGTCCAAACACCTACGGATATTGAGGCCGCAATGCATACACTCGGCTTAAATCTCTCGGACGCAAATTGGTACATGGACACTGGAGCCACTTCTCACATGACTTCCGTGCAAGGTAATCTCTCGTCTTATTTCAAGTTGAGCAAAAATCGTGGCATCATTTTGGTAATGGCAATTCAATTCCAATTCGTGGTTATGGTCATACAAATTTTTCTCCCCACATCCACCTCTAGTCCTTCAAAATGTCCTTCATGCCTCACACTTAATTAAAAATTTGATGTCAGTCCGAAAATTCACAACTGATAATTGGGTGTTTGTTAACTTTGACCCTTTTGGATTTTCTGTGAAGGATTTCAAAACGGGGGTGCCTCTAACGAGATGTAATAGTCGGGAGAGCTTTATCCAATAACCGCCACCACCTATTCCACGAGTCAAGCCACACCTTCAACATTTGCTGCTCTAGCACCTTCCTTATGTCATGCATGTTTGAGTCATCCGGGGGCGTCTGTACTTTCTTCTCTTAAAAATAGTAATTTTATTAATTGTAAGAGTACGCGTAGTACTCATATTTGTCCTTCTTGTCCGCTAGGAAAACATGTTATATTACTTTTTGTAGCCTCTACTTCTAGTATTTTGATGCCTTTTGATATTATTCATAGTGATTTATGGACATATCCCGTTTTAAGTTCTTTGGGTCATCGTTATTATGTGTTATTCTTGGATGATTATTCTAATTTTTTGTGGACCTTTCCTTTGTCTAAAAAGTCTCAATTTTTTCAACCTTCTTAAAATTTAGAGCTTTCATTCGAACTCAATTTGAAAGGGAAAACAAAAATATTCAATGTGATAATGGAAGGGAATATGATAATGGGCCCTTTCGGGAATTTTGTGACAATAATGACATAATTTTTCAGTTTTATTGTCCTCATACGTCCTCACAAAATGGGAAAGCCGACCGGAAAATTCGTACCATTAATAATATTGTCCGAACTTTATTAGCCCATGCTTTCTTACCCCATTCTTTTTGGCATCATTCACTACAAATAGCTACTTACCTCATTAACATACTTCCTACCAAGGGATTAGCATATAATAACTCTCTCCTAAAAGTTCTTTATCATAAGGACCCTTCGTATTATAATCTTAGGGTGTTTGAGTGTCTGTGCTATCCACTTTTTATGTCCACTATAATTAACAAACTTCAGACTCGTTCTACCGCTTGTGTGTTTTTGGGTTATCCATCTAATCATCATGGTTATAAATATTTTGATTTATCTACTAATAAAATCATAATAAGTCGCTATGTTATTTTTGATGAAACCCAATTTCCATTTGCTAAATTATATAATTCGGTGTCTAGTTCGTATAATTTTTTGGATGATGATCTCTCCCCGTATACAATCCATTAGTGGGCCCAACTATTCCCAAATGCTCCAGAATCCGACGCTGATTCTCGGCCAGCAGGCCCAATTACTAATCCTTTCGGGTCCGTTCCAGTTGAGTTTTTCAAGCCAGCAAGCCCACTGCATGCTGGCCCAATATCTCACCCTTTCGTTCCAATTTCTCGGCCAACGGTCCCACTGCCTGCTGGCCAGTCCCGAGGCAGTCCACCAACGTCCCTAGTCCAGTCCGTTTCTAATTCGATTCAAGGGCCCGTTACTCGTAGCAAAATGTGTATTTTTAAACCTAAGAGACATTTTAATCTTAATTCTAATGTCACTAAATCACCCCAACCACGTAACCCAATGTTTGCCCTTCATGACCCGAATTGGAAAATGGCCATGAATGATGAATATAATGCTCTTATTAAAAATAAGACGTGGGAGTTGATGCCCCGTCCCACTGGTGTCAATATTATTCGTTCTATGTGGATTTTTACTCATAAAGAAAATTCTGACGGTTCTTTTGAGAGGCATAAGGCTTGTCTTGTAGGTGATGGTAAAATTCAACAGGTGGGCATGAATTGTGGTGAGACATTTAGTCCGTTGGTAAAACCGGCTACCATTCGCACTGTTCTCAGTCTAGCTCTTTCAAAAGCATGAAACATTCATCAGTTGGATGTGAAAAATGCTTTCTTACACGGCGATCTTAAGGAGATGGTATACATGCATCAGCCCTTGGGTTTTAGGGACCCCAATTATCCTCGTCATGTCTGTTTGCTGAAAAAGTCCTTGTATGCGCTTAAGCAGGCTCCACGGGCTTGGTATAAAAGGTTTGCAGATTATGTGTCTACTATTGGGTTTTTTCACAACATGTCTGATCATTCGATGTTCATCTATCATCGTGGTACTTCTCTGGCATACATCTTGTTATATGTTGATGATATTATATTGACCGCCTCATCTGATATTCTACGCAAGTCTATCATGTTCATTATGAGTTCAAAATTTGCTATGAAAGACTTGGGGCCTTGAGCTATTTTTTTTGGCATAGCAGTCACTCGTCATGCATGTGGTCTATTTTTATCATAGAAAAAAATATGCGGCGAAGATTATTGAGAGAGCTGGCATGTCATCTTGTAAGTCTACTTCTACTCCGGTTGATACCAAACCGAAGCCGAGTGCTATGTCTAGCACACCATACGAGGATCCCACCCACTATCGCAGTCTTGCAGGGGCACTTCAGTATCTTACTTTCACGAGACCTGATATTACTTATGTAGTGCAGCAAGTGTGTCTGCTTATGCATGATCCACAGATTGAGCACATGCATGCGCTCAAAAACATTATACGATATATACAGGGCACACTTGATTATGAATTACATTTATATTCGTTTGTCGTTTCTACTATCGTGTCTTATACATATGCTGATTGGGGTGGATGTCCTGATACTATACGCTCGACTTCTGGTTATTGTATATTTCTTGGTGATAACTTGGTCTTTTGGTCGGCAAAACGCCAAGCTACATTATTGCGATCCAATACGGAGGCCGAGTATTGAGGAGTAGCCAATGTGGTGTCTGAATCATGTTGGCTACGTAATCTTCTACTAGAACTTCACTTTCCTATTCAGAAAGCTACCTTGGTCTACTGTGATAATGTTAGTGCATTCTATCTTTCTGGGAATCCGGTCCAACATCAGTGCACTAAACATATCGAGATGGATATTCACTTTGTTCGAGAAAAGGTAGCTCGTGGACAAGTACGCGTCTTGCATGTCCCTTCCAGGTGCCAAATTGCTAACATCTTTACTAAGGGTTTTCTCTCGGTTCTATTTGAAGATTTTAGGTTTGCCTACCCCCCACTATCGAGCGTCTTGAGTGAATATCGGTTTTGTATAAAACTTAACATATATGAAGAATTCTTGTACAGGTGTAATTAGAATTTAGTATTATAGTAGGATATGATCTTCTATATTTAGAGATTGTTTATTGTGTATAAATACCTCTTCATTTATAAAAATAATCAAGGGATTATTTATTTCATGTACATCCCCAAGATTCAACAAGCTGTTATAGTATAAAATTAAGAGTCAGAATCTAACAAAGATCTCACAAAAATAGATAACCCAACAAACTACAATATGGTATGAAGATTAAGTATTGATCTGTATCTCCAAAAGTAAAATAATATATATATATATATATCGTATAAATTTAGAGAAATATAAAGTCAAAGTTCAACCATCGAAGTGGTAATTTTTCGAGAAGATGAATAAAAATGCTCAACCGGTATTAAAAAAGGTCATCAAATTTTAACTAGACAAAAAGGTTCTTCATTAGAGTAGAGCGTTGGTTTTCCCATTTAGTTGGCTGATTGCTGAAGTCCAGAAGATTTGTGCGTTAGTAATCACATTTACAGCCATGTTAAAAATTTGCTAATCCCTACTCGAATTGGAATTTTTGAAGTGTTACTCAATCTTCATGCTGATAATTATGTTGTGGACGAAGTTTTTCATGAATTCATGCCTAGTTTCTAATTTTTTTTATGGGGTCTGGTATATTTTCTCTTTCGCAATTAAGAGGAATCGAAAAGGGCTCATGATATTGAAAGGGGAAAAAGAGATCCTTGAGGACGGATAAGTGATTTCTACATCGAAGTTGTTCACAACTTGAGTTTTAACTTTTAAAAAAACACACAACGATCATCTCAAAAATAACAACTATGACATCCCTGTTCTTCTTTTTATTATTGTTATTATTATTATTATTATTATTATTAATAATAATAACAATAATAAATACTTTTTATTGAGATGAACGAGTCACATGTCAATCTTATCACCTAATCTCTTGAAGAATCTTTTTTGGCAATTTTACCATTGTTTTTATTTGGTTCGTGTATGAATGATCTTTCCATTCCTTTTTGCCCTTTTAGCCTTAGAATGGCATGATTGCGTTAATGGCAATACTTCTATAGTTCTATTGATTATGCGATGAACTCTTTACAGAGTTCTACTCTTTGCAACTGGCAAAATTTGTGGTCTCAAAATAAAATACCCTTCTGTTAGAGTAATTATGGGGCAATTCCATAATTACCTCTACTCTTTATTATGTAATATATTATAATATCTCATTAATTAGAATGATTGTAATTAACATCTTATTTTAGATAAAGTAGATTAGTCTTCCATAACATGCATTTGTGGTCCAAGCACCATCTTTTGTCGGATATGCACCCACGGACATTGAACAAGACATGAACCACATGAATCTAAATATTCCAGATGAGTCGTGGTACATGGATGCAGGGGCTACGTCACACATGACGGCATCTCAAGGTAATCTTTCATCTTATTTTAATACGAGCAGTAATAAAAATATTGTTGTCGGCAGTGGGCAGGAAATTCCAATTCGTGGTATTGATCAGGTAACACTACCCTCTCCCCACCCACCTTTATACTTGAAAAATGTCTTACATGCACCAAAACTGATTAAAAACTTGATCTCTGTTAGACGTTTTACAGTTGACAACAATGTTTCTGTGAATTTTGATTCGTTTAGTTTTTCTGTGAATGATTTTCAGACGGGGATGTCACTCATGAGATGTAATAGCACGGGGGACTTATATCCCAACACCTTTGTTTCCAACAATCGCATGGTCAAACCTTTCACCTTTGCGGCCATCTCTCCTAGTATATGACACAATAGGTTGGGACACCAAGGAGCACCGGTTTTTAATCATCTTATGAAGAATAATTTGTTTTCTTGTAATAGACCTTTGGACTTTTCTGTTTTTCAAACATGTTAAGCTTTCGTTTTCTTCGTCTACTACTCATACTTTTATGCCATTTGATATTTTGCATTGTGATTTGTGAACATCACCGATTTTAAGTGATGCATGTCATAAATACTATTTGCTCATTCTTGATGATTATTCGAATTTTTTGTGGACCTTTCCCTTAGGATAAAAATCACAAACCTATAACATTTTGAAACAATTTAGTGTGTTTATCAAAACTCAGTTTGGCAAATTCATTAAATGTTTTCAATGGGGAGAATTTATAAATGCCCAATTTAAGGATTTTTGTCATCAAAATTGGATGTTTGTACGACGTATTTGATGTCCACATACCTCTTCTCAAAATTGAAAAGCCGAAAGAAAGATTCGAACAATTAACAATATGACTCGCTCTATCCTTGTGCATTCGTCCACACCACAAAATTTTTGGCACCAGGCCCTTCAAATGGCTACATATCTTTTAAATATTCTTCACAGTAAACTAAACTCTAATGTGTCACCCACTCAGGTATTGTACCACCGCCTCCCATCAGTTACATATTTACGGGTTTTTGAGTGTTTGTGCTATCCCTTGTTTTCACCCTCCATCATTCACAAATTTCAGGCCCGTTCTACTCCTTGCGTATTTTTGGGATACCCACAAAATCATAAGGATATAAATGCTTTGATATGTCAAGTGGGAAAATCATTATTTCTCATCATGTCATCTTTGATGAATCTACCTTCCCGTTTGCAACATCTCGAGCGACATCCTCACATTCATATGATTTTCTGGACGATGGAATTCATCCAATTTTGAGGTATCATCTAAACTCTCAAAATAATAGTGTAGGGCCATCATAAAACCCACGACCTGACCCAACCACAAAATGTGAGTGGGCTAAACCGAGGAACCGAGGCTATTGTCTCTCTTTCCTCGGACTCGGCCCAATCCATACTTGGTGGCAGGCCGGCCCAACAAAGAGAAGCCCCTACACCTCTACCCGTCTTACAACCCCCTTATCGAGACACACTGGCCCAATCCAGTGGTCATACCGAGGCCACTGCCCCGACCCAAAATCCTGCAACCACCCAGATATCTAACATACCCGACCTAAACACCATTTTAACCTAACCATCTCAGTCCAACCATCACCAATACCAAAAAATTCCAAAGTTGCCTTATCCGACCCGAATTGGAAAGCTGCCATGTTAGATTAATTTACCGCTCTTATTCAAAATAAGACGCGAGATTTGGTACCACGTCCATCTAATATGAACATAATTCGGTCTTTGTGGATTTTTTGCCATAAAAAGAATTATGATGGTTCTTTTGCGAGATACAAAGCTCGTCTTGTTGGTGATGGCAGGTCTTAGCAGGTTGTAGTAGATTGCGGTGAAACTTTCAGTCCGGTAGATAAGCCAACAACTATCAGGATTGTTCTTAGCATAACACTTTCCAAATCTTGATCCATTCATCAGTTGTATGTCAAGAATGCATTTTTACATGACCACTTACATGAAACGATATACATGCATCAGTCGTTGGGGTTTCGCGATCCTACCCGTCCAGATCATATGTGCATGTTGAGGAAATCCTTATATGGTCTGAAACAAGCTCCTAGGGCATGTAATAACAGGTTTGCAGGATTTGTCTCCAAATTGGAATTCTCTCACAACAAGTCAGATCAATCATTATTCATTTATAGGAAGGACACTAACATGGCATATATACTTCTGTATGTTGATGACCTTATTCTCACGTCATCATCAACTTCACTTCGTCAGTCTATTATGCCCTTCTTGCGACTGAATTTGCAATGAAAGATTTAGGTCCGTTGAATTATTTTCTTGGCATTGTTGTCACTCACTATGCAGGTGGTCTGTTTCTTAGTCAAAAGAAATATGCCGAGGAGATAATTGACAAAACAGAGATGTCTTCCTGCAAACCATCACATACTCCAGTCGACACTAAGGCGAAATTGAGTAACGCCGCAAGTACTCCATACAATGACCCTACACATTACCGTAGCCTTGCAGGTACATTGCAGTATCTGACTTTTACGAGGCCCGATATTTCTTATGCGGTCCAGTAAGTTTGTTTACACATGCATGATCCGAAGGAAGAATATATGGGGGCTCTCAAAAGAATTATGCGGTATATTCAAGGCACTCTTCATTTCGGGTTACATCTCTGTAAGTCCTCCACCTCGAGTCTCTCCTCTATACTGATGCGGATTGGGGTGGTTGCTCGGATACACGTCGTTTCACTTCCGATTATTGTATGTTCTTGGGGGACAACCTCGTTTCATGGTCGTCTAAGCGACAATCCACACTGTCTCGGTCTAGTGCTGAAGCAGAATACCGAGGGGTAACCAATGTGGTTGCTAAGTCATGTTGGCTTCGTAATCTCTTGTTAGAATTACATTGTCCAATTGAAAAGGCAATCATGGTCTACTGCGATAATGTGAGTGTGATGTACTTATATGTCAATACTGTTCAGCATCAGCGCACAAAACACATTGAAATTGATATCTTATTTGTCCGGGAAAAAGTTGTCAGTGGTCAAGTCCGTGTTCTCCATGTACCGTCCCGTTATCTGATTGTTGACATTTTCACAAAAGGTCTTCCGCGCGTACTCTTTGGTGATTTCAGGGACAGTCTCAGCATCCGAGAACCTCCGGCTAAGATTGCGGGGAACTGTTAGAGTAATTATGGACAATCCCATAATTACCTCCACTCTTCATTATTGTAATATCCCATTAATTAGGATGATTGTAATTAGCATTTTATATTTTAGGTAAAGTAGATTAATCTTCCATAAGTCAAGCATATATATATATATATATATATATATATATATATATATATATATATATATATATATATATATATATTGATCAAGGAATCATTTTCTACCCCTTCCTCAAAATCTTGTCTTAATGGATAGTAGTAAATTAAACTCAATGTTCTAATGCTAATTCATTTCTTTTTTTGCTTTTTTTGAAAAATTTAGACGCGGGTGGTAACTCATTTTCTTAGGGGCGGGAAGGAAAAAGCTAATCTCAATGTGTTTATAAGATGAAAAATATTCTTTAGCTACAAGCGAAGAGCAAACTAATGGACTACATTTAGGATATAAGCTACCATTTTTACGTGATAAAAATATTGAAGGACAAACTTATATTGGCAGTAGACTAGTAGCCTTTTGCCCCATTGCAAACATCCTGAGTCAAGGAGAGTAAGCAATATTTCTAATATACGAGAGAATACGTGTAAATGTAATTAATAGTTCGTTCGAAAACGACTAGAGTCAACATATTCAAGTACCAAATCTTGAAGGTAATTTTGGCCACTGTGATGATAAACACAATAATAATTGTAAAGTCAAATACTAAAATGCTAGAAGACTAAGATATTGAGCTATAAAGTGAATAACTTACTATCTTTCCCAATTCATGTTGTTAAATCTTTTATTTGGAATACGAACGTTTAGTCTCCACTTCTATGTATTTTATTGCAAAGTATTGACAGATAGGAGTATGCCTACCCCCCCCCCCCCCGCCCAACTAGTACTATGGTGGATTTCTAATAATTAAAAAAAAAAATACGAACGTCTGAAAGTATCATTTCCTCGAAATACAAGGGCTCGCATAAGAACATTTGAATGTTAAGTGCCTAATTGATTAAACTTGATTTGAAAGATCCACTAATCTGGTCTAACAAAAAATGACACCATTCAGTGATATGAGTATTAACTTATCGAGTTTTTTTTACATAAATTCAAACTTCAAATCCTTAATACTTGTATAATAAAGTTATGTTTCAAAAACCACATTTATAAATCACAAATATTTATACTTAGTCGCCGTTTGGCCATAAATATTTCTTACTTTTTTCCGGAGTTGAATTCCGGAAATCCTGTTGACAATAGAATTCTGAAACTTTTTAAAAGTTGAATTCGGGATTTTGAAAGCACCAAAAAGTTATTTTCACTTTTTTCACTCTAAATGACTCACAAAAATTGAAAAACAACTCCAATAGTCCAATATATAATCATAACCAACCACAACTCCAATACAATGTATTATTTTTCACTTTGAAAACAAAAACTATGCTTTTCAAATTTCACAATTGGCCAAATGGGCCCTCGTAAGTCCTATCATAATGACATAGGCTACCTACTTAATACTTTTAATTACAAAACATAACGATACTTTTTCTTATTTACATAACACAACAAAAAATTTACAAAATATAACCGATCTTCATTTTCATACTTTTTCTAAACAATTTTTTTTTAAAAAATATTGTTTTTAATTTTTTTAGAAATTAATTCTTTTTCTTAGTTTTTTTCGCTCAAGGCTCGAAAAAATCAGTCATTTTTTGTGTGTATAAAAACTGTATGAAAAATGATGAAATATGTATATGTGAGTGAAATTTTTAATACAGTTTTCATACACAAAATTTGAGCGAACTTTTTAAGCCTTGAGCGAGATATACATATTTCATACATTTTTCACACAGAAAAGTTTGAGCGGTTTTTTAAGCATTAAATATTGTATGAAAGTTGTATACAATGTTGTTGTAGTTGTATTAATTTTTTCAGGAACCTAACATGAACTTTATACACAAAAAATGTAAGCGGAATGCTAAGCCTTGAGCGAGATATACATATTTCATACTATTTTTTATACATAAATTTTTGAGCGAAATTGTTAAGCCTTGAACCATATATACACATTTCATATAATTTTCATACACAAAATTATGAGTGGACTTTTTAATCTTTGAGCAAGATATATACATTTCATACCATTTTCATACACAAAATTTTGAGCGATTTTAAAAGCATTGAGCGAAAAAAATTGACATAAGGGTCTTTATGACACAATCAACAATTTGCTTCATTTTCAATTAGGTCTTGCCCTAACTTCTTTAGGGTTTTTACTAGAGGTGGCCAGTGGGCCGGGCTCGAGTCTGGCGAGGTCGGGGCGGGACGGGCGAAGGGGTCGGGTCTGGCGGGACTTGCTCGAGTCCCGTCCCGATCCCGATCCCGTCGGAATCGGGGCGGGGTCAGGATCGGGGCGGGTTCCAGCGGGTTTTCCTTTTTTTTTTAATAACATATGTATAAAAAAAACTCAATAAACAAGACAAGACAGTGTAATAAAAATATCCCAAGACTGTTTTTGTGCCTCTTATATTATTTAATAGACATATGATTTTTTTGTAATACAAATACAATTGTCTAAAATCTAAATTGCAACTTTGTGGTGTTGTCCAAAAATTACAAATTACATAATAAAATTGCAATTAAAAAAATTACATTCTCAAAAAAACCGGTTCTAATTGCTTGATAATTTCCTGTGGTTCTTCGGTTGGAATTGGTATTTATTGGTCAAATTGATTCACGTCGCTTCCACCACCTTCGGATAAGATTTCGTTGTAGTTTTCGTCTTCTTCTTCGTTGATCTCCGGTTAACCGCACCTTCTCCGCTCAGCTCGTATCCAATCTCTGAATAATACTGCAATTTCCAAGCTGTCTCCGGCTAATGAGTGTTTGTGGTCTCCTATTTGATATCTGCCGACAGAAAAAGCGCTTTCAGACGCAGTTGATGATGATTGAATGTTCAAAACATCTCGGGTCATCAATAAAAGTGTCGGAAAGGTCTTCTCATTCCCCCTCCAGTATTTCAGCAAGTCTTCATGTCCATCTTCATTGATAACTTCTTGGTACGGTACAGAACCCTGCAAAACAAAAATATTCAACTCACTAATTTGGTTAGTAGTAGAGGTACGGCCGCACATTCTATTTCTGAGGCTTTCAATACTAGCCGCAGAAACATCATGTCTTTTGTGAGGTTGTGTTGAAAATAATGAAGATGGTATGAAAGCCGGTAAGTTACTAGCATTTTCTTGTTGATAAAACCTATATACTTTTTTGCATTGGTCTTCTACGCTAGACAACACTTCTTCTTTAGTTTGTTCAATAGGTGGTGGGTGATTTAGATTTTTGGGACTTGGAGGTGGTAGTACTTCTATACAATCGTAAATAGTTTCAATTAGTGATTTAGTACCGTCTATTTTAATAGTCGGATTTAATACAGAACCAATAATATAAATAGTGAGAATAGAAATAAGATATTTTTTTATTTTGATAAACATTTTTTTAATAGCTGTCATATAAGCTGGTTTTTCTATATATTCACTAAGTAATAAAAATATTAGAGTTATATAAAATAACATAGTTGAAATAGTAGGATAATATATACCGGAAAATTCTTTTGTTGCTTGAAAAAAATTCTCTAAAAATACAATAAGTTCGAAAATTTTTACCCAATCACTATCTACAATCATATCAGCTGGATTTTGATTATGAGAGTTAAAAAATAAAGTTATAGGTTTTCTATAGTCATAAGCAACAAGTAATTGCTCGTATAAAGAATTTCACCTAATGTATACTTCTTGTGAAATTTTTCTATAAGATAGTCCACAATCGTGACAAGTTTTTTTATATTCTTTTCTTCGTTGTACTTTATTACTTTTAAAATTAAAGTTTATAGCAAATTGTATTTTACTAAGAATGTCTTCAAAAAGTGATAGACCATCCTTTACAATTAAGTTATATATATGGCACGCGCATTTTATATGAAAATGATCTGGAAAAGATGGAGTTAAACTATTTTTTTAAAATTGTAATTGCGTAATTGTTAGAAGAAGCGTTATCTAATGTAATAGTCATAATTTTATCGGTTATTCCGTATTAATGGCACACTTGATAAATATTATCTGTAATAAAAGTACAGTGTGCCTATCATCTATATATCTATACGCTAAGATACGTTTTTGCATAGACCATTTATAATATATCCAATGACAAGTTACAGTTAAATAATCATGGTCGTTAGTACTACGACCTATATCAGACGTGATATATACTTTGCCATTAAAATGATATAATGAATAACGTAAATATTGTTGATATTCATGCGCGAATTTAAATACATCTCTCTTAACAGTTGATCTATGAAAATCGTTAAAAGCAGGATTATATATATCTCTAATGTAATGAATAAAACCGGGAGATGAAGGAAATGAAAAAGGCAAACCTTCCACAACAACTAATTTTGATATTTCTTCCCTATCTCTATGTTTATTGTATTTAGGGCCTACAATTCCCCCCGTCATAGGGTTAATTTGACCACAGACTTGGTCCGGGACGAAGACGATGTGAACCTTGTCCCGATGGAGCGGGCGTTTGCGCATCCGGTTTTGAAGCCCGGTATTGGGCATACCTAGCTGGATGAGCACTTATTACGTGTCTAATTAAACCCTCCCCCCCCCCCCGTCCCACCGTGACCTTTTCCATTTTAAATTTTAAAACATTTTACAAATTTTACATATAGCTACTTGATTCTCTACGTCCCTATCAAAAAATGTCCATGCATCTGATTTTAATAGTCGTTTTGCTGGACCTCGTCTCATACTAGGGGGAATATGAGGCATTTCAGTTGAAGGTGCACTAGTGAGTGTGTTGTCATCAACATTAGTGGGTGTATCATCTAGATCATCGTCTAAATTAAAGTCTTCTTGAGTTCCAGAAAATAGCTCGTCGTCTAAATCTAATGGTATTGTAGAAAAATGTTGAGTATCAACAAAATCATCCTGTGTAGGAATAAGATGACTAGAAGAAGTACCCTTGCCCTGGTTGCCGCCCCTACTAGAAGAAGCACCCTTACCCTTAAACATACCTCTTAATCCTTTCATTTTAATTATGATAATAAATAATTAAAGACAATAAAATTAAGTGCGCTAAATAAAATAAACAGACAATAATAATTTAATGAAGGAACGAATGTACCAAACGCCGACGTAACGTCGACGTGTAATCGAGAGGTTGAAAATTGAAACTTTGCTCGATGGAAGATCCTCAAGCTAGTTGTCAACTTCACTCCCAATTCCCAAATGAATAAATAAAATTGAATATTTAGTAAACAATGTAGACTTGTAGAGAGATATATTTAGAGATTAGAGAGATTGTAGGAAAATTTGTGAGAAAGATGAAGAGAAAATGAGTTATTTATAGTTGGAAAATTGGGTTAAAGTGTAAATATAATAACTTATGGGTTAAAAATAAATATTAAGGGGTAGGGGGGGAGGCCAAAAATGGTCGTTGCCCAACGACCAAAATCTAAAATGGTCGTTGGTGCAACGGTTATATTTGCAAAGGGGGCTCTCGGGCGGGATCGGGGACGGGCTCGGGGCGAGGTTGGGGCAGGCGGGCTCGGGTCTGGCGGGACGAGACATTGTCCCGTCCCGAGTACGAGTCCCGCTACCATGTTTTTTTTTTTACTCGGGACCGGGGCGGACTCGGAACGGGGTCGGACCGTCCCGGCCCACTGGCCACCCTTAGTTTTTACTTGTGCAATTCCAGAGTACACGACTATCTTTTAAATGCTTAACTCTGAACATAGTTAGTGTTACTGCTAAACGACTTGAGATAGATGGGTAATAAAACTCATTATTATGCCTCTGCGTGTCACCTCAACACCTTCCAACCGTGTAAACACTTTAATTTAAAAAGCTTCTGAAATTTTGTTTCCATGCAATGTCAGTAGCTTCATAAGATGTAAAACTAGGATCACTTTTTACATGCCAAAATTTTTCATTTTAGAAAAGAGTAGTGCAATATGCCCAAGAAAAGCTTTATACACCGCTTCATCAAAAAAGAAAAGCTTTACACTGAAGAAAGTAGTCGTTCACGATAGAAGCATATACGAAATATTCTACAATGTGAATAACATTTTCTGTTCTTTAGAATCTTCTGGCTTATGTTGTTGCTTCAAATTTTTGCACCTTTCATGTATAACATTTTTGTTTCTAAAGCCGTGCACCTTTTGATTGAAATAACATTTGTGTTTCCATATACTTTCATCTTTTATTAAGTTTTCTTTGATAGGGTAAAATGGCCTGTAGTACCAGAGATTAGAAGTTGAACCAGACAACATACTGTCTTTTTCAGACCGTCTGTTTTTGAAAGTGTAGACTATAGTCTAACCTACAGAAAAGCTGTATATTCTCAGCTGCAAACTATTCATTCTGGAGAGCAGTGTGGTGTCTGAAACTTTTGATAAGTTGAATACTCCTATTTATCTTTCCAAAAATATGTCGGGTTCCTGTACAAGCCAGCCAATTCTGATGATTGATGATGCTAGCTATGTTGATGTAGGAGGGAGGATGTTATAATGAATCACGATGGGGTTGTCTATCTGCTTGTGTGAGTAAAAAGGAAATTGGTCTGTCTTTCTTGATTGATTCCTGTTTCTTGTTTGGTCATCGGTATTTTTTTTCCCGTCGCTTATTGGTTGAGATCCTATCCCTTCACCTGTCTTGATGAGCTTTCCTTTGTCTTGCAGGAAATGAAAGAATTGAGGGAATCAGTTTCTGAATCATACCTTGAACAACTCAAAGAATTGCATCAGTCTTTGGACTCCAAAGAAAAGGAGTTAGTTGAATCAAATAGAATATGTGCAGAGAAGAATCATGCTTTGGAAGACCTTAATGAAAGACTTAGTTCATCTGAGCAGTCGTGTGTTGAAGCTAATGAAATAATTAGCAGGTAATGGCTCCATTGAATGAATTAGGACGAATTCAAATGACTTTCTGCTTCCTGTTTATCTTGTCTGCCTCCTCTGGCTTGTTTCCTTATTTAAGAAGCTAAAACATGGGAGAATACGTAAGGACCTCCTTAAACTAGTTCCTGATTTTCAAAAAGACACTTAGACTTTGCGGGGGTCCTAGTAGCCTTTGAAACTAGTAAAATAAGTCTCCACAGTTTAACTTCCTGCTTTCAACGAGAGAGACAGCACGACCTCTTATGACTATTGCTCATTTTGAGCATAAAGCAGTTTTATCCTATCCATATGGGGCTTAAACTACTCTATATGTCATTGTCCCGGGTTTTATTCTATGGGAACACACTACTTTCTGAATTAGCTTATGATTATTTTTAGAGAAGGCGAGTTAAAGATTTGAAGTGGTGTTTGCTTTTTCAGCCAGAAAGCATCAATATCGGAACTGAAAGCTTTGCTAGATGAGGAGCGTGAACAGAGGAAAGAAGAACGTGAAAAGGCTGCTTTGGATTTGAAAACCTCTACACAGAGAGTACAGGCTGAAGCCCAGGAGGAAATAAGACGGCTCTCAGAATCTGCTATCAGACGAGAAAAAGAGCAGCAAGAAATTATTAATAAGCTTCAGGTAGAAATTAACCTCTACTCTTTACAATTATATTAAAGCATATCATTTCTCTTTCTCATTCAGCTCTTAATGGCAGGAAGCAGAGAAGGAAAGATGTTCACAGGTGGAAACCTTGAGATCCAAGTTGGTAATATTGCTTAACCTACCTTTACTTACTGTAAGCCATTCTAGCTCTAATTCATTAACTTGTAACAGGAAGACACCAGGCAGAAATTGGTTGTTTATGACAACAAAGTTCGTCAGATTGAAGCTCAAATTCGTGAGGAGCAATTATCTTCTGCCTGTAGGAAAAAAAGTAAATATCTGCTGTCAAGATATCAATTGTTTCCCTTTTCAGTTCCTTGCTTGAGAAGCTGACATCTTGCATTTTTTTTAATAGAGAATAGAGGAACTTGAGCATGAGAGGAACATGTTGAGCAAAGAGCTTGAGAGTGAAAAGGTAAGATGACCCATATGAATTTCTTGCATTAATTATTGAAATATGGATCTTGGGATATTCCCCTTTGCCCTTTGTTTGCTTCTTGATTGAGATAAGGTAGCGTACTTTTCTTTTTGTATGAGGTTTTTGTGATGCTTGATATAGGGAAGAAATGAATGCTTTACTTGTGCTTCGCAAGAAGAGGATGTGTATTTGTGTTAAAAATTATTACATGTTTCTATCTATATGTGCAGGAAAGAATGTCAAATATGAACTCTGATCTTTTCTTTCTTTTCTTTTGTTCTCTCTATCAACTCTTTTATTGTCGGTAGCAGGCAGCTCGAGAAGAGGCGTGGGCCACGGTTTCTGCTCTTGAACTAGAGATCAGTGCTGCAATGCGGGATCTTGATTTTGAGAGGCGCAGACTGAAAGGTGCTAGAGAAAGAATAATGCTACGGTAAGAAGTAGACGTGTATGACTGGTACTAATGTCAATTTGGTCTATTGGATTGAAGAAATGTAATTGAAAATCTCTTACTTCTCTATCTGACGCGATCTATCTTGTTCTTGTTATAAAGCAGAATCAATGCTAAAAGTAGAGGTTGTCCAACTTGAGTGGAATTTTATGTGATGCTGTTTCCTCATAACTAGACAAACCTCAATTGATTTTTGAGATTTTGTTATGTCAGCCTAATCTGTTGACATGTTTTATGGATATTTCTTATTGGTATCGTTACTATTTGTGTTAAGAACAATCTCTTTGATAACTTAGACTATCTAAAAAGGGGATGTTGTTTTGACTAAAGAAATAAGTCAATAACCAAACAGAATTAGTGATACCATACAAGATATTACATGTATCATTTCACCGAGAGCGCATGTACATATGATTTATTCAGTAATGTGCTGAGCTTTAATAATCCTCTTTATACATTGTCAGAGACCTAGTGTTTGCTTTCTGCCTTTCATCTTCTGGCATTTGCCTCTCTCGACTTGCCTTATAATAGTGGTTTATATTACGTGTTTGCAATGCAGAGAAACACAACTTCAGGCTTTATTCTACTACTGTGGAGATCTCAGTTTTGTTTGCAAAGCAGCAGGAGCAATTAAAGGCAATGCAGAGGACATTAGAAGATGAGGAAAATTATGAGAATACCTCTGGATATTGACCTTAATCCATACAATGGAAAGGTGAATGGATCCCTATTAAGAGAGAAAGAAGTAGGAGATAGAAGCCACAATGTTGCTAGGGCTGGCTGCAGTACTTCCAACCAGAGGCGTGTCAGGGAATTATTTGGGTTATCAAGTGAAGGAGGGCAAGACACACGAGGTGGAGTTTGCTGGTGCTGAATGTACGGTGAAGGGTGGATTTGGTTCTGAAGTTGATGGTATTGGGACAGCACCCATGGATGGAGATGCTGTGGGAACTGAGCTAGTACCTGAAAGTGATACTGCTGATGTAGCAGCAGCCAATACGGAAGGTGACCTAGTTGGACCAGAACGCGTGCAAGAAATTGAGAGCTTGGGAGTCAATGGTGAAAGGAATATAGATTTAAACTTCTCTGCTTTAGCTGGGAACACAATGCAGCTGGATGATGGAATTACTGGGAAAGAACCTCAGGAGCAGAACCCTGCAATTTGTCATGAGAGTATGCCTCCTTCCCCAGCAAATACTGTCGCTGAGGGTGATAATGTGATAGAAGATACTGAAGCTGAAGGAACCATTAGGACAGCTGATCTTTTGGCCTCAGAGGTTGCTGGGAGTTGGGCGTGCAGTACGGCTCCTTCTGTCCACGGTGAGAATGATACCCCTAAGAGTAAAGACAATGATGCATGTCCTGCAGCTTTACAAGATTCAGGTGCCCAAGTGGGTGAAAGTCAATGCGCTACATCTACTTCCAAAGCTTCTTCTAGATGGGATCATGATCATAAAGCACCAAGCAAGATGATTGGAATTGTTGCTCCTGATTTGAAGGAGCAATTCAGTCATGCAGTTGGTAGTGACTGTGATCAAGGAGGAAATGAGGGAGACGCTTCTGATTCTGCTACAGAAAGTTGCACTGATGATGAGGATAACATAATGAATACTGAAGCTGCATCTGATGCAGAGGCAGTTGACAGTGAGAAAGTGAACGAGGATGTGATGGACGAAGATGATGAAGCCACCCAAGAAGATTCTGCTGGATAACAGGCATACTTGTGGGCTGAATTGGGTGTTATGGATAGGTTCGGGATTTAGAAGTGCCAATGTGATCATGGGTCATGAAGCCACAGCCCAAGCTTTCGTAAACAGGAGGGAGGCTCGTGCTCTGATGTCAGATTTAAACTAAGCATTTCGGACAGCTTGGATCATGTACAGAAGGTAGCCTGGCAGTGTATGTCTATTATTTCTGTAAGTTTCAATTAACTTTAGCAGCTTGTAACCAGTTTCACATTTGTATATTTTTAGAGAACTGCCTAGAACTAGAGATCTTGGTTAGGCTTGGGTCAATGTGCATTAGGTGCTGATTGTTTGCTTGGCACCTCTCAAGTAAATTATCAAGAATGTAGACTGGCTTATTCTTTTTCTTAATATTTTTTTTTGTTATTTTTTCTCCAAAGTACACAAGGACTTTGAAATTTATTCACAATTTTGGTAGTAATTAAACTTCTTTGCCGAGCATTTTAGGGGTCGTTTGGTAGGGTGTATAAGAATAAATATTGAATACGGTGTATTAGTAATGATGGCATTAGTTATGCAGAGATTATTTTTTATCAATTGTTTGGTTTGATGTATTAAAGCATTGTATAATTTCTAAAAGATTATCTCTTTACCAAAATACCCTCATATTTTATTAGTTTCGTACACTATTTTTATTTCTTATTCATATGAAACGTATGATACAGACTATGGGGGTCGTAATTCCCTTCCGTTAAATTTGGAGTGGATGAAAAATCACTCAAAATAAGACAAGTTTAAGAGGAAAACAAAAATAAACAAAAGTGAAAAATGTTTTTTTATAAAAATGATCAAAGCATTATATTAATTAAAAACAGGTGGCGTAATAAACTGAAGCAATGAAGATACCCATGAAGAATTGGCATTATATTAACTGAAGCAATGAAGAAAACCATTGCACTGTTAAATTACAAAATCATGAATAAGATAGATTTAGAAATTTTTATTACTGGGATAATATTCTAATAAAAATTGAAATGGAATTTAATAAATTCAGAGACATCCAAAAACACACACAACACAAAATATTCAACGCCATGATAATTACCAAATTAAAGTATATACAACATTTTTGTATATAATGATTAATCAAAAGATTAGTTAAATTAGGATAATTGTGTCTTTAACCAAGCTAATACACGTATTAAAACTCATTACATTGCTAATAATATGGTTTGCTATGCATTAGTAATGCATATGATAATATCAAAATAGGTGTATAATTAATACATAGGATAAAAAAGTCTACCAAACAAAATATTGATAAAACACAAAATTAATACATGCATTATTTTTCTCTAATATACTCTACGAAACGGCCCCTTTAATTTCTTTCAGAGGCGGCAGAAAGAGTTTGAGTGCTTGAATTGACCATCTTCTGTGGAAGCTAAACATGTGAAATCAAAAAGCATTAGTTGAACGCATACTTAGAATACTGTTGCAAGTATTTATGAAGAAATGATTGAAAGACTTTCATTAGAATTAGGCATCTTAGTCATGATGTATGACTACTTAATGGGGAGATTCATCGCAAAAACTAGATTGGTTCTTGTCACTTGAAATTTCGACAAGTGAATTTTCCTTTTCACAACAGGTTGGCCAAACTTTTGTACAAACATAGAGATTAACTGCTTAGGTTGAATTTAAATAATGCAAAACAAATAAACAGTATGAACATAACAGTTAAAGAAACACGGCATTGAAACCTAACATGGTGTTGACTGTTGACTTTGTCTCAACTTGTTATATATATATATATATATATATATATAGCTTCCCGGCTTACGTCAGATTATTCTTTGAAATATTAATCACGGTCCCTTAGCACTGCTACCAGTAAATCGCGGGATGTACCTGAATGACCAGAGTTTGAGAACAGAGCAACTGATATAACCTACAAGGTCCTACCCAGAAGAGAAGAGAGTAAATTGCTCCCACCAAGGTTCGAACCCACACTGCAGATCTCCAGCTGAATTTTAAGTTCCCCTACTTTGCCATCCAGCTATGCCCGGGGGACAAGTTACATATATTTTCTTGTTATTAGGGACGACAACGGATCGGATCTGGACCAAATCCTACTAGATCCAGATCCAGATCCGTTTTTCATACCTGGATCCAGATCCATCGGGTCCATAAAAATCATATCCAATTCCAGATCCATAGGATCCACCGGGTCCACGGATCGAATCTGGATCCACATGTAAAAAAAATTATCTTGCTAAGAATGTAACCTTGCTAAGAATTTTTTTTTGAACTGACAAACGATTTTTACTTAGCTAACAGTTTACTGTGTTTCAATTTTGAAATGTTCATATGAGATATTTTGTTCGTTGTCTCGTTTTGATTGTGAGCTATTAATTGAAAATGTTGGACAATGACAATAGTTGTGAAAAATGCTGACTAGTATTTTCACAATGCAGAACTTGCATGTGATTGGAATCTTCACAAATGAAGTGAATATAATTTTAACTACTTGTCTATGGAGATGTTAGTCATTCACTAATATAACATTGATTTTATTATCGAATTTACCTCTTTATTTTTTGGTTTTTGAGTTAACACGGGGATAAATTAAACTTATTTTGAGAATTAAACTTGCAAGGATGTACTTAGCAATTTTAAGAAAATACTTATAAAATTACATTCTAGGTTATGAATATATTTAATAAAAAATAGATTCACGGGTCGGATCTAGACCGGATATAGATCTCAAATACAAGATCCAGATCCATATCCGATTCGTCAGAAACGGATCCGGGTCCGATCCGGATCCATCGGTCCAAATTTTAAAGATTTATATCCTATAAAACGAATCTAAATCCATCGAATCCGGATCGGGTCCAGGAGTTATATGAAAATGGAGTTAGCAGCACTCCGTCAACATGCCTGCCTGTTGATGGGGCAGATTGGCCATTACGTGCGCTTCTGTGGATATTTTGGTCACTTTGCCTTACTTGTGTATCGTTTGGTTGTTCTCTACGCTTTACTGTTTTCTTAGTCCACAAAAGTCGAGAATAGCCAAACTTATCTTGTCCTTTTATAATATGAGTCCAGAAGGTTAGTTTTGTAAATGCATGAAAATAGAAAAATGTATTGGTCAACAAACATATTTACTGTAGCTACTGTATAAATATTTTGATGCCTTGACCAAATTAACCCTTGTGCTTATATCATTGTACATTCTTTCTGACAATCAATTATATTACGATGGGACCCATTGAACTTCTTGTTTCCGCCAACATCTTATTTCTACTTCAGAAAAATCATGCCAAGGGTTAAGCACACCTTTCTTTCTAAAGAATAAAAAAATAATCCAAACCTAAACATTGAAGATAAAGAAATAAAAAAAGAACTTCGGAAGCCAACTCCAAAATTTATATTTGTGACTGCTCCTTCAACCAGAAAGTATGAACTGCAAATATAAACATTCAAGTGCGGTATAAATCATCTAATAAAGTTAAATTATTTCTAAGTATAGAAAAATAACATTCTTTTTTAAATAAACTAAAAAAAAAATAATATCACATAAATTGATACAAAGAAAATAGCTAATTACCTATTGTTTGGGCCCGTGCACAACACGGGTATCATTTCACCTAGTCATTTTAAGAAAAGCAAGTTAAATTCTTAAAGAGTAAAACTTGCTCCGTATCAACTTTTACCGAGGCGTTCATTCTCTATTTGATCTAGTTCTCTTAAAATAATGCCTTGAATCATCTATATGCTGGTACACCTTTTTTCTTGAACATAAGACTATACTAAATAGTCAATACAAACGAAGGCGGCAACGTAAAACATAACAGGGCAATACTAGTATTATTATTAGCACAATTATATTTCAATAAAAATAATCAGTCATAGTGTTGACTTCTCTGAAGATATGTTGCACATGAGACACTCTAAGAATGTGTGAGTAGTTATAATTTACTCCATTAAGCATAATGCGTAATACCTGGGGTAGAGATGACAATGGATCTTAGATCCGGTGAATTCAGATCCGTTTTATAGGATATGTATCTTTAAAATTTGGACCCGACGGATTCAGATCGGACCCGGATCCATTTCTGATGGATCGGATCTGGATCTAGATCTTGTATTTGAGTTCCGTATCCAGTCCTGATCCGATCCGTGGATCCATTTTTTATTAAATATATTCATAACCTAAAATGTAATTTTATAAGTATTTTCTTAATTTTTTTTCATAATTTATGTATTGGGTAAAGGGTTGAACCAGGATAAGACACAAGTCACACATCCATGTAATTTCTCTTTGAAGTTTCATTTCTTTTACCTATATGCTCTCTGCAGTTTCCCATATTTTCATTTCTATAAAAAGAAAAAATTATCACTCTTATTTAAATTTTCCTTTCTTGAATCTGCTAGCCGTAAGCTTTAAGCATCTTTCTCTCATTTGTTTGATCAGTAAAAAAAATGAGACTTTTGATATATGACTGACATTGTTTTATGTTGTTTAATGAAGTCAATCAGTAGAACTACAAGTGGAGCATCACTAAAGCCTCCAAAAATTAGCTCAAAGTTGTAACATGTTCAACATCACTAATGAAGTCAATCGTCTTTATTTTCTTGTGATGCTAAAACTTTGTTCAGTATTTTGGAAGAATGGTGTCATGTTTGTGTAAGTTGATTGAATGAACTCAATCATTTTGTTCAATCAGATTGCGTTTCATTTTGTCATAAAAGTTTCAACATGTGGGAATATTATTCAAGCCAAAAAAAATTACATGTAGATCCAGATCCGATCCGTGGACCCGGTGGATCCGATGGATCCGGATTTGGATATGATTTTTATGGATCCGATGGATCTGGATACATGTATGAAAAATGGATCTAGATCTGGATCTAGTAGAATCTGGTCCAGATCCGATCCGTTGTCATCCCTACCTGGGGTAAGATCAATTTGCAAAGATATAATGTTCAAATCCTTAGCCAATTGTAGTCCATGTAACAACGAACTAGTACATTTGACAATTGGCACAAATCATGTTTGTAAGTTATAATCAACAATCAATCATGAATTACTTCAAACTCTTGAAATGAGTGTTTTCCCATACCTAAATTGTTGCCTGACTATTTCATTGTCTTCAAATATCATATGGGATGTTCATTTTTTTCTTGGGTCAACATTCAAATTACGCCACTCAAGAATAAAATTACTAATGAAAGAGTTAGTAGTCGTAGCAGGAGCAGCAACAGCTAAGTTCATGATGTTCAATTAAGGGACCATTTGAATTGTCCACAGGTAGTAATTGGATAAACACCACAAGTCCACAATCTTCTTCTTCCCCCCATAATCATGAACAAGACTCCAAGTGAAAGAAAAAAGATAGGGGGATTAATGATGGTAATGGAGAAGAATATGAACCCAATTTTGGCTCCTTTTGACTCTCCACCCCTTCATTCACATGCACTTGGAACTTGCTTCACGTGTCCTTTCGTAGACAATACAATTCCAGGGCTTTAATTTATTTATCACTAATTTTCTTATCCAAACTTCTTTTTATTAAAAGAAAATTCACCAGTTTAAAGTGTTATATAGTCCAAAAATATACCACCCAGTTTCTTTTTTCGTCATCATAGATGATGTATCATGTGATATCTAGCTAATTCTCCATGAAAAAGATAGCCATTTGATTGCAATTGAGACCTTACAAAGAAAAAAAAAAGACAGAACATGAAAAAAGAAAAAGGAAAGAAATTCCCCCCTCCCCCCACCCTCCTGGACCTGTCCCCACTCGGTGTCCTTTACCCGCATCAGAGAGTCCAACTATATTCAGATTCGCGCCGCATACTTGGGAAAACGTTCCCTACCAAAGATTTTTCCATACTCATGACTCGAACTCGAGACCTTAGATAAATGAGGAGTAGCCTCATCCGCTACACCACATCCTTGTGTGTGAACTTTTAATGTAAGGAAGATACTTTTTATTAGCGAATATTCTCCGAATATTCACAGTATATTTTATAATTATGATAGATGTATACTTAAGTTAACTTAGGATTCTTATTGTATTAGGAATCAACCATTTAAGGTAAGTTAGGATTCTTATTGTATTATGAATCAACCTCTGTACAACTATATATATTGTGATTAATGAAAGGAATCTCTAAGGAAAATTATTCTAATCTTACATGGTATCAAGAGCCTAAAGCTAATCCCTACTCTTCTCTTTCTTTCTTTTCGGCCGAAACCACCCACCCAACCTCCCTTCCTCTCGATCGGCGGCTACACGTTGCCACCATGTCTTCTCCTACTAATTCCGGTTCATCCACTGGCACACTTGACAACCCCTCTCAACGTTCATTGTCTTTTTTTTATCCAGCATTCGTCGTTAACAACATCAAGAATTTTATCCCTATAATTCTTGACCAAGAAGACTGTCAATATTTCATGTGTATGGAACTATTCTACATTCATGCATGTGCATACAATGTGCTCGACCATATTGATGATTATGTTTCTCGTCCCACCGATGTTGCAGACTCAACCTGGCGTCGCCTTGACGCCATCGTCAAACAATGGATCTACGGCACCATCTCTAAAGACTTATTGTGCACTATCATGAAAATAGGTGATACGGCACGTAAACTTTGGGTCCGGCTAGAAGAAATTTTTCAGGACAATAAAAATACTCGGGCCGTGTATTTGGAAGAACAGTTCAACAATACACGTCTCGATAATTTTAACAACATGTCCGAATATTGTAAGCAACTGAAACTCATAACCGACCAACTGTCCAACGTAGGGACTTCTGTTTCAGAAACCAAGATGGTGCTTCAACTAGTTGCTGGTTTACCGAAAGGTGAATATGATACACTCGCAACGATGATTCAACAAGTCGACCCTCTCCCAAGTTTTAACAAAGCACGTTCACAACTTTTGTTAGAAGAAACACGCCGTGCCAAACAAGACGAGCTCCACCGGCGACCAACACCACCCAACCACCACCGCACAACCACCACCAACAGCAGTCCCGCAGCGGAGGGCGTGGCGACAGAGGCCGCGGTAACAACAATAAAGGGAAGGGCCGCGGCAAAGACAACCGCAACCAGCAGCCAGGCCCAACTACTGCCTATTTCCCGTGGCCTGGACAATAGCCAATATGGCCCAATCAGCATAACTGGGTCTCGCCTGCATGCCCATACCCAACTGCAGGGGCCCAATTCAAGCAGCTTGATTGGTCGTCTGGCCTATTGGGCTCTGCCCCAACCAACAGGCAGCCCCACCCGCAACAGCAGCATGCCCACATAGTCTCGGTCCAGTAGCAACCGCAAGGCAACAGCCTGGCCCCCACCGACTTGGGCCAGGCCTTCAGCACTGTGAACCTTCAACAGCCCGACGAAAATTGGTACATGGACATCGGAGCCACATCTCACCTCACCCGGTCTTCAGGTAACTTATCTCAACTACTTCGGCTAAAATGTCCTCAATTTATTACTGTCGGCAATGGTCATCGCATTACAATTGAAGGTTACGGTAACACACATACCAAACATTCTCACCCGTCTTTCTCCCTAAGTCACGTCCTCTACACCCACAACATCATTAAAAACTTAATCTCTGTTAGAAAATTCACTAGAAATAATTCTTTGTCTGTCGAATTTGACCCTTTTGATTTTTCTGTGAAGGATCTCAATACGGTGAAAATTCTTACGCGCTGCAATAGTGTGGGAGACCTCTACCCCTTCACTCAATCTTCCATTGTTAGACCGCAATCACATCTATCCCTTGCGGCTATCTCTCCCTCAACTCTGCACAACAGACTCAGACACCCCGGAGACCCAGTTTTTACTTTTCTTAGGAATACTAAGCGTATTCAATGTAATAATGGGAAACTTGTCCAACACTGTCTTTCTTGCCCGCTCGGCAAACATACTCGTCTTCCATTTATGTCATCAAATAGTGTTACTTTTTCTCCTTTTGAAATAGTTCATACTGATTTGTGGACATCTCTGATTGTTAGCTCTTTGGGTCACAAATTTTATCTAGTATTCTTAGATAATTTTTCACATTTTGTCTGGATTTACCCACTGAAATTCAAATCTGAAGTTTTTTCCAAATTCCTTGAGTTTCAAAAATTCATTAAAACACAGTTTAAAAAATTTGTCAAATCATTCCAATGTGATAATGGACGTGAATTTAATAACTCGACTTTTCACAATTTCTGCTCTAAACAAGGCATGGTTTTCCGTTTCTCATGTCCCTATACTTTCTCCCAAAATGGAAAGGCTGAACGAATTATACGTACCATCAATAACATGGTTCGCACTCTTCTGTTTTATGTCTGTCTTCCACCGCCTTTTTGGGTCTATGCTGTTAAAATTGTAGAATCCCTTCTTAATATTTTACCAACTAGCACTCTCCAAAATAAGACCCCTACCAAAATCTTATACCGTAGGTTCCCATCCTATGACCATCTCCGAATTTTCGGCTGCTTATGCTACCCCAACATAGCCTCCACTGCACCTCACAAACTTGCGCCTCACACCTTGCCCTGTGTATTTATTGGTCTTTTTCCTACTCATCGGGGCTACATGTGCTATGACATTGCCACTCGCAAAATCATCGTCTCCCGTCACATCACATTTGACGAGACGTCGTTTCCTTTTTCAAATCTCCAAAAATTTTAGACCACTGATTACATCTTTCTCGATGAACCGAGTCTGTCCCCGGCTATCCAATATCTATACCAACAACAGCCCACTGTTCCGACATAGCATACAGTCCCGTCCCTGACAATGTCCGGCACCAACCAAGCAAATCCCTGCTCTCAGTCGAACACCCCACCAACACCCCTACTGCCTCTAGCCATGTCTCTTGCCCCCCCCCCCCCAACAACATTGCTGCCTTCCAGGCCGACAACACTGCTGCCTCCCACTCCAGAACCAGTAGACCTGCAACCTCCCAGTCCAGACCTCCCACTGCTGCCCACCCATCGCATGGAGACTCGTGCACAACACGGGATCTTCAAACCCAAGGTTCACTTTAACTTCTCCACACAAACCTTATCACCCATTCCAAAAAATCCAAAACTAGTAAAATTGGACCCTAATTGGAATGCGGCGATGTGCGAGGAGTTTAACGCTTTAACCAAGCAGAACACTTGGGATTTGGTGCCTAGACGAGACGGTGTGAATGTTATCCGGTGTATGTGGCTATTTCGTCACAAGTTCAGAGACAGTGGTGACTTGGAGCGGTATAAGGCAAGACTAGTTGCCAATGGCACCAATCAACAGGAGGTTATTGATTGTGGTGAGACATTCAGTCCGGTTGTTAAACCGGCCACTATTCAGATTGTTCTCAGTATATTGCTATAGGCATGCATTGGCCAATTCATCAGCTTGATATCAAGAATGCATTTCTTCATAGGGATTTGAAAGAAATTGTGTACATGCATCAGCCCTATGGCTTTGTTCATCCGATAGTTCCGCAGTTTGTATGTCGTCTCAGAAAGTCATTGTATGGCTTGAAACAGGCACCCCGTGCTTGGTATGATCGCTTTGCCAGGTATCTTATACAGATAGGGTTTATATGTTGCAGGTGTGATAACTCTCTCTTCACTTTTCATCGAGGTAGCAACACTGCTTATTTGCTATTATATGTTGATGACATTGTTCTTACTACCTCATCTGACGGTTTGAAGAATGAAATCATTGCTCTACTCAAAATTGAATTTGCTATTACTGACTTGGGCAAGCTGAGTTATTTGTTGGGTATATTAGTGACCACCTCTGCGGCCACTATGTTTTTGTCTCAGCGTAAATATGCAGAAGAGATAGTATATAGGGCTAAGATGACAAATTATAAAATTATGCCAACTTCGGTTGACTCGAAATTCAAGCTCAGTGCCAATGACGGTGCGCCAGTTTCTGATCCCACTTTATATCGGAGTCTTGCAGGTGCCCTTCAGTATCTTACATTCACTAGGCCTGATATTGCATATGTCGTTCAGGAGGTGTGTCTGTTTATGCATGACCCCCGAGAGTCTCATTTTGCCGCCCTCAAACGTATTATCAGATACGTTAAGGGCACACTGGACTTTGGATTACATCTCTACTCCTCTGCCCCAACCAAGTTACTCTCCTACACGGATGCAGATTGGGCAGGATGTCCCGACACACGTCGCTCCACCTCCGGCTACTGTGTATTTCTTGGGGACAATCTTATCTCATGGTCCGCCAAGCGGCAGGCCACACTATCCCGTTCGAGTGCTGAAGCAGAATATTGTGGAGTTGTTAATGTCGTTGCTGAGATCTGTTGGTTCTGAAATCTTCTTTTGGAGCTCCAGTGTCCACTACGAAAGGCGTCTATAGTCTATTGTGACAACATATCTGCCATCTATATGTCTCATAATTCGGTCCAACATCAGCGGACTAAGCATATTGAGATGGATATTCACTTTGTGCGAGAGAAGGTTGCCCGTGGTCATGTCAAAATATTACACGTGTCTTCCTCCTGTCAGTATGCAGACATTTTCATAAAGGGACTACCGAGATAACTTTTCACCGACTTCCGAGCCAGCCTTAGCGTTCGGCCTCCTCCCGCTCCGACTGAGGGGGAGTATTAGCGAATATTCACAGTATATTTTGTAATTATGATAGATGTATATTTAAGGTAACTTAGGATTCTTATTGTATTATGAATCAACCGTTTAAGGTAAGTTAGGATTCTTATTGTATTATGAATTAATCTCTATGCAACTATATATATTATGATTAATGAAAGGAATTTCTAAGGAAAATTATTTCAATCTTACACTTTTCTCGGTGGATAGATGGGATAATTGCCTATATTACTTTATAAGAGCAAGTTAATTATAGGTAGATGACTATCCGGCCATTTAATTTCCTCAACCGAAAATAACAACAAACAATTAAAATCTGGACCTAAAAAAAAGCATACAATTAAGATAGCTTTCCTTCATTTCTGACAAAATCAGGAAGTTCAATTCTTGAAAACAATGTGAAATTGCTTGGTAATCCTAGGAACAACATAAAATGAGTAACAGTTTCTTGTCTGATTAAAACACAATTTAATCTCGTTTAGGAAAGTTTTGTCAGCTTATTTGTCTAAATAAACATTAGTCAAAGTACATCTTTGACTAGTAAATGGAAAAAATCCAAAAGGCATTTCTTTAACAACTACAAATCCAACTTTAATCAAGGCAATTTATTGGCATTATCTTAAAAAGTGTTGTATTATGGGACCTTCTCCGTATCTTCTTCATTTTAATATGTAATATGATAGAATACCGTGTATATCCCTATGATATACACGATTTTGACTAGTATTGTACCATAAATAGAAGTTGTAAATTATGTTGTATAATTACTATAATTGTAGAATTCTTGTATAAGTAGAACTAGGATATTAGAAGTTGAGTAGGAATAAGATTTTTCATATTTGGAGATTGTAATTTGTATATATACTTATTCATTCAATAAGAATAATCAAGGAATTATTTCTTTCATGGTATCAGAAGTCTAGGTGCTTCTACCGATTTTCCTCTCTTCCGTTGCCTGGATTTTCGTGTTCCTTCTCGAAATCCGTGCAACATTACCTCCTCTCTTCTCAAATTTTCTTCCAAATCCCTCATTCACCCATTGTTCTTTCGTTATGTCTATGTCAATGAACATGTTTTATCCTGCCCTTACTGTTTCCAACATCAAGAACCACATCTCTATTGTTCTTGAGATGGAGAACGTTCAATATGCGACGTGGACAGAATTGTTCAAAATTCACGCAATCTCACATCAAGTCCTCCATCACATAATTCCTCCCGCTTTCCCTACACCCGCGGAGGATCCTCAGTTATGGATCACTCTTGATACTACCGTCCTTCAGTGGATTTACTCCACTATTTCTACCGACCTTTTACATACGATCATTGAACCAGACACTACGATTATGGTTGCCTGGAAAATAGATTGCGTGATATATTCCAGAATAACCAACATTCTCGAGTTGTCACCCTTGAGCAAGAATTTTCACAAGTTAGCATGGAAGATTTTCCGAATGTTTCAGCTTATTGTAAATGGCTCAATGAATTGGCGGACCAACTCCGTAACGTTGAAGCGCCTGTTACCAATAATCATCTTGTTATATAAATTGTTGCAGGCCTATCTGAGGCCTATAATGGCGTTGGGACTCTCCTCCGTCAAAGTAATCTGCTCCTCCCTTTTTATCAAGCCCGTTCGATGCTCACGTTAGAAGAAGCCAGCTTGACAAAAAAGGCGGCTACCGGCGCAAGTTCTGTGGCGATGATGACTACGTCTAATAACTCGCATGGTTTTGTTGACAATTTCGGCCAAAACCGCAATAACGGTGGCGGCAAGAAGGGTCAAAATCGTAAAAATAATGACAGAAATCGCAGCGGCAACAACATCGGCGGACGGAACAATAGCAACAATGACAATGGGCCTCAGGGTACTAGGCCCCAGCCCTACTGGTGTCAACCATGGGCCCCTTGGCAGTGGAACTGGAACAGCGGCCAATGGCCCAGTCCAGCCTACTGCCCGCCCAGTTATTTCCCAGGAAGTTGGGCCCCGGTCCAGCCCAATTTTTCAGGGTCTTACGGCAACAACCAGCCACGATCTGGATTGGGTCAGCAGGTCGGTCTACTTAGGCCTCGGCCCCCTCAAGCCTTCACTGCTACGGGCCCGACTCTGATCCCGACACCCACCGATATTGAGGTCGCCATGCATACACTCAAATTAAATCCTCCCGATGTGAATTGGTACGTGGACACCGGCTCCACTTCTCACATGACGTCCGACCAAGGTACTCTCTCATCTTATTTCAATTTGAGCAAAAATCGTGGCAATATTATTGATAATGACAACTCTATTCCAATTCGTGGTTACGGTAATACAACTTTGTCTCCCCCACATCCTCCTCTTGTCTTGAAAAATATCCTTCTTGCCCCTAACTTAATTAAAAATTTGGTGTTTGTCCGAAAATTCACCACTGATAATTGGATTTATGTTAATTTTGATCCATTTGGGTTTTCTTTGAAGGATTTTAAAATGGGGATATGTAATAGTAGGGGAAATCTTTATCCAATCACAACTATCATTTCCTCGAGTCAAGCCATGCCGTCAACATTTGCAGCTCTAGCTCCTTCCTTGTGGTATGCATGTTTGGTCATCCTGGGTCATCAATTATTTCTTCCTTGCATAAAAACAATTTTATTTCTTATAAGGGTACGCGTAGTACTCCAATTTGTCATTCCTGTCTGTTAGGAAAACATGTTAGATTACCCTTTGTAGCCTCTACTTCTCGTACTTTGATGCCTTTTGACATTATTCATAGCGATTTATGGACATCTCCCGTTCTAAGTTATTTGGGCCATCATTATGTTATATTTTTTTATGATTATTCTATTTTTTTATGGACCTTTCCGTTAGCAAAAAAATTCAAGTTTTTTTCACATTCCTAAAATTTAGAGCATTCATCCGTATCCAATTCGAACGAAAAATAAAAAAATATTCAATGTGATAATAGCAAAGAATATGATAATGGGTTATTTTGGAAATTTTGTGATGATAATGGCATAGTTTTTCATTTTTCATGTCCTTGTACGTCTTCACAAAATGAGAAAGCCGAACGAAAAATTCATATCATTAATAACACTGTCCGAACCTTATTAGCTCATGCTTCCGTACCCCCTTCTTTTTGGCATCATGTCCTACATATGACTACTTACCTCCTTAACGTACTTCCTAACAAAACCCTACAACATAATTCCCCACTTAAACTTCTTTACAATAAAGATCATTCGTATTCTCATCTTAGGGTGTTTGGGTGTTTATGTAATCCTTTTTTTCATCCACTACAATTAACAAACTTCAAGAGCGTTCTACCCCTTGTGTGTTTTTGGGTTACCATCTAATCATCGTGGTTACAAGTATTTTGATTTATCCTCTAATAAAATTATTATTAGTCGTCATGTGATTTTTGATGAAACTCAATTTTCGTTTGCTAATGTATGTAGTTTCGTGCATAGTTCATATAATTTTTTGGATGACAGGGTCTCACCGTATATTATGCACTATTTATCCGACTTGACCCAAGACCAAAATCCGCCAACAAGCTCACTGCCTGCTGGCCCACACATTCCCCTCGCCACTGCTCCTGTTGGATCGCCTGTTGGGTCTGAATCGCGGCCCAGTACAATTCTCGGTACTGTTCCGCCAATTCAACCCAGGGTTGCCTCGGTTTCTTTCCCTGTTTCACCCAATGTATCAGTTGTTGGGCCAGGAGGCCCACTGCCTGCTGGTCAGTCCATCTCCAGTCCATACATTGTCCAAAATCCATCCAATTCCTCCCCGCATCAAGGGCCCATCACTCGCAGTCAACAGGGTATATTTAAACCAAAACGACATTTTAATCTCAATTCTAATGTCCTTAAATTCGCCCTCCCGCATAACCTTGTGTTCGCTTTAAATGACTCGAATTGAAAATTGGTTATGATTGACTAATATAATGCTCTTATTGATCATAAGACGTAGGAGTTGGTGCCCCGTCCTTCTGGTGTTAATATTATTCGGTCTATGTGAATTTTTACTAATAAAGAAAATTCTGACAGTTCTTTTGAGAGGCATAAGACTCGTCTTGTAGGTGATGGTAAAACTCAACAGGTTGGCGTGGATTGTGGTGAAACGTTTAGTCCGGTAGTCAAATCAGCTACCATTCGTACTGTTCTCAGTTTGGATCTCTAAAAAACATGGCACATTCATCAATTAAATGTGAAAAATACCTTTTTACACAGTGATCTTAAGGAGACTGTTTATATGCATTAACCCTTGAGTTTTTGAGATCCCAATCATCTTCATCATGTCTGTTTGCTGAAGAAGTCCTTTTATGGACTTAAGCAGGCCCCACGGGCTTGGTATAAAAGATTTGCAGATTATGTATCTTCTATTGGTTTTTCTCACAGCCGGTCTGATCATTCTCTCTTTACATATTGTCGTGGTACTTCTTTGGCATACATTTTGTTGTATGTCGATGATATTATATTGACTGATTCGTCTGATAATCTGCGCTAGTCTATCATGACACTTCTCATTTCCGAATTTACTATGAAAGACTTGGGGCCCTTGAGTTATTTCTTGGGGATTGTTGTCACTCGTCATTCAGGTGGTCTATTTTTATCACAAAGGAAGTATACCGCTGAGATAATTAAAAGAGCTGGTATGTCATCGTGTAAATCTACTTCTACTCTGGTTGATATTAACCTGAAGCTGAGTGCTTCATCTGGCACTAAGTTCGAGGGTCCCACCCGCTATCGCAGCCTTGCAGAGGCACTTCAGTATCTTACATTCACAAGGCATGATATTACTTATGCAGTTCAACATGTGTGTTTGTTTATGCATGATCCACGGATTGAGCATATGAATGTGCTCAAACGCATTATACGATACATCCAGGGCACACTTGATTATGGCTTGCATTTGTATCCTACGTCCGTTTCTACACTTGTGCCTTATACAAATGCTGATTAGGGTGGCAACCCTGATACCAAACGTTCGACTTCTGGTTAATGTATGTTTCTTGGGGATAAGTTGGTCTCATGGTCTGCAAAACGACAAACTACATTATCAAGATCCAGTTCAGAGGCGAGTATCGAGGCGTGGCGAATGTGGTGTCAGAATCATGTTGGTTGCATAATCTTTTGTTAGAACTACATTTTCCTATTCAGAAAGCTACCTTGGTCTACTGTGATAATGTTTGTGCAATTTATCTTTCTGGCAATCCGGTCCAACATCAACGCACTAATCATATCGAAATGGATATTTCACTTTGTTTGCGAAAAGGTAGCTCGTGGACAAATACATGTCTTACATGTGCCCTCGCGATACCAAATTGCTGACATCTTTACGAAGGGCCTTCCCTCGATTTTATTTGAAGATTTTAGGGACAGTCTCAGCGTACGATAATCGTCCGCTATGATTGTGTGGGTGTGATAGAATACCGTGTATATCCCTATGATATATACGATTTTGATTAGTGTTATACAATAAATAGAAGTTGTAAATTATGTTGTATAATTTCCATAATTATAAAATTCTTATACAAATAGAATTATAATATTAAAAGTTAAATAGAAATATAATTTTTCATATTTGAATATTGTAATTTATATATATACATATTCATTTCATCAGAATAATGAAGAGATTATTTCTTCAATAAGTAATTTGCAATAATTTACACAACCCAATGTAACTTTTCTTTTTTCCTTTTGGACTTTGAATGCCTCGATCAAATAAACAGCTAGCCTTTGCCTCGATCTAACGCTACATCAATTTGTTAAATTCTACCATATTCCATATTCATGCCTTTTAATTTCTAATTTGGTTAGTACATGAAAATTATGCAGTTCTTCAGCCTTTTCCACGGTCTACTTATTAAAACAGCGTAAAATGCAGACTAGATAAAGGAGTGTAATCATGATATCAAAAGGAAGAATGAACTGAAATTCAAAAAGGCGACCTCCAAGTTGTAGCCAGTAATGCAATTTTTTTTTCTTTCTCTGTTTCACAATTTGATGATATCTAAGGGTCTATTTGAAAAGCCACATCTTAATTGGAATTGGTGTAATTACTAGGATAGTAATCACCCGGTCTAGTAATTACAAAGTGTAGTAATTACGCCGACCTTCTTATTTGTCATAACGTAATTACAATATAATTACAAGTGTACTGTTTGGTTGCACATGTATAATTACATAGTTAGATTAATTTAAGAATAAAATTTATCAAAAGTAAAAAATTAATATTTAATAATTATGTGTCTTTATAAATTATATTAAATTAGGTATTTAAGATATATATTATTTCTTGAAAAATATATTAAGCAATATATATATATATATATATATATATATATATATATATATATATATATATATATATATATATATATATATATATATAAATATATAATAATGGAAATATACCTTTCAATTTAATAATATTTTAATTTAATTAATTATAAAAATTAAATCAGGAATTTGTAAGAACATCATGAACTATATGTTTGACAAAAAAATGATATTTAAAATATAATGCTATAACATTATTCAAATGATTGACAAGAAAATAATCTATCAATTATACGAATGAAAAACATGCAAATGTGAAATAACAAAGTCAATAGTTACAGCAAATAAATAAAGCAAATAAGTTAAAATCGAAAATATAACCTACATTCATAATCCCAAAAAAGAAGTGTATAATAATATTCTTATGTACAAATTCCAACATAACATAAAATAAGTTCCAACATAACTTAAATAAATATAATTTAAAAGAAAGAAAAACCATAAGTCTATTGCCTTATTTAACAACAAAATTCTACTTTAATTGAACTGTCATTATATGTCAATTTTGTTAATGACTCATTTTTTTAATATTAGGAGGTGTAGTTTAAAAAATTAGAATAATAACATAGTTACGCCATGAAGAAAATAATAAAAATAAGAAATAAAAAAGATACAGGCAATTACATAGAATCACAAGAAGTAAATGTTTGGAAAGGATCCAAAGCCAAATAGCCTTAGTTCTTTGTGCTTCCCTACTATTCCCTATTCTCTAGGAAATGAGAAGAAGGGAAATGAAAGATAAATAATATGAAAAGAAAAATATATTTTATAAATAACAATTTAAACTAAAAATAAAAAATAATTAAAATAATAGAAGTAAAAGAAATGAAAAAAAAAGAAATAAAAATAAAAAGGAAGGAAGTTAAAAAGTAATTACACTCAATTTTCAATTTCTTCTTGAGAATTGAAGAATGTAATTACTCCCTCCCAATTACACCCAATCCCCTACCAAATAAGTAATTACTTGGCCAAATAAATAAGATAAACTGTATAATTACGCTCAATTATACCCAAATCCAATTCCCATCTGTCATTCTAAACATGGCCTAAGTTTCTTCCACCCCAAAAAAAATAACAAAGTTTCGATAAAATAATAAAAATGGTCCTTTATGTATGGAATGGATTTAAATTAGCCCCACATATATTCTTTCAAAGTTTTGATTCTTTAAGTTTATCAAAAGTGAATAGTTTTAGTATTCAACAAATACTTATCAAATTCTGTCGGTTAGATTTTGAAGAAAGTTGTGACTTTGTTTTTAGAAGGAACTCATATTTGGAGGCGTAATTTATGCAGTTTCGATCATCTTTTGGTCTACCACTAAAATACGTGGTGCAGTAAATGAGGTTGTTCCTCCCTTAATCATATGTTTCAGATTCGAGCATTGGGTATGGAAAAATTATTGGTAGGGATCGCTTCTCCCAGAAATGGACTTTATTCTGCGCGAATCCGGATATAGTCGGACTCCAATGCGGATACCGGACACGGGTAAAAAATGAAAAAAAGAGATTAATTTTCTTCTATTTTTAGAGTCTAATGCAATATTTTGTATTGCAACTTCTGCTATTCTTTCGGATTTAGTGCAATTTTTTGTGTTGTGATTTCTATAATTTGATGAGATTTTATTTTTGTGCTTGTTTCTTCTCCAATTATTTTTTCCATAATTTCCCAAATAAAATCTAATGGATATATTTGTTAGTATTTGATGAAAATTAAAGGTGTTAACTTTTGACAAATTTAAAGGACCAAATATTTTCAGCATTATATTGAAAGGATTACTTTGAACACATTCTTAAACATAAGAGATCATTTTAAACATTTCTCTCTCTAAAATTCATTAGTTGGCTAATTTTAATTTTTATTGGATAGGTTAACGAAGGAGGTAATATATTTTTAAAAGAAAAATTTTCCAATAAAGAACTTTTAATTAAAAGCAAAGAAATCCTAATCATCTCACCACGTTAGTGATACAATTAATGTTTAGTCCTTGGACACTTTTCCTGTGTGACAAGTTAGTTATCGTTTAGTAGGAATGATAAGTTATCTCATGTAAATGAAATTGAATAGAATAATTAATCTCACTCTTTATATAGAATAACTTATTCCATCTTTTATCCTATATAGATGTAGTATCAAAAAAGTTATTCCACATACCAAATATAAAATTAATTTCAATACAATGAGATTAATAATCTAATTTCATACTCTCTCACCTCCCAAACGACTCGTTTGGAGTCTTGGATTGAGACACTTATGGAAAAGTCCAAAGCAACATTTGAAGTAATTCTATTTGTATTGCTTTTCCTCTCTTTCTTTCTTTATTTTCTTCTTCTTCCTTGAGATGTGGTTTGGCTACTTTGTTGGCCTTTTGTAATCATGAGAACCTTATTGTCATCATTGCATGAGGTGGAAAAAAATATTACTACCTATGACTCAATTTATTCGAAAGTTAACCAGTTTATCAATTAAATAATTTTTTTAATTTAATTTTAAATATAAAATTTTTAAGTATTTTATAATAAAATTTAAATATTTAAAAATTATATAAAAAATATTATATATTTTTATCATTAATAATTCACAATATATAAAAAGAGTTAAAAAAATTATAGTAAAAAAATAACTATTTAACTTTCAAACTGGTTAATTTTTAAATAAATTGAGACGGAGCAATTACTATCTCCCTCTTCCTCTCTTCTTCCCCTTATAATTAAGTCCTTTCCCTCATGACTATAAGTTGTCCATCCTCTTCCACCTTTTTTCTCTACTCAAACTTGAATATAATCTAATTTTAATATCCTCTCCTTAATTTTTCCTCTCTTTTGGTCTATCATTTTTCTTAGTGAAGACCAAAATGTGCCATGCAACATCAGATTTAGAGTCATTTCAATCTTCATGCTACACTGATCTCAACAGGCCACAGTCATCTAAAACAGCCAAGATACACGTGCTCAGGCGAAGAAGGTTAGTAAGTAAGAGTTTGAACTATTTATTCTGCATCGACAGTATATAAATTTTTTGCATCATCAGATTAAATTGGCCGGTTTACAATAACGAGTAATCCTTCATAGCAAGTATAATATGTTAATTAAAATAGAATTATAGCTTGTTATAAATTAATTAAGTTGACTTATAATAATAACAGGCAACTTTTCATGATAGGAAGCATGACATGCTAAAATATAGTAACCTGCTATAAATTAATTAATTAGCTTTTGCAACAGTATATAAATTTTCTATATCATCAGATCAGATTAAGTTGACTTACAATAATGGATAACTCTTCAGGTTAAAATAGAGCAGTAACCCGTTATGGATTGCATTAATAGAATTGTTTAGACTTTTTGCTTGATTTGTAATATGTATAGAAATGGTGGGAGATTATCAAACGAAGCAAAGGAAAGGGCAAAGCTGAGGAAAATGAAGAAAGTAATGAAGATGAAGAATTTGAAGCTCTACAAAGAGAACAAAACAATAATTGAAGAGAATGAAAGGTTGCGCAAGAAAGCTCTTCTTCTTCATCAAGAAAACAAAGCCTTGTTCTCTCAGATTATTATTCAACAAGTTTCTCAACCCCCGCAATATCACAATTAATTAATTAATACTAGTGACTAAGTTAGCATCATATGATAGAGCTAATTAAAGCACTAGCTAGCTAGAATACACTTAATACCTATCAAATGATTAATAGTCTGGAGTATGATAGACCTATTGGTTATTTGTATTTTATTTTTGTCATGTTGTATTCAATTTCTTATCATCATGTGGTGGAATAATAATTTTAAAATGAAGATTTGAAGGTTTGTTTGGCTTCGTGGATCCGTGTGAGTTTGTGACATTGGAAAAGGGAATGGAGAAGCAAGTTGAGAAGTCTCAGAATAATATATGCATGAAAAGTGATTTTTGTTTATAGTAAAACATACTCCCAAAAGGAGCATTCAAGATCCATCAATTAAGATGGCACTGTAGCTATAGCTTTCGAGATATAGAACTAGATTATATTAGCCCACAATATATCTGAATTAAAATATCCTGATTTAATGTAATCCAAATTATTTTATAGATTTAATTTCAATAAAATTTAGATGATGATTTCAAATAATTATTTATTGTTTCGTTTCAAATAATCTTCTATATATTAATTAGATGGACGTTCTTTTGTACCCCACATTGTGGGACTCTACTGAGTATATTGTTGTTGTTGGTCCTCTATTGTATAAAGCAGTACGGAAAGTAAATAACTATTACAAGTATTCGAAAGGATAAATAAATGGTCAATCTTCAAAACTGCCGCAAGCTTGTTGTGTCTTGAATCTTGATAACCTGAAATCAAGAAACAACTAAATCTGGATGGTTACAACGTTGTGTGTTGAGTCGAGTGATTGCTCTCTGTCCTTAAGACAAGATTGCCCCGTATATATGCTTTTACGTTAGCGGACAATAGTCTCCCAAGATAAAACAACACTTTAATCTCAACACTACAAAGCCAATAGGTTGAATCTGACGAAGAAAACAAATATGAATCGACTTGCTGAAGATATGGAAAAGGAAGGAAGAGTTTCTGTTTTCTCTTCTGTTTTGTCTCTGCGTATATAGTGTGTCTCTGTTGTGTATATCTCGTGTATATCACACTGTATTTCATCACTATTTTTGGGTATTTTCGTGTATTTTTCTCACTGTTAGTGCATTGTTTCGTCACTGAAATGTGCTGCTATTTTCGTGTATATATCTGTCACGTTATTGAGCCAAAATAGCTCAATATATAGCAAGGAGAAGGCTGCCCAACAGCCACAAACAAGGCTGTTAATAGCCATTAGTGAGGGTTGTTAATGGCAGATTTAAGGCCATTAGTGTGGCAGGTTTAAGGCTGATTATGGACATTGAAGGAGGTTGTTTATGGAGGAGTTAAAAACCAAGTTAATGGCTGGTTAATGCTCCAGAAAACAGCCCAAACGGTAGGCAGAAAGTTTCTGCCATCCGTCACTCCCAAAATCAACTTTCCAGAAACTCTAGGGACCAAAATGTAAATATTAAGCAATTTTGGATCCAAAAAGATAATATCAGAAAGTCCCCACAGCCCACAGCCCGTGACCCGAGACCGGACGGGACGGGCGGGCGGCGCGCGTGTGGGCTTAGCCTTGAACCCAAGCACATCTAGGTCCTCCCTCCTTTAAAAACATGGGATACCCCTTGGGGTCCCAAACCCTTTACCACATTAGAGACTTATAAAGAGAGCAATTCTTCCTATTCCCACCGATGTGGTAGATTTGTCCCACACCATATTTCCATGCCTCAAACACCTTACTTCGTGGACCAATATCTCTTTCATTTCTCAACGAAATTTGACGATTCTTGGCCCTACGGTCATCTACTCACTTAGTAGATTATGCATACGAGAAGAGACAAAGCCTCCAACAATCGGAACACTAGTGTTTAATTCATTAAATATAGGTGGACGCACCTCCCCGCCAAAGACAAATTTTCAACAATCCCCTCTATGAAAGAGAGATTGTGGTGCACACACAAGGTACCTACTTTCAGCAATCTTTCAGCGAAAAGATATTGCATCAGGAGAGATAGCTTCCGCTTTGAACCTTCCCTAGTTGAATACCATCGGACTTACTTATTGCGCGGTGAACGTGATGTCTTGAACCGTCAGTGTTTAGTGTAAGCCAAGACAATGATAACAACACAATAACTCTCCTTATTAGTTTTCATTCTTACGTTTTTGTCCGTTGTGGCCATGGACACACTTGGATTCTTAAGTGCGTTCATTTAAGGCGGCCTTCCTCGCACTTAAATAGGTGATCTCCTACAAGGTATCCTGCTATACCCACTTCACAAGTGTTAGGAATCATTAAAAGTTTCCCCAACCTTAACCTCAACCGTTTGAGGATTGTTTAAAGGTTTGGAAGCTTAACCTTTACCCACCATGCATGTAGCACTTTAATGTTTATCGTGGGAACAACTTTGGATTTATGTTTCCGTACAGAAATCATCATCCGAAGTGCTTCTTGCTTCCACCGAAGCGCTCAACTGAACCTTTTGCCGCGTAGTTTTCCCATTGAACCAAATTCTTGGGATCTCCAATCAGTATGGTTGGGTTTCCACCGCAAATGTTCGTATTGTTTGGGTTTTAAGCCCATTCCCCTAGACAGGCAGAACACTTGATCTCCGGGTAAATAAGAAAGTGACACCCGTGATGATCATATGCCATACGGTCTTATGTCTCCGACAGATCCTGACAGATATGTCCAGACGCCGTCATTCGTGTCCTTCCTGAAGCCGATCGACTAGCCACAGTGTATAACTGCTGAAGGCACGGGTTTCTCCCAATAAGGGACGTCCTCTAAGGAGTCATGAAGTTACTCAACTTCTTTCATGCTTTGTATAAAGCGATAAACTTCGATTCTATCATGAATCGGCCGATCCAAGTTTGCTTAGAGGATTTTCCAAGATCCACCATACACATTTACTTGTGGCTTTGGTGTTCTTCATATCTGATGTCCAGTTTGCATCACTTTGTTCTCCCAGAACCGCTGGACATCTAGTATACCATAATCCGTAGATAAGCGAATAATTCAGATATCGTCATATCCGACTTAACGCCTTCTATTGATCATGTATTAAGATCATCAGTGAACCTTAGTTCAACTGATCTGTTTGTAGGCCGATACCAAGTCGGTTGTAGTGTGTACAATACATTGAACTACACGTGACCTGTGCATATCGCTCCTTGTTTATAGGTGCACCATGATTCTAATCAGTTTTATGATTCATATCCATTAGTGGCTTCAACGAGACTGTCAACTATCTCACAACTGAGTTTGGAGTTAGACCAGTCCGTTAGATGTCTTAGAAATCCAATTCCTAAGATGTCATTTGAGATACCCATATCTTTTGTTTTGATATAATTTCCACTCTCAGACTGTTGGCTTTCTAACTTCAGAGTCAATATTTCTGTGGTCAGATTCATTGTTTCTGTTTTATCTGAAACTTCCAGGACTAAAATGTAAACATTTCAGGGACCAAAATGAAAGTTCAGGAAGAAGCCCAACAGTCCAGCAAACCAACTCTGATCCTCTTTTTCCAACTCTCTGGTTGGGAATGTTGTTTCAACATCCATGCCACACAAGACTGCAATGGCCCAGGATGTTAAGCTACTCACAGGGGAGCACTTGTACAAGTAGCCGAGGCCTTATACTCGATAGTAGATCCATCTACTTTGTACTCACATTTGAGTATCCATTTTCACAACCCAAAGGTTCTTTTCCCGGAGGAAGATCAACCATTACGCAAGTATGGTTCTATATGATAGAATCTATTTCTCTCTTTGTAGCTTCTTTCCAAAGCAGTGCTTTTGGAGAAGACAATTATTTGTTAATTGTCCATGGTTCATTCTCAACCATACAAGCTAGAAAGACTGGAACAAGTCTTTGTCCCCTTCTTTGCTCCGTCTCGGTTCAACATCTAGAATCCCTGAGTTCTGCAGATCTGGAATATTAAGTTCCAGATAGCCAGTAACTTTCGAGTCCTGTAGATACAGAACGTCTAGTTCCGGACAGTCAGGCCCTCGCGGGTTCTTGTTAACCTTGAGCAATTACTTCTTTTTCCTTTTCAAGGAAAGTTATCTTCAAAGAATTCAGCATTCTTTGACACCAAGAGGCGATAAGCACTACTGTTATTTGCAGATCCATTGGATATGCAATCTACAGTCTTAGGTACAACTTGACCTATTTCGGTATTCTAACTTTTACCAAGCCACCCCACATAATTTGAGTGTATGGCTTTGCGCTTGGCTAACACCGTTGGACTGAGGTGAGAAATGAACAGTTGTTTAATGAATGATGCTTCACATTCTCCCCCTCTATCACTACGAATTTCGCAATCCATAGGCTTAGTTGATTTCCAACTTCTGCTTTGTAGCGCTTATCCGCTTCAATAACTTCATCTTTATTTTTCAACAAACAAAGGATTACATACGTTGTACCATCATCAATGAAGGTCACAAAGTACTTGTCTCCCCCCTATATTTTGTATAAACTTTAAATCAACCATAAAGGTGTGACTAAGTTCTAGAGGAGCGGTGCTTCTTTCGCTATTCCTTTGACGGAATTTGGAAAGGTGATTTTGCCTCTTCGCCTACCTTACATTCATTTTGAGGGCTTATGTCGAAAGAAGGCAACAATCTCAACTTCGCTAGCTTTTGAATGACTTTCTATTTAACGTGTCTTATTCTATGATGGCATAGATGCACGGATTACAAATATATCATTCATTTGGCTACAGACATACTGTACCATTCTTAGTTATTACAGACATGTTGGACTAGTCTCAGACTATCTTGACCAACAACGTCCCTTAAACCAAGTTTGGGACATGTATCACCTCATTTTAGAGTGATCCCATTCCCTGAAGTCCTATTGAGGACAACCTCTCCAACCCCTTCTACTTTAGAGGTGGCGTTGCTTCACATGAACAACCTCTTGCCCTTGGTTAGGGCGTACTCAGATCATATGTGATCTAGATACTCTGGCCCACTCCAGTTGCTTTGGCAGACTGAGTGTCCAATTTCTTTTCTACCTTTCTTTAGGCCTTCAGATCATTTAAGACCTGAAAACTCTGGCCCACCTTACTAGGTGTCCATTACTATTCCTATGAAATGAATCCTGGATCCACTCCAGTCGCCCGTAGGCTTTGTATGACTGAGTGTCCAATATCATCATATCAAAGGAATTTTGGCCCACTCCAGTCGCCCGGAGGCTTTGTATGACTGAGTGTCCAATATCATCCTATGAAAGATCTTCTGCCAAATAGTATGACAGGCTCAACGTCTTTAGCTTTTAGACTTCTTCCGTTATGATTGGTGCCCAGATAATTCTTGGCACTTACTTAAGAGTGGTAACAGTTTTCGCACAGTCAGTGGATCTTTCTCCCTCGTATGTGTGAACATACTTTACACACTTTTAATAATTACACTTAAAAGAACGGATCTTTTTAAGTCATTTACAAAGTCCAATCTTTAAACGGGAATAAAGATGAGATTAAACTTCTGATTTTAAAGCGTAATGAATATAAATTATTTCGTGAAAATATTTTCATATTCCTCATTACTTTAAGCCATTTTTAATCAGACATCATTTAATCTTTATTCTTGACAAGTAAGAAAAATTACTTATCCCAATTTCGAATTCTGGCCCACTTCAGTCACTTCATTGGACTGAGTGACTATTTTCTCCTTACCATTATTCAGATTCTTTGTCTGGGAAAGATATAGGCCTTCTGCTGCAAGATAGAAGTACATCTTCAGTCTTCTCCTCTTGTCCCAGTTGACATCCTCAACCTCTCGTGAGCGCTTGTTCCCACCACTCTTGGGAGCGGTGACACCACAAAGACGTTGACTTTCAACATCATCATCATCACTCTCTTCTACCAGAAAACCACAGCCATATTTAGATTTGGTCACACAACTTTTGACCGACATCTTTCGAACACTAATAGTAATACAATACGATCTTGTCTTAAGTTGTTGGTCCTCTATTGTATAAAGCAGTACGGAAAGTAAATAACTATTACAAGTGTTCGAAAGGATACATAAATGGTCAATCTTCAAAACTGCCGCAAGCTTGTTGTGTCTTGAATCTTGATAACCTGAAATCAAGAAACAACTAAATCTGGATGGTTACAACGTTGTGTGTTGAGTCGAGTGATTGCCCTCTGTCCTTAAGATAAGATTGCCCCGTATATATGCTTTTACGTTAGCGGGCAATAGTCTCCCAAGATAAAACAACACTTTAATCTCAACACTACAAAGCCAATAGGTTGAGTCTGACGAAGAAAATAAATATGAATCGACTTGCTGAAGATATGGAAAAGGAAGGAAGAGTTTCTGTTTTCTCTTCTGTTTTGTCTCTGTGTATATAGTGTGTCTCTGTTGTGTATATCTCGTGTATATCACATTGTATTTCGTCACTGTTTTTGAGTATTTTCGTGTGTTTTTTCTAACTGTTAGTGCACTGTTTCGTCACTGAAATGTGATGCTATTTTCGTGTATATATATGTCACGTTATTGGGCCAAAACAGCTCAATATATAGCAAGGAGAAGGCTGCCCAACAGCCACAAACAAGGCTGGCTGTTAATGACAGGTTTAAGGCCATTAGTGTGGCAGGTTTAAGACCATTAGTGTGGCAGGTTTAAGGCTGTTCATGGCCATTGAAGAGGGCTGATTATGGACATTGAAGGAGGCTGTTTATGGAGGAGTTAACAACCAAGTTAATGGTTGGTTAATGCTCCAGAAAAAGCCCAAACGGTAGGTAGAAAGTTTCTGCCATCCGTCACTCTAGGGACCAAACTGTAAATATTAAGCAATTTGAGGTCCAAAAAGATAATATCAGAAAGTCCCCACAGCCCATGACCCGTGACCGGACGGGCGGCGTGCGTGTGGGCTTAGCCTTGAACCCAAGCACATCTAGGTCCTCCTTCCTTTAAACACATGGGATACCCCTTGGGGTCCCAAACCCTTTACCACATTAGAGACTTATAAAGAGAGCAATTCTTCCTATTCCCACCGATGTGGTAGATTTGTCCCACACCATATTTTCATGCCTCAAACACTTTACTTCGTGGACCAATATCTCTTTCATTTCTCAACGAAATTTGACGATTCTTGGCCCTACGGTCATCTACTCACTTAGCAGATTATGCATGTGAGAAGAGACAAAGCCTCCAACAAGCGGAACACTAGTGTTTAATTCATTAAATATGGGTGGACGCACCTTTCCGCCAAAGGCAAATTTCCAACCGTTGTTGTATGGACATTCTTTTGTACATGATTTGCTTCCATAAGGGGTTGTTCATTATATGAATATTTAGTGTATCTTATCCTTATTTTTTTTATCGTAATAAAGTTTGCAGCGATATTATTGAAAATTCATTGGACAATTTGATAGATTACATGAGCATAGATAGATTGCATCATAAAACTTTAATATATAAAAAAACTTAATTATTTTGTTCAAGCTTTTCATATCAAATTCGTTTGATGTCAGAACCGAGTGTGCATTTCATATCTCCTCTTAAGACCAAGAGAAAGTAAATCTCACAATTGAAAACATACTATCACAAATTTGAATTCTGATGATCCCCTCAGCACTGTTAATCGAGTTTTTCTATTCTCCAGTCCAGGGGCAGAGTTATCCTTGCCTAAGTGGTGTCAAAAAGACACCCTTTCGCTGAAAATTACATTGTATTGATGGTCAAATTTTGGTTTTATAAGGATATATATCGGTGTTGACATCTCTTAAGACAAGCTGAAGGTTCATTACAATGATTAAGTGGTTGAAAAAATTCCTAAGGTCGCAAGTTTGATCGTAGCTTGCAATATAATTATAAGTTTTTGACATCCCTTAATGAAAATTATGACTCCGCTATTACGCCAGTCAAGTGTAGAAATAAGAATCTCTTTAATCATAATGATCGAAATAACTAATGGTTGCACTGGTTATATTTAGAAATGTGGTGATTAGACACGTCTTCTGATGAACAATAGTCTTTTTGGCCAAGTTTCTAAAATTTACTTATTTTAAAAAGTTTTTTTTTCAAAAGTGTTTTTCAAAAAAGTACTTTTTGTGAGAAATTATTTGTGTTAGGCTAATTAATTTTAAAAATATTTTTGAGTAGCAATTAATATTTGATCAAGTGTTTAAAAAGTGTTTCTAAGTATATTTTTTTCAAACGTACTTTTCAAAAAAATTCTTATGGGCAAAAATTATTTTTTAGCTTCTGAAAAATTGCTTATATTACTCCTCAAAAGCACTTATTTTCTCCAAAAGCTTGGCCAAACAGCTCAGTTTTTTAAAAGGGAAGATCTCAAAACTATACAATTTGCTCACTTACGTGCAAAAAAAAAAATAGCCCAAAATTTACATTGCAAAACTTTGTACCAAAAACACTTTATACAATATTATACAATTATATATAAAAGACAAATACATTATGTATATAGGTGTTTGTAGGTGTATTTATACACCTAGGTGTATAAAAACCCATATACCACCATGTACACCCATATACACTATTATACACCCACTACCCCTGTCCCTCCCGATTTCTCCATTACCAACCTCAACCGCCTTTGGAGACCCCACCGTTGTCACCTCCGCTACACCACCGACTACTCCACCACCCTCTCCATGAGTAGATCTAGAATTAGGTAATTTATGATCAGATTTGAGTTACCGTAGTGGAGGATGGGGCCAGATCTGAGCCACCAAAAAAATTATCTTTGTCGGAGAAAGAGAAAGGAAGAAAGACAGATAGCAAAGGATCGTGGGTGTTGTGCTGGAGCTCTGGTAGGAGTTCGTCGGAGATGGAGGCTCCGACAATAATGAGGGGAAGAGGGGAGGCATAGTGGTGATTTGGTTGTTGGCTGCTCCGGTTCACCAGAGCTAGAAGCTCCTCGCCGGAGCAGCGAAGGAGACAAGTACGAGAGAGATGAGGAGGAGTGAGTGAGTGAATCATTTTTTGCAAGATTTAATAAGGTGGATTAATTTTGATAGTATTAGTATCCTAATTAATATAGGGTGTAATTATTTCTTTTTAAAATAAACATTTTTGAAGAAAAATAAGCTTGGGCAAACAAGATATAAAACTGGGTTGTAAAGTTTCCACTTCAAGCCCAATATCTTTTCATAGACCTTGAGATACTGGGCTTTTCTTATCTAGTCCTATCTTAGTCCGTACCCATCTAATCAGACACAACACTTTTCTGAAAATATATAGTTAGTGGGCTCGACACGATGGTCCGCACAAGTACACGACCGAACCCCACTTGACTTTCATGCATATCATGGCACAACTTTTAAGATGGTTATCTCACATAAGCCCATTCTGGTAATTTCACCATGCTCGACCGATCGGCGCAATTCAAAGTCACACCCACGAGGGCGGTCTCTTAGAGGAAATAGTGGTGAATTAATATAGTACCTTCGTCCAAATAGATTAAAATTCATAGTCTGGGGATCAACATATTATTTTTGGAATTATTCAGACAACATGGATTATTTTTTTAAATTTTAATTTTAAAATGGATTTATTTGTTTGAATATATAAAAATAAAACTATTTGAAATATAGTTATAGTAATAAACTATGTAATACTAATAGTTTTCCAACAAATATTTTAATTGTAATAAACATGACTTATCATACTTTTTTATTTTTGAGTAACAATATTCTTTTTTTATTTATCAAGAGCAAGAATACTCTTCTCGTTTACAATGTAAGTTTCAAGATGTTCACCATTTCATTTCAGCATTAACAAATTTCAATTTGTTTTCGAATTTTTAATGTGATATGTTATTATCTACCAAATTAAGTTTTAACTGTTATTTTAATATTTTAATTTTAATTTCGTATTAAGTTGAATAATATCACATAAATAGAGGAAGTAGTGATAAATCAGTGGCATTTTCTTACTTCCACCGCAAAATCTAAGCACTTATCTTTTTTTTTTGGGGGTTCACAGTTAATTCACCGCAAGTGGACCCACACAACATCTTTCTTTCTCTATTCTCTTCATTTTGAAACCAAAAAAAAAAAAGTTCATCCTCGCTGTTTTTCTCTCTCTACAAACAAGCACACCTCCATTTCCAGAGAGAGTGATGGCTTCTGGTGGTGGTTACAGGAACGGTACTCAGAAAGCGTCGAGTCTCCGTACTTCATCTTCATTCAAATCGAAGCTTCCGCCCTCGGCTTCTTCCAACGGCCGCCGCAGTAGTACTATTGACGCCGGTGAGTTTCGAATTCTCTAGAACTTTCCATTTTCTTGCTTCCTTTCTGGTTGTGGATCGAGTTTATTTTATCTATCCAATTGAATTTTTAAGTTGTCGAATTGCTAAATCGATTCTGCTCTGTTTGCAACTTTGTGTGTATGTTAAACATTGTGCTTTTCTGTGGTTTAGGTTAGCGTTAATTGGACGATGTGGCGTTGTGTATACATTTTGCTAGTTCATAGCTGATTTAAATGCTGCATTGTGTTTTTGTTTGTAGTTGTGAATTTTGGAAGTGACATTTTGTTTTTTAAATTTTGCCAATTAGTTAAATATGTGCTTCAAGCCTTCAAACTTTTCTGTCCACTGAATCAATGTCTAAATGTGCGCATATTTATGTATGTTTTTTGATTATATATGCATAGGAATGTATAGTGTGGTTAGCTCGTACTCTAGGGGTTAAAAGAACTCCAGTAATTATGGCTTTGATGCTAGGAGAAGTTTCTCTAATTTAGAAACGAGTTTCCATCATTGTAGTAGTTATCTGGTTGAGGATTGAGTTTATTTTTCTGCTATTAATGTGCTAGAGATTGTGCTTTTTAGTGGTTTAGGCTTATGTTAATTGGACGATCTGATGTTATGTACTGATTTTGTTAGTTGATATGCCAGCCTGATTTAAATTGGTTACTTTAGGTGAACAGGTACTTCAAGCCTCCAAACTTTCCTGTGCACCTAATCAATGTCTAAGTTTGCTTAGATTTGTGTATGTATTTTTCATTAAACATGCCTAGGAATGTATAGTGTAGCAGATTAGCTTGTATTCTAGGGGTTAAATTAAAAACTCCAATGATTATGCCTTTGATGCTAAGTATTTGAACAAAAGTTATGTCAACTAGTGTGACCGTAGAGTCAACTTAAAATGGGGAATTGGGTTGGGAACCTCCTCCCAACACTGATTATTTCTTAAAATTTTCAGGTATTTTTTCCTTTATTAGATCTTTTACAACTATTTTTAGTAAATATTTTCAGAGGACACGAGGTATAGTTGATAGGCATTATTAATGAAGCATAATACAATAGACCCTTGTGGTCCGGCCCTTCCCCGGACCCCACGCATAGCGGGAGCTTAGTGCACCAGGCTGCCCTTTAATCAAAAGTGTGGTAAAACATTTCGTATTTTAAATATAATGATATCAACCAATGGCTAGGCAGTTGGACGTAAGCGTGGGGATTAATGATTGCGCATGTTAAGAGGGTTGTAAATAATTTGGAATTTGACCAATTGGAAGCTTGGCCTTCCAGTTAAGGAAGAAGTTCATTTCTTCCTTTTTTTTGGATGAAAAACAAGTTCATTTATTTAATAGAATTCAGCACTTTCTCTGTAAAGAAAAGTTTTTTTTTATAAAGTAAATTCTAAGGAACAGGTTCATAAATTTAAGTAGGGTGAGAATTAGAAGTAAGTCTAATTATCTGGGATATAGGAAGTACTTGTGTTAACGGAACATAATCTATTATTCCCTTCATTCTTATTTATGAAATCTGTTTTTTAGCACAGAGAAAACCTTTGGTCTATATGCTGATTGTGTATGGTTGCGTACTGCTTGGGTAGTTTCTCTAATAAATTAATCATCCATAATAAAAAGAAGAAGAAAATAAGGTTTGTTTTGGTTTAAATTTGAAGTCTGTCAGACATATTTTACATAATAAACAAATGTACAGATCTGGTTATTTATCAGAATGATATCACATCAAGATATATGGCATATATGATACTTCTTTGTGATTTCTCTTGTTGTTGCTAAGAGTATTTTATGTTATGCTCTTTCTGCTGCCTTAAGCTGCACAGCTCAGATTCTTCGTTGTTCTCTTGCTTCGATATATGTGAATATGAACTATTTCTTTTGATTGGTCTAAATAGTGTACGGAAGAGTTCGAGTTTCTGTCAGATTACGTCCTCGAAATGCTGAGGAATTGGCAGCAGATGCAGATTTTGCTGATTGTGTAGAGCAGCAGCCGGAGGTTGTCAATTTTTACCTTTTTCATTTTCCTGAGAAGCTTTTTTTTAATAGCTTGTGTATGATGCAATTTTATTCATTTGGCCTACCAGCTCAAAAGGTTGAAACTTAGGAAAAACAATTGGGATTCAGATACATACGAGTTTGATGAGGTGTTCACCGAGTTTGCATCCCAAAAACGTGTTTATGAAGTCGTTGCAAAACCAGTTGTTGAGGTTTGTTGCTTTCTTTTGTATTGTTTAGTTACCTTGACCAATTTGGGACTATGTACACCTTGGGAAGAAACGATTGATGCAAAATAACTAGCCCAACATAAATCTTTTTTCCTAGGGGTTAGTTGTGGATGATATGCTGTTATTTTGACAAGAAGGAAGTTCTTAATTAATGGAGGTCTGAGGGAATGTTTTATTTCGCATTAACAAGGTGATAGCTCAGTGGGGACCCAGATTAAAAGACAACATTTGACCCTTTCAGTATCCATCTATTCCATCTTTGGCAAACTACATTTCGATCCTAAACTGCAAGGCATTAGGTGTGGACTTAACACAATAACTTCTTGTTCCTTGCAGCTATTCTTCACATTAGATGGAACATATTATTTAATTTTATGACAATGATGATGATTGTGGTGAACAATACATGTTATGTTACATAAATTATTTCATGGAAGATGTGAAAATTCATACAAGTCAGAAATAGTCAGAGCATGTATTGATGTTTTTGTTTATACAATTAAAAATGATTTGTTACCTATAAACGGTTGGATGGAATCGTTAAGGACACCTTGAGAATGTAAATTTTATGGTATTACTATGCTATATCTTTTTGAGATAATGTTTTATGAACCCTTTTCTTATATTTTTGCCCATTTTACTAGAGTGTCTTGGACGGTTACAATGGAACAGTGATGGCTTATGGTCAGACCGGGACAGGGAAGACTTATACCCTTGGACGATTAGGTGATGAAGATGCCTCTGTTCGTGGTATCATGGTTCGTTCAATGGAAGACATATTAGCAAATATTTGCCTGGAGACCGACTCAGTTTCAGTCTCGTACTTACAGGTTGGAATGTGCTTCTTAAACCTATCAGCAAATACATTGTCATTGTACATCTTTGGGCTTGCTTACAGACTTTTGCTCTCTTGACCAATCACTTTGCAACCAAACGATTTATCAAGTTTTATCTAAATATCCTTGTTTGCGTGCAGCTTTATATGGAAACAATTCAGGACCTCCTAAATCCTGCTAATGACAACATCCCCATAGTTGAAGACCAAAAAACTGGTGATGTGTCTTTACCAGGGGCAACTGTAGTGGATGTCCGGGACCAGCAAAGTTTTCTTGAACTGCTACGGGTCGGAGAAGCTCATAGATATGCTGCTAACACAAAGCTGAATACTGAATCTTCCCGAAGTCATGCTATTCTCTTGGTAAATCAGGAATTCTATGTTTCATCTTTCGAGTTACATACATTGTTTATTAATTTCAATCAATCAATCAATAGTCCTAAAAAAATACAAATTTGTATAAAAGATATCAGTATAAACATGTTTCATTTAGAATTTGTGTTTTTAATATTGTTGTAGGTACAAATTAAGAGGTCAGTTCCTGGAAGAGAAGCTGATTTTTCTGCTGAAACAGATCACTCCTCTCACTTAGCAACCAATTATAAGCCACCTATGTTGAGAAAAGGCAAACTACTTCTTGTAGATCTTGCTGGTTCTGAGCGCGTAAACAAGTCAGGTATACTCAATAAAGGGATTCCTAAATTGAGTAGCAAATATAGTTATGTTTGAGATTTTCCTCTTTAATCCCTTGCCTAATTTAAGAATATTTCTGCGAATGTGCTTTTAATCTATTCTTTATTTTTATCTTAGTTTTATACTCTTTTCTGTGTGGGTGAAAAAATTGACATTGGCTTATCTGATTATTTATGAAGGTTAAGGGAATAGCATTACTCAAAGAAGATCCAATACTCATAGTTTGTTAAAGCAACATCGAGATAGAGTCTTGATCTAATTGTAGGTATTGCAGTGTGTGTCAGTGGCCAGTCTGTAGGATTATATGGTTGAACAGAAGAAAATGTGGAGTGAAATGTTGTTGTAATAGAACAGAAGAAAATATGCATGTTTGTATAACATAGAAATATAAGACTGGGAGAAATGAAACGGAAGGAACAATGTATTTCCCAAAATGAAAAGAGGAAAATGTTTTTATTGCCAGTGGCATGATGATGTAGCAACTCTTCTGTTTATTGCACGTAAATTGGCCTCTTGATTTGTAAACAGACTACATATGCTTTCCTTTGATCTCCTGTAGGAAGCGAAGGGCACATGTTGGAGGAAGCAAAGTCCATCAACCTGTCATTAAGTGCCCTAGGGAAGTGCATAAATGCCTTGGCAGAAAATAGTGCTCATGTACCTGTCCGAGATTCGAAGCTTACAAGGTTGCTTAAGGATTCATTTGGAGGTGGGATTATATTTTTCTTTTTCTTGTGTCTCTGCATAACATGGTAAAATCTAGAGGTATCTGATATCAACTGAGTGTACTGCATTTACAAATGGGCTATACCAGTTTCTAGAGTTGTGAAGATTCTGGTTTGACTTTTTCTTACCCAAGGACACCTTACATTTAATTGAGATATGCTCTTTTAACTGTTTCAAGAGCTAGGAGGCGATATTCTTTCTTACTTATCCACAACCAAAAGAAAAGGAGTTAGGAGTCAATATCTTAGTTCTTAAAGAAGTTCCAATCATGTTGGTTTACTTCCTGTGATTTTGCAGGAACATCGAGAACTTCATTAGTTATCACCATTGGGCCATCACCTAGACATAGAGCAGAAACAGCAAGTACCATATTGTTTGGACAGAGAGTGAGTTCTCCATTTGGAATGATTTTTGTGGATAGGTTGTACACTGCATACGTGTGCCAAGATAGTTTTATCCTTTCGTGCAGGCTATGAAGGTGGAAAACATGTTGAAGATTAAGGAAGAATTCGATTACAAAAGTTTATCAAAAAGGTTGGAGGTGCAAGTAGACAAACTTATTGCTGAAAATGAAAGACAGCAGAAAGCTTTTGAGGCTGAGGTTGAACGAATTAGATTAGAAGCACAAAAGCATGTCACAGAAGCAGAAAGGAACTATGCCGAAGCCCTGAAGGTAGTTATGTTACTCATTTATCTTGACTTTGAGAGTCTTTTGCTGTTGTTACTAATTAGACTGCAAGCTGGTTCAGATCAAGAACCACACATTGGTGAATGCACCACTTTACTGTCTTAGTTTTGATTATATGTCCCTAGTGTTGCTACCAATAGTTAAGTTAAAAGAAGGAAAAACTTATACTCCTGTTTTCATACATGTAAATTTATCAGGGCTCTTTTGCAGTTAGTTGTGCTCAGATAAAAATATTCTTACTTTCTTAAATGTATCTCTTTTAGTTTGTCTTTCGATTTCGGAAAGTATATATCAATCGACTCTCCCTCAATCCCAAACTAGTTTGTGTAAGCTATATCATCATAATTTTACTACTTTTTTGTTGGTAGCTTGGCTACCGTAACCCTCCTTTATCCGTGCTTGCGACCGGCCACACTATGCAAAACTCACATAGGCGGAGCTGATTTCAAAAAGTCTATTAGTGAAAGTAATAAGACGAGAGATGTCGAATAAGTGAAGATGATTTCATTGGAAAGTTGAAGTAGTACTGGCATAATACGTATCCACGAGACGTATTACTTTCATAATACTAACAACAGAATAAGATTTGAGTTATATGTTGATGGAATTTGACTAGGATTCAATATTGTACCAACTGGAATTATGTTTCAACTATTGTGGAATAACACTTCTGCTTTACTTGCAGGAGGAGAAAATGAAATGTCAGGTGGAATATATGGACTCAATCAAGAAGCTGGAGGAGAAGTGGAGCCTTAATCAACAAAAGCCCACAAACAACGTCAGAACTGATGGGACATGTATTACAGAGGTTGTAACTCTGCTTTTGTCCTATTTTTTATCATCACCATCTTAATTATTAATGCTGCTGTTGTTGTGTTGTTAATGATGACTATCCTTAACGTATCGTGTAGCAAGTATCAAGGTTACACTTCAGAAAGAGTCGGTTTCTGGAAAAGGATTGAAACGCGTAGCATCTAATTCTATAGTTGAAACAGGTCAAGTATTTAGGTTGTACTTCGTAAAGAGTCAGTTTCTTAAATAGGAAATCTATAGTTGGAACACGTAGCATTCAACTCTTTAGTTGAAACAAGTTGCATGTTATATGCCTTTTATCTCCATAGTGACAGCTTTGAAGCTAGACTTATATCAACCAGGTAAAAAAGAGAGGGGGAGGGAGACTGGGCAGTCTACTGGGTAAATATTGAGGTTCAGAGTTTTATATATCAGTAGAATAAGAGAACTTCTAGAACTAATGAACCTTATTTATTGAACATTGGAATGAGACTGGTCTAAATGAGTGCGAATTGGATAGTGAGGGTTCATATTGCCGACTCCGACTAGCTTAGGATTGAGGATTGGTTGTTGTTGGAGATCTCTTTTCGTGTTTCTTATTAAACTTCAAGTTTCTTGCGGATGCTGCCTGAAATTATAATATAACCTTGGCTTCAGTACTCCTCTATAAGTCTGTTTGTAAGAATGTATTTCAAGGCATTAATTGGGTTTTTCTTCTGAAGGAGAGAAGAACATACTGCTAGTTGATTCTTTATTTCTTTTCAGATGCTTAAATTGCTCCTTGTGCAGGAAGTTTCTGAACTTAAGATGTTGCTTCAAAACGAAATGCAAACAAGAAAGGCAGCAGAAGAAGAAATTAACAAACTCAAAGATCAACAGCACAAGTTTACAAAACCAGGGGTATGCTCTTCATTGATTATTCATTTTTCGAATAGAATTGCTTGAACTCTATTGGATTTGGGATTGAGCTGATGAATATGACTGATTAATGTGCGCTGTAGTCAGCAGGTGGAAATTCTGATATTCTAAACCTCCAAAGCATGCTGGAAGAAGAGATTCGTCAGAAGAAGAGACTGGAAGAAGAAGTGATTGTCTTACGTAGTCAATTTTCTCAGCTAACTGTGGAAGCTGGTCAAGTATGGTCTTTAACTTGCCTATAAGCTTGATTACACCTTTGCTTTCTATTCTACTTACAGCTAGTATCTTGTTCTGTTTGCCGCGAGTGTGGTTTGTGAGAATTTATAGTTTGATGGATACACTTATGTCCACATTTTGCGTCTCTCTTTTCCTTGATAAATGTTCCAATCAGTTTCACTTTAATTGCCTGTTCACAGAGAACAAGCTATCTGGATAGAAGCAGAAATGGCACTGGACTTCCTGGCCTAGATTCATTGTCTCCTCTTAGAAATCTCCATTACAAAGATGCAACTAATGGAGAGAGATCTTCAATCACCAATCTTCACGAACAAGGTCCCAATATAGTCTTCAGAATGTGTCCTTAATTTGCAAAACAACTGAACATAATTTTCTCATCTCTGCTTCATGGGAATTACAGTTGGATTACATAAGATTTTGTCACTGCTGGAGTCTGAAGATGCTACCGTGCGGATTCATGCGGTGAAAGTCGTAGCTAATCTAGCAGCTGAAGGTAATTTATCCTCCACACAATCTTTCCAAGTGCAAAAAGTAAAGTCAGGCAACAACATATTTTTCACTTGCCACTTTACGCTACTTATTGGAGAAAAAGTGCATCACTCATTTTTTGTTTCTTCCTGCTAATTCCGTAAATTGTTCCACCTTCTTGGTTGTTGGGTGTTTCCATACGTTATCCTTGAAAGTTACATCTTTGTCCTTGGTGGCTTCAGTAGGTCGTACAGTGTACATAACATTTTTGTATTCTTGTTGCTCATAACCTTTGCCTCTCTTAGATGGAACCCAGGATAAAAAGGATAGGGCTCCAAGTGTGTTATACTGCTGTTTGTGATAGTGGCCTGATACATTTTTATCCTGCCTCGAATATACCCTGCAGAAGCGAATCAGGAAAAAATTGTTGAAGCTGGTGGTCTGAATTCATTGCTGATGCTTCTTAGTATTTCAGAGGATGAAACCATTCGCAGAATAGCAGCTGGTGCAATTGCAAATCTTGCAATGAGTGGTGATTCTCAATCTATAGCTCTCTTTTTATTTTTCTCTTTATTTACCCTGCTGAGGTACTTTACGTCCTTGTTGTTGAGACCCTTTGTCTCCTAAGAACTACTATGTTCTGAGGATTATTTTCCGTCTTTTCAGAAGCCAACCAGGAACTTATAATGACTCAAGGTGGGATTGCGCTGTTGGCGGTGACAGCTGCTGATGCTGAGGATCCTCAAACATTACGCATGGTGGCCGGAGCCATTGCTAATCTATGTGGTAACGGTAAGCTCATCCACTTCTTCTGTAGGAATATCCCCTCGGCTTGCTCCCACCCATCAGCCTTTCAGGTCATTGTCGGAATAGCTCCGTCAATTTTTGTTCTTGTAGTTGGGTCCAAAGTCTTGGCATGTTGAATCAAGACATGCCTTTCTTCCAGATCCTAAAGAGAGATCATCCTTTTTGGTAGGGCAAGTTGCAGCAATAGTAATGGATGTGAAAACATGGTCATTTTAGTTAAGAGTTTTCTTGCATTCTTGCTACTGTTTTCACTATGTTCATGACAACAATGAGGCCCTACTGATTTAATTCATCCTTGTGTTCAGTGAATCTATCTTCACTATGGTCTCGTCACTTCATGGAAATATTCCATCCAAGTTTTACTTTGTGATTTATCTAATCCTGCTCCTTCCATCAATTAATTCAGCCCTTGGATCTTGATCATGGTATATATTTCTATTCCAGATAAACTACAGACAAGGCTGAGGTCTGAAGGTGGAATCAAGGCACTATTAGGGATGGTGAGATATAGACATCAAGACGTTCTGTCGCAAGTTGCACGGGGAATAGCAAATTTTGCGAAGTGCGAGTCCAGAGCTTCAGCTCAAGGTAAATGCCTCACATGTCAATCTTGTTTATCAGGTTATCGTGATTCTTAAGGTTGATCTGCTACTACAGGTCAGAAAGCTGGACGTTCTTCTCTGATAGAAGATGGTGCACTTCCATGGATTGTTCAAAATTCCAATAATGAAGCCTCAATGATCAGGCGTCATGTTGAACTGGCTCTCTGCCATTTGGCACAACATGGTAAGCAATCCTATCCTACCGAAGAGTTTTTGGATATATTCATTGCATTGTTCTCAAACTAAACTTGAAGTTTCACCTATTCTCTTCTTATCCTCAGAGGTCAATGCAAAAGACATGATCAGTGGGGGAGCCCTTTGGGAGCTAATTCGTATCTCACGTGATTGCTCTCGAGATGACATAAGGTCTCTTGCACGTCGAACTCTGATTTCAAGTCTGACTTTCCAAGCTGAAATGCGACGCTTGAGGATAGAGTTATAGTTACCTTATTGGTTTCACTCCAGGGTCTTGAACCAACACTAATTCTTGAAATGGACATGCATAATGTACATGAACAAGTTCCTGAAAAGAAATTGCTCACAATTTTGTATCGAGGGAGTGCATCAAGCAAACTCCTCTAGAAGAAAAGTATCTAAATTAGATAGTTTCTAGTATGTAGTAGCCTATAATGTGCTATTAAGTTTCAGCGCGAAGCTTACATTCTTTCATTTTTCTTTGGGTTCTGGGGTAGGAATCATCCCTAAAGTGGTGCTTCAGCTTCAATGTTGTAATTTGTGAGCTTGTAATTATAATATAACTAATGAATTTTTTTTGTTCATTTGTGGAAGACTTGTTTTCTAATCTATATATAGTAGTACTATAGTTGTTTCAATCATCTATATAGCTGTTTCTTTACACCTCGTTTATGTCTTCTACTAATTGCTGAAGACTCTTGCGATATTTATCTCGTCTTTGTAGAAATGGAATAGAAAAATCTCAAATGTCTAAGTTAAAACTTGCCAAGTGAAGGTTTATATATAAAGTTGAGGATAAAAGAGAGGAGAAAGCTGGGAATTTGCCTCTCCATTAGTTAGTACTCGAGACTGACTCCAACTTTTCTGCGTCTCTTAGTTTTTTCCCTTTTCTAATTCTAAATACCCAATGAATCTCTCCTTACTTTTCAACTGGTTTTTAGCTTTTCTTGTTGTTATATCTAATTTGCAAAAAAACGAGTTTGAATCTCTAATTCTATCTTTGATTTATAATCTAGTTTGCAGCCGTCAAGGATAAAATCATCACTCTTTAATTTGTTTTATGTTGCTATAAGCCTATAAATATTTAGTTGAAAGCTGGGATTCGGTGTATATTCTATGGTATTCATAAATTGACTTTCTCTTTGCATAAAGGAATTTGTTGTATGATATGAACATCCATCGAAAGAAAGACATGGTTGTAATTCTCTCATTGATATTATATGGAAGAGAAAAATAAAAGAAGATTACTCATATACAACCAAATTCATATATCTTTCGACCACCAATTTTGGTGAGGCCTATTGAAGAGGACATCATCGTCTACTGAACTAATTAACTTGGATTTCTTTTGTGTTGTAGTGCACATTCCATGGTCAAAATGTTAAGGAGATTAATACAGATTTATAAATGTGTCTATATTTACACAAACACACAGAGTTTAGAGAGAGATAATGCATATTTCAATAGCAGAGGGGGGTAACATGCAACATTCAGAAATCACATGCGTTGTTATGCTTTTCACAACGTTAATCGACTGTGCAAGAGATGAGTGCCCATACAAAAAGAATGTCCATTTTGTCTTTATTTTTTGAGTAAAAAAGAGTGTCCACTTATCAAATCAAGAAAGAATTAACATTATTTTTCCAGATTTGCTCTTATTAAGTGTTAGGTGACCAAATTCCAATACCTATTTAATTAGGGACGTTTTAATCAAATTACCTATTTTTACCTAGAAATTAGTATTTTCTTAAAGGGTGTGCAAATGGCTAAGTGAACATTCTTTTTTATTCGGAGGGAGTAAATGGAGAAACACTCGAAATAAAATAAGGAAGAAATATTGAAAGAGTTCAAAAAGAAATTTTGAACTCTTTCATAAATTTTACGTCCTATATATTTTTTTTAATTTGAAAAATGTAACAGTACAAGGAAAACGTTCTAGCTCTAATCTGTTCCAATTTCTAAGGCCACAGGAAAAAACGTTATCACAAGGAATTGATGATGTTAGCAAAATGATACTACTCCGTCCCAAAATAATGGTCTAGTTTGACTTGGCACGAAGTTTAAGAAATAAAGGAAGACTTTTGAAATATGTGATAAAAAAAAAACCTTAGATATTTGTGTGACTGTAAATCATCTTATAAAGTTAAATTATTTCTAAATATAGAAATATGTTAATCTTTTTGGGACAAACTAATAACAAAAGTAGGTCAATCTTTTTGAGGCAGAGGGATTACTTGCTAACATACCAAAACACAATAGGAAGAGTCCTTTGGAAAAATTAAAGGAAAGAAGTGCTTTAATTAAGGTTACTAATTAAGATGTGCTCAGTAATTGAAGATGTTAATGAGAAGGCATCAAAGAGAAGTGTTTCAAAATGTTAAGTGTGATGAGATATAGATTGCTCCAACATAAAGTAAGTAGAGTGTATGCAATTAAATTAAGGGGGAGTATGGAAGACTGTTTAAAGTTTAAACTCAAACCAATTGACTTAATTAATTGGTCTTGATCGAATAGTAAATGGCACCTCCAATTTTGAAAAATATGTGGAAAAATGAGCTGAATTTTCAGCAATATCCAATACATTCTCCGTATCATGTCATTGGTTTAATTGCTTCTATTTCTCGACTTCCTCATCTCAAAAATCCCAACATTACAAAATTATTGGAGTAAAGTAGATAATGAGAGGAAATTAGTTTGCAAGAAGATTACTTTTTGTTAATTACTCCATAATTCGTTTGTAAATATGGAGATCAGCTACAAAATAGAGTTGCATACCATTTGGAACATCAAGTCGGCTTTGTCCGGAACAACACAATCTCTTCAGTCCATTACAAAACGGACATATTTTTGTAACATGGTGGAAAGGCTCATACCCGTACAGACATGGAATCGAGTTTGTTAGAACAAGGCTCCTCAGGACACTATCGAAGTTAACTCTGATGGAAGTTTTTCTCATAACTTGGGGTAAAACTGGTAATATTGGGATCTTGGGCCTAACTCAACCCCAAAAGCTAGCTTGTAGGGTGAGTATTGTCCAAATCCGTATAAATAGTCCATGTTCCCATTCAATTTTCGATGCGTGACTCTTAACAAAGGAATTGTTAGAGACATGAGTCAAGGTGATTTAATCATGGCTTTCTCTATTTCCACTCAATGCAGCAACAGAAACATGGCAGAAGCAGTGGCGGCAGAGTTTGGAGTGAAATAGTGTTGTCTCCATGGACACACTAATTTTCACTTTAGAACTTGATTCAATGCTTGTGGCTAACATGGTGAACAATGAGGATACTTCCAAATTGAAACTTAAGCAAATTGTGGACAACATCATTAACTAAAAAAAGATGGCTGGAATCCAAATCAAGCACTGCTACAGGGAAGAAAATCAAGTAGCGAACCTTCTTGCAAAACTTGAAACATGATATATCCACTGCTTCCAACAGCTTCCAGAGAGGCCTAAGGGTCTGCTTCAACTTAACAAATGTCAAATGCCTAGCATTAGGATAAAATTTGACAAAACTAATTTTTTTGTAAGCTGAGTTTTTACCTACATATTTAGCACCAGAGGGTTGTATATTTGTTTAAGCCTTATGGCTTTGTGGGTGATGGCATCACCAGTCCTGCAAAACTCTGTTGTATTGAGCCCCATTTTGCTAATACAACATCACTTAGGGGTCGTTTGGTAGAGTACATTAGAGAAAATAATGCATGCATTAATTTTGTGTATTATTAATATATTATTTGGTACACTTTTTCAATCTATATATAGCTAATGCTTGCATTAGTTATACACCCTATTTGACATTATCCTATGTATAACTAATAACTAGCAAATCATGGTATTAGTAATACAAAATTTTTTAATGCATACATAAACATGACTAAAGACATGATTGTCCCCAATTATTGTTTATATCTGATAAGTAACTGTTTATTGTTTTAAAATGAGAGGAAACAAAACCAAAAAACTGAGATAATACATAAAATGCTACAGGTGCAAAAGCATTACTCATTTTTTATGTTAGATATAAAAACTTTACGTTAAAAGTTCATTAATACAATAAAGGTCTTTTATCACTAAAATGGCTTATAGAAAACTACTGTTAAAGAAAGGTAAAAAAGGAAGGGAAAATTTTATAAATATACACTTGACTGACTTACATTGTAAAAATATAGCTCAAAATTTACATTGTAAATATATATCCTAAAAACACTTTTATACAATATTACACACTTATATATCAAGATAGGTACATTATATATATATATATATATATATATATATATAAATACACACTTATACACATTTATACATAATTATATAATATTTTAATATTGTATAAGTGGGTATAATACATAGATTTGGACTGATTTTAAATAAGAATTGCGCTTTTATACAACAGATACATGTGTATATGTTTGTATAAAAATGTATAATATTGTATATGGTTGTATATATACACTATTATACAAAAACTAACCGCAAGACCAGATGGAGGAGCAGCAACCATCACCGGAGTTCTGTTCTCCGGCGAACTCTCACACCACCAACCACCGACGACGGTGAATTGCAACCCCACAACTCCGAACTCCAACATTACAATCACAGTCATCTCCCCCTCCCCCCACGGCGACACACCACCACTACACATTCACCGATGACCCTCACCACCACTTGTTCTCCCTCTTTATTCATTCCTATTTCTACCTCGATGAGATCAACAACGAAACTCCGGCAAAAACCACATCGCTCACCATCACTAGATGAGAGAGAGAGGGGAGACCAGATCTGAGAGAGAGAGAGGGGAGACCAGATCTGAGAGAGAGAGAGGGGAGACCAGATCTGAGAGAGAGCGCGAGAAAGAGAAGGGGGAATGGGCCATTTTTGTAAGATTTAAAAAGGAGGGTTATTTTTATAGCATTGTTACCCTAATTTTCATACAGTGTAATTATTCCAAAAAGAAAAGGATATCCTAAAAACACATTTGGAAGTAGTCAAATTATAACTGCGTTGAGTGTTTAAGAGTCAAAACTTAATGTGCAAATAAAGTGTACAAAACTAAAGAGCGCAGGGGAGGAATTTTTGTAAACAATTAATTTTTTTAGAAAAAATTATGCAATGCATGTTATTTTTAATAGATCAGACCAAACAGTAGATAAAAAACAATCTCTGCATAACTAATGTCAGCATTACTAATACCAACATTATTAATACACTCTATTCAACAATATTTCTTACACCCGACCAAACGACCCCTTGGACTTTGTATGGTAATTGAGCAAAAAAGAAATCAAGAAAATTTTTCTTCTCAGGCAAGAATTACGTACTCCGAATCATTTTCAACTTACTAAAAGGATCATTTTCAGTATTCTCGAGTTTCGTAGCACTTTAATTTGTCTGCCAAACTTCTCATTTTCATTTGAACATTGAGTCATAAAAGTTGTGTTTTTATGCCTCAAAATATTGCAACCCTTTTGCCACGGGGTAAATATATTTTAACTTGATATGTTTCATATAAGGCCTTGCATCGACAGTATAAAGTTTTTTGTATACCATCAGTGTAATTAAACAAATTATACTTATTTAGTTATCATTTTTATCACGTCGCAATTATGTTTATCTAAATTAGCTTATAAGTATTGTGATTGTGTAAATACTTTATACACATAAAACTTAAAAGATAATTATAAGTGACTCTTCATAGTAAGTGATATTAGTGATACTGATTCTTAAAATAAGACTAATAAATATATTAAAACATGTTAAAATTAGAACTAGCCGTGTATTTATACGTTAACCGTCGTAGCACATTGTAAGGCTTTCTGCGTATCTTGAAATAAAGCAATTACGGTAGATTTGATTGATATTATAGAATCCTTAAAGATTGAACATAGTATGAAGAAAGAATGAGACTCAATGCAGTGAACCGCACATAAGTTCAAGCCCATTCCTGCAGTCACCTTACCTGTACTCATCTGTGTACGTCTGGTCTTTCCACTCCAGACCTACTCATTTACTTCTACCTGGGCAACTACTTTAACAAAGAAAGATTTTAATTCGCATAACTCAAAGATCACTCTCAAGTAGTTAATATCTTTGTCGTATAAGCTAAAAAATATATTGAGTTCTAATGATATTTTGATGAGAAAAAAAAAAAAGAAAGTAAAACTAATAATAGACTGGAATGGAACATAGTCTTAGCTCCAAAATGTGGAGAGTACTAACTAAGATCAGGAGATTGAGGGTTGGAACAATGACTAATTAAACAATGGGTTTGCAGCTTCGACAGATTTCAACATTTTGAGGTCAAACCTTATAGTATATAGTTCAAACCAAAAAAGAAATTACTCATAAGATAATGATAAGCGTTCAAGATTATATAAGGGGAAGTTACACTTAGCTGGCCCCTCGTTTCTAAAATATTTATAGCCTCTAGTAAATCTACATATTACATGTACACACACAAATATTGATAGAATAGGAAAGAATAATTAGTCATAATTATGTATATTTTATATATGGTAGATGTATATTTAGTCATTCATTACCTTAACTCTAGCCTAGGATTATGCTTGTATTATGTGTATATTTACTACCCCTTTAGAATAAAATAATCAAGGAAGAATATTTCTTATACAAAGGAATGGATCTTGGGCCTAACTCAACCCCAAAAGTTAGCTTATAGGGTGAGGATTGTTCAAGTCCATATAACGAGTCCATGTTCCCATTCCATATCCGATGTGTGACTCTTAACACTCCCCGCACGCTCAGACTTTATTAACTGGAGCGTGAATAATATAATTTGGGTGGCCAACATCGGTGAACAAAGAATTAAAATGAGTCTGGCTCTGATACCATGAAGGAATAGATCTTGGGCCTAACTCAGCCCCAAAAGCTAGCTTATAAGGTGAAGATTGTCCAAGTCCATATAAAGAGTCCATGTTCCCATTCCATATCCGATGTGGGACTCTTAACACTCCCCCGCACGCCCAGACCTTGTTAACCGGAGCGTGAATAATATAATTTGGGGGCCCAACAATCGGTGAACAAAAAATTGAAATGGGTCTGGCTCTGATACCATGTAAAGAATAGATATTGGGCCTAACTCAACCCCAAAATCTAACTTGTATATTTTGTATATGGTAGGTGTATATTTAGTCATTCATTACCTTAACTCTAGCCTAGAATTATGCTTGTATTATGGGTATATTTACTACGCACTTGGAATGAAATAATCAAGGAAGAATATTTCTTATATGGTATCAGATTCTAGGGAAAGTTCCTAAACCCTAAATTTTAACCCTTCATCGTCGGCCCCCCATTCCTTGTGCGTCGCCGGCCACTTCCTTCCTCTTCCGACAGCCATGTCTGACTCGAAATCAAATTTTCATCCAGCTCTAGCTGTCTCCAACATCAAATCGCATATCTCCATCACTCTTGAGATGGAAAACGTTCATTATGCGACATGGGCGGAGCTTTTTAAAATTTATTTTCAATCACACAGGTTATCCATCACATAATTTCGCCAAAAAAAGGCAAGGAGAAGTTGCCAAATACCGAGGATGAGAAGGAATTACGGTTGACTCTTGATGCGACGGTCCTCTAGTGGATCTATGCCACAATTTTGAGTGATTTATTGCATACGATCCTTGAACCCGACTCCACGGTAATTGAGGCTTGGGATCGCTTAGGTGACATATTCCAAGATATAAAAATTTATGGGCAGTCACTCTTGAGCAAGAATTCTTCACCATTCTCCACCACTGACATGGCAGATTTTCCTAATACATCCGCATATTGTCAATGGCTCAAGGTTTTGTCGGACTAACTCAAAAACGTCGAGGCACCAGTAACTAACAATCCGCTCGTTTTACAAATGGTTGTCGGCCTCACCGACGTATATAGTGGAGTGAGTACGTTCATCCGCCAAAGAAATCCTCTTCCGCTATTTTACCAAGCCCGTTCTATGCTCATCCTATAAGAAGCGGATTTTGCCAAAAAGACAGCTACCGTGTTGAATTCCTCCATGGTTGCCACTCCGTCTAATGATAATTCTTCAAAATTTGAAAATTTGCCGCCAAATCGTGGCCAAAAGGAACGAAATAGCGGTAATGTAGGGAAAACCCGAGGTGGTGGCAAGGGTGGCGGCCACCGACATGGCGGAGGTGGCGGCGACCAGCAGTAACAACCCGGCCAGTAGCAGTCGAGGGCCAAGTAGGGAAGTGGACCGACACCGTGGGCCTGGCAGTGGCCTTGGGTCGTGCCTCCCTGACCCCTTCCCTCTGGAAATTGAGCCAGGCCAGCAGTCCAGCCACTAGCCAGTCATTCTTGGGCCACTACCAAACCAGTGGCAGCAGGCCCACTCGACAGTGGCGACTTCGACCAACAACGAGGCCGCAATACACACTCTTGAGCTTAATCCGCCTGACGTAAATTGGTACATGGACACCGGAGCAACGTCTCATATGTGTCATCATAAGATAATCTCCCATCCTATTTTAATTTGAGTAATAATCATGGTATAATTATCGGAAATGGTCATTCAGTTCTAATTCATGGTTATGGTACTACAAACCTGTTTCCCCCGAACCCATAGTTAGCTTTAAAGAATGTCCTTCAAGCTCCTCAATTGATTAAAAACTTGATTTCAGTTAGAGAATTAACTACTGACAATTCAATTTCTGTTGAATTTGATCCTTTTGGGTTTTCCGTGAAGGATTTTCAGATGGGGATGCGTCTAAAGAGATGTGATAGTCGGGACGAGCTATATCAAATCACCACAACCACACATCAAGCCACGTTACCATCAACTTTTGCAGTTTTAACTCCTTCTTTATGGCATGAACATTTGGGTCAGCCGGGAGCACCTGTTGCCTCCCTTAAACAAAATAAATTTATTAAGTGTACTAGAACTCGTAATTCTCATGTTTGTCGCTCATGTTCCCTTGGAGAACATATTAAGTTTCTTTTTGTTGCTTCTAATTCATGCACTGTTATGCCTTATGATATTATCCATAGTGATATTTGGACATCTCCTATTTTGAGTTCTTCAGGCCATCGATATTATCTCCTTTTGTTGGATGATTACTCTAATTTTTTGTGGACATTTCCTTTGTCTAAAAAGTCACAAGTGTTTTCCACATTTCTCTCATTTAGAACATTCATCCACACTCAATTTGAACGGGACATTAAAAATATTCAATGTGATAATTGTAAAGAATTTGATAATGGGCCATTCTGGGATTTTTGCAAAACTAATGGGTTATCTTTTTGTCTCTCGTGTCCACATACCTCATCTCAAAATAAAAAAGTGGAAAGAAAAATCTGAATCATTAATAACATTATTAGAACCTTACTTGCCCATGCCTCTCTACCACCATCATTTTTGACATCATGCATTACAAATGGCAACCTATCTCCTGAACATACTTCCAAGCAAACAGTTAGCCTATCAATCCCCTCTCAAAATTTTATACCTAAAGGATCCATCCTACTCTCATTTACGGGTTTTCGGGTGCTTATATTTTCCTCTTTTTTCTTCCACTACCATTAATAAACTTCAACCCCGGTCTACTCAGTGTATTTTTTTGGGATATCTGTCAAATTATCGTGGTTACAAATATTACGACTTATCCTCTAATAAAATCATCGTGAGTCATCACATAGTTTTTGATGAAACAAATTTTCCTTTTGCCAAAATGCATTGTTCCGTGCCTCCTACCAACAAATTTCTTGACGATAACATACCCCCATATTTGGTCCACTGATTCGCTTCCCAAATGGGCCCAACCATTTAGGCTAGCCCAATTGATTCGGGCAACTCAGCCCAATAATTTTTTCCACCAACCTAGCCAAATGGGCCTGCTGACCGGTGGTGCCGGCCCAACTGGGCCTCTCGTGACCATCGCTCGACAGCCATCGCCAAGCGTCCCACTGCCTGGCAGTCCACTAGGTGGCGGTCCAGCCTTAGGCTGTGGTGGCCCAGCAGGCACAAGCCCACTCCAGGGTAAACTAAGGGTGGCCAGTGGGCCGGGCTCGGGACCGGCGGGCCGGGTTTCGCGGGATCGGGATAGGCGGGATTTGTCGAAGTCCCTCCCCAATCCCGATCCCATCGGAATCGGGTCGGGTCGGGTAGGGATCCCGGGCGGTTTTTTTATTTTTTTTACACTTAATTTTAAAAATAACATGTATATAAAAAAACTCAATAATTAAACAAGACAACATATTGTAATAAAAACATCCCAATGATGTTTTTGTGCCTCTTATATTATTTAATAAACATATGATTTTTTTGTAATACAAATACAATTGTCAAAGTTGCAACTTTGTGGTGTTGTTCAAAAGTTGCAAATTACATAGTAAAATTGCAATTAAAAAAATTACATTCCGAAAAAAAACTTGTTCTAGTTTCTTGATAATTTCATGTGGTTCTTCGGTTGGAATTGGTATTTGTTGGTCAAATTGCTCCACGTCGCTTCCACCACATTCGAATAAGATTTCATTGTAGTTTTCGTCTTCTTCTTCGTTGATCTCCGGTTGACCGCAGCTTCTCCGCTCCGCTCGTATCCAATCTCTGAATAATACTACAATCTCCAAGCTGTCTCCGGCTAATAAGTGTCTGTGCTCTCCTATTTGATATCTGCCGGCAGAAAAAGCGCTTTCAGACGCCGTTGATGACGCTTGAATGTTCAAAACATCTCGGGCCATCATTGAAAGTGTCGGAAAGGTCTTCGCATTCCCCCTCCATCATTTCAGCAAGTCTTCACGTCCTTCTTCATTGAGAACTGCATGGTACGGTACATAACCCTGCAAAACAAAAATATCAAACTCGCTAATTTGGTTAGTAGCGGTACGGCCGCACATTCTATTTATGAGGCTTTCAATACTAGCCGCAGAAACAACATGTCTTGTGTGAGGTTGTGTTGAAGAAGAAGAAGATGGTATGGAAGCCGGTAGGTTACTAGCACTTTCTTGTTGGTAAAACCTATATACTTTTTTACATTGGTCTTCTACGCTAGACAACACTTCTTCTTTAGTTTGTTCAATATGTGGTGGGTGATTTGGATTTTTGGGACTTGGAGGTGGTAGTACTTCTATACAATCGTAAATAGTTTCAATAAGTGATTTAGTATAGTCTATTTTAATAGTCGGATTTAATACAACACCAATAATATAAATAGTGGGAATAAGAATAAAATATTTTTTTATTTTGATAAACATTTTTTATAGCTGCCATATAAGCTGATTTTTTCATATATTCACTAAGTAATAAAAATATTAGAGCTATATAAAATAACATAGTTTCAATAGTAGGATAATATATACCGGAAAATTTTTTTGTTGCTTGAAAAAATTTCTCTAAAAATACAATAAGTTCATAAATTTTTACCCAATCGCTATCTACAACCATATCAGCTGGATTTTGATTATGAGAGTTAAAAAATATAGTTATAGATTTTCTATAGTCATAAGCAACAAGTAGTTGCTCGTATAAAGAATTCCACCTAGTGGGTACTTCTTCTAGAATTTTTCTATAAGGTAGTTGACAATTGTGACAAGTTTTTTTATATTCTTTTCTTCGTTGTATTCTATTATTTTTAAAAATAAAGTTTATAGCAAATTGTATTTTACTAAGAATGTCTTCAAAAAGTGATAGACCATCCTTTACAATTAAGTTATATATATGGCACGCACATTTTATATGAAATGATCTGAAAAAGATGGAGTTAAACTATTTTTTTTAAAATTGTCATAGCGTAATTGTTAGAAGAAGCGTTATCTAATGTAATAGTCATAATTTTATCAGTTATTCCATAATAATCGCACACTTAATAAATATTCTCTGCAATAAAAGTACCAGTGTGCCTATCATCTATATATTTATACGCTAAGATACATTTTTTCATAGATCATTTATAATCTATCCAATGACAAGTTACCGTTAAATAATCATGGCCATTAGTACTACGGCCTATATCAGAAGTGATAGCCTCTTTGCCATTAAAATGATATAATGAATAACGTAAATACTGTTGATATTCATGTGCGAATATAAATACATCTCTCTTAACAGTTGATCTAGGAAAATCGTTAAAAGCAGGATTATACATATCTCTAATGTAATGAATAAAACCGGGAGATGAAGGAAATGAAAAAGGCAAACCCTCCACAGTAACTAATTTTGCTATTGCTTCCCTCTCTATGTTTATTGTATTTAGGGCCTACAATTCCCCAGTCATAGGGTTAATTTGACCATGTACTTGGTCCGGAACGTTTGTGCACCCGGTTTTGAAGCCTCGTATTGGGCATACCTAGGTAGATGAGCCCTTGCTACGTGTCTCATTAAACCCCCCGTCCCACCGTGACCTTTTTCAATTTTAAATTTTAAAACATTTTTACAAATTTTACATCTAGCTACTTGATTCTCTACGTCCCTATCAAAAAATGTCCATGCATATGATTTTAATGGTCGTTTTGCTGGACCTCGTCTCATACTAGGGGGAATAGGAGGCATTGCAGTTGAAGGTGCACTAGTGGGTGTGTTGTCATCTACATTAGTGGGTGTATCATCTAGATCATCGTCTAAATTAAAGTCTTCTTGAGTTCCAAAAAATAGCTCCTCGTCTAAATCTAATGGTATTGTAGGAAAATGTTCAGTATCAATAAAATCATCCTGTGTAGGAATATGATTCTGTCTAGAAATAGGACCCTTGCCCTTGTTGCCCCTACTAGAAGAAGCATGACCCCTATCCGTAAGCATACGTTTAAATCCTTCCATTATAAATTTATAATTATACTAATAAATAATTAAAGTAAATAAAATAAAGTGCGCTAAATAAAATAAACAGACAATAATAATTTAATGAAGGAACTAATGTACCAAACGTCGACTTAACGTCGACGTGTAATCGAGAGGTTGAAAATTGAAACTTTGCTCGATGGAAGATCCTCAAACTAGTTGCCAACTTCACTCCCAAATGAATAAATAAAATTAAATATTTTGTAGACAATGTAGACTTGTAGAGAGAGAGAGATAGATTGAGTATTGAGAGATTAGAGAGATTGTATGAAGATTTGTGAGAAAGATGAAGAGAAAATGAGGTATTTATAGATGGAAAATTGGGTTAAAGTGTAAATATAATAACTTATGGGTTAAAATAAATATTAAGGGGGTAGGAGGGTTGGGGGAGGGGGAGGACAAAAATGGTCGTTGCACAACAGCCAAAATGTAAAATGGTCGTTGGTGCAACAGTTATTTTTGCAAAAGGGGAGGTTTCGGGCGGGATCAGGTCGGGACAGGCGGGCTGGGACGGGTCGAGACGAGACCATGTACCGTCCCGGTTCGAGTCCCGTTACCGTGATTTTTTTTTAAATAGTCGGGTTCGGGGAGGGACCGGGGCGGTGTCGGGGCGGTGTCGGGACCGGGCCGACCCGGCCCACTGGCCAGCCTTAGGGTAAATTGTTACCCACTCAGCCCAATATCCCGTCATCTATCCAACTAACTCCGATTTCGGCCCAACGACCAATCACTCGTAGTCAACATGGGATTTTCAATCCAAACAAAAAATACGGTATTCACACTCATGTTACCAAATCATCGTTTCCTCATAATTCTATGTCTCCCCTTAATGACCCGAATTAGAAAATGGCTATGGATGATGAATATAATTCTCTTATTAATAATAGGACGTGGGATTTGATGCCTCGTCTTTCTGATGTTAATGTGATTCGGTCTCTGTAGATTTGTAGTCATAAAGAAAAATCTGATGGTACATTTGAGAGGCATAAATCCCGTCTTGTAGGTGATAGAAAGACTCAACAGGTTGGTGTGGACTGCGGTGAAACTTTCAGTCGAGTGGTAAAATCAGCAACTATTCGCATGGTAATAAGTCTGGCCCTTTCGAAGGCATGGAAGCTTCATCAACTTGATGTAAAAAATGCATTCCTGCATGAAGAACTCAATGAAACTGTGTACATGTATCAGCCCATGGGGTACAGAGACCCCACTTATCCTAACCATGTGTGCCTACTGAAAAATCATTTTATGGGCTCAAACAAGCACATCGGGCCTGGTACAAGGAGTTTGCAGATTATGTTTCTAATATTGAGTTTTCTAACAACATGTTTGATCATTCTCTATTCATTTACCGTCAGGGTAATGATATAACTTATATTCTTCTGTATGTGGATGATATTATATTAACTGTCTCATCTGATACTTTTCGCAAGTCTATCATGTCTCTTCTTGGCTCAGAATTTGCAATGAAAGATCTAGGGCCACTAAGTTACTTCATGGGGATAGCTGTAACATGTCATACATGTGGTTTATTTTTGTCTCAAAAGAAGTATGCAGAAGAGATCGTTGAACGAGCTGGCATGTCCTTGTGTAAGCCATTTTCCACTCCGGTTAATACTAAACCAAAGTTGAGTGCCTCTTCCAGCACGACATATGCCGATCCATCACATTACCGTAGCCTTGTAGGAGCCCTGCAATATCTTACTTTCAGGAGGCCCGACATATCTTATGATGTGCAACAAGTTTGTCTATTCATGCTTAACCCGATGGAGGATCACATGCATGCTCTCAAACGCATTATGTGCTATACTCAGGGCACTCTCGATCATGGCTTGCATTTATATTTGTCTTCGACAACCATTCATATTTCTTACACAGATACAGATTGGGATGGATGTCTGGATACCAGACGCTCCACATCTGGTTATTGTGTATTTCTTGGTGACAATTTAATATCTTGGTCCTCCAAACGGTAAGCTACCTTGTCCAGGTCCAGTGCCAAAATAGAATACAGAGGAGTTGCCAATGTGGTGTCTGAATCTTGTTGGCTATAGAACCTTCTTTTGGAGCTCCATTGTCCGGTTCCGAAGGCTACATTGATTTATTGTGATAATGTTAGTGCGATTTATCTCTCAGGGAATCTGGTTCAACATCAACACACTAAACATATTGAGTTGGATATTCACTTTGTTCATAAAAAGGTTGCTCGTGGACAAGTATGTGTCTTACATGTCCCGTCACGCTATCAGATCGCCGATATTTTTACAAATGGTCTTCCGCTGGCTCTATTTGAAGATTTTTGGGACAGTTTCATACGCCGACCTCTCGCTTCGACTGCGGGGGTGTGATAGAATAGGAAAGAATAATTAGTCATAATTATGTATATTTTGTATATGATAGGTGTATATTTAGTCATTCATTACCTTAACTCTAGCATAGGATTATGCTTATATTATGAGTATATTTACTACCCCTTTGGAATTAATTAATCAAGGAAGAATATTTCTCACAAATATATTGTATATCTGCCACTTCCTTTTTAGGTAGGCAATTGTTTATATTTATTTCTCATAATAATTTAATAATATGAGTCCATGCCCAATATCGGGTAACTAAAAATTGGATGAACCATAGCTATGATACGCTAAAAATAAGTTTGTTGCTTTAAAACTATATAGAATTTATCAAGATCATATGAAGAGCATTCACATCCCTAAATAGGCGATGTATAGTAACTCAACAATGTATATTTCATATATTACTATAGATAAAATTTGGTATAAAGAAGGTATTTTTAGAATCTACTCTTATATGCCAACTACCTGTGGAAATTCTTTGGAGGCCCTTTTGGAATTAGACATCTTAATTGGCTTATATGAAGGATTTTGAAGGTGTGGTGGGACACCAAGCCTTTAAACAACATCCACAAAATGATTTTTTGGGTTGTACCAATTTGTATTTGCTTGGAAATACAGAAGAATTGGGCAGCTTGCAAATATGGCGACCAATAAAAATTTCTCGTTCCAAGATGGAATTCCAGATTTGTTGGAACACGAAAACTGCCCCTCTCAATTGCATTTTCTAATTTCATTGCTGAGGGTAACTAGCAACATATGTGTGACATTGTTGAAAAACTCAGACATGTTATACTTACGAGACAAGTTATGTGGTGCAAACCTGGTAACAACCATTTTTAAGTGAACACGGATGGTAGTTTTCTTCCTGAAACTAGTAAATCTGGGATAGGAGACATCATTAGAAATTAAACAGGGGATAGTGTTACAGCTTTTTCAGTTTCTACTCAATGCACATCCAACAAGAAGGCGAAAGCTTTGGCAACATTATATGTTGTGAAATGGTGCACTCAGAATTCCATGAGCAACTATGTTTTGGAGTTGGACTCCTTAATTGTTGCTAACATGATCAACAGTGGTGACACTAACAACCTCAAGTTGCGAAATTCGATCAGAGACATAGTTCAACTCACGGCTGGTGCAAATGATCAGGTCATGCATTGCTTCAGGAAAGCAAATCAAGTGACGGACTACCTTGCTAAACTTGTATCTCTAAGTGGAAATAGTACCTTTTACACTTCCTTTAACCAATTACCTAGAGAAGTGAAGGGAACATTTCAACTTGATTGATGGCAACTTTCAAGTTTTAGAATAAGATATGATAAGGCTAATTTTTTTGTTAGCTGAATTTACTCTCTTTTGTTCAACCTTTTTGGAGGTAAGGTCCATGCCCCCCTCCAAAATTGTAATTTTTTGTGGGATCTATAGACATGGAAGGGGTCGAGACAAACCCCCATAACCAATGGAATCATGCCAGCGGTTAATGGGTTAAAATAATTAATCTGAACTCATACACAATCACTAGTAAAGCGAGAAATTTTATTAAAGATATTTGAAATTAAATACTCCTTCCGTGTTACTATTTGGAAAATAAAGGATATTTTTTATCATAATTTTTTCAAATTTTGAATGTTAATTATTGTGATTTATAGTACTTTTTATGACAAAAAATTAAAAAATTTATATCCGAATTCAAACCGAACATTAGTTAATTTGACTTTCGTACTCTAAATCAAGCCAAATAAATTGAAACTTAGAAAATAATGTATATATATATATATATATATAATATAATTTTGAGCAACTAATTACCTTTAGTCCGCTATAGCTTCAATTCTGCTCACACCGTCTAAAGTTGTGCTCTCACTTTGACGGGAGGAATGGGGAAATTTTAGATCTGTCACTTTGACCGGAGGAAAGAATGGGGGTTGAGGCTTGAGTTAAAGCAAGAGTTAAGGTACTGTAGTACTACCTTAGTATGGATTATGGAAGTGAAAGCGTTAGTTGCATCGAAAAGGAGCTAAGTTCAGACTTCAGAGTAATGCACGTGCATCCCCCCCCCCCCCACACACACACACTACCCAATGTTCACTTCATAGTATTAACCCTAAATATAGTACACTCACAAAAAAAACAATCACTCGAAGAATACTAAATGCCCATACCTCTCTGCATGTTCTCATTCTTTGTCTCTCCATCCAGTACTTTCTTCTTACCTTTTTCTTCTATTAAAATCATTTGCACTGCGAGTAGTACTGATGTTATAATGGCGCCGCTTCTGTTAATAATGATGCTACTCCCCCCTTCAAGTTCCTCCATAATTATCATCACTGCTCTCTCGTTGTCAACTTTAGGAGAAGAAAATATGTAACAAGATAATAGAATTCTAAAAAGATACTTTTTGTCTTAGATTATTATCTAAGACAACTTGAGGAAAAATTCATGCCCACTTCTGTTAACATTTTTTGCTACCATTCACATAAAATAAAGAAGAAAAAAAACCACAAATGATTCTTGAAATTTTACATCCCTCACTAATGAAAAGTAAGATGACAACTAGTAACAAACAGATTAAATAACTCCACAAACTCGACTAACAATTTAAAGAAGTAAAAGTGATGAAGATAGAAGAAGTTGTAGTAGTACTACTGTACTATAATATTGGAATACGGAAACCTTGTCCAAGATTAATAAAATGACAACTAGTTTTGAAGTTAATTCCCAATTTTTTTATCAATAAGGAGGACGACCTCCTGTTCCCCAATAAGCATCAGCTGGTAATTGACATGAATTTAGAAGATTTGGAGGCAACCCTTGTAGTAAATTAGCATTTGGATCCGTACCACCCATAATTTGTTGTTCTGCAGCTTGATGTTGTTGTTGATTAGTACTTACTATCCCACTTGTTGGTAATACCCCACTTACTTGTTGCCCCACCGGCGATTCTTCGTCTTCAAGCGGAAGCCTTTCATATGCTGCATTTCCAAACGAAGCCGCCATAATCACCACCGGGCCCGAAGTGTTCAACGGCCCAACAACGCTACCGCCAACTACTTGCCCTTGTCCTCCGGCCAAGTATATCGTCAGCCCTGATGCGGCTGGCGGTGCTGGTGGTGGTAAGTAAGAACCGGATAGCGATAAGATTTCGAATCTTCCGTGTAGAGTTACTACCGCGCCTGGAGACGCTGGTTGTCTGTCAGTTAAAAATTAAAGTGAGAATACATATTACAGTACTTAATTTGCTGAGAATAGTTGGTGGGGATAGTAAATTTACCTAATTGTAACGTTTGTAACAGTTCCACTACCACTTAATATGCAAACACCGCGTTGTCTTCTGGTGGCGAAAGTAGAGATACTTTCTTGAATATCACAGCCACTGGCGATTTCCATAACGTGAGATCTAAGGGCGTTAGCGCTATCACGAGTGATTATAATGGGTGGTTTTGGTTTGTTTTTGGAACCAGCTGGTCTTCCTCTTGGTCTTCTGCTGACTTCACCACCACTTTCTCCTCCTGTATTTCCTTTGCTGCCTATAGAGTCGGATTCAGGATTTAAACTGAAGTTATCTTCGCGATCCCGTTTCTGGTTCCGGTGTCCGCTTTGTTGTTCGTCTTCGTTTTTCGGTTGTTGTTGTTGTTGCTGCTGTTGTATGTGATGGAACTGGTGGTGGGGATTGTTATTCTGTAACTGAAGATCTCTCGTGTGAAAAGGAGGAGGAAGAGGTCGGCCATGAGCTGTTAGTTGATCCATCTTTGCTGGAAACTTCTTCTTCTTGAATTAGAGCTGAGTAGTATGGAATTAATGGGTTTGTTCTACCCTTCACCAGGAAAGAGTTGGAAAGGGAAAGTGAAGTGACCCAAAAAAATATCAGCTAAAAGAGGTGAATCAACCATATTTGAACACTATAATAAAGTTGATGTAACAAGTGTTTTATCTTTACTTGGTTTGTTGCACAGTTTCTGATCTTCCATCTCTTTTGGTGAGGGTTTGGTGAAAATGAAGAGGGGAAGAGAGAGGGATGAGTTGGAGGAATATGATACTTATGTTTGATGATAGGTTTGTGAGGGGTTTATTTGGGTTATAGCTAAGTAGTATGTAATTGGGTTAGTATTAGGTCAGGGGGTAAGGTGGGTAAGGGTGAACTAGTTGGATGGATGATGGGTTCGGTTTTGGTAAGACAGACAGCGTGCGTATGGGCGGTGGGAACATGGGGCCCACCCTCCCCTCTTTCTCTCTCCTTTGTCTCTTTAACAAAGCTCCTGCTGTGAGGGTCCCTTCCCCGCATTTGGGTGGCTGGGGAGAGCTTTCATCAATCTATTAACTACATGTTGTAAAATGGCTTTATCCTTATTCCTATTAATGGCGAATGGTCAGATGCACTAACATTTTTTAATTACCCTGACCCTACCCTGAAAAGATCGGCTCCTAAATTTACTACCCTAACCTACCCAGAAGAGAATCATTACCCGAACCTACCTGACCACAGGTCCTGTAGGTTCCTGCACTCAGTAAATAAAAAACACAAATTAAGCAACAATTTTTAAGCCTATGAGAATAAAAAAGAGTTCTAAAATAATTTCATCAAGTAGTTTTTTAGCCTGCAATCGGAGTTTTTAGTACCCTTATAAGAAATTTTAGAAAACTTATTCATTGTAGAAAAGCTAATTCTATAACCAAAACCTAAAATTGCAAGCCAAATTTGACACTCAATTAATTAAACGTGTTGATTTCAAAATAAATTTGAAAATATCTGAATTAAACTTATTTTCGTGTTCATAAGCTCTTCGATACAAAAGAAAAGCTTTATTATACTAGTAAATCCCTAAATTTCATCTTCACAAGTACAACAATATACATAAATTTTAAAAATAGATTTACATTTCAAATAAAAAAGTAATACAAATTGAAGATGAGTATCGCCTGAAATAGAACAGAAGCATATGATATTAAAAAGAAATTGAAGAGTTAGATATGAACCCATATGCATTTTAGGAATGACGTGAACACAACCAAGGAAGAGAAAGAGGCAAAGGTGAAGCTTCAATGACGACAACGATGAAAGTACCTGAGAGAAAGCTTCAACAACGACGACGATGAAGCTCGGTGGTGTAGCTAAAACGCCATTGTTATTGAGAGAGTTTTGAGTGTTTTCTCTTAGGGCACAAAGAGCATTCTAGAATAAAGGGGTGAAAAAACTAAAATATTTACGTCTTGGGTGGGGAAAATCAATGTGTAGGCGTGCAACAAACAATTTTGGAGAAAGTTAAAAGTGGTCCAAATGTTTCTAAAAAAAGTAAAAATATTTAATATTTTATAGGTTTCGAGTATCGGTTCAGTCAGGGTACCACTGTCTCTATTTGCTTGGAACAGGAGCAGGACCGACATTGATCGGTTCCTAATTTTACTACCCGGACCCTACCCGTTATTATAATATATCTACCCGGAACCTACCCGTTAGTGTCGGTTCCGGTCGGGTATCTGGGTACCCTGTACCCGTGCTCACCCCTAATTCCTATATATACAATTTATCATTCTCGAAATACGAAAAAATCATATTAATATTATATTATTAATATCATAATTATATTTGTATAGGAATTTTATAAATTATAGTAAGTGACCTAAATATTATTGGTTTAGTATACCGTATATATACACGGGTTCTGTCACACTCCCGCAGTCATAGCGGGCGATTGTCGTATTCTGAGACTGTCCCTAAAATCTTCAAACAGAATCAAGGAAAGACCCTTAGTAAATATGTCACTAATTTGGTACTTTGAAGGGACATGCAAGACACGTACTTGTCCACGAGCTACCTTTTCTCGAACAACGTGAATATCCATCTTGATATGTTTAGTGCGCTGATGTTGGACCGGATTTCCAGAGAGATAGACTGCACTGACATTATCACAGAAAACCAAGGTAGCTTTCTGAATCGGAAAGTGTAGCTCTAATAGAAGATTATGTATCCAACATGACTCAGACATCACATTAGCTACCCTTCGATACTCGACCTCCGCACTGCATCGCAATAAAGTAGCATGGCGTTTCGTTGACAAAGAAACCAAGTTGTCACCCAGAAACATTCAATAACTAGAGGTCGAACGCCTGGTAGCTGGACATCCACCCCAATCAGCATCTGTATAAGACATCATAGTAGAGACGGAGGATGGATATAAATGCAAACCATAATCAAGTGTGCCATGTATATATCGTATAATATGTTTGAGAGCATGCAAATGCTCATTCCTCGGATCATGCATGAATAAATACACATGCTGGACTGCATAAGTAATATCTGATCTCGTGAAGGTAAGATACTGAAGACCCCTACAAGACTGCGATATTGGGTGGGGTCCTCGTATGGTGTGCTAGTATGGGCACTGATCTTCGGTTTGGTATCAACCGGAGTAGACGATGACTTACAAGATAATATGTCAACTCTTTCAATAATCTCGGTTGCATACTTTTTCTGTGATAAAAATAGACTATTTGCATGACGAGTGACAGTGATACCCAAAAAATAGCTCAATGGTCTCAAGTCTTTCATAGCAAACTCTGAACTTAGAAGGGTCATGATAGACTTGCGCGGATTATCAGAAGAGGCAATCAAAATAATATCATCCACATATAACAGAATGTATGCCATAGAAGTACCACTATGATAGATGAATACAGAGTGATCAGATATGTTGTGAGAAAACCAATAGTAGATACAAAATCTGCAAACCTCTTATACAAGCATGTGGGGCCTGCTTAAGCCCATACAAGGACTTCTTCAGCAAACAGACATGATGAGGATAATTGGGGTTCCTAAATCTCAAGGGCTGATGCATGTAGACTGTCTCCTTAAGATCACAGTGTAAGAACGCATTTTTCACATCCAACTGATGAACGTGCCATGCTTTCGAGAGAGCCAGTCTGAGAACAATGCGATTGATAGCCGATTTGACCATCAGACTAAATGTCTCACCACAATCCACGCCAACCTGTTGAGTTTTACCATCACATACAAGACGGGCCTTATGCCTCTCAAATGAACCGTCATAATTTTTCTTATGAGTAAAAACTCACATAGAACGAATAATATTGACACCAGACGGACAGGGCACCAACTCCCACATCATATTTTCAATAAAAGCATTATATTCATCATCCATGACCATTTTTTAATTCGGGTCATGAAGGGCAGACACTGGGTTATGTGGTAGGGGTGATTTAGTGGCATTAGAATTTAAATCAAAATGTCTTTTAGGTTTAAAAATATTGCTTTGGCTATGAGTAACTGGCCCTTGACTAGAAATAGAAACGGATTAGACCGGGGATGTTGGCGGACTGCCTCGGGACTGGCTAGCAGACAGTGGGCCTGCTGGCCGAGAAATAGTGGGTGATGGACCTGGGTCACTGGATGGTGCGGTGGGCAGATTATTTGGGCCAGCAGGCAGTGGGCCCACTGGCAGACTTGACTCACGGGTAGGGTGGGCCCACTGCTGGAGAATATACGGGGAGAGAGCATCGTCCAAAAAGGTATAATTACTAGACACATAAGTGGACAATTTAGCAAACGGAAATTGAGTTTAGTCAAAAATAACATGGCGACTAATTATGATAAATCAAAATATTTGTACCCACGATGATTCGACGGATAACCCAAAAATACACAAGTGGTAGACCGGGCTTGAAGTTTATTGATTGTAGTGGACGGAAAAAGTGGATAGCACAAACACCCAAATACCCGAAGATGAGATTACGATGGATCTTTATCATAAAGAATTTTAAGTGGCGAGTGATATGCTAAACCATAGTTAGGAAGAATGTTAAGAAGGTAGATCGTCATTTGTAACGCATGATGCCAAAAAGAAAGAGGTAGTGAAACATGTGCTAACAAGGTTCGGATAATATTATTAATGGTACGAATTTTTCTTTCGGCCTTCCCATTCTGTGAGGACATATGATGACAAGAAAACCGAAAAGATATGCCACGAGTGTCACAAAATTCCTGAAATAACACATTATCATATTCCATACCATTATCACATTTAATGTTTTTAATTTCCCGTTCAAATTGGGTACGGATGAAAGCTCTAAATTTTAAGAATGTGTAAAAAACTTGAGACTTTTTAGACAAAGGAAAAGTCCACAAAAAATTTAGAATAATCATCCACAAATAAAACATAATAACGATAACCCACATAACTCAAAATGGGTGATGTCCATAAATCACTATGAATAATGTCAAAAGATATTGACGTACTAGAAGTAGAGGCTACAAACGGTAATTTAACATATTTTCCTAGAGGACAAGAAGGACAAATATGAGTACTACGCGTACTATTATAATCAATAAAATTATTATTTTGCAAAGAAGAAATAATAGACGACCCCGGATGACCCAAACGTGCATGCCATAAAGAAGGAGCAAGAGCGACAAACGTTGAAGATGTAGCTTGACTCGTGGAAATGGTGGTGGTGGTGATTGGATAAAGCTCTTCCCTACTATTACATCTCATTAGAGGTATTCCCGTCTTGAAATCCTTCACAGAAAATCCAAAAGGGTCAAAATTAACAGAGACCCAATTATTAATTATGAATTTTCGGACAGACACCAAATTTTTAATTAAGTAAGAGGCATGAAGAATATTTTTTAAGATGAGAGATGGATGCGGGAGAGACAAATTTACGTGACCGTAATCACGAATTGGAATTGACTGACCATTACCAACAGTTATACCATGATTATTACTCAAATTAAAATAAGATGAGAGATTACTTGGTGCGTATGTCATATGAGAAGTGGCACCGGTGTCCATACACCAATTTACGTCAGGAGGATTTAATCCAAGTGTGTGCATCACGGCCTCGATATCCGCGGGCTTTGGTACTGTCGCTAGGCCCGCAATAGTGAAGGCCTGCTGCCAAGGCCCAGCAGGTTGTTTTGCTGAATTAGTTGAAAAACTAGGCATGAGCCAATTCTGGAAATTGGCCCAGTTTGCTGGAGTTGCCGAGACGAAAGGGGAGTTCGGACACTGGCCACCGGCCCATCCGCACGGCCAGTTGGCCCAAAGCTGGGGCCAATAGTTCTGCGGCCCAGCTAGCCCACTGCCACCACGTCCGCCATTGCTCCGACCCCCACCACTGCCATCATCGCGGCCACCGCCACAGTTTTTGCCTATATTTTTATGAGTTTGTCCCTTTTTGCCGCCACAGTTGTTACAGTTTTGGCTAGAATTATCCGTGAATGAGTGAGGGTCATCTGACGTGGCCATCATCATGACAGAATGTGTTCCGGTAGCCGCCTTTTTAGCCAAGTTGGCTTCTTTTAGTGTGAGCATGGAACGAGACTGATAGAACAGTGGTAGTGGATTACTTTGACGAAGAAGTGTCCCAACGCCATTATAGGCCTCGGATAGGCCTGCAGCCATTTGAAGAACAAGACGATCAATGGTGACGAGCGCACCAATATTTTTAAGTTGATCCGCTAATTCCTTCATCCTTTTACAATAGGCCTAAACATTCGGAAAATCCTCCATGTTGACATGAGAAAATTCCTGCTCAAGAGTGACAACACGGAAATTCTTATTATCTTGGAATATATCACGCACCCTATTCTAGGTTTCCATCGCCATGGTGTCGGGTTCAATAATAGTCTACAAGAGGTCCGTAGAGATAGTGGAATAAATACACTGGAGAACAGTAGCATCAAGAGTCATCCATACCGCAGGGTCATCCTCTGGGTAGGCACATTCTCCTTGCCTGTTGTCGGGATGATGTGATGAAGGACTTGATGCGAGCGTGCATGAACTTTAAATAATCCTGCCCACATCGCGTATTGGACCTTTTCCATCATAAGAACAATAGGGATGTGGTTCTTGATGTTAGAGACTGTAAGGGCAGGATGAAAAGTGTTCTTTGAGGTAGACATACTGAAAGAACAAGAGGATAATTTAGAGATTTGGAAGAAAAATTTGGGAAGAAAAGAAGAAAGTTGGCTGTTGACCAAGGCACAGTTTCTGAGAGGACTGTGGAATGCGGAGAGAAGGAAAATATTTTCCCTAGATTTCTGATACCATGAAAGAGAATAATCGCTTGATTATTTTCATTAATGAAGAGGTCTATATGTACAATTTACAATCTCTAAATATGTAAAATCATATTCCTACAATACTACTAACATCATAATTACACTTGTACAAGAATTCTATAAATTATGATAAGTAACTTGTAACACCCCGTACTTTCGGGCGATTGTTTGAATAGCTAGGTGTATGTAAGTAGACCCGAGCCTTGGAGGATTTATGTCATATTCACGTACGCAAATGAAGAGCTTAGTATATAAAAGGATGTGGTCCCGAAATAATTTTTATGTTAAAAGTGTGACAACGCTGACTAGAAATGATATTTTGTGTATGGCAAAAGAGGCTACGGACGTATGTTATAGCACATGCCGATGATAATGGAGATATAAAGTGTGCTAAAATGATTACTAATTAAGTGAATTAGGATCAAAAATTAATTATGTGTGTAATTGGTATATGTTAGTAAGAGAGTTAAGTAAAGGTTAATATGGATAAGTATTAAAGGAAACTATTTCCATGTGGGATCATTTCATTAAAGAAGAGAGGTGACTAATGTATACATCTATACACATGTATAAGAGATGGTGGTTTCCTTTGGAATTAAATTACATCATTTGAGTGTAATAATTAGTGTGGGCCCCACTTGCATTTAAGAGAGGTCGTTATAATATATCTTATATACGAATTAATAGGTGGATGCAAATCAAAATAAGATATATTTGTTGTACGTTTCATAGTAGTGTATTCTTTCTTTCACTTTGGAAAAAATAGTATACTCCCACCTTGAGTATTTCTTTTGAACACCAACGTTTCCAGCAACATTTAGCTTTGCGATAAGTTGTCTTAAGGAGGAAAACGTGAGCAACAACATAATTGTCGTAGTCGCTTATTTTTAGACGTTCAGAATAGAGTGGGATGGTTTCAGTTTTTTTTAAGATTAAGAGTATAGGAGGTTGATCCCAACAATAAAGGTATGTTAAGGAAAATAATTTCCTCTTTTGGCATGTTCTAAGTACAAAACGTAAACGTAATATTATTTCGTAAATTATTCTACTCTTAGTAGTTAAGGATGTTCATGTTATTCATTCCTATGTTCAAAGCATGTCTAAATACGTTCCTAAATCCCTATTGAGGTATATAGGAAATATGTTAGTATTCATAATGTTAATCGGAGGTGAAGCGATATTACATCACTCCGACAAATTTATAATGTCTTATTATCATATCATTCATGCATTATATTCATGTACATACCCTGACCTTAAATGAGTTATATACTCTACTATATGTATGCATTATATATATGTATGGATTATGGAAAAAGGGAAAGCGTTATATACGCACACCACCTACGGCTGGTATAGATATACACGATGATGATTATGCCCACAGAGGTCGATATGATATGATATGATGGGATGCCCACAAAGGCTTGATGGCATTATATACGCATATGTATACGTATGACCGCATTGTGCATGACATTTAGGCATATTATGGCCCTCAGAGGCATTCTGCACAGACATGATACTTATGCATATTATGGCCCTCAGAGGCATTCACTGTTGGTTGGTTGTTTCTTGTCTCAGTTTACTTATATGTCTCTGTTATGCTATTCTTCATGCCTGACATACTCGATACATCAGTCGTACTGACGTCCCTTTTGTCGGGGAAAGTTGTGTTTCATGCCCGCAGGATCACGTAGGCAAGGCGACAATCAACATTAGTAGGTTGTTGACTCAGCGTATATTGGAGCACTCCCCTTGTTTTGGAGTGGCTGTCTAATCTCGGTACAATATTTTTGCATGTACATATGGGTATGGCGGGGCCCTGTTCCAACCTTATGATGTTGCGTACTCTTTAGAGGCTTATAAACAGTGTCTTGTGTATAGCAGTCAAGTATAGCCTTGTCAGCCTTAGTATGTATATATGCATGGGTTGAGTCCTTCTGTTTGTAAGATTTTACATAGCTTCTTTCCAGATTATCGTTTCTATGTGTCAGCAGGGCACTTTGTGACGGCCCTTGGGTCCATAGTTGGTTATGGTTAGACGTTAACTGTATGATTAGTGGTACTCGGCAAGTAAGGTCCGGATGCCCGTCGTGGCCTTCCGGTTTGGGTCGTGACATAACCTAAATATTGTTGGTATGGTATACCGTGTATATACACGGGTTCGTTCATAAAGCATACATTGCATGTCGACACAAAGTTGATTATGATAATTACTTTGAAATTCTGAACTTGACTTTATAACTAAATACTAGTAATATATTTTAATAAAAATATTTAAATTAGCAATTAGTAATTGATATCTTTAATAAAAAAAATGCAAGTAAATTATTTTTTAAATAAAATGGTTAATATGCCTTTAACATTTTTATAACAATTATAAATTCAAAAGTATCTCTATGAAAAAAGCTGAAAGATAAGTTGAAAGTGATCAACTTATGACTTTTGACTGATTTTAACTTATAAGATAACGTAAATAAGTAAAAATGCATTTATAAATCAAATTGAAGCTTAACCGAACGCCCTCGTATTCTTACATTAGCTAAACATTATATCTGAATAAGTTGATATGAATTATGATTAGTGCACGGTAGATATAAGACTTGGGTACGTACTACCCTCTTCATATTTTGAAATTATACTGAGTTTGTTATTATCATCAAACATCATGGATGTCCACTTCTTAAGAAGTGAAAGTATTGATACTTGGTGGTGGTGGGGATCCGGTGGGTAGTTGAGAAGCGTTACAGAAAAATTGGATCCGGAATTCACGTAGAGAGTAAGTGCCATAACAAGGGAGAAGAGAAAGAGAATCAAACCTCTCGTAGTTTAATGCTGCAAGGAAATTGAGTGGAGGTTTGGTTTTAGCAAAGGGTGATAAATAGAGGCAGGACAAACACACGCACACTCATACAAGTGTGTAATTTTGGGCTCCTCCCCCAGAAGACACGGTCTGATCATCTTGGGTGCCTTTATTGTTTTTGGGGAATCGCCTTTTTCTCTCATTAATTCCTCCAACACTCCCCCACTTTTTCTTTTTTCTTTTACTTTATTTTTGGTCTATGGATGTCAAATCATCCACAACCTCGTTTTATTTTACATAACGGCTTTGATTCTAAAACAAGTTTTATTAAAATAAAATTAATTAAAGTACACATAAACATTATAGTTATCAAAAAAATAAACAAGAAAAAAGTAATCAATCAATATTTGTGGTTTATATATGAGTTTAAGTGATATGCAATGTTAGTGTAAATAATATTTTATGATATCCTATTATTCAAAAGATATTTAGAAGCACATGTTTTTAAAATGTGAGATGCTTAATGTTAAAATAAGATTTATCATCTGTTATAAATATATAAAAATAATCTAATGATATAAAAATATATACACTAATAGTGTACACACGCTTACTTTTTTGTGACAGATTACATGACCTTTTAGGAGGGTCTTAACAACGAAAGTTGCGAGTTAAGGCCTTAAGGGTGTCTACGCACTGAAAATTAAGGTGGGTAATAAAATATTTGAATTCAAGTCCTCTTTGCAACAATATAGTAAGTCTTGCTAAAGGTTATTTTATATAAGCATAAATACTATGCCGTCAAATGGAAACCGTAGTTTTTACACAAAGTCATCCAAATGGAACGTAAGATCGTCTCAACAAGATTGAGGATCTAATGCTAAACATCATAGAGAGGTTCTAATTTTTTTTTAAAAAAGATCGTCATATATATTTTTATTTAAATTTTATTTTTAGTCTTTTTAGATGTGCAATCATTAATTAATGTTTCATAATTGATTTGTTTTAATAAATTCTTTTAATTGATAATATAGCTAATTCATTCAATCTCTTTTGAGACATTGTTGATCTAAGTAATATTTTATCAAATTTAATTTCAGAAAACTTCTTTCGGCCGAGGCAATAATTATAGAAACCATTAACATTATTCTGTAAGCAATATATGTATTTGAAAAAAACCAAATCTTTTTATTTGTAACTTGTAAGCTGACATAAATTATTGTTTGAGAGACTTTTCATTATTGAGTATAAGAATAGTAAAATGGAGAATGAAAAAGGTGAATATATGAATAATAATTGGGCTCATATAAGCTTTTACGATAAATGAGACAATAAAATAGCCACCAATTACGACGTAAAGTTATTCCATTCTCAATTATTGCAAGGATCACCACCTTATAATGTAAAAAAGTATTGTACTTTCTCTCCGAAAAAAATCTTCAAATTTAACAGCACCCACAACTTTTCTATAGGCTAAAATCTCAGTACTCCGTATTATAATCTATGCTAGAGTTAAACATGGAACAAACATGATATATATAGCGACGCAACTCGTATCTTTCTATTCTATTTGAAAGTTGAAATGCTTCTTTACAGAAAGAAATGCATAATCCTTCGTAAGAATATTGAAAGGAAGGAGTTTTAAAATATGCAAATTAAGTCAAGATTAGTCAACATATAAATAGGAGCAAAGGAATAGGTAAATAAATAAAAGAGTGAGTAATTAAATGCAGTTAAATTAAAAAGTATATTTGAATTGAGTTTAAAGGGTGGTACCTTTATCCTTACTTTGAAAATTGATATTTTTTATCTTTATAAAATTGAACAAGCACAAACCACCTCAACATTTACACCATATACTAAGGTATATGAATTGCATAACAATATATGACAACTAAGCAACTTGCATATATAGCCACAAGACGAATGATGAGCATAGGAGTATAAATTTCGGCCTTCTAGTGACAGGGAGTGGCCATATTTTCAAGGCAAAAAGAGAGGAGTTTGAGGAGAGAAATTAATTGGTCAAAGGAAATTAGTGAGAGAGAGTATGTTTATGCTATTGGAAATAGAAACAAATAAGAGTGGGCGTGATTGAGAACCAGAGTGGGTTGCACTGACTACCTGACACATAAAGTCTTTTGCCACCTACTTGTGGTTCCTCTTGTTATCGCTATGCAATTTGTTCTAACACATCGACAGGATCAGTGAAATTTAATCTATGATCAGTTACTAGTTTTATTAGATGATCAATTAATATTTAGTAAAATCAATTATAATTACTTGTTAAGTGACTATATAATATAAATACTTTAATTTAAACTATTAGCATATGCTCCTAGAACTTAAATAATTATTTAATTTAATATCAAAGTCAGACTCCTCCTAATTCATATCTAACACGATATTGAAATCCGATGTTATATTGTCCCACCTCCAAATGTCCAATTCCGAATGTGCCGGGGGAGGGAAAGGGGGTGTTGAGTCCTACATCGACGAGTTAAGGAGCTCTTTTTATGATCATGGACGAATCTCATCTTATGAGTTCAAAGTTCTTTTCTTAACTTGGTTAGAGTCAAGCTTATCACCATGCTTCAGATGTTCGAACATGCTGGTGATGTTGAGTCCACCATCGGTGGGTTAAGGAATATTTGGTTTCATTATAAAATTTTAGACAATTCTCATGTTAGCAGCTAAGTTTTAGGATTCTTATCAAAGTGCACCAATAGCTACTAGTACTACTTTTTTTTTTCTTTACTTATGTATGAGTGTACAATTTTATTCAATTATTAATCAGTCAAAAACAGTGAAAATGGTCGCACCTGTTACATAAAGTTATACATCTTTTACTTCTACTATTTATTGGGTTCATTCTGTAACTGTCTTCAATGTGTGCAGCGTAGCTGTCTATTTTCATGTTTCATCCACCCACAGCAATTACAATTCTTGACAGCTTATTGGTTCTTCAGTGATTACTACACTCTTCCTGCCAAAATCCCGCACGCCCTCCCTCTAACTCGTGCGCTTCCACTTACTTCCCATCATTTATTAATTTTTACTTGCTAATCCAAACACGCACTGCATCACTTTTAGAATTTACTCTCTCCCCTCCATTTTTTAAGTACACACGCAAAAGAATTTATAAATATTACTTTTTCTTTTTAATCGTCATGATGTAGGACTCAATTTGCGAGCCCCTAAATTACTTTCACAAGATACCTGCTATATCCTAACCAAAAAGTATTGCTAATAGTAAAGAGTATATATTTGAGTAAATTAAATTACATTTAATCTCTTCCTTAAATGAGTTTTTTATGACTATGTCTTTCTTGAAGTAGTAAAGGTAGAATTAAAAAAAAGAATTATTCATTTTCTAAAATAACATATATTTTAAAATAAATTTATTAAAATATAAGGTAAGACTGTACAATAGATTAAATAATAGAGAATAAGAAATGATAAAGAGAAGTTTGAGACAAGGCTTGATCGTATAGGTAGATCCAACACTTAGTATTTAGTCTTTCAGTGGGGAGTACAATGGCATCAATTATTTCTTTATGACAATGAATATGAATATAGTATACTTAAAATATTTCTATCACATATGTTATGCAGGCCAAATATAAAAGAATGAGTATCGATCTCAAATGTTAGTCTATTGATTGTGTACAATACAATTCCATTCAATTTAAGCATATATACTAAGAAGCCTCACGGCAGCAATTCCGTATGGTCAACGATGTAATAAGTGCAACCTATCAGACCATACTGCTTACTCGGGCAAATTAATTAACTATGCTTATTAAAAACGAAAGTTTTCAAATATTTTGAGGTTGGAAAGCAATTCTTTCTTCGGGTTGAACTAATGGAAAAGAAAAATGATAACTTACCCTAACAATTTATTTACATCAAATCAACTAATTTCACTTTAAAAATTAAAATATAATGCTAAAGAATGTATGTGTTAACAAAGATAATTCCGCTTGAGCTAACATTTTATCTACCTTACTACCTAGCTAGCTATAACATATATAGTCAAGAAGGTGGCTGCTTGTTCCATCATAGCATAGTGACAAATTCCCTCAATATATTAATAAGTTCTGTTTATTTAAGATGCATGGCCCTTGCTTCTAATAATAATAATAATATTGTTATGAATTATTAGTCTGGTTAGAATAATGATTGACAATTAGATAATGAAGAATCTAAATAATAATGTGGGGTCCTTCAACCGGCCTGCCTTCTTCTCTAATCTCTTAGAGGAACGGAAAATACATTAAAACGAAAAGAAAGGGAAAATTTAATTATTTGGAATTTACACAAATAAAAAGAAAATGAAATAGACAAATCAAATAATACAGCAAAACCATCATTTTCAAGGGCAGTCAACGATTCTCCCACCACCTTTCCAGGAACTAAAATTAATGTCATCCTGTTACATTTGTACTCTTTTCTTTAAATTATCCAACAATTTCTTTTTCCCCTTGTTTTGGTAGAAGTAGCACTACATATCTGGCCAATGGTTTCCCAAATGATTGGCATTTCTGTTATGCTTTATTTTTTAAACCTAAATTTTACCTTTGTATAAGTAGTCCAATTGGTAATACTCTCTCCGCTTATAAATAAATTGTGTTTTAAATTTTTTATTTTATTTTAAAATAAGTAATTCTTTAGAATTTTAAAAATAAATTGACCTTATTCTTCATAAATTACCCTTTTACATAATCAAGAATCATTAAGTAGTTTTTTCTTTTTCTACATATTAATTAAGGATAAGTTAGTAAAAATATTCATAATTTTTTAGAAGTGAGCGATTTCTTAAGGGGGTGTGCATCAACTAAAAAATCGCTTATTATGGAACGGTGAGAGAATAGACATTTCCTCATTCCAAACAGTCTTTAATTCTAAAAATATGCATGCCGTTATTTCATAAATTTCAAGTACTAATTGTTGATCATATACTTCTTTTATTGTAATATATAGCCTTCTTGAATAGAAACCTAGGCATTTTCATATGTTCGTGGTACGAGTCATATAGCTTCATAGGAGATGCTTCAAATATAAGGACCATTTCAGCCATTCATATTTGTCCTATACTAAGTAGGCGTTTGGACATTTTATATCAGCGTTTGTTTATCTATTTTACATAAAATTTCAACTTCAATTTCATATCATAATTTTAAATCCCAAATTATCTAAAAAGGCATGATTTGGGATTCAAAATTATGATTTTAAAATTTTTGAATGTAAAACTTGACCCATAAGTTTATATATTATAAAAAGACCCAATTGTTGGCAGATATATTTACCAATCATGTTTACGAACTATTTATATCAAATATAAAAAAAGATCTGCAAGTTGCTAGTATATTTATAACAAAATTTACGCTTACCAACCATTTACCAACTAAATTTACTTCTACAACTCATGTTAAATTTTTCTTTCTATTGAACTAAAGTTTGATCAATTCATTATGTGTTTTTTGAAAGGCATTCCAGTAGCGTATTAATTTTGTTAAGAACTATGACTTACTCATTTGGTTAGATTGTATAAGATCTGAGAAAGTTTTGATGATTTTCACAACTTTTAAGATTTTTATGCCTATAAAAAAATATAACTTATAAAATTCAAATTGCATGTTCAAACAAAACTTTACTTCAAATCATTATGATTTCTATCTCATAATTTCAAATCACATCGAAACGGCTCTGAAATCCAATTTCATGTTATCCATAGGCTTAGTAAAAACGCAATGTTTCAGGGTCGAATTAGCCTATGAATATATTTGTAAAAAGTTATAGATTGAGTCACATATATAGTTTAAAATTCACTCTCTTAATTCATAATTCATGACGTCATTTATTCTAAATTCACCCCTACATATTATTCCCACTAGAAATAAAACAAGGAGACATTTTGAATGCTTATTAAACTAAGCAAACGTCATTCTTCCGAGTTAGTCTGACTAGAGGCATAGAATGAGGCTTCACATCAACATGGCACAATTTTAATTGTCACGATAATCAAGAAAAAAGGAAAAGGATTATTTAATATTGAAATTTTGTTTCACTTATATATAATAGATTAATTTGTCCATAAATCTCTCAAAGAGTAAAAATAAAAAGACTAGATCTAAATTATTTTATACAATATATATAAACAAGCAGAAAGAACTGGTAAAGTTAAATGTCATATGACCAATAGGTCACAGATTCAAGCTGTGAAAAATAGTCTCTTACAGAAATACAAGATAAGTCTGCATACAATAAACTCTTGTGGTTCAGCTTTTTCCTATACCCCGCGCATAGTGGGTGCTTAAAAAGTGCATCGGGGTGCTTTTTTTTATATATATATAAACAAGCAGGAAGAAAAGTAAAGGGAGTGCAATTCTCCGTGATAAAATGAGGGCTCACGAGCATCACTATGAGAATCAGTTTCCAAATAAGTACCAACCATATTATCTTGTGTTGGAATCTTGGAAGTGGGGTCTTCAAGGTAGACATGGTCTTCTTCTTCCCCTAACTAACTTGGGTTCAACAACAAAAAAAGAAAACATAGGAAATTGTTGCAAAGATTGGACAACCACGATGATGAAGAAATTAATTAATTTAATGCTTATCTTAATGAACTACTCATTGTGTTAGTATTAAACAAATGAAACCCCATTACCTTCCAATTAGAGAAGCTAATGTTGCGGCAGAAACATGATGATGGACCACTAAAATTAATTAGGCTCTCAAAGAAAGACAGCATTATCTTTTGTCCTTCATGTGAAGAGCACCTAATTATGGTTTTTGGCTTTCGGGATCTTTTGACTCACAAATGTTCTACATGTTCTCACCTTTCTGGAACTCGCTTTTCCATTAGTGGATTCTTATCCCATGTTTATTGCACTTGATCTAGATGTAGATGCACCAATTACCTTTCCCTTGGATTATATGCACGGAGTTATAAAAAATCAAAATGTTAATAAATTATACTACATCTAGTCCCTATTATCTGCGGTTTAAGGTTTTCATTACTTAAAAAATGAAATTTCCACAGATGTTTCTGTCTGAAATTCATAGGGAAATCAGAACTTTTTGACAAAAACAGTTGAAAACATCTTCAACGAAATGAATTTTCGACGAAGCATTGCATTTTACTAGCGTCTTCACACCTCTTAAAAATATTTTGATACGGATCATAAGATTATTTGTCTAAATAGCGCACCATTTATCTCTCATTAAATATTTCAATTATTAATTAAAGCTCTCCTAATTGAAATAATACGGGTAAGGGTAGGTTTTAAAAAATTATAAATATTATTCATTTTTAAATATCAAATGTTTGAAAGTCAGACTGATATTTGGGACCCGGAAAGTATATACTTACTATATTATAAGTATAGTGGTATTTCGTACCGATTTAAGTTTCTGAATCCGCTTCTTCATCTAACTAAAAGCAAGACACGCTTAATAGAATTGTACTGCATCTTTAAACAGTAATACGTTGGTCAAATTGATCATAATTGGACTGCCCTAATCAACTCTTCAATTTTCATTTCAAAAAGAGAGGGAAAAAGAAAAAGAAAAAGAAAGGCTGAGAGATGTAAACTAATTTGTCGTGATTGCATCGTGTAGGTCTCAAGTTGAGATTAATTAAAAGTAAGTAGCGACTTTAATTGGAATATTTAAAGTCCTAAACAGCCGACCAAGTTAAGGGTTATCCACGTGAAGGATGAGAGGAGTGATCGTTTTGGATTCGACTCTTCTTACTCATGCCCACCTGCTACCTTTAATTTGTTTGTCATCAACTTCTTTAATTAATTAATATATAATTTTGCTAATGTCCATTATTTTGGCTTTAGCATTATGTCAACCCTCTCTTTTCACATCAATTTGATTGACATTATTGATCATATATACTCCCTCTGTCCCAAAAAATTTACCTACTTTCTTTATTAATTTATCTCAAAAAGATTGACATCTTTCTATATTTAGAAATAATTTACCTTTATGAAATCATTTACAATCACACAAATATTTAAGATTTGTTTTGAATCACACATTTCAAAAGTCTTCTTTTATTTTTTAAATTTTGTGTCAAATTAAACTAGGTCAATTTTTTTGGGACAAAGGAAGTATATCTTGTTTTCGTGTAGGAACAAAAATGCTTGCCATTTAGCCAAGTATTGTTGTTGGTCTCGTTGATGTTAACAAGTCTTTGTATATATTGAGCTTTTAAGTCCCTTTCACTCGACCGGATGGTTAAACTGGAAAAAAAAAATCCTTTCACCTTTAATTAACTATTGAAGACTCAAAAAATGATATGAATCTGTTTCCATAGACAAAATCTCGAATTTGAATTCTAAGAATTGAAAACTTCTTAGTATGGAGCATTTTATTCTCCTTAATAAGTGTATCCCCTTTCCATCTAAATCTGGATCAATCAAATTAATGAGCTTCTGATATCAAATTGTTAAAAGAAAAAAAGTCGCTATCACCTTTCATTTAAAAAATAGTGCTGTTTTGTTAAGTCAATCGTCATGAGAAACTAAGTTTCAAACATCATGCAAAGCTAACTAAGCATCATACCAATCAGTGAGCGACTATGAGGAGAGGCCAATATTTTTTAAACCCACTAACTAGGTATTAGCATACCATTTGAGACTTTTAATTCAATACAATTACCAAGTATGAAATCTGAACTGCTTAAAGATACTTCCGTCAAGCCTTTTCAATTTTCCAACTTTAAATTAAACGCCTTGTTCTTCATTTGAAATAAGATCAACTAGAATGTTACGAGTGGTATTTTTTAAACCATATATTTCTGAAAATTGTAATTTAATACTAGTATTAAGGGTACGTAGCAAAATTTGTGAAATACAAAAAACTTAGTGTAAATAATGAATCTTGGTCCTAACTCAACCCCACGTAAAGAATGGATCTTGGGCCTAACTCAATCCAAAAAGTTAACTTGTAGGATGAGGATTGTCCAAGTTCATATAAGGAGTCCATGTTCTAATTTCATATCCGACGTGGACTCTTAACACTTAGCGCATCTTATAAATTAAACTTTTTCTTTGGAAAATCGAATAAATTAGTTCAGTATCTAATTCCAAAAATTAATTAGATCTGATCCCATCCCACGCCCCTGGCTCCTTCTACTTGCAAACCAATAGTGAAATGAGGGTGTCTTGACTCTCGATAGTTCAATCTCTCACTCGCCCTTTAATGACTCCTAATTTCCCTTTCATTTTGACGTGGGATTTGTTCAAGACAAGCTTCACAATGAATCCCCTTACCAGTTCAACCGCTAGTCCGTAGGTTGTTACGCTTACATCAACCTTAAAGAATCACTATTTTCGCTGAAGTTTGTTCTATCATGTCACACTGGGTGGACATCAACTGGCTACCATTTAGGACAGTCCAAGTCCAACTGTCAATGTATTGTCTGGTGGCCTAGCCTTTTAGGTCTCACGGCATCCCCTTGGGCGTTAATTGACAAAGTGCTTCGATTGTTGTATCTTGCACCAGCTTTTCATGAATGATCCCTAACAAACTTATTGCGAGTTCAACGGGCCGGCGATTTGCGGGTTACGTTTGTTACGGATCGACTTCATGCTAATGCTAGCTCTTAACTGTAAAGATAGAGGTTTTGATTCAACATCTTTGTCTCCTTTCTACTTCCCTTCTTTCACCTTAGGAATAGTAGAAATATCCATCCCCCCCCCCCCCCCAGCTAGCTAACTAAATATTAAATCGGCTGTTAACTCAACAAAAAGGGGGGGGGGGGGAGAGGAAAAATCACTGACATATTCTAAGTTATAATATTAACAGAAAATAAATGAGATTTTCTAAGTTACTATATTAACAGGAAATTAACGATTCTAGCTAGGTTCATTACCCAACGAGCAACTTCATCTGGATTAAAGAATTGTATCCTATTAATTATTGTTTTTAAGCTAATTGAATAATGCAGAAAAAACATGAACTATTAGAGTCTATAGTCGATTTTCCTTGATTAATTAACCTCAGTTGAAACCAAATAAATACAGTTTCTACCCTCCTGCCAACTTGGAATTGCTAACTTATTATATGGATGAGCCTCCCCAGCAGCAAAGTGAAAATTAAAAGTTATATTAATATATAGTAGCTTTAAACACAATAATTAAAAAGGTAGGAACTCCTTTTAGGTAGTAATTATAACTAGTCATACTAATCTATTTTTATGTAAATGCTTGTTTTAAAGTGTAGATGATCTGTCTGTAATGATAACTTTATTGAAGTGTTATTTAAAAGCTTTCTAAACACTCTGAAAAAGGTCATCAACTTAAATAAATAATTAGAGGGTACTTTGATATCCATTTATTATCTTCTTATAAAAAGTAATAAGTAATAAATCGAGGTTACGGCATGATCAGCAATAGGACTTAGAGAGCAAGAAATCAGAAACTGTGTAGTTTAACTAGAACAATATGATTATAACTTTACATTAGTTACAAAATAAATAATCCAATAAACAAATTTAAATATCTTTTTTCTCATTCCTCTCTGTTGCTTTTATTATTCACTGTATCCAGACAATTAGAGTTATGTCACGAACCAAATCGGAGGGTCATGACGGGCAACCGGACCTTACTTGCCAAGTAACGCTAATCATATATTTACCAACTAATCATAATTAAGCATGAGCCACGAAGGCCGTCACGAGGTAACTTGCTGACACATGAAAATAGTAAACTGGAAAGGTGTCACATAAAATCCTGCAATCAGAAGCACCCAACATATGCATTTATACATACTACGGCCACCAAGGCCATACACGACTACTATACAAAGGACAACTTTCTACAAGCCTCTAAAGAGTACGTAACATCATAAGGTCAGGACAGGGCCCCGCCATACCCCTATGCATATCCAAAATATCGTACCACGACTAGACTGCAACTCTGGAACGAATAGAGTGCTCCAATATCAGCTGAACCAGCAACTACTAGTGTGGACCGTCACCCTGTCTACCTAAGCCTGCGGGCATGAAACGCAGTGTCCCCCGACAAAAGGGACGTCAGTACGACTGATGTACCGAGTATGTCAGGCATGAATAATAGCATAATAGAGACCTGGAAGTAATATGAGACAAGAAACAACCAACCAGTAGAGAATGCCTCTAAGGGCCATAATATGCCTAAGTATCATGTCTGTGCAGAATGCCTCTAAGGGCCATAATATGCCTAAGTATCATGTCTGTGCAGAATGCCTCTGAGGCCATAATATGCCTAAATGTCATGCACAATGCGGTCATACATATACATATGTGTATATAATACCATCAAGCCTCTGTGGGCATCCCATCATATCATATCGGCCTCTATGGGCATAATCATCATCGTATATATCTGTACCAACTGCAGGTGGTGTGCTTATATAACGCCTTTCATTTTCCCATCCCCATACATATATAATGCATACATATAGTTGAGTATATAACTCTTTTGAGGTCAAAGGTAATACATGAATATAATGCATGAATGATAATAAGACACTCTGAGTTTGTCGGAGTGACGTAAAGTCATTTCACATCCGATTAACATTATGAATACTGAGATCTTTTCCATATACCTCAATAAGGATTTAGAAACATATTTAGACATGCTTTAACAATAGGAATGAATAACATGAACATCCTTAACTACTAAGAATAGAATTATTTATGGGACAATATTACGCTTACGTTTCGTACTTAGAACATGACAAAAGAAAGAAGAATTTTTTTTAACATACCTATACGTTAAACTTATATTGTTGCTCATGTTTGCTGCCTCAAGATAACTTGCTTCCAAAATTGAATTGTTGGGACATCTTTTCCTTCTTGGTGTTCGAAAGAACACCCAAAATATAAAGTACTAATCATCGAAGATCATTTATGGTTGTTGCAAAAGTTTATGAATAACTTCCTAAGCTAAACGTTGCTATGCTAATTGGGGAAAATGTTACTAATTTTGTATATCTCTCCTATTTCTCACAAGGAAGAGCTACTAAACATATATCTTTCTCCTATTCTACACGAGATCATCTCCCAGCGAATAGTGGAATCCACTTGGTCATTTAAGTGTGCTGTAATGATAATTACATCCCACCATAAAGTGTCACCAAAACAAATTATAAGCTTAGTCACTAATCCCTTCCTTATATTACCACACGTAGAATTTCACCTTGTTCCAAACTTATCCATTAAGTGACTAATTAATTCCTTTAGATCACCCTCCACATTTAACTCATCACACACATAATTAATTTTTGATCTCAATTCACTTAAATATCAATTACTTTTAACCCACTTCATATATCCATTATCATGGTCATGAAATATAGCACTAGTACATAGCCTTTTTTTGCACACACCAAATATTATTCTCCACAACCATCATCACACTTTTAAGTCCTAAATTATTTCGGGACTTCATCTTCTTATACGACGAGCCCTTTATTTACATGCTTGATATGATCGAAATTCTCCGGGAATCGGGTCTACTTTCATACATCTAGGTGCTCAAACCATCGCCCTAAAGTACGGGGTATTACATCCTTTTCCCCTTAGAAACATTCGTCATCGAATGTTGGGTGACATATCTAAGGATTCTAACTCTTGGGTTTCTCAAAAATTTTCTTTGCAGAACTTCCTTTATAAATAGGACTATCTGGATTCCCGTCACGTAGCTAGAAAACATAACCACCGCTTCACGGGCCATATAATATAACATACATCATTACTTCCGACCTCACACGATCCCCAAGCATTAATTATAATAATATGAAATATAACTCACCTTATGCTTCTCTCGGAATCTCGGCGTTGGTCTGAAATAGGTAGGGATATTTGCATTTCATCTCCTCTTCCGCCTTCTATGTCATTTCTTCTACATTTTTATTCCGACAAAAAACTTTCATGGAGGCTACTTCTTTAGTCCTCAACTTGCGCACTTGTCGATCTAAGATAGCAATAGGAACATCTTCATATGATAGATCCTCCGTAACCTTCACATCGTCAATTGGTACAATTCGGGAAGGATCCCCAACACATGCTCTTAACATAGAAATATGGAAAACTGGATGAACAAACTCTAACTCCAAAGGCAAGTCCAATTCGTAAGTCACTTGGCCGATTCGTCGAATTATGCGATATGGCCCAAATCCCAATGTACTTTGGATTGAGTTGTCCCTTTTCCCCAAATCTCATTACACCCTTCATAGGAGAGATCTTCAAAAAGATCCAATCATCCACTTAAAACTCTAGGTCCCACCGTCGCACATCTAAATACGACTTCTGATGAATTTGAGTGATTAACATTCATTCTTGGATAAGCTTTACATTCTCTATGGCTTGGTGCACTAGGTTAGGCCTGAATAATTCTGATTCACCTACTTCGAACCATTCAATAGGAGATTTACATTTTCGTCCATGCAAAGCCTCGTATGGAGCTATTTTAATGATAGCATGATAATTGTTATTGTATGCAAATTCAATAAGGGGTAAATGATCATCCCAACTTCCTTTGAAGTCTAATACACAAGCTCGTAGTATGTCTTCGAGCGTTTGAATCGTACGCTCGGCCTGCCAGTCTGTCTGAGGGTGGAAAGTTGTGTTAAGATTAACTTGGGTGCCTAAACCATGAAAGCAAAAAATCTCCTTAACGTACAACTTTGCGTAGTCCTCGGTTGTGTAGGTAGTTTTGACCGCCAGAAATTGAGCTGATTTTGTCAGTCTATCAACAATCACCCGAATAGAATCAAACTTATGATAATTGCGAGGTCAACCTGTAATGAAATCCATAGTAATCACTTCCTATTTCCATATCGGGACCAATGTTTTGAGTCACGCCGTCGGGCTTTTGGTGCTCTACTTTTACTTGCAGACAATTTAGACACTGAGCTACAAACTCCGTAATGTTCATTTTCATGTCATTCCACCAATACATACCTTTGAGATCATGATACCTCTTAGTAGATTCAGGGTGAATGGAATATCACGTGCAATGGACCTCCGTCATAATCTTATCTCGTAACCCTACTACATTAGGAATACACAAATGGACCTTCCAATATGCTCGAATGTTGCGATTCTGTTTTGTTAGATATCCTTCTTGATATTCCCTAAAAATAGGATCTTCATCATGACGTTCCTTTTCTTCCAGTATGAGGGATGACCTTACTGTATTCTGAGTCATAGGGCTATCACTATCTGAATCCTCCAATCGCACTCCCACTTAGCTAACTGATGCAGTGCCTCAGGTCAACTTCACTCATTCGTCCTCATATTAGTCAAGCCGCTTGTGGGTGAATGATTATATTGTCAACTTAGCTTTATTTACTAACTTGTGTGCTAAAAATTCTTATATTTGTAGTATCTCAATCATGAACACTTTATGGACAATGTCATCGAATCTAAAGTGCGCGTATCATCACAGTTAACTCTCATTCATGGTCTGAATGAAGTCTCTTCTTTCTGTACTTTATCACTACTCGTAATTATAAATAACATCATTTCCTTACTTTTTTTTACACTTGTTCACTCATTTTCTTACTTGTCGTACTCGTCTTAATTCTAAAATATTATGGTATACATACGTACTCTCAAACATTACTCATGATTCCAATCTTTGGTGTTACTATCCCTTAAAGGATGATTTGTTAACTTATTCCCTTATTCTATAGGTGAAAGATTCTGAAGAATTTGCATTACATGACGTTGTCCTACTATATCCAAACATGGTCATTATTCTTGGATTCAAATCCCTTCACTTGCCTCATGGCTAAGACTTTCTGTCAATGACGCTTTGGGAAAAGATTTCTTTGATCTCGTTAAGCTGTAAACCCATTACTTTATCCATCTCATAGAACCTTTGGTCAGTTCAAAAAATGCTCATAGACATCTATATTTTCCTGACACTTTATCTTCATTACAATGTCACGATCTCTTGACATATATCTTTAGTGTCTACCTTGTATCCATAGGCGTCATTGGCCCCTTTTCACCTGTTTAGGTGCTAATCTCGAGCTTTATTCACTGTTACTTTCGTATACATACTTTTTGAGAGGTATGAATGCATATGTTATGGAACCGATGCTTCGTATGTTTATATCCAATTCATGGTGTTACATGATCCCATGACTTGTCAAGATTTCTTGTCTTGTCATTATTAGATCTCTCATCGACCGAGTGCTCATTCGTCTTACCTTTACATTTCTATTTTAAATTGCTTTGGGAGGTCTCTTATCTCAAAGTATTTCTCATACTGTCTTCCTGACATTAGAGGTTCGTTACCTTTTGCCAAAGAGTTCTTACTATCCCTCATCTACCATTGGTCCTTACGTTGTTCTGGAGTAATCATACATTTGTGAAACTTGCATAGTTATAATCACATGCTCACGTTTGCTGCCTCAAGATAACTTGCTTCCAAAATTGAATTGTTGGGACGTCTTTTCCTTCTTGGTGTTCGAAAGAACATTCAAAATATAAAGTACTAATCATCTAAGATCATTTATGGTTGCTGCAAAAGTTTATGAATAACTTCCTAAGCTAAATGTTGCTATACTAATTGGGGAAAATGTTACTGATTTTGTATCTCTCTCCTATTTCTCATAAGGAAGAGCTACTAAACATATATCTTTCTCCTATTCTACACGAGATCATCTCCCAGCGAATAGTGGAATCCACTTGGTCATTTAAGTGTGTTGTAATGATAATTACATCCCACCGTAAAGTGCCACCAAAATAAATTATAGTGTAATACCCCGTACTTTCGGGTAATAGTTTGAGCACCTAAACGTAGGCAAGTAGACTCATACTCTGGGAAGTTTATGTTGCACTCACGTGTGCTAATAAGGAAATTAGTATATAAAAGGATGTGATTCCGAAATAATTTTGGATTTAACAAGTATGACGACGGGGATTAATAATAATAATTGTATATCCCCAAAAAGGTTATGGACTAGTGTCGTATTACAAGAATTATGACATTTAGTATAAGAAGGTTTTATAAGTCGTCAGAATTTAAGTGAATTGAGATCGGGAATTTATTTGTGTGTATAATTAATTAACTGTGGGATTAATTAATGATAATTGTGGAGACAATACATATAGTGGGGATTTATACGTGTAACCTTATAAGCGTACCATCGGAATGAATAAGCCTTATGAATATACGGTGGCAGCTTCCCAGTGTCTTCAAGACACTTACCCTTAGACATTAAATATTTTCATCTCCTCAATCTTCTTCATCTCTTCAAACTATCTTCACCAAGCATCTGTAGGAATCTTTCCATGGATAAAGATTTGTTGCACTCTAAGCAGAAGGAGTAAAACCTCAGTCGGTAGTCGCTGGAATTCTAGACCAAATTGGAGATTTTATGTAAGTTTTCATATAACCAAAAAGGGAGAAATATGTGGTGTTCTAGACCTTAATTCCAGTTAAATTGAAGCCTTGAACAAGCCTAAGAACTCAGAAACCCAAGTCGTGACCCAGAGCTTCCTCGAAAATCAGTTTTTTGGGTCTGGTTTCTGCTTGTCGGAACCTGAGCTCGGCGAAAAGTTATCCGGCGATGCTCGTCGCTACTCTGAAAAGAGGTAATCCTTCTTGTTCTTAAACTTATATGAATCATAGAACATGATTCTTACTATTTTAAGACGATTATCGAAAATGCTAAGTTTGGGTTGGGTGTTGTTTGGACTGCCGTAATTGTAAGGTGTTGGGGTTGCATGTGAAATTGTTGTACTATTTTGGATATTATAGCAGTAAGAAGAAGGATTAAGAAGGGTTGATTGTGTGGTTATATGCATAGATTTCGACATAGAAGAAGTATAGATTCTACGCGTACAAAGCATTCGCTAGAATGTCTCAATGAAGCGATTTCTAGTATATTGATCCGATTATGATGTAAATCATTCATATGGTGTAGATAATCACTTATAAAGCTTGCAAGGATCCGCAGAACTTAGATAATTTCGACAACAAGGTATGCAAGGCTCTTTCTTTCTTTTGGCATAATTCTATATGTGAAACATAACCATCGTGTTGCTACATAAATTACTCTACTCTTAGTAGTTAGGAATGATCAAGTCATTGACTCCTATGTTGAAAGAATGTCCAAGTATGTTTCTAAGACCTTAATAAGGCACACCGGAAAAGATGTTGATGTTCTCAATGTTAACCAATGGTGTAAAGGATATTATGTCACTCCGGATGTTTTATTATTATTCATGCATTTCATTTGCATTGCATTCATATATTATCCTGGACCACTTGTGCTATGCACATTACTATATGGTAAATATTATATATATATATATATATATATATATATATATATATATATGTATGAGAATTGGGGAAAGGGAAAATGGTGTTATATACGCACACCACCTGCAGCTGGTACATACTATCACAAAAGAGCCCGAAGAGGCCAATATGATGTGATGCCATTGTGTGGCGATATAACTTGATGCCCACAGAAGCGGTTATGGGAGGATTCCTGTGTGAACATTAATATACCGCATTTGCATTGTGCATACATTCATTAACCATTATATGATATGGTGCCCACAGAGGCTGTTATGGTAAGGAAAATGCCCGATGAGGCTGATGTATATGGAAACTGCATTGTGCATAACATTTAGGCATATGTATTAAGGCCCTCAGAGGCATTTACTGATGTTCAGTTGTTTCTGTTTCAGACTATGATATATCTTTGTTATGTTATTTCTTATGCCTAACATACTCAGTACATCAGTCATACTGACGTCCCTTTTGTTGGGGATGCTGCGTTTTATGCTCGCAGGTTCATATTGAGAGAGTGACGGTTCGCCCTAGTAGGTTGCTAGTTCAGCTGGTATTTGGAGCACTCTATTCGTTTCGGAGTTGCGGTCTGGTCGTGGTATGTTTTACTCTTTAGAGGCTTGTAGATAGGTGTTCTGTGGTTAATTGTCATGTATGGCCTTGTCGGTCTTGGTATATAAATGTGTAAGTTGGGGCTTTTGGGTTAAAACTTTATATAATCTATCACGGCTCAGTCCGTGTTTAAACATGATTAAGGGTAGAGTGTATCTGTGGTGCCCGGCGGGTAGGGTCCAGGTGCCCCTCGCGACCCTCCGGTTTGGGTCGTGACAATAAGCTTAGTCACTAATCCCTTCCTTCTATTACCACACGTGGAATTCCACCTTGTTCCAAACTTATCCATTAAGTGACTAATTAATTCCTTTAGACCACCCTCCACATTTAACTCATCACACACATAATTAATTTTTAATCTCAATTCACTTAAATATCAATTACTTTTAACCCACTTCATATACACATTATCATGGTCATGAAATATAGCACTAGTTCATAGCCTCTTTTTTGCACACACCAAATATTATTCTTCACCACCATCGTCACACTTTTAAGTCCTAAATTATTTCGGGACTTCATCTTCATATACGACGAGCCCTTTATTTACATGCTTGAATATGACCCAAATTCTCCGGGGCTCGGGTCTACTTTCATACGTCTAGCTGTTCAAACCATCGCCCGAAAGTACGGGGTGTTACAAGAAAATATCGTTTACTATTTTTTCGTGTTTATCAAAGCATGAGCAGACACAAAGAAGAAGGGTCAACTGCGAAACATTATTTGCAGTAAATTTCTCGAAGTTAAAAAAGTAAGCATATCCAGTAATCCAAATGAGATTAATTTTTTTTCCCTTAAACAATAGACCCTCTTGTATGAGCTCCAAGTTAGGGGAACACCTAGCAGTTTATGATAAGAACTTTATTAGTATTTTCGAATTTTCTTTCATTAATATTGGGATTGGTATAAAATAATATGTTCCGTACAAGAGCAGCCCATAAAATAGATGAAGCAAAAAAGTGAAAGGGAAGAAAAGAAAAGATTAGGACATGTTGCAGCATGCCTAGATAACGACCAAGCTAAGAACATCTATTTTACTGAATTTAATTTTATACTGTTTATCCTGACTTTCATGCCTATAGGAACTGTACTTTTATCTTGAAAAATAATATGTTCAGAATAGATCTTTTTTAGTGTACATCAAGAATGTACGTGAGGATGTTGAAAAAGTGATGATTAAGTTATTACTCAATAAATAATAACTATAGGAAGACAGCATTATATTCAATATGGCATGTTTCATTGAATATAAACTTATTATAGGGTCCTAAATCTGATCAACAATATCCATAATAGGAAATCCAACAGACCCCTCTTTAGATTTTTTGTGTTTATTAATAAAATAAAATAAAATAAAATAAAATAAAAACCTCTGTCTGCTAAAATATTCTAATTAGGTTTAGACAACAAAATCTTTGTTCCGTGAAATCAAGATCCTAATTAACCCAAACCTTTATTAATTAGGATCTTGCAATATCCAGGACAAGATTTTAAAATATGAACTTTGGTGGTGCCATTGTCCGATTTAAAAAATTAGTATAAAAAAGATTTATGAATCTTTAGTACTTTTTGTGGACACTTGCTATTTTGAAATTCATTACAATATTAATCTAGTTCCGGCTAGATTAAAAAAGAGAGGAAAATAGTAAGCCTTTATCATTTGGCATAGGCCAAGATCTACTAATTAGAAGGACAATTTACTGGCTATACATCCACATGAATGATCTTAGTGAGAAATATAAACTATTAAATTTGGTGCATCGAAGTATTGTGCTGTTACCAAAAACTCCTATCTGTTAGTCTATCCACATTCGAGCTTCTTTTGTATTTTATTACTAGTAGTTATTGCTTCTCGATCGTTTTGAAATACTGTTATTTTTTTATTCACTCATAAGCCAATTGATATTTGTTCTCGCCCCAAATTCTGTTCTCTTCCATTTTATCGGCTGACCGTATCGGGAGACAAATTGATTTCTTAACTTAAGCGATTTGGGCTTGAAACGGAACTCGAATTTCCAGCAATGGGTTCCCCAATTACTCCAGAAAGCGTTAGGACGGTAGTATGAGTAAACTAAGAGGTAAGAAACATGAATGCAGTTGAGTACAGTAAAGTAAAGGATAAATATAGATAAAAATTGAGTTGTTTGATTGATTGGTTGTTTTGTATATACAAAGAATGATCTTATTTATAGTACAAAAAAAGGAAAAAAAATTGTACAACGTGATCCCCCCCCCCTCCATTTCAACCATCAAGTAACCCACTAAGTTCAATGGCCGATTATGGGGGAGGTGGTGCCGATTTTCTCGCCCTCTACTCCTCTTGCTCAGATAATGGCCCTTTATTTTAGCTGTTGTTGGCCATTACCGCTTCTAGGGGTTCGAAAACCTTTTTGACTTGGTCATTGAGGCGTCTGCATCTGAGTGGGTCCAGTCGTACCTCTAACTAACAACTCGGCTAAGATGCCTTAGTAGCCGATGAAGTTCTTGTAGTCGAAGGCTAGGAGTAAATTCGGCTCTGGAACGGTTCGGTTGTCACTGAATTAGGCTAAACACTTAAATTACTTTTGAGTGTTAACAATTGCCCCCTACATTAACTCGAGTGTGAATGTTGAGTTGATGTATCCGAAAGTAGCAAGTCGTTTCAGTCTGACAGTCGAGCATGTCACTTCAATCATCTCATCTTCAGTGCATGCAATGATGATTACTTCTGAATTGGTTGGTTCAAGGCCGGCCAATTGGGCTTCTTAGTTGTATCGACCGTAAATTGAAGGGTCTGTTTTTGTGATGTCAAACGAGTAACCGACCCTGTCATCGGATGAACTCATTTCCTTGCCTTTTACTGCTTTCAAGGCTTGGCAAGAGTAAACCTTACCCTTAACAATCTCGGTCACCATTGTGTCTGCCGCGCAGTCGGCTGACTCTGAGTCAGACTCATCCGCTTCAATGATGGACACCAAGTGGGAGCCTCGATATCGGATATCTCTTCTCCGCTCCTTCTCCTGGACGTACTCTCTATTTGGCTAGCCTTTTCGGCTAACTGGCTCAGCTAAGAGCAGGATTGTCCCACCAATTTCTCCTTTAACCGAGGGTGCATGTTGTTGATTATCATATGGGCACACTTAGACTCGGGGAAGTGTACGGTGCATTTCCTAACTTTTTTCTGAATCTCTCGATAAAATCAGCAGTCGATTAATCGACCTGCTGCTTGAGATTAGTTAGATCAGTTACGGTAACCTGAGGTTGGGGAAAATAGAACCTATCATTGAAATGACCCTCCATGTCAGCCAAGCTCTGTACAGAATCATGAGCCAAATAAGAGTATCATGCGAAGGCTATTCCCGTTAGAGAAAAAGGGAATAGTTGAAACTTGTGATACTCATTCTGCCCAGCCTCGCCGCATTGGGCAGTAAATCTATCGATGTGCTCGATAGTGGATTTGTCGTCGTCGCCAGAGAAGATGGCAAACTCCGGTGTTTTGAAGCCCCTCGGCAAATGTGTTATTCGATCTACCCAATAGGGGTAAGGCTTCTTATAAATAGGCATGTCCGAAGGTTTCAGTTGGATGCCGAAGTACCTCCACATGGTATTAGCAATAATTTCTGGGTTTATCAGTTGTGACGTCCCCTGCCGATTCTCGATTGGATTCGGCTGGTAGGCATTCTGCACTGGCGACCTCTATTATACACTTTGTTAGATAGGGTTTTGAAAGTTGTAGGTGGTCTACTGGTCATTACCAATATGTGGGGTAATGCCCCATTGTTGATGTTGGGTATGGCCACCAAAGCCTGCAACCTGAGCTCCTAGAATGGCTAACGGAGCTTGAGGATAAGGTGGAACGGTATTCCATGGCTGCTCTCCTCGGACGTCGGCCATTTTTAGAAAATTTACGCTTCCTGGAAGGTATGGACTAGGTACTAGCAATGACTGCTAGACTGGTATTCCACTGTAAACAGCGTCACTAGATAGCCGAGCTAAGTCATAGCTAGGGGACACCGGCTGCCAATTCGGCTGGCCAACATTGTTCGCCTGCATCATAGGGCCGTTCGTAGAAACGTACGACATAACGGGCGGTAATCCAAAGTGTCCTGGAGCCTGAACTGGTCTCCGAGCCATGTTGATTTGCCCATACTGCACACTCGCTTGGTCAAGTGACATATTTTGCCCCCCAAGGTTAGGCGACGACCATGCAGTATGCTGGTTGCCAAGCGATTGGGCTTGTATTCCTAGGTGCGCTATCGGATGCACCTAAGTAGGCACTAGCTAATGCACATGCAGCTGATGAACAACACCGGGAGTCACGGTCTCATGCTGAACAGCACCGCTCGTTAGAGGGATGGTAGAACTATCTGAACATTCTCCTAGGTGTATTCGATTAGTTTTATCTCCCTCGCTTGTTGAACCTCATTATGTACCATCGGCTTCACAATATCAGCCAATTGTTTAGAAACTTGGTACATAATATCGTGGATGCCCAAGTCGATCTGTTGTCTAATAAAAGACGTGGTCATTATGTTTGGACCTTCAAATTGGCTATATTCTTCCACAGCTTGGGTTGATGGAGAAAGTGGAGGGGTATCAACCGATGTAGGCATACCCGATGAGGATGATGTTTCGTTGTTCCTTTTGGGAGGATTTTGTTTAGGATGTGGACTGGACTCGGGGTTCATTTTCCTACCGGACCTTAGGCGCATACGCCAAGAATGATCCTGACCTGGAGAATCAAACTTTGTTATTAATTCACCTATGGTCCCACTAGGCGTTCTAAATTTGTTCTCGCCCCGAATTATGTTCTTTGCCGTTTTATCGACTGACCGTATCGGGGGACAAATTGATTCCTTAACTTAAGCGATTTGTGCTTGAAACGAAACTCTAATTTCCAGCAATGGGTTCCCCAACTACTCTAGAAAGCGTTAAGACGGTGGTATGAGTAAACTAAGAGGTAAGAAACATGAATGCAACTGAGTACAGTAAAGTAAAGGATAAATAAAGTAAAGGATAAAAATTGAGTTATTTGATTAATTGGTTGTTTTTGTATATACAAAGAATGATCTTATTTATAGTACAAAAAAAAGGAAAAAAATGTACAAGGTGATCCCCCCCCCCGCATGTCAGTCATCAAGTAACCCACTAAGTTCAATGGCCGACTATGGGGGAGGTGGTGCTGATTTTCTCACCCTCTACTCCTCTTGCTCGGATAATGGCCCTTTCTTTTAGCTATTGTTGGTTGTTACCGCTTCCACGGGTTCGAAAACCCTTTTGACTTGGTCGTTGAGGCGTCTGCATCTGAATGGGTCCCAGTTGTACCTCTAACTAACAACTCGGCTAAGATGCCTTAGTAGCCGATGAAGTTCTTGTAGTCGAAAGCTAGGAGTAAATTCGGCTCTGGAACAGTTCGAATGTCACTGAATTCGGCTAAACACTTAAATTACTTTTGAGTGTTAACAATAATATTATTGTTATATGTAGCTCAACCTAAATAACTCAAAAAGGAATTAGAAAAATTGAGAAAGAGACAATTTAACAATCAATTATATTCATATCCCAATCAAGACAAGGTCGGCTATATGAAAACCTTATGTCTACTCTTTCAACGTATAAAGAATTGATAGTGGTCGAATAAAACCATCTATATCAATTCATACCATTATAATTTCATTCAATTAACAATTAAGAAGTATCATAAAAAATAAAACATAAAACATCCTTTTTTTCCATTTCTATCTACAAATAATTTTTTAGTAAACAAAAATTGTGAACTTATAGTTAACCTGAATAACATAATTTTTCTAGAATAATTGATACATGATTGGGTCATTCGCACAAATACCTTATTTTGGGATGGTCTTTAACTTTTGCCCTTCAAATTTGAGTTCTTTAATTTTTTCCCTTTATTATTTTTGGCACGGCATAACCCACATATTATTCTGGATAAGGCATAACCGTCAACACTCAACATCATATGAAAAAAATATAATTTCATATTTCGGCGGGCATAATTAGCGTTTAATTTCAACTTATGTATCATAACATCCACACAAACTATACCGAATAAGGCATAATTTCCAACACTCAACATAAATTAAAAAATTACTATAAAACTATGTCGCATAACTTAATTCCTACATAATTTATGCCGCGCAACAAAAAATCAGTTTTCGAAAAAACAAATATTATAGAGACTATGCCTTGCGAAGTAAACTTGGATATTTTCATAAAATAGATAGTAAGGACTAAAATTAAAGACCACATATATGAAGGGTAAAAATTAAAGACCAGTGCGTTAATGTACAGGATTTCTAGCTTGTTTACTAACTAAAGCCCTATATATTGGACCATTGGTGGTCAAGAAGGTGAAATTGATTTGGGCCGTAATAAGACAATGGGCTCTGGCAGTGTATGAGACAGGCCTATTTCGCCAAGCAACAACAGTACACAACATAGCTTAGCTAACTTCCATGAGTTTGAGTAACATTGTTTGAAGTTTCATGATAAACTATCATATGATGCAAGCTGTTTAATTTAAACCAATAGGGCATAAAAGAAGTTCTCATTATCTCTAATAATAATAGGGCGGATTTACCTTGTGTTTGAATCTTTGCGATCACAAAGTGACTTTATGATGTGTTGTAGCTCGTAATTTCATTCTTCCGTTCCAAATAAGGAATGGCTGGATTCACAACACGAGTAATCTAAATATTCTCAGTCTCGAAAAATTAGATGTCAATTCCTTGTAGTTTCTATAATGGAAATAGCATAAACAAAAATTATATAAAAATATTATAAATCACAAAAAATTACAATAAAAAGACATCTAACGAGACATACTTAAAAATAATACTACTTAAGAAACTGTTTAATTCCAAAAATATACTAATGAAACAAAGAGATCTATTAAAAGAAAATAAAAGAGGAACCAAAACCTAAATAGTGTGAGAATTTACATTTTCCGTGGAAAAAAATGTATTCCCAGACATTCTTTTCTTTTCTTTTCCCCCTCCTTCCAAATGCAAGAAATGGGGCAAACTGGAGATGGCAACTTCCAAAGTTTTTACCACCATACTCATAACAATTTTAAAACTTTTAAATTCATAGTTTAATATTTTTCCATATTTTGATACCTTTCCACTATATATTTATTTTTCCTGTGAAAAATGATGATTCAGTTAATCATATGCTATGATTTGTAAGAAATGGTTTTGTTAAGTGTGTACACACTTTATATGAGAAAGAAAGGATATAAACATAGTAGTTGTCTAACAAGATACTATGCAAAATAAGATTCAGGTCAGTCACATATTGCGCATTTACCGCTTTCAAATTCTCAACCATAAACATGGCATTTCCGATCTTACGTAATTGCAGGTCCTTGAAAAACGCATATAGGGACCTAAATAATTAGACATAGCTTCAGTGAACAGAACTTAATAGCAGACAAGCTAGCCAAGAAAGGAATTCAAAGGTCAAGGAATGTGTCCTACCTAGCTCTGCACTATTTTTTTTTACCAACACTAGAGTTAGTTAGACAAATTAGGGAATATTAATTATCCCTAGGACTAGTTCTATTATTACTTGGTGTAATATTTTGGACCATCATGATGCCCTAGCCAGCATTAATGCATGTACTGGCTATGGTTAACCTAAGGATTAGCCAGTGGGCCGGGTCGGCCCGGTCCCGCCCCGACACCATCCCGGTCTCGCCCCGACCCCGATATGTAAAAAAAAAAAAAAATTACGGTACCGGGACGGGAATGGTCTCGTCCCGCTCGGACCCGGCCCGCCCCAATCCCGCCAGCCCGCCTCGGTCCCGCCCCGATCCCTCCCCTTTGCACAAAATAACCGTTGCACCAACTGCCATTTTATATTTTGGTCGTTGTGCAACGACCATTTTTGGCCTCCCCCAACCCCCCTATCCCCTTAATATTTATTTTTAACCCCTAAGTTATTATATTTACACTTTAACCCAATTTTTCAACTATAAATACCTCATTTTCTCTTCATCTTTCTCACAACTTCCTACAATCTCTCTAATCTCTCAATCTATCTCTCTACAAGTCTACATTGTCTACTAAATATTCAGTTTTATTTATTCATTTTGGAGTGAAGTTGGCAACTAGCTTGAGGATCTTCCATCGAGCAAAGTTTCAATTTTCAACCTCTCGATTATACGTCGACGTTACGTCGGTGTTTGGTACATTCGTTCCTTCATTAAATTATTATTATTTCTTTATTTTATTTAGCGCACTTAATTTCATTATCTTTAACTATTTATTAGCATAATTAAAATGAAAGGAATTACAGGTATGTTTAAGGGTAAGGCTTCTTCTAGTAGGGGTAACAAGGATCGGAACACTTCTTCTAGTCATCCTATTCCTACACAGGATGATTTTGTTGACACTGAACATTTTCCTGCAATATCATTAGATTTAGACGAGGAGCTATTTTCTGGAACTCAAGAAGACTTTAATTTAGTCGATTATCCAGATGACACACCCACTAATGTAAATGATAACACACCCACTAGTGCACCTCCAACTGGAATGCCTCCAATTCCCCCTAGTATGAGACGAGGTCCAGCAAAACGACCATTAAAATCAGATGCATGGAAATTTTTTGATAGAGAAGTAGACAATCAAGTAGCTAAATGTAAAATTTGTAAAGATGTTTTTAAATTTAAAACTGAAAAAGGTCAGGGTAGGACGGGGGGTTTAATGAGACACATAGAAAGAGATCACCCAGGTAGGTTTGCCCAATACAAGGCTGGAAAACCTGGTGCGCAAACGTCCTCTCCATCGGAACAAGGTTCACATACTGTCCCGGATAAAGTACAGGGTCAAATTAACCCCACAACGGGGCAAATTGTAGGCCATAATTACAATAAACATAGAGATAGGGAAGTAATAGCAAAATTAGTTGGTGTGGAGGGTTTGCCTTTTTCATTTCCTTCATCTCCTGCTTTTATTCATTACATTAGAGAAATGTATAATCCTGCTTTTACCGATTTTTCCACATCAACTGTTAAGAGAGATATTTTAAATTTGCACATGAATATCAACAGTATTTACGTTATTCATTATATCATTTTAATGATAAAGTGGCAATCACTTCTAATATAGGTCGTATTACTAACGGCCATGATTATTTAACGGTAATCTGTCATAGGATAGATTATAAATGGTCTATGCAAAAACGTATCTTAGCGTATAGATATATAGATGATAGGCACACTGATACTTTTATTGCAGAAAATATTTATCAAGTGTGCGATTATTACGGAATAATTGATAAAATTATGACAATTACATTAGATAACGCTTCTTCTAATAATTATGCTATTACAATTTTAAAAAATAGTTTAACTCCATCTTTTTCAAATCATTTTCGTATAAAATGTGTGTGTCATATATATAACTTAGTTGTAAAGGATGGTCTATCACTTTTTGAAGACATTCTTAGTAAAATACAAGATACTATAAACTTTATTTTAAAAAATAATAGAATACAACGAAAAAAAGATTATAAAAAAACTTGTCACTATTGTCAACTACCTTATAGAAAAATTTCCGAAGAAGTATCCACTAGGTGGAATTCTTTGTACGAGCAACTACTTGTTGCTTATGACTATAAAAGACCTATAACTTTATTTTTTAACGCCCATAATCAAAATCCAATTGATATGGTTGTAGATAGCGATTGGGGGAAAATTCTGAACTTATTATTTTTCTAGAGATATTTTTTCAAGCAACAAAAGAATTTTCCGGTATATATTATCCCACTATTTTAATTATGTTGTTTTATATAGCTCTAATATTTTTATTACTTAATGAATATATGGATAAACCATATTATAAGGCAGCTATTAAAAAATGTTTATCAAAATTTTTAAAAAAATTATTCCTATTCCAACTATTTATATTATTGGTGTTGTATTAAATCCGACTATTAAAATAGACGGATGTAAATCACTTATTGAAACTATTTATGATTGTATAGCAGTACCACCACCTCCAACTCCCAAAAATCCAAATGACCCACCACCTATTGAACTAACTAAAGAAGAAGTGTTGTCTAGCATAGAAGTCGAATGCAAAAAAGTATATAAGTATTACCAACAAGAAAGTGCTAGCATCCAACCGGCTTCCATACCTTCTTCTTCTTCAATACAACCTTATAAAAGATATGTTGTTTCTGCGGCTAGTATTGAAAGTCTCAGAAATAAAATGTGTGGTGGTAACAGTAGGGATGTTAACGGGGCGGGGCGGGGCGGGGCGGGGGCGGGGCGGGGCGGGGCGGGGGCGGGGGAAGGGTACCCCATACCCGTACCCGCCACCTAAAACCCACACACACACTCGCCCCACCACCTGTGGCGGGTAGCATTTTTTATACCCATATCCGCCCCACCACCCACCAAACCATCCCCCATACCCGACCTAATTGGAGCAGGTGCGGGGCGGTACCCGCATTTACCCGCCCCACTGGAGATACTTGGAGTATTACTGGGCAGGAGGTGACAAATGTTGTGCTGGAGTTCTTTGAGAATGGTAAATTACTAAGACAAGTAAATTCTACCATTATATCTTTGATCCCTAAAGTGGCAACCCCCCAATATGTTAGTTAATATAGGCCCATATCTTGTTGCAATGTCCTATATAAATGCATTTCTAAATTAATTTGCATGAGATTAAAGAACATCATTCCTACTGTTGTGGCTGAGAATCAAGCAATTTTGTAGTTGGAAGATCATTGGTTCATAATGTCTTGATATGTCATGATTTTTTTAGGCAGGGAGATCCCATGTCACCACTATTGTTTGTATTGGTGATGAAATATCTTTCTAGAGTGAGTGAACTATGTGTTTTTTAGTTCCATCCTATGTGTAAACTCTCAAAATTCACTCACCTTGTCTTTGATGATGACTTGATGATTTTAGGCGGTGCGGGTATGGGCGGTGTGGGTATGGGCGGTGCGGATACGGTGTGGGTTCCAGGTGCGTGAGATACGGTGCAGGTCTTATATGAAATCCACCCCGCCTCACTACCCATGGCGGGTAGCACTTTTGATACCCATACCCGCCCCACCACCCACAAACCACCCCCATACCCGACCCAACTAGAGCGGGTGCGGGGCGGTACCCGCATTTACCCGTCCCACTGACATCCCTAGGTAACACTACTAACCAATTAGCGAGTTTGATATTTTTATTTTGCAAGGTAGTACACCGTACCAAACAATTGTCAATGAAGAAGGACGTGAAGACTTGCTGAAATACTGGACAGGGAATGAGAAGACCTTTCTGACACTTTCAATGATGGTCCGAGATGTTTTGAACATTCAAGCGTCATCAACAGCGTCTAAAAGTATTTTTCTGCCGGCAGATATCAAATAGAAGAGCACATACACTAATTAGCCGGAGATAGATTGGAGATTGCAGTATTATTCAGAGATTGGATACAAGCAGAGCGGAGAAGGTGCGGTCAACCGGAGATCAACGAAGAAAAAGATGAAAACTACAACGACATCTTATCCGAAGGTGGTGGAAGCGATGTGGAGCAATTTGACTAACAAATACTAATTCCAATCGAAGAACCATAGGAAATTATAAAGAAACTAGAACAGTTTTTTTTTCAAAATGTAATTTTTTTTAATTGCAATTTTACTATGTCATTTGCAACTTTTGAACAACACAAAGTTGCAATTTTGACAATTGTATTTGTATTACAAAAAAATCATAGTTCTAGTAAATAATATAAGAGGCACAAAAACAGCCTTGAGATATTTTTATTACACTATCTTGTTCAATTATTGAGTTGTTTATATAATGTTATTTTTTAAAATTAAGTGCAAAAAAAATGGAAAATCCCGCCCCCGACCCGGTCCCGGCCCGCCCCGACCGATACCCTTTTCCCAACGGGACCGGAACCGGGATGGGACATCGGCGAATCCCGCCAGTCCCGCCGTGTACCGATCCCGCCCCACCCCCGTCCCGTCCCACCAAACCCGCCCCGATCCTGCCAAGCCCGCCCCGGCCCGTTGGCCACCCCTAGGTTAACCAAAACAAAAAAGAAGTTAAGAAGAAAGTGCATCTTGCATCTTATTTTTTAACTATTGATCAGCTATATTATTTAATTTCACGCTCCCTAAAGTCGTGCATGCCACATAAGCTCGATCAATGAGTAGAAGCGTTCTCCCTCCGTCTCAATTTATATATTGTTTGATTAGGCACAAAGTTTTAGAAAGAAATTGAGACTTTTGAAATTTATGATCTAAAACAAACCTTAGACATTTGTGTGACTTAGAAATGTAGACTGTTAAAATTTGTGGTCTAAACCAAACCTTAGACATTTGTGTGGCTATATATTATTTTATTAAGAGAAAAAGAAGAATTTAAAGCTCAACCTAAAAAGAAAAGTGTGTCACATAAATTGGAATGGTCGTAGTAGTAAATTTTTGAGTATCTTCATGTCTTGATGAACATTCGTGAACTGAGTTGAAAACAGAATTTCGTGCAAATACGAGTGTGTATTTTATCTACTAAGCCAATCCACTTCAGGTCAAGAACTTGGGACGATTGTAACAAACTAAGGCTAGCCGGAGGGCCCGACCCCACCCCGATCCCGCCCCGATCCCCCTAAAAAAATGGTGTCGGAACTCAAAACCGGGACGGGACCTGGGCTCGTCCCGCCTAGGCCTGTACCGCCCCAAAACAACCTTGCCTTGAACCCGCCCCAACCTCGCCCCGACCTCGACTCCCTCTTTGCAAAAATGATTGTTGCACAACGACGATTTTATATTTTGGCCGTTGTGCAACGACCATTTTTGCCCCCTCCTCCCCACCCCATAAACCCACTACCCCCTTAATATTTATTTTTAACCCCTAAGTTACTATATTTATACTTTAACCCAATTTTCCAACTATAAATACCTCATTTTCTCTTCATTTTAATCTCACAAATCATCTACAACAATCTCTCTAATCTCTCAACTCAACCTATCTCTCTACAAGTCTACAATTACATTGCCTACTAAATATTTTATTTTATTTGCTCATTTGTATAATTGTATCAAAGTTAAAAAATTGGGACTGAAGTTGGCAACTAGCTTGAGGATCATCCATCGAGCAAAGTTTCAATTTTCAACGTCGATTACAAGTCGACGTTACGTCGCCGTTTGGTACCTTCGTTCATTCTTAAAATTATTATTGTTACTTTATTTTAATTATCGCACTTAATTTTATTATTTGTAATTATTTATTTGCATAAATAAAATGAAAGAATTAAGAGGTATGTTTAAGGGCAATGATGCTTCTTCTAGTAGGGGTAACAAGGGCATGTGTACTTCTTCTAGTCATCTTATTCCTAGACATGATGATTTGATTGATTACCACTCATATAGATGAAACTTAATTTTTTAATGATATACCATTAGATAGTGAGATATATTCTGCAACTGAACCAAATTTTAATTTAGAAAATAATCTAGATGACACACCCACTAGTGCACCTCAAACTGAAACCGGAACGTCTCCTATCCCCCCTAGTATGAGACGAGGCCCCTCACAACAAAAATTAAAATCAGCTGCATGGGATATATTTTATAGGGACCAAGAGAATCAAGTAGTTAGATGCAACATTTGTAAAAATATTTATAAATTTAAAATGGAAAAAGATCAGGGTAGGTCGGGAGGTTTATTGAGACATGAACAAAGCTAGGTGGGATGAATACGAGACTACAAAGTCGGGTGCGTTAATGCGCTCTCAGTCGGGACAAGGTTCACATAGTGTCCCGCACCAAGTACCGGGTCAAATTAACCCGACACTATCAAAGATGGCCCGAGATGTGTTGAACATTCAAGCGTTATCAACAACGTCTGAAAATGCTTTTTCTGCCGGAAGATTTCAAATAGGAAAACACAGACATTCATTAGCAGGAGACATCTTGGAGATTACAGTTTTATTCAGAGATTGAATACGAGTGGAGCGTAGAAGATGCGGTCAACCGGAGATTAACGAAGAAGACGACGAAAACTACAACGAAATCTTGTCCGACGGAGGTGGAAGCGACGTCGACCAATTTGACCAACAAATTCCAATTCCAACCGAAGAACCACAAGACACTGTGAAGAAATTAGAAAATGTGTTTATAAATATGTGATTTTTTTTTCCAATTTTGAAATTGTATTACAAAAAGATTATATTTCTATTAAATAATATAAGAGGCACAAAAATAGTCTTGAGATATTTTTATTACACTATCTTGTTCAATTATTGAAGTGTTTATATATGTTATTTTTTAAAATTAAGTGGAAAAAAATATGAAAAAATCCGATCCTGACCCGCCCCCGCCCCATCAAGACCGGACCCCTTTTCCGACGGGATCGGGACGGGACATCGGCGGATCCCGCCAGTCCCGCCGGAGGACCGATCCCGCCCTCTCCAGTCCCGTAGGGTCCTGCCGAAACCCGCCCCGATCCCGGCCCACTTGACACCCCTGTAACAAACTAACAATTCTCTGCCATTTTATAGCCGTTACATCCTTTGAAAGCATATCAGATTTGACAGATGTCACGTGATAAGGCAGCTAATAAATGTCATTGTATGTATTAGGTGTACTTGTAGATATTTTTTTTGTCTTCATATCTCGACTCTGATCTATGGAATGGGGAAAGAAAAGAAAAAAATACAATCACTAAGGAAAAGTCGGATAACTCTCCCTCCCTCTGCCCTACCTTCACTTTAATAATTTGGAGGCAACGAACGAGTCAAGCTTAATAAAATGACGACAAAATCACATCATGAAAATACTAAGGAGCGTTACCGGTAAAAAATATATTTTAAGTCTAACTCACCCCTAAAAGCTAGCAGCTAGTTTGAGGGTGAGGATTGTCTAAGTATAAAAATTTTATGTTTTCATTCCATTTTCGATGTGGAACTCTTAACATTCCCTCCACGTCCAGATCTCGTTAACTGGAGCGTAGACAATATAATTTGGAGCCCAACATCAACGAACAAAGAATTAAAATGACTTTGGCTCTGATACCATGTAAAGAATGAATTTTGGATCTAACTCAACCCCAAAAATTAACTTGTAGGGTGAGAATTGTCCAAGTTCATATAGGGAGTTCATGTTCTCGTTCCATTTTTTATGTGGGACTCTTAACCTTATGGACAGAAATATTTTCCTTTTTTTTCAAAAAAAAAAATTGTTTGGTAACTGATTCTTTGATAAGTTATGAAACTGAATTTTTCAAGTGAAAAATCTTTTTCCACTCACATAATTTTAACTATATTTAAGTGAAATGCATGTTTAACCATAACTGCGACCTACAAATTAAATACTACCGTTTTTCAATTTTAACTTCAAGAATTCTTTTTCTAAATTTCAACCAAATCTATTAATAAACGCCTGCCAAGTCTATCTAATTACAAGAAAAAGTCAACTTTCACAAGTGAACATGCAAATGGAAAAAAAAAACACAAACATGTATACAAAGCATCAAAAAAGGAACTTGGAAGAGGAGTATTATGCTAATCTGGATTACCTGCTTGCTTTCACAACATTGAAATCCTACCTTAATACCTGTACAGAAAGCTGCACAAAATTCTGAACAACTACATAATCCAACAACCAAAGGACTTAAAATCCACATACAATCTCAACAAGAACAACAATTACTATAGCTCAATCTCCTAAGCAATTCTTTATCGGTTACATGAATCCTCACTCTCTATGTCACTCCACTTAAGCCCGCCATAGACTCACAGTCCAAATATTAGTTCGAAGAGATCCCAAATATACAAAAACAGAACAAAAAGAGATTATGTGGGCTAAAGATTGAATCCAGCAGCCATCATTTCTTTAAACTCTTCAAAATTTACAAATCCATCACCATCTTTATCAACCCCTTTAATCATTCTTCTACACTCTTTAACACTGCAATTTACACAACCAAGGCTAATTAGTACTCTCCTCAACTCCTTAGCTGATATGAGCCCATTTTTATCAGCATCAAACACAAGAAAAGCTTCTCTAATTAACTGATCAATATCCTTAACAGAATCACCAAAAACTTGATCTTTTTCCACCCCCATAACATTCAAGAACTCATCCAAATCCACAAATCCATCACCATTACAATCCATTTCTTTCACCATAACTTCAGCTAATTCCTCAGCAGCTTTCAGTTCTTGATGATGTCCAAGACTTGACAAAATTTCAGTTAACTCTAAAGGAGATATTTTTCCATCCCCGTTTGTATCAATGAATTTAAAGACTAATTTTAGTTGACTAGAGACTTTCATAGCTGCAAAACCTGATAACCCACTGAAATCAAAAACCATTCTCTTAGGTTTCTTTTTCCCTTTCTTCAAGTACTTAAATTGTCCAAGAAATTTCCCAGCAGAGTTATTCAGAGACTTGAACCATATTCTAAAAGAATCCATAATATTCTTGAAAATCAGCAGAAAAGATAGGGTGATTAGAGTGATGAATGGTTGTTGTCAATGTCGATGGTCAAGAAGTAGAAGTAGAAGTAGTAAGTAGAACTGAAGAGAAATGAATGTGAATGTGAATGTGTGCCGTGGAATTTGGGAAAAATAAACTCACTCATTTGTCACTTTCTAATCATACTATAGACCGTGACCGGTCCTACAGAAAGTGTCCTGTATTTCCTAAGTATGAATAAATTCTGAAGCTTCTTTCTACAAGTTAAAAAGAAGTAGCAGAAAAAAGAAGGGGACCAAGTCATGTCGTGGTATAATTACCAAGTCTAATTCCTAGTGAAATATAGAAATATCCTCTTAAGAATTGCCGGCAACTCAAATTTTGAATTTATGAATTTTATATTTTTAAAAAATAACTTGTTGAATTTTGAATAAACTATTTAAATATATTAAGTGAATATTTAATACCGGTACAAAATTTGAGTCAAAGTTACTAAAACTTACATAAAAGTAACTGTAGCTCGGACGTGACAGCTTCAGAATAAATGACCCATCCTCCTTTTAATTTAACCCAATTTAATTAAACCCGCCCGGATCAGTGACCCGATTCCCCTCATTTAATCACTCTCTTTCGTCACTTCCACCCAAAACCCTAGCTTCCAAGTTAATTCTGAGGTATTTTAAACTATGGTAATTCCAATGTTGGAAAATTTATCTCAGATCATTAAAGAAGAGAAATTCTAACATTCCAAACTACTATGTTCTTTCACTATTTTCGATTTTTATGTGAATTCTTCTGAAAACCCATTTGATTTAGAATTGGAAGTTTGTGATAGTGTTTTATGGTGGGAAAACGTGAGGCAGCTGTTTGGTGAATTTTTTTTTTGAAGAAAATAAAAGTTGGAAAACCCGTCATGAAAACACAAGCTTCAAAGCTTTAAAGAAAGTCATAATGAAAAGATTCAATTTGAAGTAGCAATGTTTGTTGAGTTCAAAATTGAAGATAGCTACTAAATTGAAGAGCAAAAATTGAATACACCATTTTTCTATTAAGTTTCTTTATGTTGAATAAAAAATGAAGATTTTTGAATTTTAAATTTGGTTATTGGGTAGAGTGGGTGATAAGGAAGAAGAAGAGCATGTGGGAACTTTAAGAATGGAAGAGAAAAAAAGGTCTCTGGGTGAATTTTTCCGGCAGCAACGTGGTACTGGTAATGAGAAGGTTGTGATGGAGAAGAGGGAGTAGGGAAAATGGGTCGGTTAATGGGAAAAAATCAGGGGCGGATTTTAATTGAACCGGGTATTAAAATTGGGAGTGAACTTTATTTTATGAGTTGCCACGTGCACTTCTTTTTAAATTAAGATATAATAGCACCCAAAGTATAACGGAGGATACGGATAAATACAACATATCCCGTAAAAACACACAACGTGGGTCTAAAGAGGGTAGAGTGTACGCAGATCTTACAACTACCTTGGTAAGTAGAGCGGTTGTTTCTGAAAGACTCTCGGCTCAAGACAAAGCATAAGCACAAGTACAACAAGAAAAAAAGTCAGATCCGGACACGAAATTTAAAGCAGTATGAAAATGACGGTAACCATCATTTGTAATTCGGTAGCTGAGACAGAAAATTAACAAAATGGGGAAGATTCAAAATTAGAGTTCTCAGTAATTATAAATGGAATATTCAATACGCAAATAGTCTCCCATTAGTCCCCCATATTATACGAAAGTTGATTGACTTGAGGGTCAAGCACTCAGAAGATGTTCAATAGTTCCCTGAGTAGATGAAAATCATTTTCAATTGATATAAAAAAGATGACAGCCCGGTGCACTAAACTCCCGCTATGCGCGAAATCCGGAGAAGACCGGACCACAAGGATCTATTGTACGCAGAAGAAAGCACTATGCCAGCAATATTCTTACAAGATAGGGAAATTACTCCTTTCCCAAAAAAAAAATGTGATGGGGAAAATAACTCGCATTCAAGATGGACACAGAGGTACCAAAACATAGAAAAATATGACTTTAATAATCATCATATCAACCATACTGATGAGGTAAATTGCTCCATAATACTTTTTTTGTGAGATACCAGAAGCCAAAATATATGCTCATTGCGGAATCAATTGCAATTTGCATATATCTAGAAGTGGTTGATGATGACGTAAATTATCATCAGTGTCAATAATAGACTTCGAGATTAGACACAGTAAGTATACGCCTATAGCAGAAGCAAAGAATTGCAAACAGCACATAAAAGCAGATAAATCTGCAGAAATCTACATAAACAGAAATTGATTATTTAAGGATAATCGAGAGTATCAGCTGTGGTTGCAGTAAATAAAGGAATATACAACTATGCAAAACAACATGGCAGCTGGTTACTCGACAATATCTATATTTTCCAACAAAATGTCTAAACAGAAAAAGGAAAACAGGTTCAGAAACTAGGTGGAAAGTGGAGCAGTTAATCTCCCAGACCTAGCAGAGACAAAAAACTGCATAAAGAGGAAACAGGCTATTTTCAAAGGTTCAGAAACCCTAGTTACTCTTGGTCCTGATAACAGAGAGAGAACTGGATCACCAGTAAAATATGGCTTCGAGTTGTAAAAGGATAAGGACTGTCTGTACACCATGCCTTTCAAGAAAAAATCCAAAGTGCTTTAATGGACGATGCTTGTAGAGTAATAACATTAAAAGAACAATTGGATAGCGAAACACTTCCTTCCAGGTTCAGTAACAAATCAAGGACCACTTAAAATATATTCCATAAAGCAGTTACAAAAAGGTAACCATCAACCCATTCCCTCGGAGAATGGGTGTGTGGTTGAGGCATATAAGAACAACCTAAAAATCCTAGGTTAGTCCAACACATTAGCTCATGAGCAGGCCTACCCTTCACATGTGCTTGCAGGGTGTAGCAGGCAGCTCGGTTATTAGCCGAGGTGCACGCAAGCTGGCCCGAACACCATTACCATCAGAAATAAATTGGAAAAAAGAAAAAAAAATAACCATCGATCTAGCAATACGCATACCTGTGCATCAAACACTAACATCTTTTTCTTCTAACCAACGGAATCCCCCTGGAGGTCTTAAACTGCTTCAGAGCTGTAAAATCAAACATTAATTACCAAACCCCTGCAACTAAGTAGATAAACAATGCCCATAAAACAATTCTATGCCGATACAGAACAAGCAATCTTTAGGCATGAAATTGCCTGTATATTGTAGAGGAAAATGCTACACATACAACATCAGAACTCTTGCTAACTGATTCTACAAAGAGCTAAGCCCCTCAATATACTGCAGAAGGTTCTTAATGCCTGGGCATATAAACAATCACTAGTTTTTGAAGCACTGAAACTATCTTTCTAAATATTAGATGATAGCAAAATTTGCAAAAATACAAGAAATATTACCATATTTGGAAAAAGAAACATATGAGTAACCTAAGCTCAACATGATTGAAGCAAAACAGGACCCACGGATGAGCTGAGCATATCACTCAGCGCTAACTGAATCTCATTTGAACCATGCTCACAACTTATCAAGCTTGAAAGTAATGGGAAGAAGCAAGACAAGTTTTTCTCAAATGATGCATCTCCTAAACTACATATTGCCTGGAGAGTTGCAATGATAAGAGGTGCACGTGCAGCCAACTCTCTCCTTCTACCAGAACCCAGGGGAATTAACCAACGAAGCTGTGCACCAAGAGATGACTCAGACATTTGTCCTGAACGTGCGATTTCAATATAGAAGTGTAAGACCTCGGTGCAAAGATTGACGAGGTAAGTTTCCACTTCAGAATCTTCAAAACCAGTAGGTTTATCTTGCACAAGATTTTGTAAAAATGAGAGGCAAATTTGATAAGCCTCATTCTCAAGCCGTAATAATGGAGGGTCCTGCATTTGGGTCATGGAACTGAACTCTAGCAGCTTTGGCCGCAGTGATGTGTCACTGTTTATCTTATGAGCATGAGATGCCACACCATGCATGGCATCAAAGAGGACAATGATGTTTTTGCAAGACAGCTGAGGTCTGTACATGTTGTAGATCTCCATCACAGCCTGCAATGTGCAAGAGATTATAGTAGAAATTAAGCTTTCCAAATTTACAGGAAAACAGGAATAATTAATCAAATTTACCATACAAGGTTTCCAATAATATCAATGTTCTTTCTGAAGACATGACCTTTAAGGAAGCAACAACACAGGCCCCATACTTCAGATAATGACCAATTTAACAATACAAAGATATCCCAAGTGCAAGTAAACACCTAAAAAGAGATGCAAAACCACAATACCAGAAACACGAACACCTATCATATCAAAGATCTTCCAACAGGATTTGAGATATTCTCAGTTACTAATACAGCAGCAGTAGAAAGATAGTCTGAAAATTGAGAAGGCATCGAAAGTTCATAGTTTTAGACCATTGTAATTTGATTCTCTTATCTGGTTATCTTTCCTAGTTAAAATATCTTAGCCCAATCTTCATCATATTACTCTTATTCCAATATACAATTCATGGTTCTTCTAGACAATTTAATTAGCATTACTGATTAAGCCCTTTTATCTTGTAACCCTTAACATAATGTATAACCATCTTTACTCGCATCAGGAGAGCATATATCAATAAATTAGGAATAAACCCACAGTAGCGGCTTTGCTGGATACCTGAAGTAATAATAGCTGAACAGCAGCCCTACACTTCACATCAGAAATAGCATCATATAGACGGTGCCTCCTCAGGTTTTCCACGTCCTCATCTGGAGTATCTGTCCCGGTGGTTTCTGCATTGCTATTCCCAGTCATATCTTCTTCCTGGGACCAATAATTGTTATTTTCATTGAGAAGAAAATAGAAGTCAGGAAGAGTAGCATTAGCCGCTTCTTTAAGGGACAAAACCACTTCAAGCCATTTATCTTCAGAGAAAAGATTTCCAGCATTGCTCATAAGACGGACAAATGCAGCAATGCCAATTCCAGCAAGGCTCTGATGAGGACGCTTGACAAAATTCACCAATAAGAACAGCACTTTCTTCAGAAGTGGATTGACTGTGTCATAAAATTTAACAAAAAGATCTACAACCAGTTGGAGCGCCAGTGTGCAGGTCTCATAAAGCCATGCATCTTGATCAGGCTCACCCTCTTCAGCATCAATTCCATGCGTAGGTGAGTTTTCACCTGAAGGATCAATGGTATGTCGAACATAGTCAAATATAGGAAATAGGACAGATTCAAACACCCTTTCCCATAATGATAGAGAGAAATGGTGCCCATAATTGCGTAAGGTATCAAACAGCACTTGCAGAGCGCTCTTTCTGATTTCAGGCCTCGGGTCGAAGCTAAGTTCAGATAGTCCTGTAAGAGAAAAAGAACAATGTCTTAAGCAAGTATAGTGAATGTTGACCTAAACTTGTCTAATTAAAAAGAATAGTGAAAGAGAGCGTATGATTTGCAGGCATGAGATCTTGGTCTAAGCCAAATTGTCTTTCTCCTTACCAGCCAACAGCGGAAACCAGAAATACAGATGATCCTCCTTATCTGTCAATTCTCCATTTTCAATGTTGTGGTCTTTTCCTTTATGAGGTGAAGATGGTGAAACCTTCCCAGAAGTTTCTCTGTCCTTGTTCCTTGAGGAGCCAAGATCACCTTCAGCAAGTTTTACCGCACATAAACGAAGGAAAGCAATGGCATTGAGACTGATATCTTTGTTGAACCTGCTATTAGTGAATGCAACAAGGCAATTAACACAGTCTGTGAATGTAGTGGTCTCAGTCTCCGTAATATATGGAAAATAATCTCGCACAATCTTTTCCATTATCTCGAAAGCCAACAGCACAATGTTTTTATGGTCATCATAAGCAGCAGTGGTGAAGACCTGAAAATGTTGGGGTAATCAGAAAAGAAACAAAGAACATCAGGTGAAAAGAGCAAAGTAGAAGTTTAAGAAAGAACATACTCAGTTAACAAGCAATTCATAATGAAATAAAGACCAAAAGATGGTTTACACAACAAAGATTGCAAAATAATGGAAAGAAAAGAGAGAAATTTGATACCATGAACATGCTCTTCCATCCAGACTTCACATGATTGACTCGAGATAAGACCATTTGAGAGACGCATCTGATGATTAATTCTCTGATCTCCACAGCACTACTCTTGCGCATAACAACAACAAAAGGTTTCATAAACTCATTCTGAAAATTATAGTTGGCCAATTCTTCTCTCTCCAAGAACTTCATTGATAACTGGCGTAAAGAATCCATTGCAAATATGGCAATTGAAAGATTTTCAGAGCAGCCAATGGTCACAAAGAATTCACCAAGAACATGCCAGATTTTTGTCCAAACAAATCTGATACGATTCATGTTGTAGTGCCTGTTTAACGAAAATGAATCTATAGTTCAGCTAGTTATCAGGAAGCAAAAGGGTAAGCAAAATGATACACTTTAGGCAAAGAAACCAAAGGACGTACGCAATCTCAACTATCTTTGTGAGACTAAAAACCCGTGGATCTGAAGTAGAACGTAATTCTTCCATAGAGACCTTGCATAAAGCTTTCACAAAGTCCACTATAGCCTCACTGTTTAATTTCTGACTCCTAATGAATATGCGGTTCATTTCACCAACTTGTTCTAACATGTTTAAGTTAGAGACCAAGTTGTTCATCTGATCAGATGTGATGCCTGCAGAAGCACTGCCACCAATACCAGCACTATCGTATGAACCCCTTCTCATAGCTGCAGCTGCACTTTGAATCTTCCCAGGACCTTTCTTTTTCAGGACAGGAAGGATGTGAGACTTAGCTTGTTTTGACTTGTCAAATTCATTCTGAGGAAGTGCAAAGAAAGTTGCATCTGGAGGGGCACCCTCCCCCAAGAGATGCAAATGTTCAAACCGAGAAACACATGTCAGAATATGTTCCCATGCCTCCTGTAGGTAGTTTCCATCCTCATCTGCAATTGTAACTATTGCCTGTTAAGGAAAAAGGACACACAATGAGTTTCCCCATTCAAAACTCAAGGAGAGAACAAAAGTATAGAATTTATAACCATCAGCCTTTACTTGCATACATTAGTCTTACATTACCTCAGGGAGAAGATAATACGATAACTTAATAGCAGACACAGGGAAACTAAACACTAGGCTAAAACAAGGTCCAGATTACTTGCTACTTTGACAAGAAAATGTGGTCCTGCTTTTACATTTGCCACTTGGTCAGCGATGAGCAGTCTATTAACATACATGAAGAAGTCCCACCAGAATATGACAAATCTAGAGCCTAAAAACACATGAGTGGTGTAGTTTAAAGGTAAACACAAAAATAAAAACCGATTTCCTAATAACAACCCCTTCATTATACACATGATAATTATCTTATCTGCAAGGAGGCGCGGGCAATCTCGTACAAGGAAGAAACTTTTTTCTTGGATTGGAGTAAAATTTAGTTTAATCTCAGCTAAAAGAAACGAAGAGAAAAATGCAAGAGCTTAGGGTTGACTAATTAGTCAAAAGGGGGGAGAAGAGGGTTGAGAAAAGGAAAATCCAGGCTGAAAGAGAAGACAAATGGTCCACTGAATTCTCTTATATCCCCACACCTTTACAAAAGGATAACTAAGTCATAATACCAGGCGTGATTATGGGTAGCATAGGATTGACGCTGAGAAGTATCCTCCACCAGCCCTATTTGATTGGATCCACAAAATTTTACAACCATCATCTATTCTCGTAGATATCCTGACACCCTTCTATATAAACGTGTAACTGTCTACTTTTAATACAGTGTAATATTGGATAGTGAACCATTCCAAGTGATAGACTTCCTCTTCTTTCTTTCTTTTTTTTGAAACTGGTAATGTTATATTCCTCAGCATTTAGGGCATGGCAACCCAAACGAGAATTACAGAGGAAAGGAAAGAGAGATTTACAAAGAACCTAAGAGATCTACTATATGTTCAACTGCATCTATACATTCCTGTTTACACCAAAAGAGTAAGGATATGATGCAATTCCATTTAACTTTGTGAATGGAATTAAACCAATCCTCAAAACATCTACTATTCCTCTCTTCCCACACTGCCCACCAAATGCATGTTGGGATCACTTTCCACCACTTCTTTTGACTTTTGCTATCACCTCTCCTAATCCAACAACTCAAAAGATCAGCAGTATGCTCTGGCATTGACCAGTTTGTTTCTGTTAGGCTTAGGAAAAGTGACCAGATCTGTGAGGTTATTTTACAGTGCAGAAACAATTGATTATTAGTCTCTTCTGCCTCATTACAAAGGAAGCACCTAGGAACTATTTCAAACCCCCCTTCCCCTTTTCATTGACCCTCTTTGCTCCGCTTAAAGGTTTTTTCTTTTTTTCTGAAAAGGCAAAAAAAACCTTTAATCGGAGCAAAGAGGGTCAATGAAAAGGTGAAAGAGGAAGTCTATCACTTGGAATGGTTCGCTACTTAAGGTTTTTTCTTTGACATCTGAATAGATTATTTTAACAATTTCGGAGAAAATAAGTGTATACATAATGTTTGAAGCGCGAAAAAACATGAAGAAAACTGTTGAAGAGATATAAACTTTTTTTGAATAATATTAAGTATAATTAACTGATAGTGGTCGGCACCTGTTCGCAAAAACTGATAAACCAACTATACAATCGGATATTTTTTTATTGTCAGTAGATTGGTTTTGTGGGTACTTAAATTTTTGATATTTTGGTTTATACTGATGAAAATTGTGGTTAACCAAGAAAATCTAAAATGTCTTTAGAACTATACAATCGGATATTTTTTTATTGTCAGTAGATTGGTTTTGTGGGTACTTAAATTTTTGATATTTTGGTTTATACTGATGAAAATTGTGGTTAACCAAGAAAATCTAAAATGTCTTTAGAATTTCTTCGCATCATAGATTAATCTTCTGAAATTTACAGGATAAACTTCTTTAAAATGTTCAGAATATATATAAAACTGGAACTCATATGGTCACATAGAAGGCAAAAAGTGAGCCCCTAATATTTTGTTTGTTATATGAACCTTCTTTGGTTCTCTTGTCTAGTTGTCATCAAGCTGGGAAGGGAGAGTGGAAGAGATATTCTCTCTGTTGGGCATAATAACCAAATCAAAGAAAAAAACTGTCTTGAGTGAGAGCAAAGGTATAGGAAACTCTAGAGTCTAGTGGTACTTGAATTTAGCATATAATCCCACAGCCTTCAGTGAGAGTCAAGGTAGTCAGAACTAAACTAATGAAAGATCAAGGACTAGCATTTGTGAACCACGTGCTCCCTGTCTTGGGAATTGGTGACAAAAATATTAAGTTTTTTTATTAAAAGGTAATCCGATTTTTACAACAAGATACACGCCATTTATTCTTATTTAGTGTGTAGGATGGTGAATTTCAGTTAATGATACTGTAATATGCTAAACTGCAAGAAAAGATTCTATATTAAGCCTATTATGCAAAGAGATACTTCAAAATTATTTTTTCTGGAAGAATAATCCACATCACTTATGTTTCAGAAATTTGGTTACCTGAAAACCGGATTTAGATCAGCTACTGAACTCGAGACTACTTCGAGGGAAGTATTCTCCCAAAACTTTAAGAACCAAATGTCCTTTCATCCAAAAAGAAAAATTAAGAACCAAATTTCCAAGTTAACCCAAACTTAATGGGAAGTCGAGCATGGATTTTCCAAGCATCCAAACCTCCTAGGAATAAGTCATTTCTTTGGGCAGGCTTAAGCAGATATTAAGTAAATGAAAATAGGATAAATGCAGCAGTATCCAAAATCCTTTCTTCGAGTAAAAAGAGATAATTTAAGAAATAACGAAACAAATAGTTTGGTAGTAGAGAGGAGTGGAAAACTAAATCTAGACCACAGATTTTTCAAAATAATAATGGGAATGCGCAAAAGTCTGGACTTTTTTTTTTATAAGTCAAAAGTCTGGACTTAGGCTTCAAAGAGTGGAGTATGAAAATTTCTTAGTAGCCTAGGAAAAAAATGAAGAAATTACCCTACCAATCCTTAAATATAGCGGATTCAAATAGACACTATAAACATTAGAATGTGTACTTTTAAGCCTTATTCTCACTTACCAAGGCACTCATGAAGATCCTTATCTTTTTTTTTGACAAGGCAGTACCTTATCTTTTGCATCCATATCTTCATCTGAAGATCCTTCTCGAACAAAATTTAGTCAAATATGGTTTTCCTGTTCGGCTTGTTTATATTTTTAACCAAATTTTGTCAATATTTCAACTAAAACCAGTTGAATATCCACATTTGGCTTGGACGGTTATCAAGATGAGAGTTTGAATTTTATTCCTACTTGTAAGAATAGGTGTTGACAAAAGTTTACAACTTATTATTTTCTAGCAATGGAGAATAAAACAATTTTGAAATTGAGAAGTCTAAATTCATTTGTGTATAAAAAAAATGCTGTAAAACTATCCTTTGACATATTAGATGTTATGCCTAACGTTCTAGCTTGTTTAAAAATTCACAGTGCCAACTTCCTAATGTTACTAAACTGTATTATCGGCTGCCAACGCAAAGGAAGTCATCTTGGTAAATCATTCACTTTGTTGCTGGAGATCAGATAAGTCATTAGCTCAGGGAAAAACTACAAGTCCTGAAAACAATGCATACATGCAAGGGGTTTCATGAATATTACGCATGGTCTCTATTACAATTAAAAAAAAAAAATCAAAATGCGAAGTTGATAAGCATCATCAAAATGCAGATTAGCAACAAAAAGATTAACTCAGTACAATAGAAGCATGGGCATGCAAAAGCAGGAGCAAACACAAACCTTGATTGCATCTATGTTTTTCTGTTTGATATCTGCAGGTGAGTGAAGAGAAGTGAATTTTGCAAGAGAAGTCACAAAAGCATCCCTATGTGTTTTCATGGACATTGCAGCAGTGGCGTGGATTGCACAACGGAATCCTTCCAAACACAGAGCTATCACAACTCCGTCGTCAGTTTGGTCTAGTGGAACACTAAAGGCAGCCAACATCGGAGCCCAACAAACCTCAACCATGAATCTGAGGATCACCACGTCTGTTGCAGCATAATAAACTGACCTGCAAATGCAAGTTGATTTCAAGGTGATCTAGGTTAATCACGCAATGGAATGAAAGGCGGTACACAAGAATGACCTTGAGTAATGAATAAATTACATATTTCTTTCTCCCTAAAAGATATCATAAGCACTGATACTAAGCTTCCTAATCAATAAGAATGTGTGAAGATTGATCTCACAAAAAAATGAAGTAAATAGTATCATCATTTTTTTCTGCAGCAGATTGATATATTGTTCTTTTAAAGCTCTCATTCCGATGTATTTACAGGAAACTGCTACAGTGGGTAAAGAAAAGAGCTGTTAAGAATAAAGACAGAATGATAAAAAAAAAAAAAAAGGGGCAGCCCGGTACACTAAGCTCCTGTTATGCGCGGGGTCTGGGGAAGGGCCGGACCACAAGGGGTTGTTGTACGCAGCCTTACCCTGCATTTCTGCCAGAGGTTGTTTCCACGGCTTGAACTCATGACCTCCTGGTCACATGGCAGCAACTTTACCAGTTACTCCAAGGCTCCCCTTCAAAGACATAATGATAGAAGCAAGATAATACTTCAAGAATGGCATGGAATGTGGTCCGCTTGCGTTAATGTGGGTGGTATGGAGAGAAAGAAATAGAAGAGATTTTGAAGGAGTTTCTCTCAGTTGAGGAGTAGTCTCCGCTCCAAAGTCCCTTGTTGTATAGATGATTGGGCGAAGTTTGTAGAGAATCATATTTTATAAATTCTTTACCTTTTGGTATATCCCTTGTATACGGCCAGTTTGACCATTTTTATGAATGAAAATACTTTTACTTGATCAAAAAAATACTTCAAGAATGAAACCTTCCAGCCATAGCATAGAAGAATTATCAAGTGAATCTTACTCGGATTTGCGAGCTTTCTCTTTGAACTGCTCCTGCATGTGTCTGACAAGATCATCACTAGTCTCCATACTTTCATCTCCTCGCTTACGGACAACAATATTCAAAATGCTGTCTAAACCTAACATCCTGTTAGAGTTCAAAGACTGCTTTTGTTGGAGAGCCAAGTTATCATCTTTCATTTTAATTTCATTTCTCGATATCCTCTCATACAAAGATCTCAAATACTCTTCTGGCACATCCTTTCCATCATCAATTCCGCGATTGTTCCTTATAAAATCATCAGCTGACATCTACAGAATGTAAAATGGAATATCAGGCTGATTTACTGAAAATGGGCATAAGCAAATAGTCATCTCCTGCAAAACGAAAAGCATACCTTGGTTTTGACCATAGGATTATGGGCATCAGTGTTAAGCAATATAACTGAGTAAGCAAGGACATAGGCAGTGTCTGCACTACTAAAAACTTTTGGATTGCATTTACAGTACCGTTCAGCAAACTTTTCCATGATTCGATCAATCTTCTGTGCTTCGCCAGGCAATCTAAATCCTTGTAGAAAGGCCCTGATGGCCTCATCAAACTCCTTTCCTTGGAAATCAAATGAATCCACGTACGCGTGCATTACTTTCAATGCTAAATCATCCCTTTCCCCAAGGTAATCACCTATTAAGGTCTTATTCAAACCAGAGGCATCTTTAAGAAATGCCGCAATTTCTTCAGGTGAGTTCCCCACTTTATTAGCATTAATCAGGAATTCAATGCCTTTCTTGGGTTTCCTATTAAATAGAGATATACCTTCCTGCACAAGTTTCAAATCAGACTATGTCACAGACAGACACTGCTCATGACAATTATTTTGGCAATCAAAATAGTTACTGATCCAACGAACAAATTATTTATCACCTACCTGAAGTTCAAGCTTGTAAGCGCGACGCTGCTCAATTGTAGAAACATCAGAAACTTCACTAGAGGATTCAGAATGAGAATCCGATACTTCAGTAGGCTCATCCTCATTGCCATTTGCCACGGGAAGAGACCCAGGTTCAGAGTTACTGTCAGGTGCCTCGTACTTTTTGGCTGAAAGAGGATCTGCAATACGCAAGTGTTTGTTCATCCAATCTCCCAAGGACTTCAAGATAGCCACTAAGCACCTCATTGCTTCTAGCTTCATGGTTGACTCTTGTGGTGGCAAAAGAGTTGTAGTAGTACCAGGAGGTACACCTTGAGCAGTTTTAAGAAGCCCATTGACCATTCTGAAAGAATTTTGCAGATAACAAAGGAGGAACCAGAAATTTGAAATTTAAAATCAGACTCAGGTGAAATTTTCTTAACTAAAACAGACAATAGGATTTTGAAAGATACCTCTCAAATATGTTCGACGAATTGACATCACAATCATAATTGAGGAATATATCAACCAGAATCTGTGAATCAATGCAAAGCCTCTCAAGAAATCGAAGCACTATCATTTTTTGTTGGAAATTTGGTTGAGCAACATTTTCCAATACTCTAAGAACGATCATGGGAAAGAAAACTCCAATTTCTGCCTTGAGTCCGGCTCTAAATCTTGCAACCAGACTTATAAAAATTGAGCACGAAAGCTGGAAGACAATCATGAGGCTTGAAGCACTGTTTTTCAACAGTGACAAACACAAGTACTGCCTAATAGCACCTAAAAACCTGTAAGAATTTTAAAAATGAAAAAAGCAATTAAAACAATATATAATCATGAACGGACCAACTATTATTGAAATTGGAGGACGCAAAAGAAGTTCCCTTGCTGATTGCAGTAGGTCAAATAATCAGACAGTGACCTAAGAGTAGACACTGATGAATTTCAAATAAAGAGATATTATGAGACTTACCCACCAAACCAGTAGAGGACCAGAAGGAAAAAGTTATTGCAGAAATCAGGCTAACAGAAATATGAGAAATGGTGACTACACTGTGACTAGTTCCTACTAGTGAAAGGATAACCACCATCGACTTCAACATGTCACGGCCCAGGCCCAACTGCCAAGGTATTGTCCGCTTTGGCCCGACCCCTCTGCGCCACCTCAAGGCTTTTGGGTCTTATGGTATTGTCCCCTTAGGCTTTAACCCAAAACGTGCCTCGATAGTTAGAATCGTGAACTCACCCTTATGTGGCCTCTAACTTTCCCCTCCCTTTCTGATCTGGGGTTTGCCTAGGGCAAACTTCACAGCTAACCCCCTTTCGAATTCAACAGCCAGCGGCAACGGTCCAGGAAATAACTAAGAAATAACTGTAACAGTAACTAGTAATTGATGAAAGCAAACAGTTTGTCAAGTACTCATACCTACCTTAGTAGCTAATATCAACTAGCTAAGATCATGCAGTTTGGTTTGCTTCTTTCATTCATTTCAAATCCTAGGACAGTAATGATTGGAAAGTCTCAAGCTTGTACAAGTTATAATAGCGCTATGTAGACAATACAACAAAATAGGGGGACACAAGGTGGAGAAACTTTTTGGGACTTGAGATTTAGGAGGGACTTTCACGACTGGGAGGTGACTGACCTTCAGAATTTGTTGGATCTACTACATAAGCAAGTCACAATGGTAGATAGTCCCGATGCTTTGTGGTGGGTTTGGGGAATAAAGGTTCTCCGTCAAGTCTTATTATGAGAAACTTTTGGTTAGGGAGGAGGATGTTTTTCCTTGTATAGCAATTTGGATACCAAAGGTGCCGAGGAAGGTGTGTTTTTTTCACTTGGCTAGCTACTAGGTGGTGATATTAACGGCAAAAAATCTTAGAAAGCGTAAGGTTGCCTGCGCCAGCTAGTGTTATATGTGCAAAGAGGCAGTCGAGAACGTGGATCATCTTCTTCTTCATTGTGGTCTTACCATGAGATTATAGTGGGATATGTTTAGGTGGTTTGGTACCTCATGGACAATGCCAACAACTGTGAAAGAATTGATATTCAGTTGGAAGAGGAGGAGAAGACGCAGGGCTTGGAACGTGGTTCCGCTCGCGTTAATGTGGGTGGTCTGGAGAGAGAAATAGGAGAGCTTTTGAGGGGATAGAGTCGAGTTTTTCTCAATTGAGGAGTAGCCTCCGATCACTTATTTCCTTTTGATGCACCCATAAAGTCCCCAAATTTATAGAAGATTGGGTGGAGTTTTGTAGAGAATCATCTCTTTGTAGATTCTCTACCTTTTTGGTATACCCCTTGTATACGGCCAGATTTTTTATCATGTTTATGAATGAAAATACGTTTACTTGATTAAAAAAAACATCTTTAATAGACAAGAAATGTGAAATACGAACAATCTAATTATCAAAAAGGCACCTAAGGAGTGTCAATCTTACAAAGTAACAGGAACAACAAAAGTATACCACTGCAGAAAACCAGGTGTTGCAAAAAAGTCAGAAGGTCTCTGTTCCTCACGGTGTTACTCATAGCATTCACCAAAAAGACCTCAAAAGTGCCTCTGGGTTTACAAATACGTAATTCTTCCCCCCAAGAAAGCATTGAAGGATGTCAAATTCAAGATTTCTCCGCATTAACAAGGAAAGCTAAAGAGCTGTTCAGCAGTATAAGCTTTAGGTTTGACTGCTTCAAATAGCTCAGGATATCCAAAGCACAAAAAGGCAGAAAGGTGAATGCCTGTAGGGTATAAGCCTCAGAAATATCACAGTGTTATGCAACTTTATATGTTTCACCAACTAAGTGGAATCACACGGCCCATGATCTAATATCATTGTCCACTCTATGAGAAGAGTGATGACAGTAAGTTTCCTCTCATCCGCGTAAGGTAAGATACGCCAACTCTTTTTTCTCTTCTTTTTTCCTACATCAATTTAGTCAGCATGGCCTAGAAGCCGTGATCCAAGCAAGAAAAGGTCACAATCAAAACTTTTAGCAGCACAAAAGGTGTAGAAACTCATATGTTGATTTTCATTTTGCAAAATCAAATTTTGCAAATACTTTTTATTCCCTCATGATGGTCCGAAAAATGTGCTAAGCAAGAATACAATATAAACTTAAGAGATGGTTGCTACAGAGGGAATCGGGAAAGGAGGGCTATACCGTTTCAAAGACAAATCAGGATTAAGAAAACAAGTTGGGAAGCGAATGGACTCGTTGTATTACATCAGCTTTTTGGACTCTTAGTATATCTGTTAATATTACCTTAATTAAGAGCATATAAGAGCAAAAAATAACATTTTTCGATGTGAAACATTGAGAATAGTACTTTGTAAATATTTATTAAAAAAGAACAGTGCTTTATAAGTTGGATGAAGTAACCATTAAACATGTGTCATTGACACATTTATGCCACCAAAAATGAACCAATGACAGAAAACAATACTTCGAAATAAGAACCATCGTTAAGTAATTAGACGAGCAATTGCATAAGTAATTGAGGTATAGGATAGATTTTAATCAGAATGGCAGGTAAATACCTGTCACTTGTTCTAAATATTGCTCCAGCATTCTCCAACAATATCTTGAGCAGCTCCAATGCCACAATCTTGCCCCTCATTAGCTGGGGATCTGCTGCTGCCTCCTTGGGTGGGGTCTTCATTGAGAGCTTACATAAAGCTCTAAACACCAAGAATGCATCCCTTCTCAATTTATTCCCAATTTGAACCTCCAAATCATCATCCCTTTCTCCCTCTCCGTCCACTAACTCCCCTTTTCGCCCTTCCAACGCCGTCTTATACATGCTAATCTCCCAATACTTAGCGTCCAACATATCCTTATCTGTGGAATCTAACAAATCAGCAGGATTAGTCGATTCCACGGTTGACGTAGTCGTCTCAAATGCCCCGTCATGAGCACCAATAGATGTAGCACCCGTCCTCGGAGTCCCTGCATTGAAAACCCCATCAATGTCCTGCAACACTTTGGTTATAAATCCCTGAACAAACAATGTCATTGATCCATCAGCATCAGCTTTTTCAGCTGGTTCCATTAATTCCGCCACAACAATAGGCTGCAATGGCACCGTAGACGAATCAGCCTCCATTCTCCGAAACACAATCACCAACATTTGAACCAATGAAGCCTTAGCCGTAGTCTGATTCACCACATTCTTACTCTCCAAATAAATATCATAACACGTCCTTACAACCAGTAACAACGAATCCCCATGGATACGAATCGAAACCGATGTTACAGCAGATAAAATAGTCTTAATTACAAGCAATTCCACCGCATCATCTCCCAAATCATGACATTTACAAACAGACTCAATCAATTTCGATAGCAGCTTAGCATCTGGACCTCCAGTGGGGTCCGCTTCGCCGCGAAGGTAACCATGAGCAATGAGCTTCTGCACAGCATCAAGAGCAGCTTCAGCGATCTTAAGGTGACCGGAAGCAGCCCCGTTTATCAAAGGGCTAATAATAAGCTCCGAATCATTGAAAGATAGATCTAGGAGAACTCCGGGATGTGTTGCCGAATCCGGATCCGATTGGGCAGACGGAGAAGTAGGCGGTGTTGAAGACGGATTCCTAAGGAATTCAATAACGGATTTGCATTCGTGCGATAACTTTGAATGTTTACGCCATGATCCATTTTTGATGATTTTCTCAAGGGCTGGGATAAGCACTTGGTTTAGCCGGGAATCGGCTTCCGAAGAAGCCATTCCCGAGTTGGTTTAAGCTGGATCTGGAATAGCAATGGAAATACGACGACGTCGTAATGGGTTTTCAACGGCGATAGGGGTGGCCAGAATGTTGAATCGGTGAAGGAGTGATGGGAAGTGGAGAGAATCTAGATCGCGAGTACTTACTATTTTTTTCATGTACGAATTTTATCAAACAAGTGGTGTGCAGCCGAGCAATTTTTAGAAAATGAACATGCTGGTTGCTTCCTACTTGGATTTTAGGAAATTATTATATAGGGAAAAAGTATAGTGTAAAACCGTACTACTACGTGTTTTTGTTTTATCAGTCTATGGAATATGATAGGAATGTCAAAGTGAAGTTTCTCTCGGAAATCTTAGGGGACATTTGTTTTCCTAACTAGGATGTCCACGTCTAAAAATATGAATAGTAACATAGTGGCATTTACATTTGAATATTCAATAATTAAATAATTTATTTTAAAAAATTGAATATTTATATTCATTTATTAATAAATATAAACACATATTACAAGTATTCACAAAATATTGGAGTAGATTATAAAGTAATAGTTGGCGTGGTGGCTAGAGATTTTATTTGACGGTGATGTCTAATGGATGGCGGTGGTTGTGCAACAATAGTATTGGTTGGCAGTTATGCAATAGCGATCAGAGAGATAATTGTGATGATTGTCGTTACGATGATGGTGGTTAATGGTGGTAATAATAATTAGTAATGACAATGATAATGGTAGTGGATAGTGAAAATAATTGTGCTAGAGGAGATGGTTGGTTATAATGGCTAACGGTAATAGTAGTGGTTGCTTTGGGGGATAATGGTGGTCGCCAATATCGGTAGCCTGGTGGTGATTAAATGATAATGATAATTATAATGGTGGAGATGGTTGGTATGATGGTAATTAGCGGCGATGCAATGGTAATTAGGCTGTAATTAAATAGTGGTTGGTAGTTGTGGTGATGACAACCGATGATAATGATTGTGCATTCATGCTTGATAATAATTGTGCCCATAATGTGGTGAAATGTTATATTTGAAATAAAATCTGTAAGTTAATAATATTTTATTAATATTAAGATTTTATTGAAGATTTAATGATTCGGTTCATTGAATTGTTAGATAGTTAAAAAAAGTAAGATATTTATTGATTCATATTAAGATCTTTGTCAAGTATACAATACAAAGCCTTAAAGAAACCTTAATATCTTAAGAAAACATTACTATCGAAAGTAAACTATCATTTATAACTCTCTCCAAATAATATAACTTTTATAGTGTTTGTGGTCAAAATTGATATAATTATATAAAAATATGGGCTCTTAAATTTTATCTTTTATTTTCGCATGAAAAAAAGAAGTAAATAATCAAACATTATGTGTCCAAAAAGCGTAGAATGACTCTCTTTTATTATTCGACAATGTGAATCAAACCTATGTATCGAGTATCGACTATTGATACTATGTCGAATTTTCTATAAGCTGGAATTTGAACAAGTAGATAGTTAATTTTTTATTTAGGGAGGTGTCCGTGTTTGCCTTGTGTTAGATCATGAGTCGGTTCAGTTCGGTTTTGTGTATTATCGGTTCGGTTTGATCAGTTTTCGATTTGTAAATACGCTAAACTAATAATCAAACCGATAAGATATTTATTATTGATTTTCGATTTATCGATTTTTGGTCCTTAATGGTTCGATTTTCAGTTTAACCAATAAGAAAATGCTCCGTTAAATTATTTTTTTTGTTTTCATTTGTTTAAATATACACTGCCGCCATACATAAAAGTTTACACAAATTACAAGACAAAAACTATAAAATGCCCTATAGCAATTAAGCAGCAAATCATCAAATAATAACGAATTTTCAAATTGTTTAATACATTCTAAACAATGAAAGTATAAATGATGGGTGAATTGAGAATGGAGAGAATAAGTGTCTATGGCAAGAATTTAGATATAGATTTTGTATTTAAAATTTAAAATTTAATATTTAAAATTTAAAGCCACTACAATATAATTAGGGATAAAAAGATCATTTTAATATGAGTTTATTGTGTTATCGGTTTAATCATTAACTAATTTTTTAAAATCGGAAACCCAATAAAAAAAATTACAAACCCGTTTATCAACCGTTAACCCAACAACCCGATAATGATAAATCAATAGTGTTTTTATTGGTTCAATTTATCGGTTAAATCAATTTTTTCACAGTCTACTTCATGCAAAGCTTATAATCTAGAGAATACCCAAATTTGAAAAAATATTAGGATATTTAACTTTTTTATGGATGTCGAGTCCCGGCTTCTTATGACTATTCAACTTCATTAAATTATTATTAATAAATTATTTTTTGACATTTTGTTCTTGTATTACCTTTTCACTTATCTTTCGTTTGGTCATGCATTGAAGACGTGATGTATTATTTCTTCACAAAATTCTTAAATAATTAGTACAAAAAAGTAGATTTTTTCGTTTGAGTAAACATTAAGTAACAACGTTGTCATTCCATTTGTTTATAATAAATTGACAATCATCATCTCTTATTTATATTGTACCGTATTTTCGTTGAATAATGAGTTCGACAATTTATATCTTACTTTTAAATATTACGAAAAAAGATTAAGGAATGCTAAACTTTTTCATTGCTCTCCCCAATTTCAAGGTTGAAATTTAGGATGAGTGAGTAATTGCTCAAACGTATTATTTGACTCCTTTCTTTTCATAATATAAATATAATTGCTGAATTGTATAATTATTAGAACAATAATTATATTATTGAGTAATTATATAATAATGTCTAATCATACTTTTCAGTCATATATATCACCATTAAGTAAAATATTAGCATGATGTTATCAAAACCAATATCACTTATAGAAATATTTTGAGTTAAAAACTCACATTTAAATCAGTAAGAGTATGGCAATGCGTGTTAAAAATAAATATATTAAGAAAATTATTATAAATAAACTAAAATAAAGGAGATAACCTAATATTGTAAACCAAGATCCAAGCAAAAAGCAAAATATGACCACGACTCACAGTAGTCGAAGCTTCAATAGGTTGCTACTGCCTTTATACAGCACTATATTACAGGCTTTGACATTAAAATATTAAATCAATACATAAATTCTGAGCCTATAGTGTTATTAAGAATTATTAAAGCTGTAAAGGTTTTAAAAATTAATCCTAAAATAAAACAAGAATAAGGGTCTGTTTGAAAGCCACCTGGGAATTGGAATTAGTACAGCCCGCCTCCTTACCTCTCATAATAGAGGTAAGATCTACGTACACTCTACCCTTTTCAAACTCATTCGTGGGATTACACTCAGTACGTTGTTGTTGTAGTAATTGCACAGCCTAGTAATTACACACTCTCGTAATTACAACGACTTGTTTGTTTGTCGTAATGTAATTACAAGCATATTGTTTTGTTGCACAAGTGTAATTACACAATTAGATAAAATTTAAAAAATAAAATTTAATTATAAGTATTATGTGACAAATATGTGTCTTTGTAAATAATATTAAATTAGATTTCCAAGATATATATTGTTTTCTTTAAAATAGATTAATTAATAATCATATATTTGTAACAAATATTATAAAATAATTGATATTTTTAAAATTATTAATATTTTAATTTAATTATTATAAAATTAAAAGTATACATTTTGTAAGAACTGGATTATATGTTTGACAAAAATATTAATATTTATAAATATAATACTATATTATTATAATTCAAATATTACCAAAAAAATAATCTCTCAATTCTAAATGACAAATGAACAACATGTAATGTGAAATAACAAGTTAAAACTACTAAGCAAGTAAATCGAAAACGAAAATACAACATAAACTCAAAATCCCAAAAAGATGTTAACATAATACTCTTATGTCAAATTACAATATAACATAAAATAAGTTTCAATATAATTAAGTAAATATAATTTAAAAGAAAAAAAAGCATATAATCTCATTCAGCAACGAAATTATATTTTAATGATATCTCTCATTATATGTCAAATTTGTTAATGACTTATTCTTCCTATTAATAGAAGGTGTAGTTTTAAAAATTAGAACAATAACGTGATTACGCTAAATAAGAAAACAAAGAAAACTAAATAAGAAATGAAAATATGAGTAATTACATGGAATCACAGAAAAACAATTAAAGATAAATAATGAAAAAAGAAATTATTTCAAAATAAAAACAATTTAAAAGTAAAAACAAAAAAAAACAGGCCGGTGCACCCGCTATACCCCGTCCGGGAAAGAGCCGGACTACAAGGGTCTATTGTACGCAGTCTTACCTTTCATTTCTGCAAGAGGCTGTTTCCACGACTTGAACCCATAACGTCCCGGTCACATGCCATCAACTTTATTAGACTCCAAGACCTTCTTAAAAAAATAAATTAAAAGTAAAAATAAGAAATGAAAATTATAGAAAAAAATAAATTTAAAAGAAACGAAATTAAAATAAAAACAAAAGGACAGAAATTAAAAAATAACTCTATGATTACATCATATAATTAGTACTAATTACTGGCAATTCTTACCGATTACGTTTGATATTAACACGTCAAAATTATATAATTATACTCAATTACACCCGAATATAATTACACTGAGCTCTAAAAGTTAACCCGTTATGTTATCCACTTAGCCCCTCCAATTTTCCCACCAACGCTTCCTCTCGTGCCTGGCCGAATTCTTGGTTGGCTGCTTGCAGTGATGATGGCAGGTTAACGAGAAAAATCTTAGCTATCATCTACTTCCTGGCGATAGTGGTAACAGATTGCAAGAAATATTATTTCCAATTTTTTTTACTGATCTTCTGCTTGCATATTACTTGAATTAGCAGTACCCACAAAAATCGGTGGAAGAAACCCACTATTATTGCAGTGTTCTTGTATAAAAAAATTGACTTTTACATGGGTTTTACGGTATGTAATGCCTTTTCTTGTTCCACCCAAACATCTATATTAAGCAATACTATAGGAAGGATCCATCAGTACCCTTTAAAGGGTGTTTTTTTCTTGCAAAAAGGTTCCATTTTTGGGTACTGTGAATTGGGGTTTAAGCCATTATTAGCAGTGAGTAATGTAGCAGTTCAGAATGGTATTGCTGAAAACCAAGCTAATGAGAAACCTAGGTATAAGTGGGTTAAGATAGGTTCTGATATCAGTGAGGAACAGAAACAGGCTATATTGAAGCTTCCACCGAAGATGATAAATAGATGTAAGGCATTAATGCAACAGATCATTTGCTATTCACTTGAAAAAGGTAGCATGTCACTCTTGTTAGAGGCTTGGGTAAAGAGTATGAAGCCTGAGAGAAATGATTGGCTTGCTGTACTCAAAGAATTGGATAGGCTGAATCATCCCTTGTATTTTGAGGTAATGTTATCTTCTTCCTGTACCACATAGTTCTTAAATTCATCCTTTTCTTGCTTGCTGGTGGCCCTTGTTCACATTCATTATAAGTTTGTTGCTTAAAGTTTGCTGGATTCGTATTCTCTGTACCCAATCCTCTATCTAATTGTTAATTACAACTGTTACTTTTGGCCACTTTCTAACTCAAAAGGTAGTTGAAATTGTGCTTGAGTGTCACATTGCCTTCATCAAACTTGATGGATGTACACAGAGATGTTGAAATTTGTTCTACTTGCTATTGCTTGGTTGTTAACAGGGGACATTCTTCACCCTTTTAAATGCTCACCTGAAAGCACATCACTCTAGGGTGGTTATCTGGAACAAAACAACGACCCCAGAAATTTCGCTAAGAGTGTTCAAGGTTTAATGTATAAGTTAGTAATTTTTGACATATATACACAGGATAATGTCACTGACAATCCTTCACTCTATGTGGCTACGCCACTGTTTGGAACTGTCTCCATAAATCTGTGTTCAACAATTGTTGATATGCCTCGTGTTATTAACTTGATGATGTTTCCTTTTCAACAATTTTCATAGGTGGTTCTGAATCTAGTCTGCCAAGTCACATGCATTCTTTCTTTTGTTCCATGTCTTCCATGCCTTATCCTTTGATACTAATTTGTCTGATCTTTTGGTTGCCTCTTTCACTAATTGAAGTTAAATATCCTTTTCTTTGGGTTCAAGTCTATTCCCATATTTTTTCAGTTATTTTCCTTCCTTTTGGAGTTTAGTTGCAGGGCTCATATAAAACCTTACCTTATCCAAAAAAAAAAGAGAAGTTGCAGGGCTCATATGGCAGCACGAGAGGTTTGTAGTAATGGCTTGAAGTAGTAGTGCCATCACTTTATGGTGGATAAACTTTTGTCCTACAAGAATTTGACACCATGTCTTGTCAAACAATGTGTCTCCTCTTCATAAGCTTTTGGTTTGTAGGTATTCTCCTCGAAATAGCTGGTACCATTGTACTAGTTTTAATCTTAACTAGTCAGGATACTCATTCAAAATGGATGATTTTTTTTAATATATATTTTTGACAATCATCGTCCATTTCATGACCTTATATAGGAGGCTATGGAGGTCACGGATTAGGGTAGAAGGGTAGTAGGTAGTCGTGCGTTGCACTACTTAGTAGGTCCATAGTAGTAGTCGTAGTGTTACTTTCTTGTCCTTTGACTTCTGTTATATTCTGTTATATTCTGTTATTACTTATACTACGATTAGTTCATTTGTATATCGACTGTAGTTACTGCCTTTTCACAATGCTATATCATGCCTTTTACCTTATTTATCTGAAGTAGTTACTGCCTCTTTTTTCATGCTTGCTTTATCATGGCTTTTTCGCTCTCGTTATTTTCATTTAATACTGCTCGGATCTATTTGCCCGTATCTAACCTTTTTTGTCAAGTTTTTTCTTTAGGCGAGTGTCTTTCGGAAACAACCTCTCTACCTTCCAAGGTAGAGGTAAGGTCTGGGTACACTCCACTGGGTATGTTGTTGTCGTTGACAATCATCGTCCATTAGATAGTTTTTTTAGAGATTTTGTTTATTTATTTAGCTTTTGGATTTGAGATCAGTCGTATGTGAATGTTTGGGAGTTGGGACCTTTCTTCTTCTGTGGTTTAGCCCATGGTTCCATTATACATTTTACCTGTTGACCCTTTTTGTTCATCTCCTAATTAAAGGGGAAAATAGTGGCTGGCCAGAAGATAGTATTGATAAATAGGGAGCATATTAACCCATCTAAGATCCAGTTAGAACAATGGAACTCGGAGTCTAATAGCTTGTTTGGTCAAACTTTTGAAAACCTAAAAGTACTTTCTGTAATTCAAAAAAACACTTTCTTGTGGAGATTTGAGGTGCTTGACAAAAAAAAAAAAAGGAAAAGTACTTTGTTCAGTAGCAGAAGCAGTTCTTTTGCCGTTAGGAAGAAGCAACCAATTGTAGTTTCTTCCCAGAAGTAGAAGCAAGAAAGTAATTTTTTCCAAGACAAAAATATCATTTATCAATAATTTTCATTTATAAAGCTACCTTTTATTTAATTTGCAACATACCTTGTGGTCCGGCCCTTCCCCGAACCCTGCGCATAGCTTTTTTACTGTCAGATAAGGTTTCGAAACCAAAATTCTTTTAGCATTCATGAACCTAAGGATTCTCATTCTTAGGTGCAAATGTAGGACATCTTGTTAGATCCATATACATAAAAAAAAGGGCAGCCCGGTGCACTAAGCTCCCGCTATGCGCGGGTCCGGGGAAGGACCGGACCACAAGGGACTCTGTTAGATCCATATACATACCTCAATATAATTGGACTCTGTCAATTTCCCAGACTTTGCTTCACATGCATATGAAAGCCCTTGTCTGAAATTACCTTGCATAAAACACTTATCATACCGTGTGTTTCTCGTTGTTTGGACCTATGTGTGGAAGAACATCTATGATCATCTTTAGACATGATCTGTAGATGGGATTATTCTAAGGGTGTGGAAGACTCTATCGTAATAAATCATCAAATGAACTAATCTTTTGACTGAAAAAGGAAAAAAAAAAAGAGCAAAAACATTTCTTGGTTTTGCTGTCTCTATCTTGTGTTAAATTGATGGTTATTAATCTATTGCACCTTCTTAAGCAAAGAAATGAAACATTCATCAGCTTGTGCTGATCCAAGGCATTTTCTTTGCGTGATTTAAAAATACCGACTCACACCTTTTTCCAATATCATTCTATAGTTTTGCCTCAAAGTAGCTGTGTAAGTGCCTCCATTAGTTGCTGACTGAGATTTTGTACAAGTTGCTGAACATTATCTACAAGAAGGTTATTTTATTGCCTTTGAGGACTATCGTATTAAGTTGTGAAATGTGCTTACTCGAATCCTTTTCTTAATTCCTAAAAAAATTAGGGACTTGACAATACCTGTCAACAACTTCCTTACAACTGGATAATAGTTCTTTTCTTGGCACATAGGGGTCCTCAAGAATTGTGATGGTGAAAAAGTAGACGGCTATTATGTTGATTCTCTTCTTGCGAAGAGAGATCAGATCCGGGGGTTCATGTTCTACCCAAGGGGACAGATGCTTAGTGAAAGGACTTACACTTTGCATCTAAAGGAGATTCTCCAGTTTGGTACACGCCTAAGCCTTCCGTTTCGGCGGGTTGAAGGAGCTATCAAAAGTCAGGCGCATTTCGGTGGAACTTATAATTGGCTGATTCGAAGTTAGTAAATTGTTCTTGAAAAGATAAAGGTGAGGGTATAAATTAATCAACTCTAGCACCATCGTTTAATTACTTATAGCAAACTTAAGACATAATCTCACCGCGAATCTTGCTAACTTTTCCATTTATATTAATTATTTTAAAGGAGCTTGTGTAACAGGGATCAATTTACAAGAATTTATTCTGCATTGAAATGCTCTCAAAAATACTTTATCCCCATTTTCTGTAGAAAGTTTTGATAAATACTGCTGAGCACCGGACCTGACAACTTGTAAATGTACCTCACTACAATACCGAGTTCTCAGGTGCATGTACCTTAAAATTAGGAGTTGAATAATGACCTGCTAAGACTTAAATAACTAAGGGCTCGTTTGGTACCGGGGATAAGGGATAATTAATCCCCGGATTAAGTTTGAGATAAGCTTATCTCCCGTTTGGTTGGGATAAAATCCCGGCATTAGTTCTCCCGGGATTGTGGTGTTATTTTAATCTCACATTGTGGGTGGGATAACAATCCTGGGATGACCAATCCCGGGATAATAAATCCCTGTATAACTTGTTCCCCAACCAAACGAGCTCTAACGATTCGGTTGGTTCGAAGACAAGTTATGCTGGGATTAGTAGTGCTGAGATTAGTTATATTGAGATTATTTCTTATCGACTGTTTGGTTTGTTGTATTAAAAAACATGCATTGCGTTATCAAGAATAGTACTGAATAGGGTCTATAATAAGTATAGTACTAGTATTGTTAATGCCATCATTTACTATGTATAAGAATAGTACTGTATATGATTTATACGTAATATTGGTATTAGTTGTACATAGGTGAGATTTGCAACCAAACATTGTACTCAAATTTATACAGCGTTATTCTACCTAATACACCCTACCAAACGAACCCAAAATGCCTTTTATGGCTTCTATGTCTTCTCTATAATAGTCACGAGTTGAGAGGTTGATTTCTTTCATTGATATTTAAACTGAGAGACAATATCTAGATTATCTTCACTGAGGTTATGAGGTGTATGTTCAACTTCTGTCTCCTTTTGCGTAGAAGAAAATTCTTAAATTTTCCTGTGTGAGATCCATTAGTTCTCCTTGTGTCGCATCCCTATTTTCCTTCTCAAAAAAAGAGTTTCATGGAGTTGCTTCAAGTGTGAGTAATTGCTGAATCTACTTGCTGGAATTTGGAATCCTTCTTGTTATCTGAGTAAACAAGTGTGACATTTACCTAAGTAGGCGTTTGGACATGCGATTTCATCTCAGCGTTTGGACATGAGATTTCATCCAAATCATCCAAAAAGGCACGATTTGGGATTCCAAATCATGATTTCAAAATTTTAAAATATAAAAGTTGACCCATAAGTTTATATTTTGTAAAAGTAGATTCATAAGTTGGTAGATATATTTACCAATCATGTTTACCAACCATTTATATCAAATATTAAAAGATCTACAAGTTGGTAGTATATTTATAACAAATTTACTTTTACCAACCATGTGGGAGGATTATATTAAAGAGTAGTTACACTACAACTCATGTTTAATTTTCTATTTTATTGAACTAAAGTTTGTTCAATTGATGTTGTATTTTTTAGAAAGGCCTTCTAATAACGTATTATTTTGTTATGAACTATGACTTGCTCATTTGGTACGATTGTATAAGAATTGGGAAAGTTTTGATGGTTTTCACAACTTGTGGTTTTTTTATGTCTATAAGAAAACATACAACTTAAGAAATCTAAATTGCATGTCCAAACAAAACTTCAACTTCAACTTCAAATCATCATGATTTCATCGCATGATTTCAAATCATGTCCAAACGGCTCCTTAGTATGACATTGATGATGGGATGAATACTCTGTAACGTTCTTGTTTTTTTTTGGTTGAGCCAAAAATCCGTTTGGGGCCAATCCTTAGGACCAATAGCAGCCTTCGAAACTCAAGTATAGAGGGCTCACCTCTCTACCCTTCTTCACTTAAATAACTTGCTTAGTTCGCATGTCACAGGGCTCGAACCTATGATCTAACTCACTAGTCCCTCAACCTTTGCCCCTTGAACTAATCCTACTGCACTTTTAGGAAAAAACTAAGAAGTTAGTGCAACTGCAACATCATTTTATTGAACATCCAAATAGCTACCCACAATTTCAAGAAGAAGAAGAAATCGCTTTTGCTAAAACTATTGTATTCTTTTTAGAGTGGGAAAGGACCGTAGACGGGAAAATATGGCTAGGCTCAAGCAATCATTCCCGGTGTAGGTTTGAGCTTGCAATGTAATCTACAAGAAAATAATCAGAATTCTGGGTGAAGAGTGATAGGTCTGGTAATGACTTTATCTTCAGTCTTCTTATTTGCAAGTTTTCTGAAATATTTTACGTCAAGTTGCACGTAGATTTTCTAATGGAGTCTATATTTTTCTTTATGTTTTTCCCTGATAAGAAGAAGAACAGGATCGGTGTCATCTCGTGGGGTTCAGCCCGGAAAAGTAAATTACAGTAGAATCACGTTAATGTCCGAGTGAGAACAAGTAAATATTCTTTAGTCTTCGTGTCAGCAAGTTTTTCTCAACTGCTTCACAGTGCAGGTGGCTTTAATAGCAGAGTCTGAAATCTCCTCACTATCTGTTAAGAGGAAGTGATCTACAGGAGAATCTCTTTACTTCTAGGTAAATAGTGATTCTGAAATCTGAGTGGACTGCTAAAGGCGTGATGTAAGATACCTCGTTTATAAGTTTACTGAAGAGTTTACCTACAAGTTGCTGGTTTCTTTTACAGTCGGGCATGCATAACCCTAATTCGCTAGTAATGCAAGAAACTTCATGACAGTGTATCACAAACAACATCATTAATTTAAACCTGGCGATATGGTGGAGGTTTTGTTGGAGGGGGTGAGGGAACACACCAGCAATCTAATGCTTAGCTTATTTAGAAACTATAAAATGCATGAATGCATCAAGGCAGATACTTGCATATTTGTATTTGGAACCCCTTTCAATCAGGAAAGTATATAATCATTAGAATACCATGAAAATCTTCCAGTTCATTAATGGTCCGTGAATGTAGAATTTTTTTATAGCACTTTTGCTTAAATGGTATATGTTAATCTGCACCTTGCTATGTGCCTGCCTATGAGATTGCTATAATTGGTTATGGTATGTCTTCCCTCTCAGGCTAAGTTGCGCGTCCCTTCACTTTCGTTGCCGCACCCGTGTCGGATTCTCCAAAAATGCACTACTTTTGGAGTGTCCGACACGCACCCATCGATATTTTTGAAGAGTCCGAGCAACATATCTCTCAGGAGAGTCATTTGAAGCCAATGTTTGACTATACCTAGAAAATTCATCGGTACGAAAAGCTCAATCACCTTTCCTCTTTCTTTTAAAGGGGTAACAATTCCAATCTTCCAATCCCTCGTGTTATAAAATTTAAATCATTGGATTGTTCTCTAGTAGTTCTCTTAAAGAGCATTTGATTCTTCTTTTCCATTGTATCATTTTTTTATAAAGAGTTATCCATCTCCTTTTCAATATTAAGCCCTTCAAGTTAATTAATTTGTGGCCAATGAATCTACACAAAATCATTTGTCGAGTCACAATTTGATTAAGAATGATTGGAGACACATCACATGCTTCTCTGATCCTATTTGAATTAGAAATACAGGAATCAGGAACAGGGCCACAATAATTGTGAAGTTTATTGATTTCAGTAAACTATGTGTTACTAGTCTGTCCACCAAACTTTGAACAAGTTTTTTGAATGAAGACAAGGAAATCAGTCAATTTATCAATTCCTTGGTGCACTTTCTGTATCTCAGGTTGCTGAATTATCCCTCTTAGCAGAATCATTTGAAGCCAATGTTCGTGACTACACCAAGATAATTCATGGCTATGCAAAGCAGAATAGGCTGAAAGAAGCTGAAAGTGTGCTCTTATCCATGAAGACTAGAGGCTTCACTTGTGATCAGGTGACGCTGACAGCTTTAGTTCACATGTATAGCAAGGCTGGTAGCCTTGAGATGGCTGAAGATATGTTTGAAGAGATGAGGTTGCTTGGAGTACCATTAGATAAGAGGTCCTTTGGGTCAATGATCATGGCCTATGTCAGAGCTGGAAAGCTCAGTCAAGGAGAGGCTTTATTGAAGGAAATGGAAGAACAAGAGATCTATGCTGGAAAAGAAGTTTACAAAGCACTTCTGAGAGCCTATTCGATGATTGGTGATAGCAAAGGAGCTCAAAAGGTTTTTGACACACTTCAGTTAGGAGGAGTAATCCCGGATGCGACGATTTGTGGGCTGCTTATGAATGCCTATATTATGTCTGGTCAGTTGAGTGAAGCTTGTATTACATTTGAGAATATGAGAAGAGTTGGCATAGAACCAAATGATAAGTGCATCGCATTGCTATTGACAGCGTATGAAACAGAGAACAACCTGAGCAAGGCACTTGATGTCTTGATGGATTTGGAGAGGGATGGTGTTGTGCTCGGCAGAGAAGCTTCTGAATTATTGGCTCGTTGGTTCAAGAGACTTGGGGTAGTTGGAGAAGTGGAGCTTGTTCTGAGAGATTACGCATCAAACTTGGTGCATTAAGTAGAAACTGATGCTTTCTGCTGTGGTCCGGATTTTCTCCCTGTTGTATATGTTTGAGAAACAGTCTTGGTTTCCTATCTGCAGGTATGTAAACTTTTTTTTACTTGAGAAACTGGTTTGCTAAACCTGTCTTCAGTACCTGCAGCCCATTCCCTCCTCCCAATAAGAAAAAGGGGTAGAAAAACAAAGAAAACTGGAAACAAGAGCGTGCCTTCTTTTCAATCTAACTTGGTGAATATACTCGTAAATATGCGTACGTGCATATATTCAAGCACAAGATAATCTTGTGCACGACACATATGTCAAGCCTTTGAGCTTAGTGGTTTAGTTTTAAAGTTTTGGTTTGGTTCAGGTATCTTCACTCTTGCTTTATGTCGATACAACATACTGCCCAGGAAAGTATCATTACTCACTGCTGCTTGTATCAACAAAACATACAGACATGTTTTTCATATTTCATTTTCTGGTAAGAGGTTGAGGTCATGTTCTTGGGGATGTAAGCAACTCTCAAATGGAATCTTTTGGAAACAGGAGTGCAATATGACTGGCAGAAACAACGGTGGTGCATAAAGGTCATGACTCTGCCCCAATTGTTGGTTGATCTTCTTTCTGCTTTCAACCATTTCCCGTAATATTTCCATTACTTTGGTTCATTATAAGTTGTAACTTTAGTTTTTGTTGATGCAAATCCAAGTGTTTGGATTAGAGAGAAAAAGATTCTCTTAACTCAAATGATTTCCTCCATATCGAATACACCCAAAGTATATGTAAGATCCCAAGGGATACAGCAGATATGGAAGCAGCAAATGGCAAAAATCTTCAATATTATAACATGTTGCACTTTTTTATGAAGGGATATATATCTTTGTAGACATTTCACTCTTTACTAAAGACGAGTGATGTTTTCTGAAGTTGGACCTCACTCGTTAATATTGGTGTAGCCTTTTTGAGAACAAATCATACTTTTATCTCAATCGATATCATATCGATCAGAAAACTGTAATACTGACTGGAAGTTGCTTCTAAGGTGTTTTTTTAGGCTTGTTGTATTGTTCGGTACATATTAAAATGAATATACAATGGAAATACTTTACTTCTAAAATATAACGGAACTACTTATTAGAATTGATTTAAATTCTTAGCTTAATGCTAAGCTAATGTCCAATTGACTACATCGTCTAATTACTGGATAATTTTTGGCACACTAGAATGGATAAGACAATAAGGTTTAAGGGTAAGCCAACTCAATAGACGGAGATCCTTAAGTTGACGTTTGGCATAAAAAAGAAAGACAATACATTTCAATTGTAAGGTCAATCAGTACAATGTAGGTATATAACGAAATGTTGAGTATGACATGACTTTATATACATAGGAAAAGTCAAATATTATGAACCCAAACAGAGTAATTTTGATATTGAGAATTCATATAGCGGATCTTAACTAACTTGAAATTAAGGTGGGTTTATATATGCAGATCGCAGTAATTTATTGTTATTTAGGTAGATGGATACAATTCGTAGCTCTCATTACTGAAATGAGCTATTTTCGAATAGATAATGTAGGCAGACCAAAAGCAAGATTAGGCAGAATATCTAAAATCATATCGACTAATCCAAATCTCAATCTTAAAGACCTAGCTATGACAGGAATACTTATCAATTTGACCTTGTGACTAGAGAAGGACGATGTATCTGTATTATTACACCAAGAAATACATGATCAGGAAGCTGTTGAGATTTATTAAGAAAAATTAAGAAACTTTGTGGTAATTGATTAGACAAACCAAAAAAAGTGGCAAAAAGAGAAATTTTTATGGACAAAATGGTGTTGTGCTTCTTCAAGATAAAAAAGAAAATAATTTGGGTTGCCATAGTGGGGAAGTAACGAACTATAATCACACATTATTATGAATTTACCAAAAAACGAAAAAGAAAAGAAAAATGCTGTTATTAAAGAAATCGTAGTTATGCCAAATGTCTTTAATAGCTTGTACTTCAAACAAGAATAAATAAAAGCTATAAAGGGGTACAATGAGTGCGGTGTCCCAATATCCTTTTTGAGACGTAAAAGATATAAACATTGTTAATGATCACCCAAAACTTTGTAATCTATCTGGTATTTATTGTTGTTAATCTCAAATTAGTTTTCTTATTGTTTTGTGTGTGGTTTACTTTAATTCTTCGTCCACACGGTTAGATATGTCTCCTTTTCAATTTAATTTCAAATACTATTGGCCTTTTCAAATATCAATCAACTCACGTCCAAATGCCTACTTAATTTATGCATATAATATGCTTTAGGTACTAATTACTTTGTAAGCCATACATCTTCCAGTGTCTTACCTTTGCCACACGAGTTCTTCGACTACAACATGAATATATGAGCATTTTCTCCATTAATTGTTATAGCCATATCTTAACCAAGGAAAATTGATGTTCTAAAACTGCTCAATGGACTAGAAGAGATTAAATAAGGAAATAAAGTGAAGAATTTTTCCAAGGTAATATACTCATGAATAGTGGCAAACAATAATGAATTAAAGAGAATATTGAAATTAAACCAGATATAACACTAATCTAACAAGACTTCTAAGTTCTAATAGGCAAAATCAATAATTCAGGATTTCAAGTTTATGAGTTTTATAGTGGCCTCAAGTTAATATATAATGACAATTGGGCTCATAATCAAATAGTTATAGATATCTCATGAAATTCTTAATATACATACAAGGTCTGAACAAAAGTTACGTTATCCCGTGAACTCATTTATTGTACTCTAGATCCGCCTCTGGCGAGATTCTATCCGAACATATGTATATGTACATATATAGTATATATATGTATACTGTCAATCACATTCCAATTCAGGGTTATGACACCACTCAAACACCACCACATCACCATCCCTTTATCCTATAAAATGTCCTATATGCTCCTAACATCGTTAAAAACTTAATCTCTGATAGGAAATTTGCTATTGATAATTCTGTATCTATTGAGTTTGACCCTTTTGGTTTTTCTGTGAAGGACCTACGTACGGGACAACTCTTACGAGATGCAATAGTGTGTGGGACCAATATCCTTTCTCATCCAATTCCACTGCAAGTGTCAATCCACCAACTTTCAACCTGGCACAGTAGACTCGGGCACCCAAGAGCACCAATTTTTAATTTCCTTAGGAATTAGAATTTCATTCTATGTCATAAAGGGAATTTTTCTCATGCTTGCTACTCTTGTCCTTTAGGGAAACATGTTAGACTCCCTTTTCAATCTTCATTGAGTGTAACGTTTTCTCCTCTTGATATTATTCATGCGGATTTATGGACATCTCTCATTACTAGCAAACTGGGTCACAAATATTATTTGGTATTTTTGAATGATTTCTCTCATTTTCTTTGGGTTTATCCTCTAAAATATAAGTCCCAAGTTTACACAATTTTTCTTGAATTTCAAGCATATGTTAAAACCCAATTTGAGAAGACCATCAAAATATTTCAATGTGATCACGGTCGTGAGTTTGACAACCACACCTTTCATAAATTTTGTGCAAACCACGGCATGATGTTCTGATTCTCTCGCCCCCATACCTCACCTCAAAATAGTAAAGCCGAAAGAATCTTGCGCACCATCAACAATAAGATCCGCAATATGCTCTTCATGCTTCCATCCCCCCTTTATCTTGGGTTTACGCACTACACATGACACCTTACCTCCTTAATATATTACCAACATGAACACTTCAAAATAAAACTCCAACTAACATTCTCTTCTGTCGGTCCCCTCTTATGATCACCTTCGGATTTTTGGTTGTCTATGCTACCCGAATCTCGCCTCCACGGTCCCTCACAAATTAGCACCTAGGACTACTCCTTGCATTTTCTTAGGTTTTCCGTCAAACTATAGGGGGTACTTATGCTACGATCTGTCCACAAATAAAATCCTAGTCTCTCGCCATGTCATATTCCAGGAGACCGTTTTCCCATTTGCAAACGTTCAAAAATTTCAAGTTACTGATTACGGCTTCCTTGATGATCCGAACACTTCACCTCTCATTAGAAACGCAATACATAGTGCTAGTATTCCGGCTCAAAATTCACCGCCCCTGCCAGTTGTACCGCCACCGCCCTACAACCCGTCGACCACCCTCTACCCACTGCTCCCGTCACGGCCCCACTGTTCCCAAATCCCGTGACTCACTGCCTCACTACTCGAATCCAGTGACGTCACTTCTGCACTGCCCGAATTCTGTGACATCAGCCCCGCAACCCCCGTCGACCACCCATCCACCCCCGACAACCCAACTGCCCAGCCTGACCCAATTACCCCTAGTTCTCATCACCTAACCAGTCCTGATCCCGTCCACCGCATGGAAACCCGTGCCCAACACGGAAGCACGTGATTCTCAAATCAAAAGTCCGCTTTAATCTATCTACTCAAACTATCTCACATCTACTTAAAAACCCAAAATTAGCCAAGCTTGACCCAAATTAGAATGCGGTCATGCGTAAAAAATTTGATGCGCTCACTATACAACACACTTGGAATCTTGTCCAGAAACCAGAGGGGGTGAATGTGATTCGTTGCATGTGGATTTATCACAAATTGAGATATAGTGGTGAGCTTGAATGCCATTAGGCGAGACTTGTGGAAAATGACACACGACAACAAGGGGGGTTGGTTGTGGTGAGACCTTCAATCCAGTGGTTAAACCAGTCACCATTCACACTGTTTTAAGCATTGTTATGGAAAAGAATTGGCTGATTCATCAACTTGATGTGAAAAATATGTTATTACATGTGGATTTGAAAGAAATCGTATATATACATCAACCACGTGGCTTTGTGCATCTTTCGACTCCTCAGTATGCCTGCCGGTTTCGAAAGTCACTTTATGGCTTGAAATAAGCCCCAAGGGCTTGGTATGACCGCTTTGCTACTTACATCTTGCAGATTGGGTTCATGTGCAGCAAAAGTGATAACTCACTTTTTATTTTTTATCGAGGTAATGACACTACATACATTTTGCTCTATGTGGATGACATTGTCCTAACTGCCTCCTCAGATGTGCTGAAAAACGAGATCATTACCATACTCAAATCCGAATTTGTCATGACAGACTTGGATAAGTTGAGTTATTTCTTGGGAATTTTCGTGACTAGATCCGAGAATGCCATATTCATGTGTCAGCGTAAGTATGCCGAAGATATTGTTTACAGGGCTAAAATGGCTAACTGCAAGATAATGCCCACTCCAGTCAACTCCAAATTGAAGCTTAGCGCGGATGACAGAGATCTGATGCTTAATCCTTATCTTTATAGGAGTCTTGCTGGTGCGCTTCAGTATCTTACTTTCACTAGACCCGATATTGCTTACGTTGTTTAGCAGGTGTGTCTGTTCATTCATGCTCTCAAGGAGCCTCACTTCACAGCTCTTAAACATATCATTTGTTACGTTAAGGGTACTCTTGACTACGGGTTACATCTTTATCCATCTGCACCGACCATGCTAATATCATATATGTGCGCCGATTGAGGCGGCTGTCCAGACACACGTCGATCTACTTTAGGCTATTGTGTATTTTTGGGAGATAACCTTATCTCGTGGTCTGCCAAAGGGCAAGCCACACTTTTCCGTTCGAGTGCAGAAACAGAATATAGAAGCTTTGCAAATGTTGTTGCCGAGATTTGTTGGCTCATAAACCTCCTTCTAGAGCTCCATTGTCCCTTACGTAGGGAATCTATTGTTTACTATGATAACATATCTGTTGTGTACTTGTCTCATAACCCGGTTCAACATCATCGAATCAAACATATTGAGATGAATATTCATTTTGTTCATGAGAAGGTTATCATGGGACATGTTCGGGTGTTACATGTTCCTTCTACATATCAGTACACATATATATTTACTAATGGACTTCCTCGGCAGTTGTTCCTCGACTTCAGATCCAGCCTGAGCGTCCGGCCTCCTCCCGCTATGACTGCGGGGGTGTGATAGAGAATACGTAAATGTTCTCCAAATATTATGTAATTATTATTTTAGTGTAATTATGTAAAGTAGATATCCTCATATGATTATGATTACAATTGTAAACACATATATACATTGTATTAATGAGAAGACTCCAAATAAGGAGAATTACACTATTCTACATATCCGAACATATGTATATGTACATAAACAATATATATATATATATATATATATATATATATATATATATGTATATGGCCAGCTAGAATTTAATCAAAGGCCATCAAAATTCAAAAAACTAGATACAATACTATTTTGTGCAAAGGTAATCAACTAGTAGTAGCGATACCACACACTTACCGCGAGTAACTAAAAGTAAGCATCATAGATCTATAACTAATATTGAATGTAATTAGTACTCCAAAAAGAAAAGTAGAACAAACAAAAAGGGAAGGATCAAGAAAATTACAAATAGGGTAAAATTAAAGATCTTTTCATGAGTAGTCATGGAAATGAGTTTGCCTAATTATTTTGATTAATTAAAATTTAATCCCTCATTTCTTTTATATCTCATGAGTACCACTATTTAACATATTATAGGTCAGTACTTCTCAATGTGTCTCTCATCACATGGTCTGTGGTGGCAAAGCTGATGATTCTGTGCATGGCACTACTGTTGGTGATCCATGTCTATGCAGAAGTTCACGTGCCAATTCTTGTAAATCCCCGCTGCCGCCGCCGCTCCCTCCGGCTGGCGGCAACATGTCCGCCGGAACTCTCGCGCCACCAAAGTGATGCGGGTCCATAGGCGGCGGCGGCGGTGGCCGGGGCTGCTGAATTGCCCATGAGGGTTGAACCATTGGGTCAAAAAGTGAGGATAAATCATAGGCTGCTGGCAATGAGGATCCTCCTGTTGGCAAGTCGGATATGGAGAGTGCTGGTGGCTGGTGGAGCATTGTATGATGTTGTTGTGGTGGCGGCAGCGGCGGTGGCGGTGGTGATGGAAGCTCCAAGGTTGCTAGGTGGGCTTGTAAGTATGAGAGTTCCGCTTGTAAATTCACTACCTGAGTTTATGATGCGTGAAAAAACTGTATATTGTCCGTGCACAAAAATTAAGTCGTACTATTTACTACTATGCATCATAATATATGTGACGATATTTGATTGGACACGAAGTTTAAGAAAGACTTGAAATTTGTGATGTAACACAAGTCAGTCATAACTATTTGTGTGACTATAAATAATCTCATTAAGAATAAAATGAGAAGTTCAAAATTAAATTATTTTTAAACAAAAGAGTTTTTTAAGACTAAAAAAAAAATATATAACACGAGACAAAACGGAGTAATTAATAACATACCATACATGAAAAATGAACAGTTTCATGGAGCCTTGTATCAAAAATGATTATGCTTGATTTTTTAAATTTAAAACGCCACCTTATTTAGGTTAGAAAGACTGTAATTATTGAGAAGTAAAAAATTCTTACATTATGGGTGAACTCTCACAAAGACCTTAAAAACTAAAAAAATAATCCCACAAAGAGACGGGGATTTGATTAAATGAAATCCAAATCTAAAGAAAAGGTATTGCATGCTATCTAGTCTCAATAATCATCTTGTAATCACTGTGGTGATCTAAAATGTTTTCTTTTGGTCTTTCTATTACAAGGAAATAAGAAGAGGCAATTTTAGGTAAATGCTTTCTGACTTATCTATTTAACTAAGTTGCGGTGGAAGATTAAATTTCGAGTTCAAAATTTTTATTGATTAGATTTCTAGTTCAAAAGTTTTATAGTTTTTCAATAACAATTTGAATTTTTGAACACAATATCGTACAAGTTACATAAAATATCCAGAAGCTAGAATCTAGATCAGCGTAAACTGTTTCACTAAGAAGTACTCCGCTCAAAATAATTGTTTGCTTATTCTTTTTCACATTCCTGGGAAAAACACTGACTCGTAGAAAAAAATAGATATTTTGACCAAACTATCTTTAATTAATAAAAATATTACCTATTTATTGTCTTGAGTAAATATGGGTAATCTGAAAAAATAAAGTTAATTCTTTCTTAATTATTTAAGTGAACACTTATTTTGAACCAAAATAAAAAGACTAACACTTATTTTGAACCGGGAGTACCCTTTGGTAAAATACACACAAAATAAGCTGAGGGATAAATTTTTCCCACAAGAAAGACAAAATCATCCGAGGGCTGGGTTCTAAAGGTCCAAATTTACTTCACATTTTTCATACTAGTTCCATTTCTCTAGAACACCTTATTTAATTCAAAGCATGAACTTTTGGAATCGGTGCATTACTGACAAATTCAAGGGAATGGAAATTGGTTTAGGTTCTTTTTGTTAGCATAAAATTCATCTGAGCAATTCTCTCTTCCCAATACTCCAAATGATAAATAAAAAAGAGAGAAATACCAAATATTAGCGGCAAATACTAACATTCAAAGTCAACCAGCAGACACGGAGACAATTATCTTATTAAATCTCTAATGCGAGTGAATTATTGAAGTAGAACTTTAATTATAAATCGCTTAAACCATTTAATGAATCAAAATGTTATTATCCCTTATTCTGAAAGCAACTAATGTAGTGAACACAAACATAATGCACTGTTACTTAACGTTAAAAATGTTTTAAAAAGGACAGGTATATCAACAAGCAGACATAAATCACTATACTAATTGGAAGATCAAAAAACAAGTCAAGTTGCTAACAGGATTAATGGTGAAGAGAAAAAGAAAGGTCTAATATTTGTTACTACTCCCCCGTCCCATATTAGTTGTCATGTTTTACTTTTTTGAGAGTCAAGTTGACTAATTTCGGAGCTAAATTAAATTACATCAATTCAATATTTAAAATTATAATTTAGATATTTAAAAGTTACACGAAAAGTACTATTGCAATTCTTATCATATCAATGTGGTGAAAAAATATATATCAAAATGTTGATCAAAATTTATATAGTTTGACTTTTAGAAAAGGAAAGTGGACAAGTAATATGAAGCGGAGTGAGTACTAAAAAAAAGCCTTTTTAAATTTTTATCATTATCCTAGTTGAGGAGTATCGGTTTCAACTTTCAACATGCTTCTTAGAGAAACAACAAAAGAATGGTCATTGTCCCTTGTGCTATAAATAACCAAAATATATTCTAGAAAATTAAAGCTATTCTAATTTTTTTTTGTTAAAGAGAAGAATATTACTATGGATTAATTTGAATAAAGGGAAGAAGATTTTAGGCCTATGCCGACCATTTCCTTAATAACAGCAAAACTGAGAGAGGTATGGAAGAGAAAAGCAGAGGCACTGTTGCCCACATCATCATAAGTTAATCAATCAAACAACTTCTTAATTTCAGCAAAGTATAAAACTGTTCCCCAAATGCTACACATCATGGTCCATTTCCCCTTTGCACAAGAAAATCTTGTTCTAGATCTAGTACTTTTAAGTAGTGAGTATATTAGTAGTAGTATTTTCACTCACATATACACAGGATCACTTTAATTAATTTTAATCTAATTGCGCACAAAAATGTGAGACAAATTCACATATGCCAACTCAAAATCTTAAAACATACTCATCGCAACCTTAAGATGAAGTCTTTTCAACATACTTTTGATAACCAATGACAGATCCAAGGCCATGTTCCTCAATTAATACGAAGCCAATCTTTATTTCCCACATAACACTATAATGCGTAAAAGGTTCTCTTTTTCACTTGTCTTAAAAAAATTGAGTCTTGTCATTGAATAAATTAAAGTAGTAGTACTTCGTTTTCAAGATCCTCATAATCTTAACTCTCTTTGAACTTTAGCCAAATTTGAGTTAGATTCTATAACTACAAGATATCAGTTTCAGAATTTCATATTTGTAACGCATGTAGAAAAAAATAGTTAAAAAATAATATAGATTCTTGAATACGCAAATGGGGTTGTGCCTTGTATTTATCTACAAATGAAAACATAACGTGGAAGTAGAGTGAAGGCATTGATAAATCAGTTGATGGAAAAAGGTCTAAAATAAGAAGCAAAACGATTTGTAACGGAAGAAGAGAAGGGTGTCTTTAGTTTACCAACTTTAGTGATAAGACAGACTTCGAATGAGATAGATAAATTAAAAAAAAACACGAGTTAAAACAATTCTTGTGAGGACAAATGAGTCTTTTTCAAGAAACAAAAGTTTCTTATGATGAATGTTAAGTTTGCCAAATAATAGTCATGGAAGGAACTAAAAGATGAAGGTTTTTCATAAATTTAAGTTATATACGCTGACAGTTTAATACTGACCTGTTGCTGAAGAGTGAAGATGTGAGCAACGCAACCATAGACGGGGTCTCGGAGTCTCGCTTGAGATTCATAACAAATGGTAACAACAGCATCAAGCCTTTTGTGGACAGGAATATGAAGGAGAAGTTTGGAAACATTGCTAGCTCCGAACACTTTGTGAACAGCTGCAAAATGGGCAGCACCTTGTTCCGAATCAAAATAAGGTGCAAAAATGCAACCAGCAACACACTTCCTTCTCAAGAATTTACAAGCACCACATGGACCTCCTCCTCCTCCACCACCACCGCCTCCTCCGCCACCGGTGCTACTACTTCCACTGGTCCCACCACGAACTCCTCCTCCGCCCGTGGCGGTGACCCCACCGGTGCTATTACTAGGATTGTTTGAGCTCATTTTCTTGGATAATTCACCTCTTTTGGAACATAATTTGAAGGTGTTGTAGAGAAGAAAAAAAGGGTGTCTAGGGTTTGGTTGGTGGTATTTGTTGGTATTAATTTTTTGTTATTTAATTTTATATATGTTGTTGTTGTAGTAGTAGCAGCAGCAGCATAAGAAGAATATTATTTAGTGGAGGAAGCTAAGAAGGGGGAGTTTTAAACACTAAATGAAGTCTTTAAAGCCACGCGATGAAGCAAACCCCATTTAGCTGTTTGCGTGAAGCAAACATGCGATAAGCCAACTGCCTTTTTTATTTATCTTCCTTCCTCTCGTGAGTTTTGGCCTTTGCTAGCCTAGCAATTGTAGCATTTAGCAACACCCCTCATGTTTTCATATTACTTTTCTTTTAGTTAGTAATCTAATTATTTGTTTCTTTCAATACCACTTTTGATGTAATACAAGAATACATCCAAACTTGCTTTATACTAGAAAAAAACCATTGCTATATGACACTAAATTACAAACTAATACTAAGGGGTCATTTGGTGGTTGGATAAGTGGGATATTCCAACATTAAATTTGGGATTAAATTTATACCTTCTATCAAACAGAATATAAAATGAAGCTAAACCTAATGCTGGAATATCCCATCAAACTTGAAAATATTTTATCCCACCTCTCAGATGGAATAAATTAGTCTCAGGACTATAATCCAAAATTATAATCACGGAATAATATAATCCGCATGCCAAACGACTCCTATTTTAGCCTTTCTCTGCGTGTTTCAAGCTGCGTAGAGGGCAAAAGACGCCAACTATATCTCTCCCTTTCGACGTTGAAAATGAATTCATTCTACCTCATCTTTTCATTCCTTTTTATATATAAAAAAGTTACAAACAGAAACGGCTTTGTAGTCTTTTTCTATACATATAAAGAGTTTGTTGGAATGACATAATTACCTAGAAAGCTACTGGGTTTTATCATCTAGTACTTACAAGATTTGTATATTTAGGCGTGGTTCAAACTTTCTTTTCTTTTTAATAATAATAATAATGAGTCTAATGAAAATTTTAAAACAATGCATGCTGATTTATACTTTAATTTGTTTACGTGACACGCTTTCCTTTTTAATCTATTTCTAGAAGAATGATACACTTTTAAATATAGAAACAATTAGCTTTACACTTCTCATTTTACCCTTAATGGAAAGTTTTTATAATCACGTACATAAATGATATGACATGTTTAAAAGTTTTATATATAGATGCACAAATATTATACAACAACAATAACATATCCAGTGAAATTCCGCACAAATATTATAACATACAAATTGTTACTTTTAAGATCACAAATTTTAAAAGTCTTATATTTTTCTTAAACTCCATGATGATTCAAATTATCTCATATAAATTAAAACGGGAAGGAGTAATAATTTAATTTGATAGAGATTTATTATATTAATGTTTACATGAAAGATGTCTACTTGTCGCGAAACTGAAAAGGAAAAGATATGAAATGAAGCAGAGAAGGAAGAAAATAACAATTTTGTATTAAAAATAACATTTGTGGAAAAATCATTATCATGGATTCTTGTCCATTGTCTAACCATATCTAGATTTGCTAAGTTGGTATTGAAGCACTTGGAAATTAAATGAAAATATGGATTGATATTGACAGCCATCATTTTAGTAGTATTAGTTTTAGATTTTCTCATTCAAGCTACTAATTTGCTACTTATATATTGTAGCTCACTTTAAGTGAAGTCCCCTCGATTGTATTTTCCCCCTAGTAGAATTTTTCTGACGACTTAAATACGTATGAATTAGATTAACCATTAAAAGAATTATTTAGAAAAGAAACTTTATTTGTTTTTTATTTAGTCGAATTATCAATCATATCGATCGTGTCAACAAAAATTAACCAAAATGTATGTTCTCAAAGCAGACTATATTCATAGAATTACCAATTTGTATATATTCTTTCTATTTTTCTTCCATTTTGTTGCAGTTTCTCATTCAAATGCTCAAGAAATATAAATTTCGTCTATATATTATAAAGTGCATGAAAAGATAAGGTTAGGTTACACTAGATGCGCGCTCATGACGTGCATGATTAGAAATATATGATGGTTTTAATGATGAAGAATGTGAATCGATACGCATAAATGATCACTAATTTAACTTTTTAAATCTTAGATGGTTACTTGATTAATTTCATGATAAGTCAATCATTCATGGCACAAAAGTTTGAATCATTAACTATTTGAATAGTGAAAGTATTTATACACTATATATGAAGTCGTTAAATGTCAATTACAATCAAATCTCTCTATAACGATATCGTTTATTCGAATATTTTTTGTCTGCTATGGTGAAATGTTGAGTACATATAAATAATATAACATAAAATTAAAATCGATTCCAAATTAAACTTGAACATCATAGTAAAATAATGTTATAGAGATGACAATTATAAAAAGATGTGGCTACAGATGTAACTTTCTATACAAAGAATGGATGGATAATCGGTAAAAGAGAGGTAAGTGATCAGTTGCACCGATAAAAATAACTAATAATACTGTAAGATCTTTTACAATATCAATCTTTTTTAGTTAAATCCAAAGTTTTATTTTCTCGCACGAAAAAATGTGTCAGGGAATTTCTTGTGAAGTTATATGGCGTATAATTCAAATTGTTTTCATTTTCGCTCAATTAATTTTCACTTCATTAACTGGTTGACTTAGTTTTATTATGAATTGAATGCTTATTCTTTGGTTTAACTCGTAATGTTGACAAAGTTGTAGCTACTTTTACAAAGATTACCATATTTGTGCACACCTTGGATGATAGACACGTCACTTCTAAAAATGAGAAGGAAAAAACAGAAAAATTATTGAGGCTGTTAATTCATGAACTGATCGTCACTTCTGAAAATGAGAAAAAAAAAACGGAAAACTGTTGACGCTGTTAATCCCTGTACTAAGCGTTTGTCCTTGTATAAAAGCTTGTTATAAGAATAAATTAAAGAAGAGTTTGAGTTATATATATCGTTAAATATTTTTTATATTAATAGTGTATATAAAAAGTTAATAAAGAAATGACGAGTGTATAACATAAAGGGAAACGGCAATTTTCATCTTTCATATATCGATAAATTTCTATTTGGTTCTTATGATTTTTGATTAATCACATTTAATTTTTAATTAATTAAATTTATAGTTTTAATCCCTCTAACTATGAATCTTCACAAATTTAATAAATTACTAAGTGCTAAATTGTTCAATTATCAAAGTATTATGTTTTTTTATTGCTATTCTACTTTTGAACGTAATACAATTTTAATGAAAAATAGTTTAGATACCACATATTTCATATATAAAAGGGCTAAAACACATGGTTTAGTTAATTGAATATTAAATTTGCTTAGCCGATATTACTAAAATCAAAATCAGAATTTATCAATTACCCAGAAACTAAAAGTACAATTACCCTTATAACGTAATGATAAATATCGTATAACATCGAAAATGTCTCACTTGTTACTTACAACTAGCTTAGTATGCTCTTTCATCTCTCAGAAGAAAAACTAGAACTACTTTACTACTTTATTTAGAAATATACTATCATTGCTTTTCTATATTCATATATTCATTCAACATGCTTGTGATTTCTTTAATCATGGGAATTTAGAAGCTAGTTGCCTGATGCAATACTATCCAACATAATGAAAATTGAATTTAATAGCTTTACTAATGTTGTTCGAATATGATAATTACACTTCTACATCTTAATTTTCTTTTTAGCTTTAATTTTGTGAAATTGTTTCTTAAGCTTCAACATTACACCAAGATTTGGTCTCCAAGCACAAGGAAAGTTTTCTTTTAGATTTCTCACCTTATTTAATTGATTTTTCTAATTAAATAATTCCAAGAAGCACAATTTACCTAATCAGCAAATTTTGACCCAAGATAATGAACAAATCCAAAAAGATCATTTTTTTTATTATGTCGATATCCAATGTTAGTGTTTACATATAATACTTTCATTTAACTTACAAAGGAAAAGAAATTCCATCTGGTTGAGAACTTGAGATAAAGATGGAAGGAATTAAGCGTAATTAGATCAAAATGTAGGACCTGATTGTCACTTCACATAATTTGAAAGAGAGTCCAAACTCCAAAGTGAACTCTTGAACTCCAAAATAAAAGAAGAATAAAGTCAAAGGGACAGTTCGGCGGTCAAAGGACCCTGTGAGGCGTTTCATTTCTGTCGCCAGTAGGAAGACGCCACGTGGATTTCATGATGCCTAACGTAACGGCCACAGTATGGATGATCTCATCACATTTTAGAACCTAGACAAGTTCTCTTAGCATATAATATATGCTGCATAGCCGTAAATATGAGGATGTAAATAAGCACGCCAGCAGTCCGTCCACTAAGCTCATAGATACGGTATACGGAAAGGGTTGAATCACAAAAATTTATCGTAAGTAGCTTTATTCTCTTTACCGCTTAAACTCTTCACCTTCTGATCAATGACAATAATTTTAGCTAAGATAGAGAATATTTCTAATAGACCTTCAACTCAAATAAAACATATCAAATATGTATGATAAAGGAATAAATTAGAGAAAATGACAGTAGCAACAACAAATAAAACGATAACTGAAGCAAAAGAAACAATAGATACTAATAAAATAAGATAATAGGAGTGTGATAATACTAATACAGAGAAGGAAACTAGACAACGTTTGACTGCATGACTACTAACCTTCTACTATAATCCTCGAAATTCATAACCTTTTATCTAAAATCACATCCTTAGTAGTTAGTAAGCTTCAGATATGTCATGTTATGTCCAATCACATCTCCCGGACAAATTTCCATTTATAACAAAGAAAATGAACCTCAATCAACCATCTCATTGGATCTCCTGATAGTAAAACGATTCACAAAATTAGAAAAAAATATTAAATTGATAATACTCCTAGTATAGTTAAAGAAAATGTGAGTTGGTCACAATAATTCGCAGAAATTGGATGATGATAAGAATTTAATCAGTAACAGTTAGTAACGGCGGTATATGACCGCCCCGTCCGATTGTTGTCTAAAGCGTGTGGTGTATGAAAGAAGCAAAGCACAGGAAGGTCTTTTTGACGTGCCACGTTTCACTGTGAAACTCCCTTAAATGACCGCTTGCTTACGTTAGAACAGTCCGTTTTCACCAAACAGGCAAACACAGGAACCTCAAGGTATACTACTGAGTCATCCTCATTCACTAACGTCACCTTTTTGTTATTCTTTTTCCTTTTTTTAATTATTTCTTTGAGACGAGTTCTATCGAAAACAGACTCTCTATCTTTCAAGATATGGATAAGGTCTGCGTACATTCTATCTTCTTCATACCTCACTTGTGAAATTATATTCGGTATGTTATTGTTGTTGTTTTTCTAATTGGAAATTAGTTTCTTCAACTTAAGCTTCATTTGTTTTTATTAAGATTAAAACGTCTGAAGTTGAGTACATATTTGAATATTAAGATACATATTAAAATGTTAATATATGAATATGAATACACATCTGAATATTAAAATATTATATTAAAATCTAAATTTTAAATAATTAACACTATTTCAATATCTAAATATATAAAACTTATATTTATTTAAAAAATAATAATATAAAATTAAAATAAGATATCAAATCGATCTAATACAATATCAACAAATATTATTATACAGTGATTGATGTTGGCATGACTAGTGGTGTTGGTTATAGGTGCAAGGGATGATGTTGGTTAATTGTGACAACTATGGCTAGAGCTAGTGGTGATGATGGTTGACGGTAGCGGTTAATGTTGGTGGTTGATGACATTAATTGGTGGTGACGGATGATATATAATCGTGGGGTGGATGATACAAAAACAAACAAAAATAACATAATCAGAGAAATTCCATAAAGTGGGTCTTAGGAGTGTAGAGTGTGTCCGGACCTAACACATACCTTGAGAGATAGAGAGATTGTTTCCGGTAAATCCTCTATAAGGACAAACAATTTAAAGTAATATAAAAAGTCATGACAAAATACATGTGTTGTGGATGATGGTGAAAGCTAATAGTTTTGTGAATGAAGATGGCGGTTGACGATTATACTGATAGCTGATCATGAGTGATTGTCGTGTATTGATTAGTTTGTCGTTGTAGTGGTAATAGTGCACTACCAAAAACACAATGATTAGCTACAATCTTTATCGCTAACTCGTCATTAAATGGATTAGCGATATATTTATTTATTAATTAGCTATATAATTCAATTTGCATATCGCTAATTTTCATTTTTTTAGTAGTGATGATGGAAGGGCGACAATTAGAAGTGAAAGTAAATGGAACAATGATGAATTGTCATCTTTGTATAAATCTTTGAATCGGTATCTTAATGAAATAAAGACTTTATTATAGATTTTAATCATTCAATTTTATTATTCAGATCCATTAAGTGATTGTAAAATTTAAAAAATACACACTTAATAATTAAAATCTGAATGATCAAGCTAGAGATCTAAAAACAAACGCACTTAAAGACTGAGATCTAAATGATTAAAATTAAAATATTCATTAAGTATAAACAAATGAGGCCGTAGTCACTCCATCTGAGGATTTCATTCAGGTCGAACGAAGTGAGAGAGCGATTGAAAAGGAGGCTCGACCTACAGGGAGAGAGAAATTCTTTTTATTACGTTCTCAGCTCTCTCTTTCCCTGATCTGGAGATTTGACTTATTTTCCAAACATTCTATATATTAAACAACGAAAGAGCTTAGGACTTCTCTCTAAGTAAAGAAAGCCAGATGTATCTACTATAGTCATCCACTTATAATAGTAAGTAAAGTTACTTGTACCTACGAATGACTGCACTCGAGTAGGACCCCAACATGAACCTATTTTTCTTTAATTTATTTTTAAAAGAATATTTTTTTTAAATTTAAAAATATTTTAGCTTATGTCTCCTATTTACTTTTAGTGAGAAACTTCTATAGACGCACAATCAAGTTCTAAAAGTCATACCACACGTAATGAAGCACTATTGAAACAAGAGTAACTTATTGCGTAACATATTACTGTAGGGTTTTGTTGGGTTCAAAACATATAAGTATGCATAACGGAAGTTTAAAATTTTATTCTACTTACCACAACAATTTCTTCTGGTATGGTTATATGACAATCAAAACATGTAACATAAAACTAGAACACTTACATGTTGTATTATCTGAAGTCTTTACTTAGGGAGTACACGCGACTATCCCTTCGACTGAAAGCACTATGTTATGGTGTATTCCTCTGTCAAGAAAGTCAGGAAATCTTGGCAGAGGTTTGAGAGAGTTTTATCCTAGACTCTAAGTCTAGAATTTGTTTATGAGAATTCGTGTGTTAATTAACACTGGGGAGTGCTGCATTTATAGTTGAAATTAGGGCAACAAATCAGATTAGGGTTGAGCTCCAAGCATGACCCAAAAACTGAGGTGCAGTGGGCAGTCTAACTGGGCCCACTCCCGGGTCGGCGCTGCGCCGCGGCGCCCTACGTAAAATCTTATTTCCCGTTTTTATTTAATATATATATTCAACACATTAAATCCCAAATCTAATTTTAATTTAATTAAATAATTTCCATCTAGTAGAAATTATCCCATAATTATTATCAATTTAAATATTTTGATCTCAAATCGAATATTTAATACTTTCTCAACACATCCTTAGATCGAAGAGACAATCGACAAAGTGTGACCCTATAAGCCTTCATATATCGACACTAATCCAATTAAGGTACATACGGAACTCCTAGACTGCGCCGTACGACGAACTCAATATATGAAGTACGTTTACATGAATCCAACAAACATAACATTTACGTGAGATGATAAATTCATTTCATTCACGACACACTCGATCAAACTTAGGATTTGCCATGTATCTATCCAAAATGACTTGATCACTTTATCTCATCCATATTAGTCGACAACTAGACCATATTCTAAATATGTCTCTTGCATTGGCCAATGACTTGGTCGACCTAATATCACTGAGAAGTTGTGTGTTCTCTCGAATATCCAATCGAGGAATGAATCATATTCTTGGCTCAACTACCACCTTAATTTACATTATAATGCACCCAACACAAGCCGTATCTTATCCTATAAGGAGTTTAAGCTTAGGACAAAATCAAAGTACATTACTCTGTAAACAAGGTGCATATTGACTTCAAGTCAAAGGACCTTCATCTCCCACACGCTGATAACACTTTAGACATGTATAACAGATAGTTTATCAACATGATATACAAATACTTTTCAAAAGTATCCATGTGTCCATTAGGGGTGGGCAAAAAATCCGGAGAATCGAAAAAATCGAACCGAACTGAAATTCGGTTCGGTTTTTTCTCATTTTTTTTAATAAAAAAACTATTTTTTTTAAAACCGAACCGAATCAGGATTTAGTGATTTAGTTCGGTTTTTTAATTATGGAACCGAACCGAAAAAACCTAATTAAATATATAATTATTCTTATTTTTTATTTTAGGCTACTACTATCTCTTGAATTATAGCCATTGAAGTCAATCTACGAAGTTTTTATGTAAGTCGAATGCGGCATGAACTTGATTAACATATCACAGAAGCATTGACATAAAATGTAGGGAGAGAAAGTAGTTGTAAATTGGTGAAACTTTAAATGGTCATAACTCTATGCTCGAATGTCCGTTTTACCCGAATGTTTTTTTATTTTGGGTATTTTTTCGAGACGGGGCCGGCCCAAACTGCCGCGCATTCAATTTTTATGAAAACATCTGTTTCCCAATCAATTTGTGTTTTTCCCCAAATCGATTTCTAATCTTCCTTTTTCTTTAGTAAACATCTCACGATATACAATAGATTTCAACGTCAAAATTTCATGGTAGTGTAGGTGTGAATGCCAATTTCAATTTTGGAAATTCAATTTTCTTTTAAAAATAAAAAATTCCTCGACCCGGCCCACTAGAAAAACCGATATAATCCGATACATTCGACGATATAAACCGAACATATCGTATTTTTTTAAAAAAAAAGTTGTATAAAAAAATAATTTTTATTCTGTTCATATTTTTTGGATACAAAACTGAACCGAACCGATATACGCCCACCCCTAGTGTCCATCACTAGTAACCATTACTAGTAGCATGTGAGACATACTACATTCTCTAAGAATGTGACGCAGACCACATGTCGACTTATAACATATCATCGATATCACATTCTCGATGATCATTAGTCGATGCTATTTTAGAGTGTTGGTATTTCTATGGTACTTTATAAAGCAGTACGGGAAGTAATAACTATTACAAATGTTCGAAATGATAAATAAATGGTCAATCTTCAAAACTGCCGCATGTGTGTTGTGTCTTGAATCTTGATCACCTTGCAAAGCCAATGTTGAGAACTGCCGCAAGTTTGTTGTGCCTTGAATCTTGATAACCTGAAATCAAGAAACAACTAAATCTGGATGGTTACAACGTTGTGTGTTGAGTCGAGGATAGCCCTCTATCCTTAAGACAAGATTGCCCCGTATATATATGCTTTTACGTTAGCGGGCAATAGTCTCCCAAGATAAAACAACACTTTAATCTCAACACTACAAAGCCAATAGGTTGAGCCTGTCGAAGAAAATAAATATGACTCGACTTGCTGAAAATATGGAATAGGAAGGAAGAGTTTCTCTCTACTCTTCTCTTTTGTCTCTGTGTATATAGTGTGTCTCTGTAGTGTATATCTTGTGTATACGTGAGGGTTTGGTCACTGTTTTTCAGTCGAAAATTGCACTGATTTTCGCTGAATTTCACTGACTGGTTTGTGCTAATTGGTGGCTGTTTTTCGCCTTTGTTTTGTCTTTGAAAACAGTCAGGTTTTCTGTGTCTTTCTTCTTTGATTTGTGCACATTTTACGGTCGTTTTTCATCTAGTTTCTGCCAGTTTTTTCGTCTAGTTTCTGCCACTGATTTGAGCCAAAGAAGGCTCAATATATAGCAAGGAGAAGGGGCTGTACAACTGCCCAAAACAGGGCTGTTAATGGCCATTAAGAGGGCATTAAAACAACCAAGTAATGGCTGTTAATGGCCATTGAAAGGTCGCTCAACCGCCCAAGTAATAGGCTGTTAATGGAGGAGTTAGTCAGCCAAGTAATGGCTGATTAATGCCTCAAAACAGCCTCAACGGTAGGCGTAAAAAGTCTCCGTAAATTCTGGGACCAAATCAGAATATTGAAACTTCAGGGACCAAACTATACATATAAAAGAATTCTGGTCCAAACTGTACATATGAAACTTCAGGGATCAAACTATACATCTGGCAGAGTTCTCTGGTCCAAAAAGATAATATCAGAAAGGCCGTGAGGCCGTGAGGCCGTGAGGCGGCGCGCGTGTGGGCTTAGCCTTGAACTCAAGCACATCTAGGTCTTCCCTCCTTTAAACACATGGGATACCCCTTGGGGTCCCAAACCCTTTACCAATTAGAGACTTATATAGAGAGCAATTCTTCCTATTCCCACCGATGTGGTAGATTTGTCCCACAACACATTTCCATGTCTCAAACACCTTACTTCGTGGACCAATATCTCTTTCATTTCTTAACGAAATTAGACGATTCTTGGCCCTACGGTCATCTACTCACTTCGTAGATCATGCATGTGTAAAGAGACGAGGTCTCCAACATACGGAACACTAGTGTTTAATTCATCAAAGATGGGTGGACGCATCTCCCTGCCAAAGGCTAATTTCCAACATAGAGTTACGCTATATCATCAATATTTCACTCTATTAATGACAACGTAAGCTCAAGGAATGTACATTAATGAATAATTACAAACAATCAAATAATAATTCAATAATTACAAATGTCATAAATATTAATCTTATTAATAATACGAATGTGTTTAAGTACATTTGTCTCTAATAATGATTGTCTCTAGGACATACATACTTTCAATTACTCCAAAAAATTATCTAGATAAAGAAAAAAATGCGAATCAGAATTCAGTTTGAATGATTAATGGATTCAATTATCAAAGTCTTAATAATTATATAGAGAAATATTGTAAATAAAATGATACAAAAACATTCTTGGAACATTACAATTGATGGAAATAAGTCCTATGAAACACGTGTGTGTGTGTGTATACACCTTAATTACTAATAACATTTAATTTTGTATTTCAATTTCAAATTAAAACATAATGATATAATCTTAAGCCAATAGCTGCCCAGGATATCTCAATAAACCCACTAATACTTAATTACAGCCAACTTCGTATTAGAGAAAGTCTTGAACCAAATAAAGTTTCCCTTAAGTTTAAAGATCTCCTTTTGGTAATTACGTATGGGGTTTTCCGTATTATTACTTAGTTGTATTATGGGGCTGTTGGTGTACAAATGGTACCAGTGACCTTCTTTTAATTATTATAATCTCATTTTCTCTTCATGAATCATTTATACATCAGGTTTTCCACAATTTTTTTGGTTAATTAATTTCTTTTACAATAAAATTTGTGTATAAAAATCCGAACAACTCAATTTCATATTGAATTTGGTATTAATCCCTCCTTGATGAATCTATCTATATGTCTCTTACTTATTAATTATCTTATTTTTATTCATATATCATTAAAGCAGCAGGTATATCTAGTTTTTGCACCAAACAATCTAAAATTGATCTTTGAACCTCTGACAACTAAAATAAAAAGAAAATGATAAAAGTTTATTTTATTAACTGATTACGTATAAGATTTGGAGAATGGACAAAATAATTTCATCGAGAAGAAAAATGGTAAGACCTTTACAACTCAGAATCTTGAAATTAACAATTTCAAAGATACGATACATCCCCTGTCGATCTGTTTAATTTGCAACTAAGCACATTGCCTCATTAACGTCCTTTCTAAGTAAAGAAAATGACGTTATTTGATGGTTTGAAACTTTGATTTTGTATTTTGCCGGACAGCTGCTACCTTCTTTTATATAATATTGTTTTTTGGATTAACTTTTATTTAATATTCTGATTTCGGGGTCATCCAACAACGTTTAGCTAAATTTTTTATTTAGTATGTGTAAATAATATATACATACACAATGTCGAACCAAAAATAATATAAAGTAAATAGGAGTATTACTTTAGGACATGAAATAAAACCTTAAAACCATTACATTTTTAAACTCAAATCACAAAAAGTCAAATCATACTGTTTGTTTAAAATATTGAGTACACCATTGTTTTTAGGGTCATGCAAGTAATTTATTATCAATGGTGGTTAACCCTTCATGCAAGTCACAACATCCATACATTTTCTTAATTCCTAAAAATCTAAACCTGACTTCCTCTTATTCATTTTTCTCTTTCTTTTGTGGTCAAAAAAGTAAAAAGAATAATGTATAAACTTACTAGACCTCTAATTAGTTAATCGATTATATTTGGATGATGCTATATATTGTTATAATGTTATGAAGTTTCCTTTGATATATAATGGTTAAGGTTTTGATTCTCAATCGTGTGGTCAAAACCTAGGAAACATAAACTGACTTTTATTTATAGTATATAATAAAATTGAATGCACTCTAATTTAAGGTATTTTTGGATTTATTTAGACTTAAAAAAAATATTACAAATTTACCAAATTTCTGGAAAGAAATTTGTGTTTTAAATGACAGGATGTCACCCCGACATACGGCATGGTAGCTGTTGATTGTAAATTCAGTTTGCTTATGTAGCTTTATAAAGAAAGCTAAAGATCCCTATTATTGAGTGTAAACAATATTTGATTATTAGTATTAAATTAATAAAAGGGTACTGAATAATTAAAGGAGTCAAAGTAGTATTAACAGGGCTACTTGATGTTTGAAAGTAATGCTAATCATGATTATTTTTTAGAATGACTTTATGACGTTAAAAGTAGATTTGGTCAAGTGATCAGTTCCTTCACCTGAAGGTTTTTTTTATATATAATTTATTTATAATGGAATATTTGATACCAAGTGATCCAGAAAACATACTGCAATCTCATTTAATTTTTAAATAAAAGAAATTCACGCATTAATATAATAAGTATACACTTTTTTATCGAAGGAAATAATGACGGATCTAACAATGAATTAATGTTTGACAGAACTCGATGCTTCAATCAAACGCTACTCTCCCCGTTTAGATTGCACATCGTTTGAATTTTGAATCCGTTATTGAAGGAAAGGAAAGGGGATTAAGAACAAGGCGGGTTTAGGGTGATTGGTGGGGCTTCCCGGAACCCAATAACTTTTGCGCGATGTGTTGAAAAATTCATTAAATATATAAGAATTATAATTTGGGAGCCCATTAACGTTGGTCCGGTGGCAGAAATAAATCTATTAAGCCTTGTTGCCCTCTCGGTTCAAATCTCCTTGGTCACCATGTAGTATATTAATTTGCCTTTTTAATTTGAGATAGATGCAAACCCACAAACAATTCAAATCCTGAATCCTTCTCTGAGCGCGGGAGTGTGACCAAAGAGAGATATTTAAAAATGAACATTCTTCACTTTACTCTGAAGCAGGGTTTTGAACTTTCTTTGAAGGTTATGGCTCTAAGCATTCCTTGGAACAACAACAGTGATTTGTTCCACTTTTGTTGCCCTGGTTTATATAATGTATTCTTTCACCATGTGGCACTAAAACTACAAAATTGATAATTGATCCAAATTTTGCTTCAAAGTCAAGGTTTTCAAAAACAAGGTACTAATTCAACTTTTAAAAATCTAGTTGGTCAATATATCAATCAGCACAATTTTTTTTAAAAATTTCCAAACATCTTTTAGAAACGAAAGGGCAGTCCGGTGTACTAAAAGCTCTCACTATGCGCGGGGTCCGGGGAAGGGCTGGAACCATAAGGGTCTATTGTACGCAGTCTTACCTTACATTTCTGTAATAGAATGTTTCCACCGCTTGAACCCATGAACCCCTGGTCACGTACCAGCAATTTTACCAGTTACTACAAGGCTCACCTTCATCTTTTAGAGACGAAATTAAAGTTAAATACAAATCTAAAGTAGCACAATTGAAGTATTTCTTCTAACAAAATTAAGATCGCGGTTCTACTTTAAGGTGACATTGACAATGTTAATGGGTATGCAACCTTAATGGGCTTAGTCGAAGGTACAATTAACATACTTAATAGGCTTTTATGGGCTTAACTTTCATAATCTATAAGGCCATAACAGCCCACTGGACGTGCGCAGCAGAAGCCCAACGATGATCATTGATTTTGTGAACTTGGTATAAAGTAGGAAAAAGCTATCATGAAAAGTTTCAAATAAAATATGAACGATGATGGGAAACATAAATAGTTTACGGTGGTAGGAGGAAATTCTTCAAGTATATCAGTTGTCAAGCATTTGCGATTCTATTGCAAATAATGACTCAATCTACTAGCTAAAATCAAACATCTCTCAAGTAGAGGTGGTAAACGGACGGGTTGAGTCGGATATGAATTGGATTGAAAATGGGTTAAACAAAACCTGATCAATTACCCGATCCACCCATATTTAATACGGATAGGTTACCCGATAGATAATATGGATATCTATATTACTTATCCCCAAGCACCCACCCCACCACTCCCCAACCAAATCTCACCACCACCCTCGCACTTCATCTCCATCCACCCCTATCTCACACCACCACCCACCCCACCCCACACCACCACTCCACTCAGCCCATCTCCTCTCAAATTTTCTATTTCATATTTTTATTTTACTTTTATAAAAATGAGAATTTTTTTCTTACGCCCCCCCCCCCCGTAAACCACAACCCACCACCCACCACCCATCCCACATCACATTTAATCACGCAATTTTTTCATTTTTATAAAAGTAAAATAAAATATATGAAGTAGAAAATTCGGGAGGGGTAGGGATGTGTGCGGGAGGGGGGGTAGGGATGTGTGCGGGAGGGGTATGTGGTGTGTAAAACAAAAAAAAACTTTTAATGAAAATTAAATCTTTTGAGGGGTGGTGGGGTGGGGGGGTGTTGGGGTTGGTGGGGTCGGGGGAGCAGGGGGTGGGAGGTGTAAAAAAACAAACCAAAAACTTTGAAAACTTTTTTTTAAAGAAAATTAATTATTTTTGGAGGGCGGGGGTGGGTGGTGTAGAAAACAAAAAGCAATTATTAAAAACTTTTAAAAAAACTTTTTTTAAAGAAATAATATTTTTTTCGGAGGAGTGGTAGGGTGTAGAAAAACAATATATATATATATATATATATATATATATATATATATATATATATATTTTTTTTTAAAGAAAAATCAATTTTTGTCTGGAGGGTGATAGGGTGTGCGTGAGTGGAGGTGGGTAGTGTAGAAAATAAAATAAAAAATTTAAAAGAAAAATTATTTCTTCTTGGAGAATGGTGGGTGGGGTGGGGAGTTGTAGGAAAGAAAAAAAATATTTAAAACTTTTTAAAAAAACTTCTTTTTGAGGGGGTTGGGGGTGGGTGGGTGGGGGGTGGTGAAATGTCACTTGTGGGATTTATCCATTAAACTATTCATATTTTAAGTGAATAATATGAATTAATTTATATCCAACCCATTTTAAATGGGTTGGATATCCAATCCATTTTAAATGGATCAAGTCGGGCGAATAATCATATTTTTTTTTATCAATTTTGGCACCTCTACTCTCCGGCTTTATTAGAAATTGATATGTGTGTTTTTGAATTGCTATTTTTTAAGGATAGTGAGTGAAGTGTTTCCATCTTTTAGTGGAATGTCATAATTAGTTGCTGCCTTTTGATGACTCATTATTACTAACTTTAGGTTTTATTACTATGTTGAATATTGGTATCAGTTAGGTCGCATTGAAGTATTGTTCTGTAATATAGTTACACCCGCATTTATAAAGAAGACATTTGAATATAAAAAAAATAATCTTTTCAGATATTTTATGTGTTTTTTTTTCAGATATCCTATATATAAAAACTGAATATCTCTTATAAAAATATTATAAATTTTTAAAAATAATTGTAAAGGATTAAAAAATCATTTCTCCCGTTAAATAAGTTATAATATTATTACCCTAAACGTTTCTGTCACACGATGGTAAATTTCTAGTTTAGTTCTGGCAAGTGTGCAATGTGCATTTAATTACCACTACTCTTCCTAGAAAGAAGATTTTCTACGTATGACCATAATAAAAGGATAACCGAAAGAACAAAAAACTTCTACCAATTCAGTAGGAACATCCAAGAGAATTGGTCAATGTAAAACTAAGATACATCTATTCACAACCAAAATCCACTTTTGGTGTTACAAGCACAAAATTGTCCAAAGGTTGAGGCTTGACGTTTATTTGTCACAACCCCATTATGATATAGCAAATATATACAATCTTCACACTTCAATTTACGTTGCTATTATTCTTTGTTCCATACAAACAACTCACAATTCATAACTCTTTCCTTTACCTAAATATTCTCAATTAAGCTTTTGATCTTAATTTGACACGACTATGTCAAAATTTGATCCATACGACCACCTCAGTGTGGTGCTCAACAAAGATGGAACTTTAACTCGTCTCCTTGAGTTTCCTACAACACCAGCCACTGGTGATCAAGATCATCTCCCTGGCCAAGCTGTTGTTAGCAAAGATATCACTTTAGATGCAGATAAGAAAACTTGGATTAGACTTTATCGTCCAAGTAAATTGCCTTCCAACGATAAATCTATCGCAAAACTTCCCATCATAATTTTCTTCCATGCAGGTCAGAAACAGATTCAAAATTTTAAATTGATATATTCAATCATGATATTCTTAATTACTGCTAAACTCATTATACTTTTGAAATTATGGGCTCGTAATCTATTATTCTATATGTTTTAATTTATGTATCTTATTTTCCTTTTAGTTTGTTTAAAAAAGAACATCACTTTTTATAATTAGTAACTTCTTTAATCAAACATTTCACATCGCATATCTAAGATCATAAAATTTAAGGACATTTTGGTATATCACATACATCTTTAGTTTAACATCATGAGATTCAAAAGTCTTTTTTACATTTCTAAAACCCTATGTCCAATCAAACTAAAACACATAAAATGAAATGAAAGAAAGTATTTATTAAAATTTTAGTGATTTCATATCGAGATCCATCCACCACTAATGCAGGTGGTACTGGATTCTGGTTATGTCAGTATGTTTACGTTAGGTCATATATTTTTTAGGAAATCTTACATTTATATGTTAGTAGAAAATATAAAGAACTTTTAATACTTACTTTTTGTTTACGTTTATATATATAATATTAAATTGAGATGAGTTTAAATGGAACGACATCATATTTCCATGCAGGAGGATGGATTCATTTCAGCGCAGCAAATACCATGATCCATGAAAGTTGCAACCATCTCTCTAGTGAAGTCCTAGCCATTGTTGTCGCCGTGGAATATCGCCTTGCACCCGAAAACAAGCTTCCTGCACAGTACTACGACGCGATCGACTCCGTTCTTTGGATAAAGAATCAAGCATTGGATAGTGTTAATGGTGAACAATGGCTAAGGGAATATGGAGATTTCTCTAGGTGTTACCTCTATGGTGTTAGTTGTGGTGGCAACATTGCTTTCAATTCAGCACTTAAACTTCTTGATCGAAAAATAGAGCCGTTACGTATCAATGGGATTATAATGAACCAACCACTTTTTGGTGGCAAAATGAGGACAAAATCTGAAATGAGGCTAGCCTCGGATACATTTTTTCCATTGCCAGTAATTGATGTGTTATGGGATTTGGCATTGCCACAAGGGACAGATAGGGATCATAGGTTTTGTAATCCAATGGTGGATGGGCCATATAGGGACAAGATCAAGAAACTTGGGAGGTGTTTGGTGATTGGATTTGGAGGGGACCCTTTGATTGATAGGCAACAAGATTTTGTGCAAATGTTAGTGAAGGAAGGGATAATGGTGGAAGCTAGGTTTGATGATGTTGGATTTCATGGAATTGATGTCGTTGATAGTCGAAGAGCTGCTGCTATTACTAATTTCATTAAGGAGTTTATTTGATGGTCCTTTATATTTATGTGGGGATGTGTTGCACTAAGTTCCTGATATGTGTGCCATGCGAGGTCTGAAAAGGATGAGACCATTGGATATTGTATGCCAACTCACCTAGTATTTCTGCGTGGGAGATTATTTCTACGACCTCAACCCGTGATACTTTTCTTCGTTAAGTAGTAATGTTATAGTAGGAAGTGATGTTACTAGAAGTTATACAATTGATTTTGATTATATCTGCTTCTCGGTTGAATAATTTTTGGAGGTTTTGACTTTATCTTCATCTTTAGTTTGAACGTATTTTGTGGAAATGCATTCTTTTGAAATTTATCTAATGATTTTCTGATGACCGATTGAAAAAAATAATTATCACTTACATTCAGATTTTAGTAGTTAAGTTAGTTGACTACTTAAATTTTCACTTTATTGATGAGGGTTCAATTCCATATCTTGTAATTCCCTCTCTCATTTTCCATTTCTCTACCCCTATGTAATAATAATAATAAAAATACCACTTATATGCAATTGCTTTTTTTATTAATATTGTGAATTACTCTAAACATTTCCATAATAGGACATGTTTGGTACTCATATTGCAGCTCGATTAAATTCGAATTCACGCTAAAGAGACTCATTTGATGTCAAAGTGCTTCCAAACTGATTAAGAATGAAAGAGTATTTGTCACTCTACTATAATCCTTAGTCGTCCCTTGACGTACGACTAATAATTATCGGTTCTTTTATTCACAATCAATTACTACAACAATGCGTATGGTATGCTACCAACAACCCCACAAGTAATCGACAAAAGTCTCACTTCATACACTATTACATGCATGGAATTGATTGAGGGAAAAACCGTCCTCATTTTCTTTTCATTCCTTTCTTTTGTAGTATTTCTTGTCAAACTGTATAAATAGTGGTGAAGACTGAGTGTGATTGTGATTGAAATGACAATAGAAAATTGAGGTGTTGGGGCAAGAGGCCCAAGGATTTGAGTTAAAGGGACAATTGGATGGGATGTCTATACCTCGTTGGGAGTCGCTCGTGGGCACAAAATATGTTCAACAGTGGCTGTGCGAGTTGATTGAACAACATGTTTGTGAACAATTTTTCTCAACAAATCTAACTTCTAGACAATAATAAAAAAAAATAAAGATATCATCAAAGGTTGTGTAAAATGTGGATTAGGATAGAAAGTTATGCAGTAGAATGTGTCTCGTGTATCTCTCCATATTAGTAGGCGTATGTTGTTATCTTTATAGTTTCTTATCCTTCAGTTCTCTGTTACTATATGTTATTTTTTGTACCTCGATTATCGTATTAGTTTGATACATTTACTGTTACTATTCTTCATTAATGTTTATCTATAGTATTTTTGTCAATGATCTTTTTACTTTCTTCAATCCTTATCTAACTTTTTTTGTCGTGCTTTCTCTTGAGACGAGAGTCTTTCGAAAACAGTCTTTCTACCTCCCAAGGTAGTTACTTCTAGTATGTGCACTCTACCCTCCGGCCCCATACCCCACTTTGTGAAATTACACTGAGTATGTTGTTGTTATTGTAAAGGTATCACTAAAGGTTGTAGACGTTGGACAGGTGTTGAGCAAGGTCTCGAATTCAAGTTTTAGAAATGAAATTGCTTTAGCTAGGGAACATTTTACCCAATGCGAACTTTTCGATACCAAATTAGATTAGTCTAACTTCAAAAATGAATATTAGATTAGTCTAACTCCAAAATGGATGTTGAACACCGAGTATAAAATCAAATAACAGAGAATATACAAATGAGCTAATTTTAAAATATAGAAATTAAAAGAGACAATCTTTTTTAGACGGAAAAAAATAGAAATGGTGTCGAGAAATTGGGAGAGAAATAATGGTAAATTACCGGAAATTGGAAATTATCATTAATTTGTACGTATGACCATAATTATTGGAATTCAAACTCGCATACTACTGTCTGATTTGTGATTTTTAGTTTATCGTACTTGTTGAACAATTAAAACATAGAACTTACTTTCATGTATCAACTCTAAACTATTACAGTTAAATCTCTTTATAATTGTCATTCATTATAACAGTCCATTTTCTCCGGAATCGATTTTTCATATTATATTGTACTTCTCTATAACAACATTATAATATAATATTAGTTGCATTCATTATAGCAGTACACTCTCTATAAAATTACATCTCTATTATTGAAGTGTGTGACCATCTGATCTAAAAGCTTAATACAGTACGAAGGTTGATTCCTTAGGGATTCCTTTCATTATTCACAATATATATAGTTGTACAAAGGTTGATTCCTAATACAATACGAATCTTAACTTACCTTAAATGGTTGATTCCTAATACAATTATAATCCTACGTTACCTTAAATATACATCTATCATAATTATAAAATATACGGTGAATATTCAGAGAATATTCGCTAATACTCCCCCTCAGATGGAGCGGGAGGAGGCCGAACGCTAAGGCTGAATCTGAAGTCAGTGAAGAGTTGTCGCGGTAGTCCCTTTGTGAAAATGTCTGCATACTGATAAGAGGAAGGCACGTGTGAAATTTTGACCTGACCACGGGCAACCTTCTCTCGCACAAAGTGGATATCCATCTCAATATGCTTAGTCCGCTGATGTTGGACCGAATTATGAGACATATAGATGGAACATATGTTGTCATAATAGACTATAGACGCCTTGCGTAATGGACACTGGAGTTCCAAAAGAAGATTTCGGAATCAACAGATCTCAGCAACGATATTAGCAACTCCGTGATATTCTGCTTTAGCACTCGAACGGGATAGCGTGGCCTGCCGCTTGGCAGACCATGAGATAAGATTATCCCCAAGATATACATAGTACCCTGGGGTGGAGCAACGTGTGTCGGGGCATCCTGCCCAATCTGCATCCGTGTAGGCGAGTAACTTGGTTAGGGCAGAGGGGTATAGATGTAGTCCAAAATCTAGTGTACCCTTAACGTATCTGATAATACGTTTGAGGGCGACAAAATGGGACTCTCGGGGGTCGTGCATAAACAGACACACCTGCTGAATGGCATATGCAATATCAGGCCTAGTGAATGTAAGATATTGAAGAGCACCTGCAAGACTCCGATATAGAGTGGGATCAGAAACTGGTGCACCGTCATTGGCACTAAGCTTGGATTTTGAGTCCACCGGAGTTGGCATAATTTACAATTTGCCATCTTGGGCTTGTACACTATCTCTTCTGCATACTTATGCTGACACAAGAACATAGTGGCTGCAGATCTGGTCACAGATATACCCAAAAAATAACTCAGCTTGCCCAAGTCAGTCATAGCAAATTCAGTTTTGAGTAGAGCAATGATTTCATTCTTCAAACCGTCAGATGAGGCAGTAAGAACAATGTCATCGACATATAATAGCAAATATGCATTGCTGCTACCTGGGTGAAAAGTGAAGAGAGAGTTATCACACATGTTACATATAAAACCAATCTGCAGAAGATACCTGGTAAATCGATCATACCAAGCGCGGGGTGCCTGTTTCAATCCATACAATGACTTCCTGAGACGACATACAAACTGCGGAACTCCCGGATGAACAAAGCCAGGAGGCTGATGCATGTACACAGTTTCTTTCAAATCCCCATGAAGAAATGCATTCTTGACATCAAGCTGATGAATCGGCCAATATCATGCCCATAGCAATACTGAGAACAGTCCGAATAGTGATCGATTTAACAACCGGACTGAAGGTCTCACCACAATCAATACCCTCTTGCAGATTAGTGTCATTGGCAACTAGTCTTGCCTTATACCTCTCTAAGTCACCACTGTCTCTAAACTTGTGACGAAATAGCCACATACACCGGATAACATTCACACCGTCTGGTCTAGGGACCAAATTCCAAGTGTCCTGCTTAGTTAAAGCGTTAAATTCCTCGCACATGGCCGCATTCCAATTAGGGTCCAGTTTTGCTAGTTTTGGATTCTGTGGAATGGGTGATAAGGTTTGTGTGGAGAGATTGAAGTAAACCTTGGGTTTGAAGATCTCGTATTGTGCACGAGTCTCCATGCGATGAGAGGGCAGTGGTGGTAGGTCGGAAATTTGAGTGCGAGTCAGTTACGGACGATGGGCATCGATCTTCTTGAGGCGCTACGGACTCGGTGGTAGGAAGGCTGCTTGGGGTGCAGGAGACACGACTGGATGCAACATGGGTGGTGTCGGGGTGGTAGACCGAGAGCAGGGATCTGTTGGGGTGGTGCCAAACAGTGTTGGGACTATCGGAACAGTAGACTGCTGGTGGTATTGTCGGAACAATGGACTCGGTTCATCGAGAAAGATGTAATCGGTGGTCTGAAATTTTTGGAGATTTGAAAAGAGAAAGGTTGTCTCGTCAAAGGTGACGTGACGGGAGATGATGATTTTGCGAGTAGCAATGTCATAGCACAGGTAGCCCCGATAATTAGGAGATAGACCAACGAAGACACATGACAGAGTGCGAGGGGCAAGTTTGTGAGGTGCAGTGGAGGCTATGTTGGGGTAGAATAAGCATCCAAAAATACATAGGTGATCTTATGATGGTAGCCTACGGTATAAGATTTCTGTAGGGGTCTTATTTTGGAGAGTGCTAGTTGGTAAAATATTAAAGAGGGATTCTACCATTTTATCAGCATAGACCCAAAAAGGCGGTGGCAGACAGGCATGAAACAGAAGGGTGCGAACCATGTTATTGATGGTACATATAATTCGTTCAGCCTTTCCGTTTTGGGAGGAAGTATAGGGACAAGAAAAATGGAAAACCATGCCTTGTTTTGAACAGAAATTGTGAAATGCCGATTATTAAATTCACGTCCATTATCACATTGAAATGATTTGATTGATTTTTCAAATTGTGTTTTAATGAATTTTTGAAACTCAAGGAATTCGGCAAAAACTTCAGATTTGAATTTCAGTGGGTAAATTCAGACAAAATGTGAAAAATCATCTAAGAATACTAGATAGAATTTGTGGCCCAAAGAGCTAACAATAGGAGATGTCCACAAATCAACATGAACAATATCAAAAGGAGAAAAAATAACACTGTTTGATGACATAAATGGAAGACGAGTATGATTGCCTAGTGCACAGGAAAAACAGTGTTGGGGCAATTTTCCCATTATTACATTGAATACGCTTAGAAGTCCTAAGAAAAGTAAAAAGTGGGTCTCCGGGGTGTCCGAGTATGTTGTGCCAAGTTGAGGGAGAGATCGCCGCAAAGGATAGAGGTGATTGCGGCCTGACATCGGAAGATTGAGTAAATGGTTAGAGGTCTCCCACACTATTGCAGCATGTAAGAATTTTCCCCGTATTGAGTTCCTTCACAAAAAAAACCAAAAGGGTCAAATTCGACAGACACAGAATTATTGCTAGTGAATTTTCTAACAGAGATTAAGTTTTTAATGATATTAGGGGTGTATAAGACGTGTTTTAAGGAGAAAGGTGTGTGTGGATGTTTGGTGTGTGTGTTACCGTAACCTTCAATTGAAATGCGATGACCATTGTCGACAGTAATAAATTGAGGACACTTTAACTGAAGTAGTTGAGATAAGTTACCTGACGACCGGGTGAGGTGAGATGTGGCACCGGTGTCCATGTACCAATTTTCGTCGGGCTGTTGAAGGTTTACGGTGCTGAAGGCCTAGCCCAAGTCGGTGGGAGCCAGGATGCTGCTGCTGTCGGACCGCAACCAGGTGAGCCTGCTGCTGCTGCTGGGCCTGCCTGGTGGCTAGGACAGGGCCCAAGAGGCCAGTCGACCAAGGCTGCTGGAACTGGGCCCCTGTAGTTGGGTATGGGCTTGCAGGCGAGGCCCAGTTCTACTGGTTGGGCCATGTTGGTGCATCGACCACTGAAATATCTTGCGGTTGGGCCTAGGCTGTATCCGGCCAGTTGCGTTGGCCCTTGCCGCGACCCTTGCCTTTGTTATTGTTGTCGCGGCCTCTGCCGCCACGCCCTCCGCTACTGAGCTGTTGTTGCGGTGGTGAGTGTTTGTGTTGGCCGCCGGTGTTGCCATCCCGTCAACGGCTAACGCCTTTTGATTATGTTCCTCTTGTTTAGCACGATCGGTTTCTTCCAACAATAGTTGTGACCGTGCCTTGGTGAAACTTGGTAGTGGTCGGCATGTTGAATCATCGTTGCAAGTGTATCGTATTCACCTTTCGGTAAACCCGCAACCAATTGAAGTACCATCTTGGTTTCAAAAATAGAATTCTCGAAGTTGGATAGTTGGTCGGCTATGAGTTTCAGTTGTTTGCAATATTCGGACATGTTGTTAAAATTCTCGAGACGCGTATTGTTGAATTGCTCCTCCAAATACACGGCCCGAGTATTTTTATTATCCTGAAAGATTTCTTCCAACCGCACCCAAAGGTCACGTGCCGTAGCACCTGTTTTCATGATGGTACATAACAAGTCTTTTGAGATGGTGCCGTATATCCACTGTTTGACGATGGCGTCAAGGTGACGCCATGTCGATTCGGCAATGTCGGTGGGACGAGGAACAGAGTCATCAATATGGTCGAGCACGTTGTACGCACATGCATGAATATAAAACAGTTCAGTACACATGGAATATTGACATTCTTCTTGATCAAGAATTATAGGGATATAGTTCTTGATGTTTGTAACGGCGAAGGCCGGGTGAAAAGAAGACGATGATCGTTGAGATGAGTTGTCAAAAGTGCCAGTGGAGGAATCGGAATTTGTGGGGGAAGACATGGTGGCTGCCTTTGTTGCCGCAGGCCGAGGGAAGGGAAGGGTGGTGTCGGCCGAAAAAAAAAAGATAGAAGAAGAGTAGGGTTTAGGTTTTAGGCTCTTGATACCATGTAAGATAGAATAATTTTCCTTAGGGATTCCTTTCATTATTCACAATATATATAGTTGTACAAAAGTTGATTCCTAATACAGTACGAATCCTAGCTTACCTTAAATGGTTGATTTCTAATACAATTATAATCCTAAGTTACCTTAAATATACATCTATCATAATTATAAAATATACGGTGAATATTCGGGGAATATTCGCTAATAATTGAAGTGTGTGACCGTCTGATCTAAAAGCTTAAGCTGTTAGATAGAACACACTTTTAATATTTGATTATATTTTCAACACGCCCCCTCACGTGCTGGCCTGATTTGTTTTTTCATGGTCCAAGCACGTGGAAATTCTTTTTGAGAATGGGTGGCGGTAAGGTTCGATCCCAGGACCTTTGGCCTTCTTTGATACCATGTTGAAGTGTGTGACCATCTGATCTAAAAGCTTAAGCTGTTAGATAGAACACACTTTTAATATTTGATTATATTTTCAACATCTATAATAGTCATACTCAAATATTGTGTAATAATATTTGTAAGAAGTATAAATGTATAAATGTATAAAAAATAAAATATCAAAATATTTATGATAATCATCATTAATGTCATGCACATAGCAAATTTTAAGTATGAATATCTAAAAGGAAAAAATATATTTTTCATAGTGATATGATTTAGACTTACAAATTTTCAGAATTATATATTTTCTATACACCGATTTTGTATAAATTTGATACTTATTTACTTGATTTTGGTAGATGTAATCCGTCTATTTTAAGTTTGAAATTTCGCAAGACCAAACTAGATCACTATGAGAAATAGAAGAGCCTCAACGAAAGTGTTGAGAATAACCTCAACCTATTGTTACTTGGGGTGAGATAGAAGAGTCAATTGTTACGCTCTTAGACAACCTTCAAGGGAAAACTATTGAATTTCCTTTTGCAGAAAGTTTGGACAAAATTCTTCATCAATTCAAGTGTTATGTTATCGCTAAGAGACTGAAATTTACGAAACAACGTACAATTGTAGAATTTCTTACGTCAAACTTGAAATTGTACTTAAATTTTCAATTAATTTTAAATACATATGTCCTTAGATTTCAATTCTGTAGCGGTATGGTACAACTAACATTGTATTTTATAACGTATTAGTCATTTTAATTAATGAGATATGAAAATCAATTGAATTTTTAAATTAATAAGTATATTATTTTCGTTTATAGCATAAAAAGTACATAAAAATAATTGTTTACGTACTTTCATTATAACAGCTAAATGAGATCTAAACATTAAATATCAGTATACATACCTCACTATAACGGTTATGAAATTTTCGGACAAACGGCTAAAGTTTTAATGTACTACATATGCTTGCTTCACGCAAGCTTTTGCTTCTCTCCCCTTAATTTTTTACTTCTCTCTTTTCCCTTGGCTTCAAAGTTTACACCAATATATGCAACCCAAAACCCAAATTAAAAGCGTCCTTTCCCTCTATTTAAAACTCTTTTCTTTCTTTTAAATGCACAATAGTAATATAAACAGAAGGGTTAAGTTGCTGACATCATCTTGTTTCAATGCAAGATTTTTTAAATCATACTTATGTTGGTATCTAAAATTAGTGTTTCCAACAAGCTCGAGTGTAATGCAGTCTAATTCTCACAGGACATCTTGTTAATGGTACAATTTAAATCTTTATAAAAATTTGGAAGACCATATAAATAAAATCATAAAAAGAGTTTAAGTTATATACTGGTAAGAAATATTTACATCATGAGGTCACCTCTATCTATTATAACAGATGCGCTACTAGAAAAAGGTTTTTTCTGCCGATAATCAGTGGAAAATTTGTGTTATAAAATATAATTTTTTCACCTCATTCCCACCGAACCAACTCACTGAAAAAATGCATGGTAGGAAACAAGTTTCCATTAAAACGATGGGAACTTTCTAATTTTCCGTGTGAAACACTACTAATTTTTCTTCTCTCAATGATTCAATCAGCATATCTGTGGAAGTAGCCACCGAACATTTCGAAAACTTCAGTGGGAAAATAGAGATATTTTAGTAGTGATGACATGTGTTAATTTCAAGATTATAAATCTCATACTCTCTTCGTCCCAATTTATATGATGTAATTTGACTGGACACAGAATTTAAGAAACAAAGGAACACTTTTGAATCTTGTGGTCTAAAACTAGCTAAAGATATTTGTGTGGTTATAGATCATCTTGTGAGACGTAAAAGGTAAAGTTAAAAGTTAAATTGTTGTCAAATAAGAAAATGTGTCATTCTTTTTTGGACTGACTAAAAAAAAAAGTGTGTCATATAAATTAAGACTTAGAGAATATTTTAAAGAATTGCTTTATCTATAAATATTCTTTATGAGATATGATAATGTAAACCATGTATATAATAAAAACTTTTTTAGAAAATATATGTTAAAGGAAGTAGCTTAGCTGTGTATCAACTATCAAGTGACCCACCACCAAAAGCTTCTACAATTTCTTATCTAAATTAAAAACTAAAGTAGAACAGAACTGAACTGCTTGTTGCTGTTCTGCTTGTAGTAACAAACAGCAACAAGCAGTTCTACCTACCTTCTATAATTAAATAAATACCTCTATCTCTCTTTCCAAATCTTTAACTCTCCTCCTTGTTCCTCTTCATCATCATTCCCCATACCCCACAATTAAAATTGAAACACTCTCTGCAGAAACTGAACAACACAAAGTTCATATACTTCAAAAATATGAGCAGTGGAGGTGGGCCTTGTGGTGCATGCAAGTTTCTTAGAAGGAAGTGTATGAGGGATTGCATATTTGCACCTTATTTTGACTCTGAACAAGGCATGGCTCACTTTGCTGCTGTGCATAAGGTGTTTGGTGCTAGCAATTCCTCTAAGCTATTGCTCACAATTCCACCAAACAAGCGTCTCGAAACTGTTGTTACCCTTTGCTATGAGGCTCTTGCTAGAGTTAGAGACCCTGTCTATGGCTGTGTTGGTCACATCTTTTCCCTTCAGCAACACGTATTTTTTACGAGATTTAAGTTATATACACTAATAGACTGAAAGTAGAGTATAACAATCATGATTAAATGAATTGTCGCACTATAATTACATCATCATGTCACCTTACTTTTGTAGCAGGTATTGTATCTTATTTTCAAGATTACCAATCACACGTTTTAAAGAGACTTAATTATGTGAAGATTACTTTTTGAGTGACCTAAACTCTTTATTTATCAATTAGTTATTGTTTTTATCAAGTAACTACTAATTAATGTACATCATATGTATGAGTTATTTTTCACAAACTAGACCAAAAGAGAAGAATATTTTGTTAAAACTCAGGACATTTGAAATGCTGATGAGATGTGTTGCATGCGGAGTTGAAAACTTAAGGAGCATGAAATTAGAGTGAACATAGAGTCTTCCCTCTATATAGTAAACTTTAGCTTGAATATACATTCTGGTTTGTGTTTTTATTTAAACTCAAAATATTTTCTTCTGGTTAGCAAAAGAAGGTCTTTGACAAGAAACTCATTGATTATTCAAAGATAAAAGTTGTTTTCAGATCAGGGGTGGTACTAGTTAATGCTTGTTGCTCTGTTTATATCATGAGTTGATTATCATTAGTGAAAGCTTGCTCTTATGATTTACCCTAACAATTTCTGAAATTCTGCCAAAATATAGCAACAGAGGGATTTTCTAGCTGAATAACATTTCTAATGTATATACTACTGAAGTAGTTTTCCCTCAAATTTCTACTCTTTCTTTTATATTCTGTTATATTCTTTTCGAACTACTTTAGACCACAAGCTTTTTTTCTTCTTAAACTCCAAACACACCTTCACATAAATTGAAATGACTTGGAATGAGTACTATATATGTAACAGTCGTTGACTCAAAATTGATGTAAAACTGGCAAGACTTTTTGGTTACTGCTTATTGAAAAGTTAGTCGTTAATAATAATGCAACTTAACACGTAGGTAATTTTTTATTTACTGGCAGTAATTAATTAAATCTCCTATGCTGAAAAATTACTGAGTATGACTTGAAGAATGTGTGTGAGTGCCCCCCCCCCCCCCCAAGTCTCCAACTCCCCCCAGGCCTCTTCTTACTGATTAAGCGGACTTGTACTGTTACTCACAGGAAATAGAAGTTGGACAAATCACAAAAGTAATAGTAGTTGATTGATGTGGACTTCTAATTTATAGTGGTTTTCTTGCTTGCCGGGGCTAACAAGTAACTCTAATCAACTTTAGCAGCTCGAGAAATATTCAATTGATCAATAATTTGTCTTAGCTGCTTTCTTATTGATCTGTTGTCAATTACAATGTTCTTTATGTAGAATAAAATAGCACACTGTTTGGGCTTTATATTGAGTGTCATATAAACAAGAAGGCAAGTAGAATAGCAATGTATACTTGCATCTGGTTGCAAATGATTCTATCCAGTTTGGGAATATAAAAAAATGTTGACTTCCTAAGAAAGAAATTAGGCTTTCTGATCTGAGTCTTCATCTTATCATTTAGCACATGATTAAGTCTTTAATTTTATGGAATACACCATATTAATTGAACTAATTAATAATGTTACCATGCTAGAACAAGTTATGAACTTTAAGGTATTATTTTTATGAACTGGCAGTATTCCTGTACTGTATAAAAAACATCTATTTAGTGGTTATCCATTGATGAACGTATAGGTTGTAAAGTAAAAACTTACAATCAGAAGCGATCTACTTTAAACTCGAATCATTTATAGTACTAATTAATAGATCATATATAACTATTGTGAACCATTGGACAGTTATCTAACTGTTTGGTTTCGTATGTAAGTGTAGGCTGTGACATTGCAAGCTGAGTTAGCTTATGTTCGAGCCCGTATTTCCACCCTGCAGCACCACCTCCCTTTACCACCAACACCATCACTGGCAGATCAAATAGGAGCATGTTGTTCTAACATATCATCATCGGTGTGTATGGATACTTCGCTCGATGTAACAGGCTTATGTGATATGTTGGATCAACAACTGGATAATTCTGACCTCCACACACAAGCTGTACACTTCATCTCTAGACACTAGCTAATCTAGAGTTAGGTTCCGGTCTTCAATAGCCACGAAGATACTTGACTTAGTTTTAACTCTACGAAGATTATCATGTAATTCTCTTTTGTTTTTGTTAAGAGTCCCACATCGAATATGGAATGGAAACATGGACTACTTATATGCACTTGTACAATCTTCACCCTACAAGCTAGCTTTTGTGTTGAGTTAGGCCCAAGATCTATTTTTTACATGGTATCAGAGCCAGACCTATTTCAATTATTTGTTCACCGATGTTGGACCCCCAAATTATATTATACACGCTCCAGTTAACAAGGTCGTGCGCCTCACATCGGATAGCTTTTGGGTTGAGTTAAACCCAAGATTCATTCTTTACCGTTTTATATCTAATTTAGTCCTGTCCTTCTCTAATCAATGCTAATTGTGCTTGTTTGACTCTTGTTAGGCCTTAAATTATTGTAGATCCATATAGAGAACTTGTTTGTTTCTTCCTTAGCTTTTAGTTTCTTGCTTATGATGGGTATGAAATGGGCTTTTCTTTATAAACAACAAATTGTATGAACTAGGATTAAAGTAATATAACAGTAGCAGTAATGGAAATTGAACGGGTGATGAGAAGAATCAGAAAAATCAAAATGAGAAATAAAAAACTTGCTAACAACTTTCTTCTTGCTCTCTGCTCTAACATTGCTAACTTCTATAACCCAGCAGATAGTCTCCTTTGGGTTGTCTATTGGGCTGTTTGACCCTATGGCTACTCCTGGGCTCCCCTGCCCCAATTCTCACTTATGTTTGTGAAATAATATAATCCCGATTATTTTCATTAATGAAGAGGTCTATATATACAATATACAATCTCTAAATATAAAAAATTATATTCCTACTATAATATTAATATCTTATTTATACTTGTACAAGAATTCTACAAAATAAGGTAAGAAACCTAAATACACTAGAATTTCGTGGGATACACAGTTCGGTTGTTACGGTTTCTATCAGACCCCTGCAGTCATAGCGGACGGTTGTCGTACGATGAGACTGTTCCTAAAATATTCAAACAGAACCAGTGGAAGACCCTTAGTAAATATGTCAACAATTTGGTACATTGAAGGAACATGCAAGACACGTACTTGTCCACGAGCTACCTTTTCGCGAACAAAGTGAATATCCATCTTGATATGTTTAGAGCGCTGATGTTGGACCGGATTCCCATAGAGATAGACGACACTAACATTATCACAGTAGACCAAGGTAGCTTTCTGGATAGGAAAGTGAAGCTCTAATAAAATATTACGTAGCCAACATGACTCTGACACCACATTGGCTACTCCTCGATACTCGGTCTCCGCACTGGATCGCGATAACGTAGCCTGACGTTTTGCAAACCAAGTTATCACCAAGAAACATACAATAACCCGACATTGAACGTTTGGTATCCGTACATCCACCCCAATCAGCATATGTATACGACACGAGAGTAGAGACGGAGGATGGATATAAATGCAATCCATAATCAAGTGTGCCCTCTATGTATCGTATAATGCGTTTGAGCGCATGTATGTGCTCAATCCGCGGATCATACATAAATAAACACACATGCTGAAATGCATAAGTAACATCTGGTCTTGTGAAAGTAAGATACTGAAGAGCCCCTGTAAGACTACGATAGTGGGTGAGATCCTCATATGGTGTGCTAAAAGTAGCACTCAACTTCGGTTTGGTATCAACCAGAGTGAAATGGGACTTTCAAGATGACATGACAGCTCTCTCAATAATCTCAGCTGCATACTTCTTTTGGGATAAAAATAGACCACATGCATGTCGAGTTACAACTATGCCAAAAAAATAACTCAAGACCCCCAAGTATTTCATAGCAAATTCTGAACTGAGAAGGGACATGATACACTTGCGCAAATTATTAGAGGAGGCAGTCAAAACTATATCATCCACATATAAGAGAATGTATGCTAGAGATGTACCACAATGATAGATCAACAGAAAATGATCACACCTGCTGTGAGGAAACCCAATAGTACACATAATTTGCAAACATCTTATACCAAGCTCGTGGGGCCTACTTAAGCCCATACAGGAACTTCTTCAGCAAACAGACATGGTGAGGATAATTGGGGTCCTTAAAACCCAAGGGTTGATGCATGTAGAATGTCTCCTTAAGATTACCGTGTAAGAAAATATTTTTCACATCCAGTTGATGAATGGGCTATGCTTTCGAGAGAGCCAGACTAAGCACGGTGTGAATGGTTACCGGTTTGACCACAGGACTAAATGTCTCTCCACAATCCACGTCAACATGTTGTGTTTTACCATCCCCTACAAGACGGGCTTATGCCTCTCAAAAGAACCGTCTGATTTTTTTTATAAGTAAAAATCCACATAGAATGAATAATATTGACACCAGGCGGACGGGGCACCAACTCTCACGTCTTATTTTCAATAAGAGCATTATATTCGTCATTCATGACCATTTTTTAATTCGGGTCATGAAGGACAGACACTAGGTTACGTGGTAGGGATGATTTAGTGACATTATAATTAAGATTAAAATATCATTTTGATTTAAAAATACCCCGTTGACTACGAGTAACGGGCCTTTGGCTCGAGATAGACGTCGATGGGTTTCGGGGTGGTGGCAGGTTCATTTCGGACTTGTCAGCAAGCAGTGGACCTGCTGGCCCAATAACTGGATGTGGACTCGGTCTTAGGTGTATGTGGGGCTGGCCAGCATGTCCACTGCCTGCTGGCCCAATAAATTGAACATGCCGCGGGGTAGGATTAATTGGGCCAGCAGGCAGTGGGCCATCTGGCCGAGAATCCGCATCAGCAACTGGACCAAGGTGTGAACTAGGCCGAGACTCGGGACTGGGTACGAGGTCTGTTGGGACAGCAGGCAGTGGGCCTGTGAGCCGATCTGTAAATCGGGAGTGTTGGGCCCACTGATAGATGATATACGGGATGTCCCATCATCAAAAAAATTATAGGAACTAGACACGAAATTGTTCAATTTAGCAAACGGAAATTGGGTTTCATAAAAAATAACATGACGACTAATTATGATTTTATTTGAAGATAAATCAAAATATTTGTAACTACGATGATTAGACGGATAACCCAAAAATACACAAGCGGTAGACCGGGCTTGAAGTTTGTTAATTGTAGTGGATGGAAAAAGTGGATAGCACAAACACCCAAACGCCCTAAGATGAGAATACGAGAGATCTTTATTGTAAAGAATTTTAAGCGGGGATTGATATGCTAAACCTTTATTAGGGAGAATGTTAAGGAGGTAGGTAGCCATTTGTAATGCATGATGCCAAAAAGAAGGATGTAATGAAGCATGGGCTAGCAAGGTTCAGATAATATTATTAATGGTACAAATTTTTCTTTCGGCCATCCCATTTTGTGAGGACGTATGAGGACAAGAAAATTGAAAATATATGCCATGAGTGTCACACAGGTCTCGAAACGGCCCATTATCATAATCCCTTTCATTATTACATTGAATATTTTTATTTTTTCATTCAAACTGGATACAGATGAATTCTCTAAAGTTTAAGAAGGTTGAAAACACTTGAGACTTTTTAGACAAAGGAAAAATCCACAAAAAATTAGAATAATCATCCAAGAATAACACATAATAACGATGGCCCAAAGAACTTAAAATGGGAGATGTCCATAAATCATTATGAATAATGTCAAAAGGCATCAATGTTCTCGAAGAAGAGACTACAAAAGGTAATCTAACATGTTTCCCTAATGGACAAGAAGGACAAATCTGAGTACTACGCGTACTCTTACAATCAATAAAAAAATTATTTTGAAGAGAAGAAATAATAGACAACCCCGGATGACCCAAATGTGCATGCCACAAAGAGGGAGCAAGGGCGACAAATGTTGATGGAGTGACTTGACTCGTGGAATTGGTGGTGGTGGTAAGTGGATAAAGCTCTCCCCGACTACTATATCTCATTAGAGGTATCTACGTAGTGAAATCCTTCACAGAAAAACCAAAGGGGTCAAAGTCAACAGAAACCCAATTATCAGTTGTGAATTTTCGGACAAACACCAAATTTTTAATTAAACAAGGGCTTTCGTGCAGCTGTTGCGCCCTTGATTCTTGCTTTAGAAAGGTTGCTCGTTAGCTAGGCCCTTTTCAATAAGGCTCGCGCTAGGCGCTCACCTTTTTTGGTTGAGTCGTATCGTATCTTGCTGGTAATGGATTGATTCTGAAATCTTGCTTGGTTTAGGCAAGTAAGTGTTATGAGGCTCTTTAAGGCTTTCATTAGGTATGTAGGGCATGAATGACATTTTTTAGGACTAAAGGTGGATGTAGGGAAGGGGGATTTGTGTGATCGTAACCACGAATTGGGATTGAATTGCCATTACCAATAATTATGCCATGATTATTGCTCAAATTGAAATAAGACGAGAGGTTAACTTGTGCGGACGTCATATGAGAAGTGGCCCCGGTGTCCATATATCAATTTGCGCTAGGGAGATTTAATCCAAGTGTATGCATTGCAGCCTCAATATTCGTATGTGTTGGACCGGGAATTGGGCCCGCAACAGCGAAGGCCTGCTGAGGCCGAGGCCCAGCGAGCCCGACCTGCCTAGGTTGAGATGGTGGGGCCGAATTGGGTTCTTTGGCCAACTCATTGGATAGGATGGGCTCTTGGCCCGGATTCACTGGCGCCGCAGAAAGGAGGCGGTGTGTTGGGCCACTGGCCCAGCAGCCCCACGGCCAAGTTGCATTGGCCCAATACTGCAGCCAGTGGTACTGGGGACCATCCGGCCCACTACCACTACGTCTGCCACCGCCGCTCTGACCACCGTCGTTGCCACCGCCATTGCCGCAATTTTTGTCATTATTTTTTCGATTTTTCCCTTTTTACCGCCACCGCTGTTACGGTTTTGGCTAGAATTATCCGAAAACACGGGAGAGTCATTGGAGGTGGCCATCATCATGACGGAATTAGCTCCGGTAGTCGCATTTTTAGCCAAGTCGGCCTCTTCTAATGTGAGCATGGAACGGGCCTGGTAGAATGGAAGAAGAGGATTACTTTGACGAAGAAGCGTCTCAATGCCATTATAAGCCTCGGATAGGCCTGCAACCATCTGAAGAACAAGACGATCATTGGCGACGGGCGCACCAACGTTCTTGAGTTGATCCGCCAATTCCTTCAGCCTTTTACAATAGGCTGAGACATTCAAAAAATCCTCCATGTTGACATGGGAAAATTGCTGCTCAAGAGTGACAGCACGAGAAATCTTGTATCTTGGAAAATATCACGTACTCTATTCCAAGTTTCCATTTCCGTAGCGTCGGGCTCAATAATCGTCTGCAAGGGGTCTGTAGAGATAGTGGAATAAATCCACTAGAGAACGGTAGCATCAAGGTTGTCCATAACACCGGATCATCCTCCAGGGCAGACACCTTCTCCTTGCCAGTGACCGAGGGGATGATGTGATGAAGCACTTGATGCGAGCGTGCGTGAACCTTAAACAATTCCCCCCACGTCACGTATTGGACGTTTTTCATCTTAAGAACAATAGGGATGTGGTTCTTGATGTTGGAGACTGTAAGGGCAGGATGAAACGTGTTCTTTGATGTAGACATAATGAAAGAACAAAAGGTGAATTAGAGATTTGGAAAAGAAATTTGGAAGGAAAGAAACAAGAAGAATTCCGAGAAGGAAATTTGGAACATTGGCTGACGACCTGATAAGTTCCGAGAAGAGGGGTTGCGGAAGTTATGTGGAGAAGGAAATTATGTGCCCTAGACTTCTGATATCATGAAAAAATATAATCCCTTGATTATTTTCATTAATGAAGAGGTCTATATATACAATATACAGTCTCTAAATATGAAATTTTTTATTCCTACTAATAATACTAATACCTTATTTACGCTTGTACAATAATTCTACAAAATAAGGTAAGAAACCTAAATACACTATAATTCCGTGGGATACATGGTTCGGTTGTTGTTACGGTTTCTATCAGTTTGGGCTTCCTTTGCTTGATCCGGTGCTGTATCCGGGTGATTTATAAGAATAGTCTTGAAATTGAGGGATCTTGCACTTTTGACCTTGTTTGTCTCGCAGGCAAAACTTCAAATTTTACAACTTATGACCTTGAAGGTTTACCTATAGAGTAAGCAGGGCACAAAAATTCAAGATCACCAATTTCCAAATCATTCGGTGTAATTCCCTGGTTGTATCCATAACACAAGTTCTTGCATGGAGTTCCTTTTTTATGACTAGTTCTTAAGTATTGTCCCCGTTTTTTACTTTGATGCTAAAATAGGTTTCGTTTGTTTACTATGATCGACATTTTTTCCCTTCAGCCAGGTGCTTGTGTTTTTTTATGATAACGCGATACAAGGTTAGATTTTTTTCTTCTGTTGTATTGTTGTATGTATCATTGCTCAATTCGCTTAGTACAAGGATACTAGCAAAAAAGTATAGATATATGTGTAGTTGTATTTTGAGAAAACAATAGTTGACGCGTGTTGTTATATTTGCTGAAGTTATACCGAGACGATAGGGTTATGAGTAGTACAATAAGGCAGTTTTGTTTAGGCTTTATTTGTTTGCACACGTATTCCTATGACCCATTTTGAAGTTTAAATCTTAATCAAGAAATTGCGCGGTTTCCCTTCAAATAGGTTGTTTTTTAATTTTTCCCACGCAAATGAAATTTATGTCTTCTGGGCATAAGTTTTTTACAAAATCCGACACAATTTATGTTAATTTCATAAAAAATTTATGCCCGAAAGACATAATTTCCATTTGAGGGATAAAAATTAAAGGCCACTACAAAATACGGGAAAAAGTGCAAATGACCCAATCTTAATCATTCAGATTCAGCTCATTAAGTTAATTTGTTTTTTATTTTCTTATGAAGCTTTTAAATGAGTCTGAATAAATCAGATCTGTAACATAATCTTAACACTGGACTCATTTAAATTAACTTTTTTTCACAAAACCTTTTACACTTCTCTTCTCAATAAAATTTTCACGCCTCTAGCTATTATTTCCCAATCAAATATTATTAAGTGTTGTCGCAAACATTAATTGATTAACTGTAACAAAAAGAAAATTTGATTTTTTTAATTTGTCAAAAAAATTGTTTTGAAATCCTATATATTTTTACCCAATTCATGATCTATTTTGCACCAGAAAAATTAAACATGAATGAATTCATCTTCTAAATAAATACCTTCATTTCTCATCTTTGAAATATCGCAGTGACTCTATAATTTAATGTATCTTGAGACAATAACAACAAATTAAAAAAAAAATGAATACTACATAACACTCTAATTTAATTTGGAACTAAATATATAATACCAAGTTACAAGAAACAACGTAGATCGCTCAGAAATTGTGTCAAGCATTGAAAAGTTTACTCCCTTTTATCTTATTTTAACAAAGTTTCTTACTAGAAAACATCTCGTAGGGTTCAACCATAACAAATCGCTTTTAGTTGATAGAGAAAGATTTACCATTTTAATACACTTAAAAATTTCATGTTACTTTGTTACAATAATTTTTTATATTGATGCATAAATTTTATTTGCATTTCAGATAGTTCAAATTTTGTCTTTATAGAAAATAAAAAAGGAGATAGTTTAAATTTCTAATAAAATATAAATATTTAAAATATTATTTTCTATCAAAAACTAAATTTATTTTGATGAAATGAGATTTTTATAATATTTTATAAATATTGTGGTTAATTTCATAAGCACATTCATATTAAAAATAAACAGTCTTAATTATTCAGTATTCAAATCTAGATACTACATCTTAATATTCAGATGTGTATTGAGATTCAGATATCTAAATCTTAATATACATCTTACTATTCAAATATGTATTTAGATTCAGATATCTTAATTTTAATGAAAATAAATGAGGCCTTGATATGATAAAGTCCACCAAAAAAATACTCATAAGTGCAAACATGGATGGAATATAAGGACTAAAGTATAGTTTTACCAATTTTATGTTTACAGTACAGAACATTGTGAACTGTAAGTACTTATTTATAGAGACATGCTCAAGCCATTAAATTCAACCGATTAAGTCAGTAAACTTTAACAAGTTGGATCCAAACACAACCAAAAATTGAGGGAAAGGATATCCAAAATTATTGCAACTCTAAAAAGAAGTTGTGAAATAAAATTCATAGATGAATATGTTCAACAACTCAAGAGAAAAAAAGAGTTAATGTCTGTCTATTAAGTTGGTGAAATTGAAGAAATAATCCATGACCCAATTAAACTAGGCATACAGTTTGTTTACACTATCAAATTAAAGTCACTTGGAAGACAGTACATGGCTCTAGCAAGTCCAATTTGACAACCTTGAAAACAAACAGTATAGATAAACTAAATCTTTAATTATTACAAATATATGCACAAGACCACTGGAATTAACAAGTATAAAGAAACTCAAAACTTGTAGAGCTGAAGATTAACATAAACAATTTTAAATTACTTAAAATAGATGATGTTAGTGATAAAGATACATACGAATAGACTGATTGATAACAACCTTTATTGACACATCTGTTGACCATTCTATAAAATCTAGGGGTGAGCACGGGTACAGGGTACCCAGATACCCGATCGGAACCGATACTATCGGGTAGGTTCCGGGTAGATATATTATAATAACGGGTAGGTTCCGGGTATTAAAATTAGGAACCGATCAATATCGGGTCCGGTTCCGGTTCCGGTAAATATAAACCGGGTACCCGGACCCGGAACCGATACCCGGACCCTATGAACCTACCCCAATTTAAATTATTTAGTTTTGGGCTTTGGGGCGTTTAAATTTTTGGCCCAGTCCGGTTAAAAGGAATTCGCATTTCACTACTTCACTTCGCCCAAATTTCCAAAATCTTTACTTCGCCCTAATTTCAAAATCTTCACTTCGCGCCGCGCCGCGCTCATCGCTGGTTCACTTCGCGCCAGCCACGACTCGCGACTCACACTCACACTCACAGTTCACTTCGCAGTCGCACTACTACGCAGCTCGCCATCGCCATCGCCGTCACCAGTCGCCAGTCGCCAGAAGCTTGACAAAGGTTGTTGTATTGTGCTCGAATTCCTCTCGGTTTTGCTAAAGGTAATGAATAACCCTTAAAGTTGTTGCATAGTGAAGAACATTAGATTTTTGCATTTCTTGGGTTGATTTCTGTATTATAATGTTACTTTTTTTTATTTATGTATTATGATGTTACTGTTTTTTTATTTTTTATTGTTTGTTGTTAGTATTTGGGTTGATTTCTGTTAGAAAAGCTAGTATTTGGGTTGATATTTCTCTTTTATTGTTTGTTGTTAACTTGTTTGCAGTTCGCAGTCGCACTACTACGCAGCTCGCCATCGCCGGTCGCCATTACGTAGCTCGCGCCTCGCCATCGCCAGTCTACTCTCTCACTCCAGAAGCTTGACAAAGGTTGTTGTATTGTGCTCGAATTCCTCTCGGTTTTGTTAAAGGTAACTAATAACCCTTAAAGTTGTTGCATAGTGAAGAACATTAGAGTTTTGCATTTCTTGGGTTGATTTCTGTATTGTAATGTTACTGTTTTTTATTTCTGTATTATGATGTTACTGTTTTTTATTTTTTATTGTTTGTTGTTAGTATTTGGGTTGATTTCTGTTAGAAAAGCTAGTATTTGGGTTGATATTTCCCTTTTATTGTTTGTTGTTAACTTGTTATGCTCAATTTATTGGAGTTGCTGTTTTGTTTTGTTTTATTTTATTTTGATACTTTTTTTTGGTAGATGGCTGAGGCTAGCACGGTATCCACAACTCGTGCACCATCGAAAAAGAAGGCAACAAAATCTGAGGTTTGGGAGCATTTTGGTAAAGCAATAGATGAGAAAACTGGTAATGTTGTTTCTATTTGTAACTATTGCAATGAAGGCTTAGCTTAGCTTCTTGGTCATTTTAAAGGTAGTATAAATGGGGATAATGAGCATATGCTTAGCACTTGGAAATATGATAAAGAGTTTTGTAGGCACATGTTGGCTAGGATGATTATTATTGATGAGCAACCATTTAGAACGGTTGAACGTGAAGGTTTTAGGGGTTTTGTGTCGGCATTACAACCTTTATTTAAGCATATTTCAAGATTCACAATTGCTAGGGATTGCATGAAACTTTATGTTTGTGAAAACTCATGCTTAAAAGATAAGTTGTCATCTCTTAAATCTAGGATTGCTCTCACCACTGACATTTGGACTTCCATTCAAAATTTGAGTTACTTATGTCTTACCGCTCACTTTATTGATGAAAATTGGAATTTGCATAAGCGATTGCTAAACTTTGTTGTTATGCCTAGCCATAAAGGTAGGGATATTGGTAAGATGGTAGAAAAATGTATAATTGAGTGGGGAATTAGAGATCGTATATCAACAATTACAGTTGATAATGCGAGCTCTAATGATGTGGCAATTGCTTATTTGAAGGACAAGTTAAGAAATACCATTGTTTTGGGGGGTGAGTTTTTTCATATGAGATGTGCAGCTCATATATTGAATTTGATTGTGAAAGATGGGTTGAGTGAGGTTTGTGCCACGGTAGCCTCGGAATCGGCTTTTAGCACATCTGGTCGAGTGCTTGATCAATTTCGCAGCTCTCTAACTCCTAAATTTGTGGAAGCTTTGATTTGTTGCCAAGATTGGTTGCGCTCATCTTCAAAATCAATTAGTGTTGAGCAATATATGGAAGATGCAGAAAAATATGAGGAAGGTAAGTCACTACTCACTAGGTCTTTCTTTATTTTTGTTTTATGAATTTGGGTTATTTAGAATTTTTATTTTTGTGTATTATCTTTTGTCTTGGAATCTCACAATAGTTTTATTTTATTTTTGTAGAGCTTACTTGTGTCACGGAAGACATAATGGTGGATTAGTATGCAAGTGGACGTGTGACATTTAAACTCTTCTCAAAATGTAGATGTTAGTGCAAAGAAGCAATGCGATCTCAAAATCACGGATGTCAATGCAAAGAAGAAGCAATGCAGATGTGTTGAAGCCTCACAATGCAGATGTTAAAGCCTCACAATGCAGCGGCACCTAGACTAACAGTTTCTCTGAATTAATAAATCGATGGTGATATTTACATTAAATGTCACTTTGGATTATGCGATGTAATTTTGCAATGTTTTCTTCATTTAGTCATTGTGAATTGTGATTGTGTTGTAGTCATTTAAAAGGTCGGGTTGCGGTATATCTCTGTTGTAATGAAGTGTATACAATTTCTTGCTTTTCTATCGCCGCTTGCGTTCCATATTATGCAATATTTCACACATATTTTGTCACTTCTTTGCTTCATTCCATATTATGCAATCCCTATGCAGTAGTATACTATTTATGACAAATGTTTCTGAGGTGCAGGAACCTACCCGGAACCGCAGGGTCCGGGTAGGTTCCGGGTAATGATTGCTATGGGTAGGTTCCGGGTAACAGATTTAGGAACCGATCGTTTACTGAGTAGGGTCCGGGTAGTTTAAAAAAGTTAGGGTACCCGGACCCGCTCACCCCTAATAAAATCCCCATTGATCTAGTTTAATACCGACATAATGTTATCATATAAGTGAAACAATATTTATGTCCTAGAGACAATTTGTATTAGGATAAATGTATTTTATATACATTCGTATTATTATTAATGGAGATTAATATTTTGACATTTGCAATTATTGAATTATTAATTGATTGTTTATAATATTCTATAATATGCATCCCTGGAGGTTACGCTGTTATTAATAATGTGAGATATTAATATTATAACGTAACTCTTAAAATAGCCTCGACTAATGATCATCGAGAATGGGATATCGATGATATGTGATAAGTCGACATGTAGTATGCATCACATCCTTAGAGGATGTAGTATGTCTCACCTGCTACGAGTAATGGCTACTCGTGATGGACACGTGAATACTTTGAAAGTATTGGTATACCCTGCTGATATACTGTTTGTTATACTTGTCTAAAATATGATCAGCGTGTGGGAGATAGAAGTCCTTAGACTTGAGGTCAATACGCCCCTTGTCTACAAAGTAATGTACTTTGATCCCGTCCTAAGCTCAAATGCCTTATAGATTGAGATACGACTTGTATTGAGTACATTACAATGTGGATTAAATGTGGTAGTTGAGCCAAGATTAGGATTCATTCCTTGAATGTATATTCGAGAGAACACTCAGATTCTCAGTGATATTAGGTTGACTAAGTCGTTGGCCAACGCAATAGACATATTTAGAATATGGTCTAGTTGTCAACTAATATAGATGAGATACAATGATTAAACCATTTGGATAAACACTTGACAAATTCTAAGCTTGATCGGGTGTGTCGTGAATGAAATGATTTTATCTTACCACATAGAGGTTAAGTTTACTGGATTCATGTAAACGCACTTCACATATTGAGTTCGTCTTGCGGCTCCGTCTAGGAGTTCCGCGTAGACCTTAATTTGATTAATGTCGATATGTGAAGGCATGTAGGGTCACACTATGTCGATTGTCTTTTCGATCTAAGGATGTATTGAGAGAATATTAAATATTCGATTTAGAATCGAGATATTTAAATGAATAATGATTGTTTTAATTAAGTCAAAATTGGATTTTGGATTTAATTAAGAATGTGCGAAAAATAAATCGAGATAGTGTAAGTGTGGTCAAGCGCCGCGACGCCTACACCATAGGGCCACGACGCTAATGACCTAATTTCTTTCGATTTTTGGGCCAGGTCCAAGGTCAAACCCTAATCCGGGTTGACCTAATTTTTCACCTATAAATACATACATTCACTTCATTATTCAATACACTTAATTTCATATTATTATTCTAAGTCTTAGAGACTTAGAATCAAAACACTTTCTCGAACCTCTGCCGGATTTGCTAGCTTTCCAAAGGAGAAATACATTGAAGCTTGGAGCTTGCAATCGGAAGGGCTTTCGCGTGCGAACCCACAGTTGATAAAGATTTCAGATAATACAACATGTAAGTGTTCATGTTTTATGTTACAAGTTTTGATTGTCATATAACCACACCAGAAGTAATTGTTGGGTTAAGTAAGAACAAAATTTTAAACTTTCGATGTGTTTTACTTATGTGTTTTGAACCCAACAAAATCCTACACTAAGTTCATAAGAAAGAGGATTGGAGTTGAAGTCAAACTCTTTAGTGTATGCAAGTCTAACTACAAACTTTGACTTAAAATGGCCAAAGAAGTGTACTTCCCTATAGGCATAGGAAATGAATAAGTATTCCGTTTCCGTTCTTTTACTTGTCCATTTTTTATTTTGCACACCTATTAAAAAATAATAAATAAAGTACGTATTTTACTATAATACCCATATTAATTGGTATATAATCTCATTGGACTTGAATAATGATTTGGAATGAGTAATTAATAGTAAAGATAAAACAAGAAAATCTTTTTTGTCTTTTCTCGATATGCTAAAGTGGACAAGTAAAAGTGAACACTTATTTTTAATATAATGGACAAGAAAAGTGAATGGAGGTTGTATAAATTAGTACTTCATTCTTTTACTTTTACTTGTCCGCTATTCTGTAATACATTTTCACTTTTACTTGTTACATTTAGCATATTAGGAGAAAAATATTTACTTTTCATGTTTTATCCATAACATTAATTACTCATTTCAAATTATTTTCTAAGTTCTATTAAGACTATATATCAATTAATATGAGTATTTTGACAAAATATGCAATTCATTTATTATTTTTTAAACGTATGTAAAATTAAAAGTAGACAAATAAAAGTCAACCTAGGGAGTTCTATGTAACCATATAATAGACCACTTTGATGATGGATTAATCAGCTTACAACTTTATAACAATAAAAATTTCCTTCTTTAATACTACGATTAAGTCAATCAGGTGAGATCATAAATATACACACCTTTAAGTTTTTGCTAGCTCTTTGCCTCTTTATCCCGCTCTTAGTTATTTAAGAGGACCGACTATTTATAATAACTCGAATGATAATTTTTTTTTTTTTTATGATAACGAATCTAAGTTGATATTTTTGGGTGTGCATAAGATAAACCTTCTCTAGTGTAATAGCCCGCAAACAAAACATGAGAGATAAACCGCACTACATTCCATGCGATGAGCTCTCGACCAAGAAAGCATGTCATTAGAAACTTTTCATTTGAGAGATCTGCTCAACCAACTCGTCGTCTTTACGAGTCTGAAACCTTCCATTTGGGAGATTCCTACTCAACCAACTCGTCGTCTTTGCGGGTCCAAAGGATAAAAAAATCTTTCCCAAAATAATCCATGTCAAATGAGAAATTAAAATTTAAAACCAAGATTTATCAAACATTTTTTTTAAAACAAGAAAGGAACAACACATGACAGATAAACCACACTGCACAAGTCTCATGCGACGAGCTCAACCAAGAAAGCATGTGATTAGAAACTTTCCATGTGAGAGATCCCATGTTCAACCAACTCGATGTCTTTGCGAGTCCGAAACCTTCTATTTGGGAGATCCCTGCTCAACCAACTCGTCGTCTTCGTGGGTCCAAAGGATAAAGAAATCTTTCCCAAAATAATCCATGTCAAACAAGAAACTAAAATTAAAAACCAAGATTCATCAAATGTTTTTTTTCAAACAAGAGGGGAGAGATAAACGGCACTACGCAAGTCTCATGCGACGAGCTCGATCATGAAAGCATGTGATTAGAAACTTCCTATTTGAGAGATCTCCTGCTCAATTAACCCGTTGTCTTTGCGAGTCAGAAACCTTCCACTTGAGAGATCCTGCTCAATCAACTCGTTGTCTTTACGGATCCGAAGGATAAAGAAATCTTTACCAAAATAATCCATATCAAATGAGAAACTAAAATTAACAACTAAGATTCATCAAACATTTTTTTTCCAATAAGGGGGCAGCAAAGATCACACAAACTCCCTTCACTCATTTGATAAGTGGAGACAAGAAAACCACCCAAAACAAGAAGATAATAAACAGTAGAAACAATATAAAAGGGGGAAAGAGGCGCAAACCTTAGAAACATTCAAACTCACAAACAACAAAGGTAGTAGTAGTGCATGTTTGACATGAGTCAAAGACTTGAAGTTCCACATCATACATACTCACTTTCCTCTATGTTCTTTTTGTCTTTCCCTCAACAATCTCAACACAGTGATGGAGAAATCAACAAAGTGAGCAAACTTATTTCGATTTCTCCGAGAAACCAAACACACTAATTAGCACTGTTACTTTCCGACATGAATCCTAGCAAAGTTGAAGCAGAAGATCTATTCCACCATCACCAAATCTTGGATCAATCTCAGCCGTCAATTCTTCGTGACGACGAAGATGAACCGTTCTTTTCCGATATCGGTTTTTTCCGCGACGAAGATGAAGACGATGACAGCCATACTTCCTCCGATCCCGATCAACATCAGAACCATCACCAGCAGTTAATTCAATCGCTACCCCAATTGGAGCAGCAAAATAACATTGTTTCTGCCAACCCTAACCCTAACCCTAATTTAGGTTTGGGAAAAGGCGATACAAGTAAGGCGGAGAAACGCCACCGGCATACGGCGGCGCATATAAACCCGGAAGCCCACATTTCATCTCAATTCTACACATTCAATAAGGAATCGCACGCTCTTATGATACGCGTCCTTCTCGAAAACCGTGTCGCCACGCCTGATGAAATCCGATCCGTCACGCCGGCACCGGTGCTCCAAAGTTGGCGGGTCGTGTGGAAGGACCGGAACGAGGACACAGCGTACCTGACAGCCTGGAAGCGGATCCAGGACAAGCTCATCGCGAATATCGACCCGGTGAATGGTAATGAGTTACTGTGTTTCAAGAATAATTCCAATCAATTCGTTTCCCATGTTGATCAATGGCATGATATAGTCACAAATTTTCACCGTGACGCGGACTTAAAACACTTGGGCCTGAAAGAAACTATAGAAAGAATTAAACAGGTTTGGACTGTAGGTGCTAAATTTTATGGAATACCCGAGAGTTATATTAGGGTCTGTGTTGAGGCTTGCCCCGTGTGTTCAGAGTCTGCGCCACGTACTAAGAGGCGTAGGTTTGAGTATACCGAGTCATTTGATGTACCTGCAGAGGATGTGCCTGTTAGATTACAGCAATTAGCTGCGAAGTATAAAGTCGTATTGTGTATTAGACAGAAATATATAAGGTATAAGCCATTTATGGCTGAGGTTAAAGATTACGCGTGTCATCGAGCAGGAGAGCCTGCGTCCTCGAAGAAATCGAAGATTTTAAAGAGGGAGCCTTACGCGTCAAAACGGTGTGGGTGTGGGTTTCGTATCAGGGCGATAGTTCCTATATTAAATTATAATGAGAAGGATAAGACATTTGTCTATCAGGAGGAAGGGACAGCTGTTTTTAAGTTGTATGCGGTGCACTCAGGGCATGAACCTGGCCCTTTGGATGGGAATGCGAGGATAATGCATCGAGTTGTTGGGCATAAAGGAGGGCTTCTGATGGATCCGGAAACAGTGTATGGGATGGGTGATGAAGCAGAAAATGGAGATTTTGGGTTCCTTGGGAAGGATGGTGGAGATCTGCAACATTCGATTTTGCAGCAAATGCAGGAAGCAAGGAATGAGATTGGGCTACTGGAGGGCCAGATCGGGAAAGTTTCTCACGAGTTATTGTGCTCGGTGTCTCGCGAATTGTTTGATTTTGTGAATAAACTTAGGAATGTGAGAGAATATGGATCAAAGTCAGCTGGATTGCTCTCAGATAAGCCGACCTCGGATGATCTACTGATAGGGGAAAATGATTTGGCAGATTGGGGTGCGCATCATCATCGCGTTTATGAGGATGGCAAGGATGCAGAGCTTATTGAGGACGATGAAGACAGCTTTGGGAGAACACTTGGGGAGGTTGCATCTTGGGATCAGATAAGGTCAGATTGTAGGAATGAGAAGGATCTGCTTGGTGAGTCTTGTAAATCAGAGAAACCATTGGAATGCAACGAATTTGATCAGAAGCGCATTCTTGACTGTGGGGATTCTAAACTGACCAAACCCTTAAGGCATGACGAGAGTATAGATACAGATGTAGGTTTCGTTGTAGAGAACTTCTACCCAGAGAACCCTAAATGGTTTGATTCGCCCTGTGAACTGGACTCTGGCACAGATTGTGTTGACAGCGGATTCAAGCCTGGGGAGATTGTTTAGAGATCTTACTGCTGGTGACCCACTCTAACTTTTGTTCCATTTTTCATACTATAATGTTAGAAGTGGGTTGTATATTTGTGTAAACAAAAGGTCGAAATATCTGGCAGCCTTTTTGTTGTCTTTGCTGTTGTAATTCTGTAAAGTACAGCCTGTGGGCTTCTTTGCACATAGATTAGATAGTTATTTGACTTGTCATAAATTTTCGAAACTTAAACTTGGTTTCCATATCTGAGTTAGTGATTACCTTTATTATCGTATATGTTGCTGCTCGGTTGATTTTATTTCTGAGATGCATATAGCTGATAATTACTTCTGAATCTACCTGTGCTTCTGTTTTGTCATTATAATTATCCTAAAACGATTTCTTTATGCAGTCTCTTAGGGAAAAGTTGGAGTTCTACAAACATATTATTAAACCATCATGCATGTGTTGTAGCGCTGAAGAATGGCATTAAACAAATTTTGGGAGGTTCTGGAAAGGAAGAATGTCACATAAATGGGAAATGAATAATATCTAATTAATACTGTAGATTACAGGAGGCTTGTTCCATAATACCTTTTGGCTTCAAGAAGCACTATCTTCTTTGTTCATACTCCGTACATTGTTAGTAAAGGGCAGCTCGGTGCACTAAGTTCCCGCTATGTGCGGGGTCCGGGGAAGGGCCGGACCACAATGGTCTATTGTACGCAGCCTTACCTTGCATTTCTGCAAGAGGCTGTTTCCACGACTTGCCTCCTAGTCACATTGCAGCAACTTTACCAGTTACTACAAGGCTCCCCTTCAACTCCGTACATTGTTAGTAAACCTGAGATATAAGTTGCGAGACTTGTTAATCTCTTTTGATTATCAGCAACACTACCTCTAGTTTCTATAGGGATCCAGGGCAGGGCAGGATTGTTAACTGCTCTACTTCTTTGGACCATCCTTTGGGGTGAGCGATGCTGGTGATTCTCATCCTGTTGTGAGTGCTTTTAAAATCGTTGCTACTATGCCTATGGATGGTGAGAGTTTTTTCTTTAGCACTTCTGGAAATATTGCTATATTGCAACTGATTATTACAGAATGTAAGCGATAAGCATGATGTCTTTGAATGCACTCTGTTGAGTTGGTTTGTTTCACAATTTAGATAGAACTTGCAAACCTATCTCTAGTTGAAATAGCTTTTGATAGGCAGGGATTTCTTTTTGTTGGAAGACTGGAGTTCTTTGTTCCCTTTTTTTTTGAAGTGATTAGTTTTAAATTGGAGTACGGTGAGATTTGAAAAGTGTGCTGTCTTTGAAGATGTCACATATTGTTAAAATAACATTATTTTTTAGAGCGGTTGTCTTAAGTGCTCCTCCAACTGGTTGTTCTCCTTAGAAGCTTGATTATTATTTGTTTGGCATAATAGTGAGGTCTTGATGAATATCATTGAATTAGTTGTCTAATACTGGTTAATTTCAAACTCGTTAGAATCATGCTAAAATCGAAAGTATCCTACTTATTTTCCCTAACAAGCATACTTATCCCAGAAAGAAACAACAACATATCTAGTTTAGTCCAACAAGTGGGGTCTGGGGAGTGTAGAGTGCACGCAGACCTTAACCCTACCTCCCAGCGGTTGTTTTCGGTAGACCCTCGGCTCATGATCTTATCCCAAAAAGAAAGAATAAACAAGTAGCACCCAAGGGTGTGGCCCTAGTGGCCAAAGAAGTGGGAGGAGAATCATGAGGTTTCAGGTTCAAATCTCAGCGGAGTCAAAAACACTAGGTGATTTTGTCCCATTTGTCTAAGTCTTGATAGACAAGTTACATGTTGGTGGGAGGTAGCATGTAACCCGTGGAATTAGTCGAGGTGCGTCCAAGCTGGCCTGGACACCTCGGTTATCAAAAAGAAAAGGAGAAAGAAATAAACAAGTATATAAATCTTGACTTCTTATTTGCAAACTATTGATGCTAACTAAAGAATGAGGACAGTGATTATTTGTAACTTTCAAATAACGAGCAGGATTGGCTAAATCTGTTTCTATTAGCTGTATTAATTTAGGAATTAGGATTAAGATGAACTTTTTAGCAAAATCTCCTCGTGTTTACTAAAGAATGTAATCCCAAGCGTTTGTCTTGCCCGAGTGTGCCATATTTATAAATATTTATATGTTGCCATAAGCAGTTGGTGAGTAGTATCCAAAGGAAAAGCCTAGAAGACCATAAGATGGAATTGGTACGAAAGATTGCTTCAAACCTAGTGAATCATAATGGATCTTGTGAATTAATAGACTGACCAAGTATATGTGGAGAATATGGGAGAAGATTCTTATTGATTGTTTCATTAGATCAATATGAACATCATGACTCATGAACCATCCCATTGTAAAACCAGTTTTTGCTGATATTTCCTTCTCTTTTCCTTCTTCCACAACTAGAACTTGGAGATTAACAAAATTGTTTGAAAATGTCGCAAAAAGCTCTAGTTTTTCATTTATTTCCATTTCCCCCTTTTTTGATGAAGGGGGCAAAAGCTTCTAGTTGGAGATGGCAATTTGGAATTCTTTGAAGTCGCAACTTTTTTGGATGGTTGATGACCTTAGTGTTGATGTACGAATTACGGATTATATTTTTGTCTTCTGAGTGAGAATGAACAGAGGTACATGAAATAATTCTATTCAATGGTTTGAATTCATCATGTAAATAGATTTCCTTAGTACATACTCTTGAGGACAACTCAACAAGCTTTGACCAAAAAAAATCGGCTAGCTAATCAACTCATTTTTTTTTATGAAGTCGACTAGCTAATCAACTCATCTTGATGTGGAAAAAGAATAAAGAAGACAGATAAAAATCTAGCTTATTCAGGGTTTGTTTTGGTCAAGTTCAAGTTTGACCTGTTTGTTCTAATATCTAAGTCCTATTTCAGAAACAAGGGAAATTTTGGAGAAGACGAGACTGTTCATTCAATACATATGATTGTGTATCCTGATCCCATATGATCTTAATTATGTGTTATGACTTTTTTTTTTGACACAGTAATAACAGGTATATGCAAACCTCGTTGATATTTTGAGAATCAGTAAAATCAATCCAATTTAGGTAAGAAATCTCTTTATTTTCTTGAAAGATGAGTCTCAATCTAAGTACAGAGTATTTAAAATTGTGTTATTTGAATTCCTGATACATTGATATCAACGAAGAGACATGTTTTAACTAGTGTTACTAAATCACCAGGACTTCTCTAGGAAAGTTTTGGCAAAATTAAATGCAGTCAATGTCTAAATTTTACACACAAATTTGGAGTTTATTTTAAAGCCATTAAGAATACTAATGATCAAATATATTATGCATCCCTGGTGTGAAAACAATCCGTGAATATCAGATTTGTCAAACAACTGTACTAAGTTGTGATGGTGTCTCTGAGATTCTCTTGCCATAGGTGCTAGAGAGATTTTTATTGGTTTGCTTGTACTCTGTCCCAATTTATGAGGCACCGTTTGACTTTACACAGTTTAAGAAAGAAAGGAAGGCTTTTGAAATTTTTTGTTTAAACAAACCTTAGACATTTGTGTGGTTATAAATCATTTCATTAAGGGTAAAAGGGGAATTTTAAAGTCAAGTAGTTTGTAATTATAGCAAGGTGACATTCTTTTTGGGAGTTTGCAAGGTTACATTCTTTTTGGACTGACTAAAAAGGAAACGGTGTCACATAAATTGGGCGGAGGGAGTAATAAAGATCCGTTCCAGTCAACTCTTGAGTTAGTTCCAGATTTGCTATTGTCAAAAATGGAATTGACAGATCTTCCTACTAAAATTGTGTTTGCTTACAATAAGCACAATCAATGTGTTCATACTTATTGAGCATAAGTTGCTAAGTTTAGCCTTGAGTTCTGAAAGCAGTCATGAGGTGAGGACCTCTTAAGTTGTTAGCAAACATGCAGTTGACGAATATAAAGCTTACGGGAACTTGTCATTGATTGTAATTTTCAGTTCAACCATAAAAGTTGTCCTCACATATACCTGTAATTATTTCATCATTTTTCTTAATCACATGTATGGTATCTGAGAATGAAAATGACGGGATAAAAGACAATTGAAGTTCATTTAAGATTTCCTTGAACGTGTGTTGGCACCTCCCTTTACATACAAAGAGCTTATGGAAGTTTTTCTGTCATTACTTTTCTTTTTTTCAATTTGAATTGTCGGAATAACTGCACTTTTGGTCATAGAAGAATCTATTTGTATGTCTAAAGAAGGCTGATGTCTGCTCCTGCTTATTTAGGGATAAATTCATGTCCTGATTGTTATTTTTCCTTTGGTGGACCTTGTTACATCATCCCTTATTACTTGTGAGGTCTTTCCCCTCTTATCCACAATTTTGTTAGTCCTACTCCACATATGCATGTTCCTAAATGAAAGCTCTAAAGTTAATACATTCCTCCTCTTGACAAAAACATGAGTGAAAGGCTTATGTATCATTAACCTATTGGAGCTTCTTTGGATCTCAAGGTCCTTCATCAACAAGTATTTCCGTCTTCTTTCTACTGTATTTCTGTAACTCTTAAAAGTAATTGTGATGTGGTTGGCAAGTTAAACTGTTAACTCATGAAATTAGAATCAAGATAAATGTTTCTCCTGTTTCGTTTTTTTTTTCAAGTTATGGCTCATCCTGTTAATTAGGTTTTCCATATGTCTAATAGGATAGGTTTTGGTATCCTAAGCTTAGAATAGATAGCCCATTATGGATCTTGGAAATTGCACAGACTAGTTTTTCTGGCTCTGGGTTATTTTGAGGAATGTATAAGATGTTCAAGAGAGTTTTGTGGCTAGCTTCCATATGCAAGCCGTCACAGACGGACTGCAAGAACATCAATAGCACAATGTTGGCAGGCTGCTATTTTGAAGAATACAAGCTTTGGACGTATTGCTTGGGTACTGTGATGCTTTTGGTGAGTAAAAATTAAGTTTCGGTGAGTTAATTATTTGCAGATTATTGCACTTTATGTTCGCACTTAACATACTGCGGCTTGTTCCTCTTTTATGTTTGCATTTATTTGCTTCATTTGTTTTTTTCCTTTTGGTGAATTTGTTACACATGGGAAAATAATCTTTGTTACTCGACTGATGTTGCTTATGTTATTGTTTGGGGATGTTCATTAGTGAAGTGCGGACTCTAGTCCTAAAGAACGAAAACAATGCTTTCATTATCTTCTGGTTTCTGTGCATAGTACCTTATCCTTTCTTGTCTTCTTCTTCATAAGAAAGAAGGCAGATTCCGCAGAAAATACTTCTGGTTTATTATGAACTGCTTGGCATTTCTCTGTACGTTTTGTAATAAAGTATTCCGCTGTGATGCTTCAAATTCTTTTGTTAAATTTCTGCTCTTTGTTTTCTTGTTTCCTCCTTTTTGGGCAGCTAAGATCTTTGTTTTTGAAGGAAAGTATGAAGGTCTCTGGAGAAGATTTTGTAGCCACATGCTTTCTCTTTTATTTTCATTTTACGTAATAAATGGAAGGATATAAGTTTACTCTTGGGAGTGGCATGGTCAGATCAGAAGCATAGGATTGCCTCTCTATATCTTTTGGATGGACAAATTCCCCTCTGACAATTCCTGCTGATTATGTGACTTGGTCCAGTTCGGCCCCAGAAAGCCGCCATTCTTATTGAATCTTTAACCCCCCCCCCCTCCCCCCAAAGTACCTCAACTATTTTGTGAGATTTAAATTACAGTTATGTCAGCACCTACTGTATATGAAAAATTAAACAACAATTATAATTGCAGTTGGATGTTTTTTTCTCTCTCTTTCATATGTTTCATACGGGATGTGAACTCTATAAATACAAGCTTTTACGAGAAACGGTTATGTTGTGTCATTTCTTTTTTAACCTGCTTTGTTATTGCTTTATCCTGAGCCGAGGGTCTATCAGAAACATCTCTACCTCCCAAGGTAGGAGTAAGGTCTGCGTATACTCTACCCTCCCCGGACTCCACTTGTGGGATTATACTGGGTATGTTGTTGTTGTTGGTTATGATTGTCAAAAACAAGTAAGCTGTAGGAACTTATCATTACTCTAATGTCTGTTCTTTATCTGATGATTCTGAAATTACCATTCTCATTTTTGGCCTGGCTAATTCAAAGTTCAATTTGATGTGGCATATGGAATGCTGTCTTTCTAACTCAAATGTTTTGTATGCTTTTCATGGAAATAAAATTTCATGGATAGTTTACCCCCAGTTATGACTTCTGTATCTGAGCTTGCATCTTTTGAACCTGTAAAAGGTTGTGTCTGCAATCTGGGACCTTTCCTTAGGCTGTAAATGCAGGCACTAACAATCCAGTCAGTTGATCCTTGTGAAGAAGTGTAGTGGAACTCCAACTAATTTTCGAAGCTATGTCAACTTCATTCCACTCCAGGTTAGTCAAAGGTCTCCAACGTTAGCTAGTAGAACAGCAACATTGAGTGCCTGCTTCTCAACTTGATACCTTGAGGGAATCAGAGCGAGCAAGTTTTCTTACTATGTATAATTGCTGTACAGTTTACTGAAGTTTCACTATTCTCTGTTTTTCCATATATAGATATATGTGTGTGTGTGTGTAGGTTGCTTCATATGGTAGCTTAGAAGACTGACTGTGTTTTGCGAAAAAGCGCAAGTAGACGACCTCAGCGAGCCATTTTGAGAGGGTTGTCTCAGACGGAGTTGCTGGACTGTAAGTGCTAAAACATTATTATTTTGAGGTCATTTTCTGTTTCAGATGTTGTCGGTTGACCCCGCCTAGATAGCACAGAGTTGGTAGTTCAGTTGATATATAAACATGAGTTCTCAAGGGGTAAGTAAAATTTGAGTTGTCAACCTATATATACTATTTGCTTGAGATTCTGACTTTGTAATTTGCTGTCTTATTTATTTCGGAGTGCTCTTAAGAAAGCTTCCTTAAGTGTACGGTGTGAGTCATAATTGGCTGTAGTTATTTTGCTTATGGTCCAATACACAAACATTTACTGATGCTGCACTAACTGGAATATATTTGGTATCTGGTATCCTTGTATTTTTTGGCTTGATTATTTCTGCGCACCAGAATAGAATGGAGAGCTCTCTGATAGGGTCTTCTGTGGTACGTTTTTTCTCATGCTTTTTGTTGTAGTATCATGGATGAATAACACACTCTGTTTGTCGCAATGCTATCTATTTTTATGTCAATTTTTTCAAGTGATCTTTATTTTTTAGACATAAGAGATTCAAAAAAATAAGAGATCTTTGTTTTTTTATACAAATTGTGAAAGGTTATGTTTAATCATTTTCATCGCGGAAATCGGAGTACCTAGAAATATAAATATCAATCTATATGTTAAAAAAAGGAATTGCGATATACAACCAAGTCTTTTATGAAGGAAACAGATTTGTAATTTATGCATTTGTGTGTATGTGTGTGATTTTCTAAAGACGATTTGTTATACTATGGTTTCACTCCAAAAACTGTGTTGTTTTGAATGTCGAAAAGACAAATCACACTACATTTGGAGAACACTGCATACGTTCAAACCTATGTGAGTCAAGATGATATTTTCAGTTTTTTAATTGAATTTTGTTCTTTTCTTTTATCCTACTAATCGTTGCACGTGGTTTGAGGATTTTGACGTATCAAGAAGATTTTATACTAGCTAAATACTGCAATTGATCGGTGCTTTGAAGAATCATAACGGGCATTTCTAGTATTTTTACCCCCTTGTTTGGATGGTTGTTTCCCGTGGTTCATTATTATATTGTTTTTTATAAAATCATGTTTGTTTCATTATTCTTAAAATTATGTTGTATGGTATTGTAAAATCATTGTAATTCTGTGGTTTCATAACCATGAAAAAGTAATTTTTTAAACTATAAATTTGGTGGTTTTTACATGGTTACATATTTCATAAACTCATTATACCCCCCACCCCCCATCACATCCAAAACCCACCCATCCCCACCACCCCACAACCACCCACCTTCCACCACCTCCACCACTCACTACCCCTCACCACCACCCACCACCACCACCCCACCAACGCCCACCACCCCCACCTCACCACCACTACCCCGACCACCCACTACCCTTCACCACCACCCACCACCTACACTCTTCCCCCACCCCACGCCCATCCTACCACCCCACCACCCCTCATCACCACCACCCCTCACATGTTTATCTTTAAAGTTTCTATTTTATCATTTACTTTAGTCTTACTAATATATATAAACTAGTTTGTAATTGAGGGATAATGACATTTTAGTAAACTTACATGTTATTTTACAATACCATACAGTCAAATCAGACAATAAAAAAATTATTGTACCACAACAAACGATACAGTCTATCTAATATTGTATTCATTAATATAGTATAATATCATACATACTATACAATTCGATACTGTACATTATAAAACCATGGGTAACGACCATTCAAACAGAGATCAAGTTGGGAAAGAGGTCAAGGTCCCAATTGGTTATTGTAATTAATATGCCCGACTTTAAGTTTTAATGAGTAAAAATCGTATGAAATTGGTTTGGAAATGAAAAATATTGTTGCGAAAATTACGGGGAGAGATTTGTAAATGGTGTCTCGATGCTAGAATTAATATGGGTGATTGTTAGTTATACCGTATTATACACGTGATATACAACATTGTATATCATGGTATATCTTCGGTATTCCAGTGACTTTGGACCGTGATATACACGGCTTATACATCTGTGTATATCACGATTTTGGAGTTGTTTTGAGTTATCATAAATTGTATTTAATTGTAATTACTTAGCATTGTACATTTATCATTATTGTAGAATTATTGTACAAATAGAATAGGATATTGGGAGTAGAATAAGAATAAGATTTTTCTATTATGGAAAAGTGTAAATTGTATATATACTCTTTCATTAATGAAAATGATAAAGGGATTATTTCTTTCATGGTATCAGAAGTCTAGGTTTCATATTTCCTCTCCAATATTTCATTCGATCAACCTTGGTTTTTTAGCCTTTCTTCTCAGTTTCCGTGTTCGGAATTGCCTTTTCTCTTCCCAAATTTTCTTCCAAATCCCTTCCCCACGTCGTTCGTTGTTGTTATGGCTAAGAACACGTTTCACCCTGCCCTTACTGTTTCTAACATCAAGAATCACATCTCTATCATTCTTGAAATAGAAAACGTCCAATACGCGACGTGGGTCGAACTGTTCAAAGTTCATGCACGCTCGCATCAAGTCCTTCGTCACATTATCCCCCATCTCCTACGGCTACATGAGTTCCTAAACCCGAGGATGATCCTTAATTATGGACGACTTTTCATGCTACCGTTCTTCAATGGATTTACTTCACTATCTCTACCGACCTACTGCAAACGATTATTGAACCAGACGCTAAGGCGATGGCTGCTTGGGATAGAGTACGTGACATATTCTAAGATAATCAGAATTCTCGAGTTGTTACACTTGAGCAGGAATTCTCCCACGTCAATATGGAAGACTTCCCTAACGTTTCAGCTTACTGCAAAAGGTTGAAAGAATTAGCGGACCAACTCTGCAACATTGATGCGCCCGTTACCAACGATTGTCTTGTCCTTCAGATGGTTGCAGGCCTCTCTGAGGCCTATAGTAGCGTCAGTACGCTTTTTCGTCAGAGCAGTCCTCTTCTGCAGTTTTATCAAGCCCGTTCTATGGTCATGCTCGAAGAAGCATGCTTGGATAAGAAAGTTGGGGCCCCTTTGTCGTCATGGTGACCGAGTCCAATTTTTCTCCATCCGTCTCTAATAATTCCGGCCAAATTCGCAACAACGGTGGTGGCAAAAAGGGCTAGAATAAAAAAAATAATGGCAAAAACCATGGCGGAAACCGAGGTGGCAATAACGAGGGTGGCAATGGGCCTCGGGGTAGTGGGCCGCAAGCCAACTGGCCACAGCCCTAGGCCCATGGTCGTGGAACTGGCACAACAACCCCTATTTTCCGTCGTATAATGCCCACCTAAACTGGGCCCAGTTTCAGCCACCAAACAGGCCCAGTTATTCAGGCCCAATGTGGAACTCGAGGGGCAGTTCTGGGCCGGGGCAGCCAGCCGGCGTACTTGGGCCTCGGCCCCACCAGGCCCACCATACAGCAGGACCCACTCCTACCGACATTGAATCCGCGATGCACACACTTCGATTAAATCCTCCGGACGCGAATTAGTACATGGACACCGGAGCCACTACGCACATGACGTCCGACCAAGGTACTCTCTCGTCTTATTCCAACTTGAGCAATAATGGTGGCATAATTATTGATAATGGAGATTCAATTCCAATTCGTTTCGGTCATAAAACTTTATCTCCCCCCATCCACTTCTTGTCTTGAAAAATACCCTTCATTCTCCTAAATTAATTGAAAATTTGGTGTATGTCCATAAATTCACCATTGATAATTTCGTTTCTATTGTTTTTTATCCTTTTGGGTTTTCTGTGAAGGATTTCAAGACGAGGATTCCTCTCATGAGATGTGATAGTATGGGAGATCTTTATCCTATCATGTCCACATCCGGTCTCTCGAGTCAAGCCTTGCCATCTACTTTTGCAGCTCTCGCTCCTTCCTTATGGCATGCACGTTTGGATCACCCTGGGTCGTCTATTATTTCTTCCTTACATAAAAACAATTTTATTTCGTGTAAGGGTACGTGTAGTACTCCGATTTGTCAATCTTGTTCTATAAGAAAATTTGTTAGATTGCCGTTTGTAGACTCTAATTCTCGTACTTTAATGTCATTTGATATTATTCTTAGCGATTTATGGACATCTCATGTTCTCAGTTCTTTGGCCATTGTTATTATGTTCTATTTTTGGATGATTATTCTAATTTTTTATGGACTTTCCGTTAGTGAAAAAATCTCAAGAGAGATCCCGAAGGCTCGAACTTTTTGCTAGCTTTGAAACATGGGCCGAAGGAAAGAAGAAGACCAAACAAAGTCGCGGTCAAAGCCGTTTTTTCCACTTTTTAAAAATTTAGAGCATTCATCCGTATCCAATTCGATCGGAAAATAAAAAATATTCAATGTGATAATGGCAAAGAATATGATAAGGGGTTGTTTCGGGAGTTTTGTGCTAATAATGGCATCAATTTTCATTTTTCTTGTCCTCATACGTCCTCACAAAATGGGAAAGCCGAACGCAAAATTCATACCATTAATAATATTGTCCGAACTTTATTGGTCCATGCTTCCGTCCCCCTTCCTTTTCCCTCTTTCTTTTGGCATCATGCTCTACAAATGACTACGTATCTTCTTAACATTCTCCCTACCAAAGGTTTGACATATTCATCCCCCTTTCAAATCTTATATAATAAGACTCATTCGTATTCACATTTTAGGGTCTTTGGGTGCTTATGTTATACGTTGTTTCCGTCCACCACAATTAACAAACTTCAGCCCGTTCTACCCCTTGTGTGTTTTTGGGTTATCCATCTAATCATCGTGGTTACAAATATTTTGATTTATCCTCTAATAAAATCTTAATTAGTCGCCATGTTATTTTTTATGAAACCCAATTTTCGTTTGCTAACGTGCGTAGTCCCGAGCCTAGTTCATATAATTTTTTGGATTACACCGTCTCTCCGTATATTATCCACCATTTTCCATACCTATCCCGCACCCAAACTCTGCCAGCGGGCCCACTGCCCGCTGGACTTCTTGCCACTATTTCGGATCCATGCACCGTACTACAGTCTCGGGTCTAGCAACTGGGCCGATTATTCAGCCCAGTTCTGCCCCTGCTCGTGCTATCGGTCCAGTTCCAATTTCCATTATTGAGCCAGCAGGCCTACTGTCTGCTGGCCAGTCCGTCTCCCATCTTTCATCAGCCCAACAACCACCCGTTTCCTCCTCGAGTTAAGGTCCAGTTACTCGTAGTCAACGGAGCATTTTTAAACCAAAAAGGCATTTTAATCTCAATTCTAATATCTCAAAATCTCCTATACAACGTAACCCAGTGTCTGCCTTAAATTACCCGAATTGGAAATTAGCTATGATTGACTAATATGATGCTCATATTGCGAATAAGACGTGGGAATTGATCCCCCGTCCTTCTAGTGTTAATATTATTCGGTCTATGTGGATTTTTACTCATAAGGATAATTTTGATGGTTCTTTTGCGCGACATAAGGGTCGACTTGTAGGTGATGGTAAAACTCAGCAGGTTGGCGTGGATTGTGGTGAGACATTTAGTCTAGTGGTCAAACCGGCTGCCATTTGCACTGTTCTCAGTTTGGCTCTTTCGAAAGCTTGGCTCATCCATCAGTTAGAGGTAAATAATGCTTTCTTACATGGTGATCTTAAGGAGACCGTTTACATGTATCAGCCCTTAGGTTTCCGAGACCCCAAATATCCTCATCATGTCTGTTTATTAAAGAAGTCTTTGTATGGGCTTAAGCAGGCTCCACGAGCTTGGTATAAGAGATTTACAAACTATGTTTCGTCTATTGGGTTTTCGCACAGCAGGTCTGATAATTCATTGTTCATATATCATCGTGGTTCTTCCCTGGCTTATATTCTATTATATGTTGATGATATTATCTCGACTGCCTCTACTGATGCTTTGCGCAAGTCTATCATGACCATGCTCAGTTCTGAGTTTGCTATGAAAGACTTGGGGTCCTTGAGTTACTTTTTGGGGATTGTTGTCACTCGTCATGCAGGTGGATTATTCTTATCACAACGAAAGTATGCAGCTGAGATCATTGAGAGAGCTTGTATGTCCTCATGCAAGTCTACTTCCACTCCAGTTGATACTAAACCCAAGCTGGGTGTTGCAGCTGGCTCACCGTATGAGGATCCAACCCACTATCGCAGTCTTGCAGGGGCACTTTAGTATCTTACCTTCACGAGACTTGATATTACATATGTCGTCCAGCAGATGTGTTTGTTTATGCATGATCCTAGAGTTGAGCACGTGAATGCGCTCAAACGCATCATCCGATATTTACAAGGAACACTTGAGTATGGGTTGCATCTATATCCGTCGTCGGTCTCTACACTTGTCTCGTATATAGATGCTGATTGGGGTGGCTGTCCGGATACCAGATGCTCTACGTCTGGTTATTGTATGTTTCTTGGTGATAACTTGGTCTCATGGTCTGCCAAACGGCAGGCTACTTTATCCCGCTCCAGCGCAGAGGTCGTGTATCGAGGGATGGCCAATGTGGCATCTGAATCGTGTTGGTTACGTAATCTTCTCTTGGAGCTTCACTTTCCCATTCAAAAAGCTACATTGGTTTATTGTGATAATGTTAGTGCAATATATCTTTCTGGAAATTCGGTTCAACATCAGCGCACTAAACATATTGAGATGGACATCCATTTTGTTCGCGAAAAGGTAGCTCGTGGGAAAGTTCGCGTCTTACATATCCCTTCCAGGTATCAAGTTGCAGACATTTTTACGAAAGGTCTTCCATCCGTTCTATTTGAAGATTTTAGGGACAGTCTCAGCGTACGAAGACCGCCCGCTATGATTGCGGGTGTGTGTTAGTTATACCGTATTATACACGTGATATACATCAGTGTATATCACAGTATATCTTCGGTATTCCAGTGACTTTGGACCGTGATATATACGGCTTATACAATTGTGTATATCACGATTTTGGAGCTATTTTGAGTTACCATAAATTGTATTTAATTATAATTACTTAACATTGTACACTTACCATTATTGTAGAATTATTGTACAAATAGAATAGAATTTTAGGAGTAAAATAGGAATATGATTTTCATATTATGGAAAAGTGTAATTGTATATATACTCTTTCATTAATAAAAATAATAAAGGGATTATTTCTTTCAGTGATTTTTATAATTTAATGATTGGTTTAGTTTGTACGTGTAAAATGCCAGTTTGATTTTGATTTAGGTAGAAGTCGAGTCAAATCAAACAATGAATGCCTGAATGGTTTGTTTAGGTAACAAATTTCTAATATCATTAAGATGATATTCATATAAGAATTTCTTTAAATATGAGTTTTCACTATTACTTTGTCCATTGTTGCCTGTTATTATCAGTTACCATCACCCACAATCTCCCTCCTTTGTCACAACGATCGTTGTCGATCACCACAAAGTCGTTATCATTGATAGTCATCATTTACAATTATCACCACCAATTACCATCACTTCAATAGCCACTCATCAATCCCGACAATCACAATCATCAACCATCATCCCCACCCATTGTTATTAATTACTCCCTCTGTTCTAGACCTGTCCAAAGCTAGGGTTGGGTCGGGTGACTTTTTTTTTCTGCTTGGCCAACTCTGACCCTATTTTAAAAAAAATTCTGACCCTGACCCTAACCCTTCGGGGACCCTACGGGTCACGGATCGACCTTGACCCACCGGAAGGGTGCCAGGATTTGGCGGGCCGGGTCGCGGGATTCTTTTTTTTTTTTAATTGAATTTTCAAAACTGAAATTGACATTCACACCTACATCACCACAAAATTTTGGCGTTGAAATATATTGTGTATCGTGAGATGTTTACTAAAGAAAAGGGAAAATTAGAAATTAATTTGAGTGAAAACACAAATTGATTGGTAAAATGGACGTTTTTCTAAAAATTGGTGGCGCTAAACCGCAGTTTGACCGGCCACGTCTCGAAAAAAACTCAAAATGATTTTTTTTTGGGTAAAACGGACATCAGAGCGCAGAGTTATGACCATTTAAAGTTGCACCAATTTACAACTACTTTCTCTCCACACATTATGCTTCCGTGATATACAGAAACGACCCGGCCCACTGGACAACCCTAATGGTTTTATATATTAACAGAAACGGCTAATGATATAAACACATTATTAATAATCAGCTACATTTATTATGTTATTTTATGTCGAGCTCAATGTAGATTAGAGCAATACATATATTTATAAAAACATGCATTATATCACTTAATGGCAAAAATATATAACTACAAAATAAATATTAATGAAGGAAAAATAATATAAATTATATTAAAAAGACATGCGGGTCGGGTTCGGGCCGGGTCAGACGGGTAAAATATTCTTACCCTGGCCCGACCCTACATAAGACCGGGTCCCCGCTTTTTCTGGTCGAGTGGCTCGCGGGTCAGCTATAAGTTGACCATGGCCCTAGTTTTTCCGGTCGGGTCGGGTCGGGTCGGGCCAGGCGGGTCTCCAATCCGATGGACAGGTCTGTAATCTAATTTATGTGGCATCATTCTCTTTTTGGTCTGTCTCAAAAAGAATGTCACATCTTTATAGTTAGAAATAATTTAACTTTATGAGATGATTTACAGTCACACATATATAAGACTTCTTTTGGATCACACATTTCAAAAGTCTTCGTTTCTTTCTTAAACCTCGTGCCAAGTCAAACGGTGCCACACAAATTGAGATCGGGGGAGTAATTATCACCACCACCATTGACTATCACAATCATCCACCATAGTCGCCACCAACTACCGTCATCAACACTCAATGTTAACCACTATTATCAGACGTTATCGTCACTAGTTATTACATACTCGTAGCTACAACCACCAGTCGGCATCACCATCAACCATCATATATATTTTAAAATATTTTATTCAAAAATAGTACTATTAAATTAATTAGTATTTTATATGAATCTTATAGTTACTAACTAATTTTCAAAATAATAATAATTTTTGTATACATTCAGATGTAGAAAAAATAAAACTCTTACTTATCTAGTATCCATATTTTAATACAACATCCAATATTTAGATATATATTTTTATTAATCTTTAATATTCAAATGCGTATTGAAATTCATCTTAATCTTAATAAAAATAAATAGGACGTCATTATTTACTGGTAGCATTTAGTTGTACCAAAATGGCATAATAAAGGATTTGAAAGAGAAAAAGAAATAGAATATCTTTAAAGGATTAAATGGAAATCAAGTTTGAAATTCAAAAACAGTGAACAAATGATTATCAACAACACGCTATAAAAGATGAGAGCGCCCAAGAAAGGCGCAATATCTGCGCACACGTTACACAAAAGCTAACGTTTCCTTTCCCTCAAAATTAAAGAATTCAATTTGCTATAAATATTCGTTTTCTGTTCATCACGTACAGTTGATCAAGTTCTTCCTACTTTACATTTTAGACTGCTGCTGAAATTATTCTATTGCTTTGTTTCCCTAATTCAGTATCTCTAGTTGGTCTTATACTCCCTCCATTCACTTTTACTATTCCTATCTCGCTTCTCCAGAATCAAACTACAAGGACCTTAACCAATATTTTAAGATGTTTTCATCATATTACGAAAAATTGAAATTTGTAGTATTTCTCGTATAGTTTTCGAATATCTAAATTTTAATTCTGAAATATTGATTTGATCTAATTCAATTTAGTTTCGATGATTAGTCATATTGACTCTCGTGAAGCAAAACGTGACAAGTAAAAGTGAAGGGAGGGAGTAAGAATTTGTTCATGGAGCATAAAAGTCTGAGGCAATCCAATAGAGTTCTAGTTTCTATGGTGATTAATTCATTGTTCTTGTAATTTTACATGTACATCTATGAGAAGCTTAATCTTTTGCACATTTTGTACTGGAAACTATACATAAACAAAAAAGGGCCTTATTTCCTGCAGTATATTTTTATAATTTATAAAATTTATGATTGAGGTATAGTTGATTGATTGTATAGATAAATTTTTCAAAAGTTGTGATGATCATTCAGCACCTCTTGGACAGAATTTTGAGAGATTAAAAGCATTTAAAGGTTGGATGGTGCTAAATACTTCAACATTTTATTCTAAATTTAGCTGGGATTTTCCTATGTAGCTCATCTAAGTTTAATCTCAGTGTTTCTGGATTGCCTCTAGCTAGTCTTATAACTCTTACCTTTACCATCTCTTTCTCTGTTTCTGTCTCTAAGTTTTGGATTTATTTTCTCAAGGTGTTAATGCTTCAACATGCATAACCGCCAAAGTGAGAAGCCTTTGCATATGGAAACAACTTGTAGCTCTCTTCTGTCTGAGATGCAGGTTTGCTCGAACTATGCTCTTCAATCGTTTTTAAGAAACACAAGACTTGCATAGAATTCTGAGAGTTTTCTCTTTTTTGTATGTTACCTTGTTTTTGGATCAGAGAATATGGGATGAGATGGGAAAGCCAGATATCGAAAGGGATAAGATGCTTTTTGAGCTTCAACAAGAGTGCCTGGAGGTATATAGAAGAAAAGTGAATCAGGCAAGTCGTAGCCAGGCTCAACTGCAGCAAGCTGTTGCTGACTCTGAAGCAGAACTTGCAAAGATAAGTGCAGCATTAGGAGAGCAATCATCATATGCTAGGCAGGTTAGAGACAAACAAAAACAAACTCTCCTTTGGAGCATTCAGTAAAACTTTGTGATCTTTTGCTTGGTATGTGTATAGAACCTTTTTAACGCTTAGCCTCCTAAATAGCAGAGTTCCAGAAGTTTGAAGGAAGAGCTTGAGGCCATTAAGCCTAAGCTAGAAGAGATGAAGAGGAGAAAAAGAGAGAGGATGAACCAATTTGCTGTTGTTGTCGATCAGATACAGTGTATCTCGAAAGAGCTTTATACACTTCCAAGAGAACACACAAATGAGTGTAATTGATGAGAATAATTTGTCTGTCAAAAGACTAGAAGAAATGCAGAATTATTTGCTTGCTTTGCAAAAGGAGAAGGTTTTTCTTCTGTTTCATCTCTTACCTTATCTTCAATCTCTACACATTTTAGCACTTAGATTGCTGCCTTGAGTAAGACAGTTGCAAGAAGTTTCAAGTTTTGCGAAATGAGTTTGCTAGAACTGTCACTTCCCAAACACTTCAACAGTATCGTTCCACTTTCATGTTGCAGAATTTCATACTAATCGGAAATATTTCCTCTGCTATAAAGAATGACAATTACTGTTTCTCTAACAGAATCTCGTAAATATTTTCAGAGTGACCGCCTGAAGTTGTTGGTTGACCACTTGACAACTATCAATTCATTATGTGTGGTGCTTGGAGTTGATTACAAACAAACTATTGCTGAGATTGATCCAACCATGGACGATTGCCATGTCTTGAAAACAAAGATATGATCGTTAAGTTGTCTGCTACAATCAACAGATTGGAAAAAGGGCAGCCCGGTGTACTAAGCTCCCGCTATGCGCGGGGTCTGGGGAAGGGCCGGACCACAAGGGTCTATTGTACGCAACCTTACCTTGCATTTCTGCAAGAGGCTGTTTCCACGGCTTGAACCAATGACCTAAGCAACAAATTGGAAGAGCTCAAGAAACAAAGATTGCTTAGGGTTAGTATAGATGTCAATTTAATTGTTCCAAACCAAGTTGTATATTTCTCTCTTTACTAATGCTGATCTTCTTGTTGCTTAGCTTCAAGATCTTGCAACTGCCCTGATAGAGCTGTGGAACTTGATGGATACCACTAGAGGAACAACAAAAATTTCATGATTTTACAAGGCACATAGCAGCTTCAGAAAATGAAATAAATGAGCCTAATGTTCTGTCTGCGGACAGTCTTCAACATGTATGAAATAAATAAACCAAATTCTCTCCAATTAATTATTTTATGCTGTTAATTTCTAGCAGAATTTTAGTGGTTCCTAGGCTAGTTGTGATGCTTCTATACTTCTTCTGCTGGCGGAGGCAGAAGTGTCAAGATTGTAGGCAATGAAATCAACAAAAATGAAAGACGTTCTTCTGAAAAAGAGGCTGGAGTTGGAGGAGATCTGTAGGAAGGCACATTTAGTTACTGAAACACAAAACTCAGTCGACTTATCATGAACAAATCACATGCATTGTTTCATGTCTTCTTTGTGTGCCAATCAAACTTGATCAGTTTGATAAGAAATCTTAACATTGACTTCGTGGCAGCTATGGTGGAGACATTGAGATTGAGCTAGTGCTTGGCAGAAAGAAAGAGGACATGAATTCTTGTATGATGGCGTAAGCATCTAACTCAAATTTGTTAAACCTAAATGTTTGTGCATTGGACCAATTCTATTTGTTTCTTATCCCTTCGCTTCCACTTTCCAGGTTTCCCTTCTTTCTATGCTTGAGCAGTATTGTGACCTAAAGCGGGAGAGGGAGCTTGAGCATCAGAGACAGAGGGTATGAATTTGCCGTTTTGATTACACATGAAATGACTGCTCTGTGCATAGTTGTTTATCAGATTCTTCTTTTATTCAAGGACCAGAGGAAGCTTCAGGGACAGTTGATGGTGGAGCAAGAAGCACTTTTTGGGTTAATACCTAGTCCTTCAAATAGTGCAAAGAAGAATTTTAGACCATCAATGGGAGGTTTGGCGAATAAAAGACTTTCGCTCGGAGGATCAATGCTTCAAACCCCTTATGCTGGTAAAGCTGCACCATCCTCTCGGCTGTCTAGCTCGTCGAAACAGCAAACTCTCCAAAGTGGTAGGCTTGTGATCCTATCCTCTTCCACCAAAAATTGTAGTATACTCATTTCTATATCTACATATTTATTGAGTTTGCAGCTTCTAAGTTGGACGCATTATTGATATTCATATTGTCAAACTTGAATATTTGTTGCAGGCAGGAGAGAGAGTTTCGTGGTACCAAGAAAGCAGCAACCATGCAAAGTATCAAATGCACCTAGAACTGAATCAGCACAGAGAAAGAAGCCCCTATTAAATCCACCTAGAACTGAATCAACACAGACAAGGAAGGCTCTATCTCCCTTATCGGCTTTGTTTTCATCAAATGCAAGCACCGTTAATATTCAGGAATCAGAACCTAAAGAGCGGTGAAGTCAGGAAACACTGCATTTGAACAAAACTCCAGTTATGACTCCAACCAAGATTGCCTCTGCTGACGGAAGGCTCAAGGAAACAGTGTCTTCGAACAAGACTCCAATTATGACTCCAACCAAGATGATGGCCTCTGCTGTTGAAGGAAATATTACCCCGAAAACACTGCCCATTCCAATGCCAGTAACTCCTTCCACAGTTTCCACTGTAATGACCCCCGCCAGTCGGCATGTTTCTGCTTGTGCTGATGATATCGAGTACTCGTTCGAGGAGAGAAGAGCCGGTTACACTTACAATCCATTATCACATACCAAGGTCATTTCCAAATGCTTGATTTAGCAATATGAAGTATCAGTGGATTTTCTTGATACTAACTAGTAAGTAGTAAAAGCATTCTACTCATTTGGTTTTATTGCCAACGCCTTTTCCTTTTTGTGTACACTCAACGTGGTTCGCCTCTTCCCCGAACCCTGCTGCGTATAGTGGAAGCTTTGTGCACTAAACTGCTCTTTTTCTTTAATCATTTGTATAGATGCAAGGTGGAATATGCTGTTTTCTTTGTTTTGGTGATATGGTGTTTTGAATGAACTATTGTTCTTCGGTTAGTCCTCCAATACCTGAGAATATGAGACTGAGATTTTCCAAGGGTCAAAGTTACTTTTTCAGAGAATTCTTTTGCCTAGTAAGTGAATGTGAATGTTGAATTGTTGGTAGCTAAAATATTAAATTCTGAAAACACACTCCAAGTCAAGGTCAAGCATTTTTCTATTCATGCTTGTCCGGTCCACCAATTACAAACTTTTTTAGTATTTCAATTCTATTCTGCAGGACCTAAAAAGAATTTTTGGCCTTGGATTCTCTTGCACATGAAAACTATACTATTAAGCGGCACTAAATGAATACTTTTTGCGGCTTAGTTGAGAATTGGTAGGTAAATACTCTTTACAAACATGACTATCACTAAATTATAGTTAATTAATACACACTATCTCCTTAATCTGTCTATTAATCATGTTAAATTAATATGATTTGGTGTAAACACATGTGTGGCTAAGTTTTTACCTAATTAGTATGTCTCTCTATGGCAAAAATCTGTTCGCATCCGTAATTACATTAAAATGCTAGACATTTGTCTTTTATACTTATTTAAATTTTTAACCATTGAAATTAAATTATTTGATTTGATATAACTATTGAATGCAGTAAATATTACCCTTTGTCCTCAGACCCCACACCAAAAGGGACAGAGGTAAAAGAAAACTATAAGAAAATAAAGATTAGAGTGAAAAATGTCCAAAGCATGAATTTCTTCCGCCAACCAATTTATTTTTTTCAACAGCAAAACTGCAAAAAGAGAGAAAAAACAATTATTTATGCTTTTGACTAATAGATGGAAGGAGACTCATATTTCAGCAACTTTTAGAAGCTGAGTCATGACTTGCCTCCAAAAGCCTCAAAGGTCCCACCAATGCCCTTTTTCCCTTTTGGATTTTGTCCTCCCTCACTATCTTATTGGATTTTGCCTTGGTCTTTTTTTCTCCGGAAAACAACACAAAATATTCCTAAAATAATAAAGTATTTACTTATTCATGTCCCTTTTAAACTAATTTAGCTTCCTACTCACGGGCCGAAAATATTTATTCGAATACCCTCTTTTAAAAATATATCATGATGATATCATGGAGGATTAAGAGAAAGACTGAAGCAGTCCTTCATGATACAATCTTATTATGTTTATGTATCGTTATGATATCATAGAGGACTGATGAATGCCTCATTAAAAGATTGAGACATTCTTTCATGATATCACTATTATATATATGTAAGATAATAGTATCATCGAGCTTTTTTTGAGAAAATAATATCTTTTGAATAAATGAACATGATCCTCTATGATAGCATTTTAGTATATATTATATATCATATTGATATTATATTTTTGGAGGCATTTCGGGTAAACAGTTTTAATATTTCTGAGGGTATAAAAGTAAGAGGGACAGAGATGGATAAATAGTTTGCTTCCATGGACATGCGTGATCTTTTCCCTCCTTTTTTTTGGGAGTTAAGATTTTGCCTTGTTCTTGTGGTTCAAAAATAAGTTTTACAAACATAGTTGACACAATATTAGAAAACACAATCATCTGTTTGAATTAATGAGGAAATATTTTTGGTATACATAATTCTTTTTTTCAGAACTTGGAAAATTTTCAAGACTTCTGTAATCCGAAGTAGGCATACGTTTTCATGCAAGTAATAAAGGGAGTTAATTAAGGTCGATTTGACAGAAGTGGTCTCCTGATAGTAGATTTAACTATTTGATTTTACCGTTAAATGGTCATTCAAGTATTAGTCTATTATTGAAAATGTAAATGTGTAAATATATTCCCTACCCATAATTAGAATATTTCCATATATTGTGTAAATATAATTATGGTAAGACTAGGATTCCTCTTTTGTATAGACTTAGGATTCCTATTGTATAAGGGATGAATATTGTACTCTATATATACCTTGATATTAATGAAAGACTCCTCAAGGGAGATTAATATCATCTTACATGGTATCAAGAGCCAAATAAACAAAACCCTAAAAATCTTTCTCTTCCACACGCCACGCTTCTCTCTACGCCTTGCTCACTGATTTTCTTCTTGTTTTTCGGGTTTTGTTCTTCCTTTCTTCTCTTCTCTAAATGGTCATCCCTGATTCTTCCACACTTTCTGACGCCTCTACCTCCACAAATCCCACCACAAAGTCATCACCACCGTTTCATTCCGCCCTTACTGTTTCCAACATCAAGAACCATATTCCCATTATTCTTGATCAAGAAAACAACCAGTATTCTCCCTGGTTGAACTTTTTCGCAATCATGCATGTCTCTATAACGTTCTTGACCATATTGATGACACTATTCCGCGCCCTACGGAGGTTGATGGTTCTATCTGGCATCGTCTCGACGCCGGCGTCAAACAATGGATATATGGTAGTATCTCTCAGGATTTGCTCCTTACTATCATGAAATCTGACTCCACAGCCCTTGACTTGTGGAATCGTTTGGAGGAAATTTTTAAGGACAACAAGCACACTCGTGCCGTGTATTTGGAAGAACAATTCAACAAAACACGTCTTAAAAACTTCTCCAATGTCTCTGAGTACTGCAAGCAGCTTAAACTTCTAGCGGATCAACTCTCCAACATCGGCACGCCTGTCACTGACGATAAAATGGTGCTACAAATGATTTCTGGCCTTACTAAGGGCGAATATGATACTTTGGCCACCATTATTCAACAGGCAGATCCGCTACCGAGTTTTAACAAAGCTCGCTCACAATTGTTGCTCGAAGAAATCCGTCGTGCTAAGAAGGATGAGCACGCCCAGCAGGTGTTAGCTGTCGACACGCAACCCCAAGATAAGACGCCACCGGACAACTCCCAACAGCGGCAGGGCCGCGGCGGCAAGGGTGGAAAAGGTCGCGGCGGTAGAGGAGGTCGTGGTCGTGGCAAGGGTCGCGGTCAACAGAACCAACAGCAGCAATAACAACAGAGATCGCAGAACAACTGGGACGCGACTCCTCAGCAGTTAGTCAACAGCGGCCACGCGCCTGCTTCAAGACAGCCGCGGCGCCCGATGAGCCGCGGCGCCTGGCTCAGAGTCGCGACGCTAAGTCCATTCCAAGACCAAAGCCATACAATCCGTATTCTTACCTCGGTTTGTTAGGCCCCGCTCCAGCCCCACAACAGGCCCACTTCATGCAAGGTCAGGTCCCGCAGCCCTCCTCCGGCATGACACCCACTGAGTTGGGTCAGACGTTCAGCACCCTATCTATGCAACAACCTGACAATACTTGGTACATGGACTCAGGCGCCACATCTCACGTCACTCAGTCTGCAAGTACTATTCCTACATTGTTTTGTTTAAAGCATCCTCAATATGTTACAGTTGGTAGTGGACAACGCATTCCAGTTAAGGGTTATGGTGCCTCATACACACAACCTCCTCATCCACCCTTCTCCCTCAAAAACACCCTATATGCCCCACACATGATTAAGAACCCCATATATGTCCGCCAATTTACTCGTAATAATTCTGTCTCTGTGGATTTTGACCCTTTTGGTTTTACTGTAAAGGATCTTCATACGGGGACACCTCTTACGATATGCAATAGCACGGGGGATCTCTATTCATTCACTTCCACCTCCGCTGCCAGATCTTGCTCTCTCGTCACTCTACCGATTGTTTCTTCTTCAACCTGGCATAATAGGCTTGGACATCCAGGAGTCCCAGTGTTTAATTTTCTTAGAGGCAACAATTTCATTACTTGTAATGGGAAACTTGCCCAAAATTGTGTTTCTTGCTCTTTAGGCAAACATGTTCGTTTTCCGTTTAAATCATCTACTAGTGTTACATTTGCTCCTTTTGATATCATACATGCCGATTTATGGACATATCCTATCCCTAGTTCTCTCGGTCATAAATACTATCTTGTGTTGCTTGATGATTTTTCACACTACGTTTGTTTATACCCTCTTAAATTTAAATCGGAAGTGTTTGTCAAATTTCTTGAGTTTCGCAATTTCATTCAAACACAATTTGGAAAAGGCATAAAATCATTTCAGTGCGATAATGATCGTGAATTCAATAACTCTATGTTTCACCGCTTTTGTACCAATAATGGCATGGTTTTTCGCTTCTCCTGCCCTCACACCTCACCACAAAATAGTAAAGCTGAAAGAATCATCCGCACCATTAATAATATGATTCGCACCCTATTGATTCATGCCTCCCTCCCTCCACCCTTCTGGGTCTATGCTGCTAAAATGTCAGAATACACTCTAAATATTCTCCCTACTAGCACTCTTCACAATGTGACCCCTACCGAAATCATCTACCATAGAATCCCCTCTTATGATCATCTACGGATTTTTGGTTGAATGTGTTATCCCAACCTTAGCTCCACCGCCTCTCACAAGCTCGCTCCTAGGTCCACTCCATGTGTCTTTCTAGGATTCCCGCCGAACCATGGGGGCTATCTATGTTATGACTTGTCGACTCGTCAGATCCACATATCTCGTCACGTCACATTCGACGAGACCACATTCCCATTTTCGAATCTTCCAAAATTCCAAAAATAGGACTACTCATTTCTTGACGAGTTTGCCATCTCTCCCCTCATAATCGAACAACTCACATCCTCTGTTCCATCGTCAGAACCGCGGCACCCAAACTTCAGAGAAGTCTGTCAACCTTCTAGCGCCGCGACTCTAGATCCAGGAGCCGCGGCACCTCCGACGGCTTCGCCCCCACCCTCTCCTTATCCGACTTTACCCCCCGTATCAGACACCACTCCGCCACCCACTGTCCCTACCCATCCAATGGAAACTCGTTCAAAGCATGGAATCTTCAAACCCAAAGTCCATTTCAACTTGTCTGCCCAAACCATCTCTCCACTTCCAAAGAACCCAAAATTGGCCAAACAAGACCCTAATTGGAATGTGGCTATGTATGAGGAATTCAATGCTTTAACTAAAAAGCACACGTGGGATCTAGTACCTAGACCTGAGGGGGTGAATGTCATTCATTGCATGTGGCTATTTCGTCACAAGTTTAGAGACAATGAGGATCTTGAGAGGTATAAGGCCCGTCTTGTGTCTAATGGCACAAATCAGCAAGGGGGCATTGATTGTGGTGAGACCTTCAGCCCGGTTGTCAAACTGGCTACCATCCGCACAGTTTTGAGCATAGCCATGGGCAAACACTAGCCAATCCATCAGCTTGATGTGAAGAATGCATTCTTACATGGGGATCTGAGAGAGACAGTCTACATGCATCAGCCACCAGGGTTCACTCATCCAACAGTTCCTCACTATGTGTGCCGTCTCCGTAAGTCACTATATGGCCTGAAGCAGGCCCTCCGTGCGTGATATGATCGCTTTGCCAGGTATATCTTGCAGATTGGGTTTGTATGCAGCAAGAGTGATACATCACTTTTCATTTTTCATCGAGGTAGTAGCACTGCTTACTTATTACTTACGTGGATGATATTGTTCTTACTGCCTCATCCGACGGATTGAAAAATGAGATTATTGCCTTGCTCAAGTCCGAATTTGCAATGACTGATTTAGGGAAGCTGAGTTACTTTTTGGGGATATCAGTGACCAGGTCTGCCAATCATATGTTCTTGTGTCAGCGTAGGTATGTAGAAGAGATTGTGTACAGGGCTAAGATGGTGAACTGCAAAGAGGTGCCTACTCCAGTTGATTCCAAATCTAAGCTCAGTGTTATGGATGGTGTTCCAGTCTCTGATCCTACTCTGTATAGGAGCCTTGTAGGTGCACTTCAGTATCTCACATTCACCAGGCCAGACATAGCATATGTTGTTCAGCAGGTGTGCTTATTCATGCATGCCCTGTGAGTCTCATTTCATCGCTTCTTAAGCGTATCATTCGATACATTAAGGGCACTCTTGATTATGGTTTGCACCTATACCCTCTCGCATCGTACATGTTGCTTTCATATACGGATGTAGATTGGGCAGGTGTCCTGACACGCGACGCTCCACCTCCCGCTTTGTGTTTTCTTAGGGGATAATCGATTTCTTGGTCCGCCAAGCGACAGGCTACCCTATCTCGCCCAAAGGTTTAGGCCGAGTACAGAGGCGTTGCAAATGTAGTAGCCGAGATTTGTTGGCTCGTAAATTTCTTGTTAGAACTTGATGTCCTTTGCGTCAGACATCTATTGTGTATTGTGATAACATCTCTGCCATCTATCTTTCTCATAATCCGGTTCAACATCAACAACCAAGCATATTGAGATAGACCTACACTTCGCTCGTGAGAAAGTTGCGTTAGGCCATGTCGAGTGTTACATGTTCCATCATCCTATCAAAGATGCGCACATATTTACCAAAGGACTTCCTGCATGCTTATTTCTTGACTTGAGCAGTCTCAGTCCGCCTCCTCCGCTCCGACAGGGTGTGTAAACGTGTAAATATATTCTCTACCCATAATTAGAATATTTCCATATATTGTGTAAATATAATTATGGTAAGACTAGGATTTCTATTGTATAAGGGATGAATATTGTACTCTATATATACATTGATATTAATGAAAGACTTCTCAAGGAAGATTAATATATCTTACAGAAAAGTTAACATTCTTCATTTTGTTACATAAAAGTCACTCAATTATCTATAACAAGTGTAATTCATTGTACTTGATAAATAGGATATGCAAGATGCTAAAATATATTAAATTACATCGGTGATGTAACAATTATATATGAATTATCAATGTATATAAATTAAAAAAATTATTCTAGGCTATTATTAACTTTTAAAAAATATAATTATTTAAATACTTCTTATATTGTCAAGTATACAAAATTTAAACTCTTCAATTTTCTCTTGCGAGATTAATTGAATCTATCATAATTTATTCAAAAAAATCATTCTTGATTTGAACCCGTTATTCAAAGTTTATATAGCCTCCTTTTAACACATTTGACCCCTTCAGACAGAAAAAAAATGTAGGCTACTATGAGGAAAGAATGAAAGTTTCATTAATTATTGTGATTACATTTTTTTATTTTCGATCCAAATATTAGAGAGTTGCCATGTAGTGCGTAACTTATGGATTAAGCCACTATGAATTGGATTCACGAAATCTATGCAATTGATTGCTACCAGGATTTTAGATGAATTATTATTCCTACATTAATCTATTTTTAAGACCATCTCAATCTAGCACAATATTGCTACAAAATGGCGCACCCTCTTTAGTTGAATCTTTTCTTATTTTAAATTTTTTTCCAAAATATGCGTACTTTTTTAGGACTTTTTAATACTGATTTTTTTACCCTTTTGAAGTACATGAAATACAATACATTAGTCTACATTATACCTGTCCACCGGGTCGGGACCCGACCCCACTCGACCCGAAAAAACCAGGACCCGATCAGGGTCAGGGTCGGGCCATGGTTAGAATTTTTTATCCATCTGACCCGGCCCGACCCTGACCCGCAGATTTTTTAAATGTAATTTATATTATTTTTTCTTCATTAATATTTATTTTGTACTTATATATATTTTTGTCATTAATAAGTGATATAATGCATGTTTTTATAATATATGTATTGCTCTAATCTACATTGAGCTAGACATAAAATAAGATAAAAACGATAGCTGATTATTAATTACATATTTATATTATTAATTGTTCTGTTAATATCACGGAAGCATAATGTAGGGAGAGAAAGTAGTTGTAAATTGGTGAAACTTTAAATGGTCATAACTCTGCGCTCAGATGTCCGTTTTACCCGATTTTTTTATTTTGCGTATTGTTTCGAGACAGCGCCGGTCAAAACCAATTTTTAGAAAAACGTATGTTTTCCCAATCAATTTGTGTTTTTTCCCAAATCGATTTCTTATTTTCTTTAGTCAAGATCTCACGATATACAATACATTTCAACGTCGAAATTTTGTGGTAATGTAGGGGTGAATGCCAATTTCAGTTTTGAAAATTCATTTTTTTTAAAAAAAAATCCCAGACCCGGCCCTGGCCCACCAAAAAATTCCGGCGGGTCAGGGCCGACCCGTGACCCGTAGGGTCCCCGAAGGGTCAGGGCTAGGGTCGGAATTTTTAAAAAATATAGGGTCAGGGTCGGGCCGGCAGAAAAAAAAAATCACCCGACCCGACTCTGACCCGGCACGACCTTTGGACAGGTCTAGTCTACATATTGTTCTAGACACTAAAGTATATAACATATATTAGAATTTGATTATTATTATTGTTAACATTCTTTTATATTTTTATTAATTTTCATAATTTTACATTTCATACAATTTAAATAATTGTGTCGTCAACTTTACTTTTTTTTACAGGTTTATTTAGATACTAACCTTATAGATGAGTTTTTTTGTTACCAATCACTAACTATTCTAAAATTTAAGTAGGGGTAAGGTTTTCGTACACTTTATCTTTCTCATACCCCATTTTGTTGGATTATGTTGGATACGTTATTTTTGTATATATATATATATATATATATATATATATATATATATATATATAGAGAGAGAGAGAGAGAGAGAGAGATTGAGAGAGAGAGAGAGAGAAAGTTAAAGAGTTGAGCTTCTTTCAAGATGTTGAAGATTTTATTGAAAGGTAAATTTTTATGTCAGGTAGAATTGAAAAGTAAATTTGAACAATCTAACAGTATAAAAGTTTTTTTTTTTTTAAACCTGCAAATAAAGAATCCAAGTTTGTTGTTATTTTAGTGAATGACCATATTTAAGAAAATAATTTGGTGGATCCTATTGCATGTCTCCCATGTGTGAGAAATTCACTTCCATCAAGATAAATGAAAACCAAAAAAAATAAATTGTGATGATATTATTATTCCCTTCTCATTTTATCATTTTATGTGATAGTACAATACTCTAAAAATAATAATACATAATTTATATTAAAAGATTATTTTATCAGCTGTTTTTTTTTTTGGTACGATTTGTTAGATCCCATTTAATATAAAAGTTAATGTCGTATTTTACGGAGAATATAAAAAGTTACATAAAAATATTATCACATCTTCTAATTTTTAATAGTGAAATTAATCTAAATACTTTTAATATATTCAATTGATGCCGTTACCGGACTTTCATTCAAAGCTTATACTATAATATTTCTCCTTCCTACCTCCATAACGGGGCATTAAAAGTCTATTTATGCATTAAATTTTGTGCACTGTAAAACATTGCCACTTTTACGAAAAGACTATAATAATTCAGATATTTGCACTTATTAATGTCTATTCAAACTGGACATAAACAACTACACTCAAATACCAGTGGCATCGTTTAGTAATTAATCCAGACTCCAGGGGCATAAATTTAACTCTGACAACCTTTTGGTCCCCTACTTCACTTTTTCAGCTTTAATTTGTACAAAATTTAATCCAATTTTCAAAAAGAAACTTTATCTTTTTCCCCATATTACCTATATTAACTCATCATTTTACCAAAATACCCTTGCCTAATTTCTTTACTCGGACTTGAAATTCATCTTAATCATATTTCATTTTTTTTTTGGTTTTAGTGCAATTAATAGTTTGTTGCTAGTTGCTACTACTAAAAAAGTGTCTGAATTAGCTTCTTAAAAGTGACTTATAACTAAAAGCTAAAATTATAAGTTCATTTTATTCAATTTCTAATTTTTAGCTTATTTTTATATTTTTTTAACTTAAAAAACATTTTTTATCTTTCAAATACCTTAAAAAATAAATTTAAAAACTAAAAAATACTTAAAAATAAGTCAATTCAAACGCCCTCGTGGGAAAAAAAAAGTTACCTTGTTTTTTTCTTGTGAATTTGCATTGCATTCATAAATTGGCTTTCCACTTTATTTTTTTGTTTGTTTGTTTACATGTTGTCTGTGTCTTTGAAAGTCTAAAAGTGAACTGATTTTACCCCCCTGAAAACTGGTTCTCTTGCCGGGAAACAGCCATTGTTTTCATCCTAACTACCACCAAAAGAGAAAAAATTGGTTTTATATATTTTGGTTTTAACCATTTCCTTACTTACTGTATTTTAGTTTGTAATATTTTGATCTGTGAGCTTTACATATAGAACAGTGTAAGTCAAACTTACTCACTCTTTTTGTTTTAAAATCTGTTGTCTGAGACCAGTAGCTTTAATATTTTCTTGTTAGTTTTTGCAAGTTTCAACCTTTGAGTTTTAGAATATTTTGGTTTTTTGTTGTCTAAACATATTTTACTTCTTTTCTAGCCATGGTCTGATCTTTAAAGCAGCAAGAACATTCTTTCTGGTATGTACTTTAGTTGTTTCAGGTTCAAGTCTTGATTTTTGTCAATATGAAAATTATAAAGGCTTAGAAAATGTTGGTTTTCAGAAGTCCTATTAAGCTATTACTCCTATATTTTACTCTTCATGTTGTTCTTTCACTTCCAAAACTTTGTTGGGGTTTGACAAAGTAAAAAATGTTGAATTCCCATCTTGTGTTTTCAGCAAGGAAAGGAGAAAATTGTCTTTTTTTCTTCTTCATTAGTTTGTTCTTTGAGCTTATTGTGTGTGTGCGCGCGCGCGCGCAATGATGTTAGTTGAGTAGTACAAAGATATAATCTTGTGTCTTCAATGTACTTGTTAAGTCTGATCTCAAACTGAGTTTCCATTGAAGCAAATGTATGAAAGCTGACTTCTTTTACTGTTTTTTAACAGTTGCAAAACTTTAATATCTGGTGGAAAGAATGGAGTCAAGGGAAGCAATGAATTCTGGAGTTACAGTGATAGCTCCTGAAGCCCCATCAAAATATCACATGGCATCAAGAACTGAATCTACTCCGGTACCCGCCGGAGCATCGCCGGTGATTACAAGTCCTGTAGCTACTGGCATTGCAATCAGCTCAGAAAAGAAGAAAAGGGGACGTCCTAGGAAGTATGGGCCTGATGGGACAGTGGCAAGGACACTCGCACCTATGCCTATTTCGGCGTCTGCACCACCAACCTCAAGCAACTTCTTGTCGGAGAAAGTGAGTGTCGCTCCTCCTGTTTCGGAGAAAAAGCCTCGAAGTAAAGTGGGGGCAGAAAATTTAGGTAATGTAGAAAGTCTATGTCTTTGAATTCTAGTGTGTAGTAGTAATGTGTTTTTAGTAAGACCTGGAATCTTGGAATCTTTAGTTGATATGAGCAGGTTGAAATAATTAGGATATGAAGGACTACTGGGGTTTTTATATGAATGAAGTTAATACAATTGTCTGTGGAGACTTGGGCTTGAATTTGTCCGTTTGGCAAGTTAGTGCTAATTATTGTAGTTCCTGGGGGACCATATATGCTTGATTTCATGATGATAGCTGATATTACTGTAGTTTTTGTCCTTTTTTTTTAATCTTCGTCTTTTCCTAGCTTGATCTACATTTTACCAAATGAAGATATGAAACTTGCTTTTAAAAGCTACTAGTGATTGAGGAGGACAGGATTTGTATGGCCCTTTTGCGACAAATTAAGTAATCTGTGGTAGATGTGCATGGATTCCTTCTGAACGGGGAGCATGATCTAGATGCTTAAATTCTCCTTATTCTTGGTACAAAGAAAAATATATACTCCTTGTTTTTCGAATTACTCGACCAGCTTTTTTGATGTAATCTAAGGTTAGTAGTAAAATATGTTGATTTTCCTGCATTTGTTTTGGTTGCATGTAATAAGCATGAATCTTGGCAGGAGAACTAAGTGGCCTTGTCGAATCAAAGATCTTTTGGGGTGCTAATTGTTTTTTTTCCTTATTGATTACTTTCCCTTTAGTGATATGCTTCCAATTAGCAATGCAAGTCTTGCAACTAATCAGCTGGATCTCATCTTGTAGGTGAATGGATTTCATGTTCCACGGGTGGCAACTTTTTGCCGCACATGATCACAGTTGAAGCTGGTGAGGTATGCTTGGTTTTACAAGGCATTCTTTAACATATAGAAAAGCTTTGTTTTGTCTTTCCTTGTGGATATTGCTGCCTTTCCTACTCTTTCATGTGGATGTTTACTGGTGAATTATTTCATTCTTTCTGTGGGTGGGTGGGTGTGGGTGGGTGTGTGGGGGGGGGGGGTACTGGTTGGGTGATGTCTGAATTCTTTTGGAAGTCATAACATGCAAAGGTAACCTCAACTTCGTTGCTGAGGAGTTAACAAGCAGGGCTTCTGGTTGGGGTTGGGTAATTTAAGGGAAAGTCTGATAATTAATATGATTTGTTCATCTTGTCAATCTGTTTTACCGAGTCAGAGATAACTACCTGGAAAGTTTAGTAACGTCTCATACTCATTATTGTCTTTATAACCAAAATCCAATATTGAAGAACAGAAAAATTATTGCACTATCATTGAGAAATTCAAGCATGAACTGCAGAGAATTGATGAAGTGTCCTACCAATAACCAATGACTAGTGGTAGATGAAAGTAAGTCCACAATATTTTTAGGAGGTATTGGTAGGACAACACACATTCAAATGCAAAGACAAAATCATTAACAATTTACCCTAGTAATCCCGCTGTTTCAATTTAGATGATTCTCTTTATCTAGTCAAATGAAATTTATCAACTTATTAAAATGAATGAGTGAGAAATGTCTAAGATAATTGGTGGAAGGAGTGAGAATGGATTGATTATTACTAAAGAACCGCCAGGCCGAGGTTAAAATAATGTGAACTACTCTTGTTTATATTAATTTCAGTTTTTGATTGTAAAAGAGTTCCCTCCGTCCCAATTTATGTGGCACAATTTCCTTTTTGGTCTGTCCCAAAAAGAATGTCATCTTTCTATATTTAGAAATAACTTAACTTTATGAGATGATTTCCAGCTACATTCATATCAGACTTGTTTTGGACCACATTTCAAAAGTCTTTCTTTCTTTCTTAAACTCTGTGCCAAGTCAAATGTTGTCACATAAATTGGGACGGAGGGAGTAACTGGTAAGGAAAGGGATCAAGTCAATCTGCTTAGACAAAAAAGTAAAGGGGTCCAGGACACTGGCTGTAGTAATATTGAAGAATCGCCTGACGTCTAGCCTCAATTTAAGTGAGCAACTGACAGTACCAGTGTTTGTACGAGACTAAGAATATTGATTCCTACACGTTACTAGTCCCCTCATAGTCAACGTATGCCTTTTTTTAATAACCAAGAAATCTCAGAGGGCCATTTGGTCATGGTTCGAAACTCATTGGATAATGGGTATGCCCCTTTACCCTTTTATACTTAAATACTGGACTTTTGTCTTTGGCCGGGTTCAAACCCTGACGTGCGCCTAACCCACACATGAGGCGTTGGGCTCTTACGACTAGACCAAACCCTTGGGGCTATCAGTCAACTTATGCCTTGATTCATCTGATTCAAAAGCAACATGCCGACATTCTTACCTTAACTACAGCTACACAGATTTCTTCTTATATCAAACTAAACATCAAGGTTTTAGTAACAATGTCATTAGTTTCTAGCTTACTTGCAAATTCTGCATATAATATGTTTTCACTCTCCTTCCATGCATGTTATACTTGGAGATTCCTCCCCACACCCCACACACACAAAAAAAAAGAAAAGGAATCTATACAATCACCATGCTCGAAAAAGTCCCAGAAGCTCTTTCTCCAAGTCTTCAAGGCTATGACATAGGTGTCGGATTACATCTCAAATGATCAAGTTGTGGTGAGAGGGGAAAATAAACTGTATAGAAGTTGCAAATTACCATATGCACTGAACTCCACAAAAGTTTTTCAAAAGATCACATGTGCCTTCCATCCTCTTTTAAACTTAGTTACTTAGTGTCGTTTAATGCTCTGGCTACTTTAGCTTTGCTGCGTAAAACAATTGGCAAATTTTCGGTACTTCAATATAAAAGAGTGATCCTTGCCATTTCTCCATAGGTGATTTCTTACATGGTCATAGTCGGTCAGATGTTCTTCAAGAACTTCTACAATTGAAGCAACCGTCTTCCCGATTTTAATAAGCCAGTTTCGCACTTCTACGGGAGTATTATGTTCTAAACATATACATTATGCTTTATGCATTAACCTTTTCGGTGCAACAAGAGTTGTCTTTTGTAATTAGAATTTCTAACCAGGACTTATTAACACCACCCCTCTTTTTCTTTATGGTTTAATACTCTGCTCTCCAGATCAGAAAAATATTTACTCTTTCTTTGGTTGTTTAGGATGTTACCATGAAGATAATCTCATTTTCTCAGCAAGGACCTCGAGCTATTTGCATTATTTCTGCTGTTGGTTTGGTATCAAATGTTACTCTACGGCAGCCAAATTCATCAGGGGGAACTTTGACTTATGAGGTTGGTCATTTGAGTGTTCAACAATCAATGACTCTTTTGTTTTGCATCACACCATGGTGGTTATCAGTTTTCTTTATCAATAACAACATACCCAGTATAATCCCACCAGTGGGGTCTGTGAAGGGTAGAGTGTATGCAGACCTTACCCCTATCTTGGGAAGTAGGGAGCATTCATTACATAGTTTACTCACAAGTGTGGTAGTGGAATAAAACATGCATAAATGGAGCTGAATAGATATTGAGAATTCAGATATCCGCCCCTAACTAGTTGGGAATTGAGGCCTAATTATGCATTAGGAAAAGAAAGGAAAAGTCTCATTCCTGCTGGTGCTCTCCATTTAGTTTGATGAGTAATCAAAATCCCTTTTGCAACATTGTTGTGTAGGGTCGATTTGAAATCCTTTCTTTGTCTGGATCCTTTACTCCAACAGAGTTTGGGGGTTCTCGTACTAGCAGAAGCGGAGGAATGAGCATCTCTTTGGCAAATCTTGATGGTCGTGTTGTCGGAGGTACACTTGCAGGACTGTTGATTGCTGCTAGCCCTGTTCAGGTAACCTATTTTCTATTGCAAGAATTCTAATTTTTGGCATGACATTTATACGGTAAAATTTCCTACTTGTATTCTGCTGTTAAGTTCGTCGCTCTTTCAATATATACTAGGTTGTAGTGGGTAGCTTTCTACCAAGCAACCACCAAGAGGCCAAGCCAAAGAAATCGAAAGCAGAACCCAAAGCAATAGCTTATGGAACGGTCTCTCCTGCCGCGCCGCATAGCTCTAATATGGAGCCTAGAAGTTCCAACACACACACTGTAAATGTTCCCGGAGCTGGAACTCAAAATGTTATTTCTTCTTCCATTCAACAAAATCACTGGACTGCTATGCCAGCTGTTCAAGATTCAAGAAAGTCTGCTACAGATATTAACATATCGTTGCAGGGAGAGTAATCCAACTCTACATGAATTCATTCCCAGATTCTGAAGCACGCGGTACCTGAATAGTATAACTTGTCTGATCGGCTATAACTTGTGTTAGGATAGAATCTGTTGCTTCTACAATTATGGTGTAGTTGCAGATTTTTAGTTGTAGGGAGCTTTTGAGTGCTTTACATTTAACACGTTTGGTTAAAAGTTGGAACGGTCGTAGCTGCACTCAAATTGAGACTCTCTTTTGGGTAGTTTCAGAAATGTTGTATCTCAAATTTTGTAGCTATTAAGGCTTCGTACAATATACCCTTGTGGTCCGACCCTTCCCCAGACCTCGTGCATAGCGGGAGCTTAGTGCACCCTGCCCTTTTATTATTATTCAAGGCTCTAAGCCTCTAATATTATGCTAAAATGGAAACGTGCATGAACTATTAAAAATGTAGTATAAGATTATAACTAGAGCTCAAATTGAAGCTTGAGTTCTTTCAAATTATCCAGCCAAATTGATAATAAGCCCAAGTTTTAAAGCTTATATGACTTGAGGTTGAACTTGTTTGATAATCACGGACGGTATCAGTTGGTAATTTCTTTTTATTTGTCCAAGTCTTGGTGAGAGAAGAGAAAGAAGAGAATACTTAAAAGAAAGAGTATCAGTAGGTACTACACTTATTCAGCAAAAAAATCAAAAAAATAGGTACTAAACTTGACCTCTATTTCTAACTGAAAGGGTGTTTCTTTTTGCGAGGAAGTAATTGAAAAGAGTATTTCGAACTAATAATAAGATCGTATCTAAGTAATACAAAAAGATTATTTTACTAAAAAGATAAAGATAAATAGCATCAATATGTTTCCCTCAATTGGATAAATTATCCTAGGCCATCCAACCAGCACAAAGCCAGCTCCAATATACAAGTGCCCGATATATCTCACTTTCATCAACTCATAGAACCTGAGAGAAAGTAGAAGAAAGTAATTCCACAGGTTAATGCAAACAGATACTTTCCCAGAATTGGCAAATGGTCCTTTACAAGTGCAGCTGCCAGAAAAGGAAAAATGTAAATACATTTTCACTAAGTTAGCAGTTCAAGGCATAAATAATAAATCCTAAACCGATTATTTTCTTCTGGTGGGTTCTAAGGCCTAATGGCTTTCCTAAGAATCGATTATTTATATTAATGCTAGTGAAAGAATCAGAGCTCTAATAATTTTGTTGCTTCAAACAGAGGACAAGGAAACCATTTTGGTCCTACACTATCCCATAGTGTGTGATCAAACGTGACCAAATAAAAACCAAACTGTCCAAGTAACTTTAACTCCAAACATAATCTCACATAAACTATGCACAATTTGAACAGGTAGTTTAAGGGATCAAGTAAAAGTTACTTATTAGAATCAATCATTTGATTTAGACAGATTTAAAGTTTACTTGCTTTCACATATAAAGAAATAATGTATTTAGGAAAGTTTTTCCACCAGGACCACCACTTGTTGCATAATGATACACATGAGTACGAAAATCTAGACTATAACTTAAAGCTCACCCAATCATGAGATCAAAAAACCTACATTCACATAAAATGTCTATGATTTAATAACATTTCTTATGTGGATTACAGCATGGTTAACAATGGTTGGAAACTTTACACCTAGAAAAAGGGAAAAGAAAAGGTAGTTGAAGGGACAAGTGGAGCCACCATTACATTTTGATATTAAGCTGTATAAATGAGAGTCTGAAGAAGTGAAAATGTGTCTGGTTTGAAGTAGTAACTATACTTCACCTTTTGCACAGTAAAAAGCTAAATCTAAGATGACCTCATGTAGAAACCAAAATACTAGTTGAAGATTGAGGATATATTACATCTACAAACAAAAAAATTAAAATCAGAAGAGAACTTGGAGAGGAAGAGAACTTGAGGATATATTACATCTACAAACAAAATATGAACACAATGTCACTCAACGCTCCAGACAAAAATTGGTATATGGACACAGGCGCTACATCTCACATGACGGACGGCATCACAAGGTACTCTCTCGTCTTATTCCAATTCGAGTAATTTAAATCAGAATATTATTGTTGGTAGTGGACAAGACATTTCTATTCATGGTTTTGGTCATTCATCCTTATCCCCACCACTAATTTTAAAAAATATCCTTCATACCCCTAAACTCATTAAGAATCTAATCTTTGTGCGAAGTTTCACAACTGATAATAATGTTTTTCTTGACTTTGATCCTTTTGGTTTTTCTATGAAGGATTTTACGACAGGGAGACGAATAATGAGATGTGACAGCACCGGAGATCTCTACCCTATTTCAAACGCCGTTAACAAATCAGCCTCAGTTCCATCAACCTTTGCTGCTCTTTCATCTTATGGCATTCTAGATTAGGACATCCGGGAGATTTTGTTTTACGCTCCCTTAAGAACAATAATTTTATTCAATGCAATCGTATTTCTAAAACTCTTATATGTGAATCTTGTGTTTTTGAAAAACATGTTAAATTACCATTTTATGCATCCACAAATTATACTTTAATGCCTTTCGATATAATACATAGTGATTTGTGGACTTTCCCTGTTTTAAGTACCGTTGGTCATCGATATTATGTGTTGTTTTTGGATTTCTATAGACTTTTCCAATTGGTACCCCATTTTTTCTCATTTAGTGCTTTCGTAAAAACACAATTTGAAAAGAGCATTAAATGTTTTCAATGGCAGAGAATTCGATAATAACCAATTCAAACAATTTTGCTCCAAAACGATCTTACCTTTCATTTTTTCCTTCCCACACACCTCCTCCCAAAATGGTAAAGCCGAACGAAAATCTGATCAATAAACAATCTAATTTATGCCCTACTTGCACACGCCTCAATTCCCCCTCAATTCTGGCATTACGCACTCTTCATGACCACTTATCTCTTTAACATAATCTCAAACAAGTCTCTGGCTCTACGGTCGCCCACTCAAGTTCTGTTTTGTAGGAACCCCTCCTACCAATACTTGCGTATTTTCGGATGTCTCTGCTATTCTCTCCATCCGACCACTCACAAACTCTAACCCCGGTCTTCTCCGTGTGTGTTTCTGGGTTACCCCACCAATCATCATGGTTACTCTTGCTATGACTTATCAAGCCGTAAAATAATTATTTCACGCCACGTCCTATTTGATGAGTCTCAATTCTCTTTTGCCTCACTAAACTCGTCACCTCGGCATTCCTACGACTTCCTAAATGATGGCCTGAACCCCATTTTCTAATTCATTATTTACATAATCCGACGTCCCAGTCCCCAGCACCTGAACACACCACAGTCAGTCCGGGACACGTTGCCCACCCCGTTCCGCCGATGGTGGCTTGGAACAACCCATTTCAGGGTGATACCGCAGCCACCTCTCTGCAAACCGAGCCTCGATAAGCCGATCATGCCACCCCTGCCCTTCCTCCTCTTCCCTGCAGTTCCGCGGCACCCCCCTCCTCCCATCTCGCATCCCGATGCATGCTCTCGGATAATGGAAACCCGTGCCATGCACGGAATTTCCAAACCTAAACGGTTGTTTAACTTATCCATTTCAGTTGTCCCTTCCCCTGTCCCTCGTAATCCGAAGGATGCCTTGTCTGACCCTAATTGGAAAGCCGCAATGATTGACGAATATAATGCTCTTATTGATAATAAGACGTGGGACCTAGTACCCCATCCACCTGATGCAAACATTATTCGTTCTATGTGGATTTTTAGACATAAAAAGAAATTTGATGGTTCTTTTGAGAGGTACAAGACCCGTCTTGTAGGTGATGGCAGGTCTCAACAGGTGGGAGTGAATTGTGATGAAACGTTCAGCCCGATCGTAAAGCCCGCAACCATCTGGACCGTCCTCAACGTTGCCCTATCCAAGTCTTGGCTCATTCATCAGTTTGATGTCAAGAATGCTTTCTTACATTGGGATCTTCATGAAACGGTATATATGCATCAACCTATGGGTTTCAGGGATCCTATTCATCCGAATTATGTGTTTTCATTGCGAAAATCGCTCTATGGACTTAAACAGGCTCCTCGAGCATGGTACCAACGGTTCGCCGATTATGTCTCCTCTATCGATTTTTTCACACGGCAAATCCGATCATTCCATGTTCATCTACAACAAGGGTCCAGACATGACTTACCTCTTATTATATGTTGATGACATCATACCCACCACATCATTTGATGCCTTCTGCCGGTCCATTGTGTCTCTCATTTCATCTAAGTTTGCTATGAAAGATCTGGGTCCACTGAGTTATTTCTTGGGCATCTATGTCACTCGCCATTCTGGCGGCCTATTTCTATGTCAGAAGAAATACGCCAAAGAGATCCTTGACTGTACAGGCATGACGTCTTGCAAGTCATCCCACACACCAGTGGACACCAATTTCAAGCTCAGCGTTGATTCCGGCCCTCTGTATTCAGACTCGACTCACTATCATAGCCTGGATGGGCCCTGCAGTACCTCACATTCACGGGACCAGACATATCATATGCCGTGCAACAAATCTGTTTGCACATGCACAATTCGAAGGAAGCACACATGCATGCCCTCAAACGTATTTTACGATACGTCCATGGCACACTTCACTTCGGCTTACGTCTATACAGGTTCACACTCACTGGTCTCACTGCTTATTCTGATGTTGATTGAGGTAGATGTCCTGACACACGACGCTCCACGTCTGGTTACTACGTTCTCCTCGAAGATAACATGACTTATCTTAGTTTTCTTTATACACAAGAAAAAAAGACATACATGCGTATTATAGATGAAGGTTTTCACCCTACTGATGTGGATGTGGAGTTGATTAACTATCTCAAAAGGTTCTTGAAGGGTGAATCTTTGTTGAGTCAATGCCTTATCAAGCTTGCAGAAATATATGGAGACTAACTGCCATGGCAGATTTTCGAGGCTTTGAATTCTGAAGAGAAAGTTGGGCTCCTATCAACCACTTTTTCCCATCCCGAGTAATGTTATGAACATTAATATAACCTCGAGCACTCTTGCTTCTTTTTGTGCAGCATGCATTGATTGATGGATAAAAGAAGCACGTAAAGATCACTTTGTAAGAAAATATATACTGACACCGCCAGCTCATACTTAGGACCCGTTTGGCCATAAGAATTATTCACTTTTTTCGAAAATCGGTGTTTGGCCATAAAATTTTCATATACAACTTGAAGTTGTATTTGAAATTTGAAAAACAATCAAAACATTGTTTTTCACTTTTTTCACAACCAAAACCTTATTGAAAAAGTACATTTCAACAACAAAATATTATTTACAAAAACTCTGGCCAAACATAACTCCAACTTCAAAAATTCCAAAAAAAAGTGAATTTTTTTTTAGTTTCTATGGTCAAACGTCTACTAAGATAAGGCCACATACAAGATGAAGAAGTTCGTGAAGAAGAAGAGGCGACCTGTGGACTCAAGACACTTCGAAAACATCACAAAGGGCTCTTACAGATGTACGAAGGACCATGCGAGCATGGCAAAAGTTGGTAAGATGCCTTATCGACTCAATTAATTTCCAAATCAAAAAGAATAATAGCTAAGTTGCTTTCCAACACCCTGTACTACAATCCCTTATTATGTCCTCAATGATCTAGGAGGCCCTGACAACAAAAGGTAAATTTGAAATACTTTGATTGCGATTTTATTTTTATATGCCTGTTCATTTCTTTTCAATTTCCCCACCATATGACACAGAATATATATGTCTATGATGATTTGCAGCTTGTTCTTTTAGTAAAATGCAATTTCAACAACTGAAGGCCTATACATTCAATGCTCTGTTGAAGCTGTAAACGGTTTTTATCAGAATTTCAAAAGCTAAGACAGTGGCCAGAATATGGTTATTTCACTCTCCTATAAAGATTTTCAAATTAAAGAGGCAAAGAGTCGATCTGTCTTCAGTAGATGATCTTATTCATCATGCTAACAAGTAAAGAATAAGTGTTCCATTGTGAAGATCACACCTTTCAGACTGTGTCTTCTGATGCCCATCCCTTCTTCTCTAATTGCAGTCTTAGCGCCTGTTTTATATGACCGGATTAGCCAATGACCTAAACGTGGATGCCAATGTTGGAAAGAACAAGAACAGCAAAAGGTGTCTAGTATTATGTATATTCATACCTTGATTCTCTTTCTATTAGCATCAAAGTCATAATTCCCCAAGCGAGATGCTGCTCTATACTGTACAATTGATTTCTTGCCTGGTGGGAACCAGAACTCGACATCATCTACTAACTGTAATAACATGTAATTATTCATTAATGCCCCAGGCGAATGATGTGTGTAACTGAGCAATTAAAACTTTGAAACACTTTGAGGACTTACCCCCAGGATAGGACTTTCATATTCCACGCGCACATAATCATCTTTCTTCTCCACTACTTTTGGAGAGGACTTGTCTGGTTTTGTTGATTTTAGCTGCGGAATGAAGCAGATTAATAAATTGGTATGCAACATATACTATTCAGCTATTTGATATGGTGAGACACATGTTATGAAACTCCTACCACTTGAAGGAGCTCCTCCATTGCCTTTTCTCTGCTGACATTACCGCGTTTCCCTTCAGGGTTATAGTTCCTGATCAGAATCAAAGCACCAAAATTTTAACATCTCTGTTGAGTATCCATTTGTAATGGTTGATCTTGTACCCTTCAATTTTAACATGTCTCTTTCTCTTACAGTCCTTTTCTTGTTCGGTTTTGGGTTTTCCCTTCCTATGTGGAATTAGATTAATAAAACCCAATCCAATTTGGACCAGCCCACTTTTGCCCTAAAACTCACTATATGTAGGATCAACTTAGGTCTTATTTCACATACACAAGACTAATTCATAGCAGCTATATAGAGGAAAACTTGAGAGAGAAAAGCTGATTTTCGCACATTGAAAATCTGCTACAGCACTCCACTTCAAACAACGTTTCCCGTTTCGTTAACCGTTGGATCGTGCTCAAATTTGAACTGGGGGTTCTCAATATCTGGTTCTTCGGTTTCAACGGTGGAGATTGGATTTTGTGGTCCGTAGATCCAGTTTTCGAGCAAGAACAGTAGCTCATTTTTGGGGTGATTTCTCTCCTTTCTTCACTAGTTTTGGTGCAATCTTTTATGTATTGTTGCTCCGTCTTTGGCATTGATGTTGTAGCAATTTGGAGAACATTGTTGCAACTCTTGTTGATTTTAGTAGAGCTTTTGTGGGCGGAGGTCCCGTGTTTGTTTCCTCTTCATATTGAAGGGGGATTTTCATGTAAATTTGGTGTCTCTTGCATTCGATTTATTTTTTGCTTGCTTTGGTATTTTATTGTTGGTATAGTTGTTGTCCATATATCCGTTTGTGCTTGAAATTAGTTTGTTCCTCTTGTTCAAATAGTATGGGATGTTTTTTTACTTGGGTATCCTTCCGCATTTAACTTGTCGTGCAATTTGATTATTGCTCGTTTCTTTCCAACAAAGTGATATCAGAGCATGTGGTTGTATTTGATTGCGTTGATTGTTTATTTGAATGATGGAGGTAAATATGAGCAAGATGGTTTGTTTAAATGACAGTAATTACCATATTTGGAAAGGCAAGATGAAAGATCTTCGATTTGTCAAGAAAATGCATTTACCTGTGTTGGCTTCTAACAAGCCCGAGCCTATGAATGATGAAGATTGAGAATTTGAGCACCTATAGGTTTGTGGTTATATCATACAATGGGTTGAAGATAATGTGTGTAATCATATTGTGAATGAGACACATGATAGAAGTTTACGGGATGAACTTGAGACACTTTATGCTTCGAAGACTGGCAATAACAAGTTATTCCTACTGAAACAATTGATGAATATCAGATTCAAAGAGGGCAATCCTATTTCTGATCATATTAATGATTTTCAAGGTGTCCTTGACCATCTATCTGGAATGGGTGTCAAGTTTGATGATGAAGTACAGGAACTTTGGCTTCTTAATACTCTGCCAGACTCTTGGGAAACTCTTCGGGGTTTTTTGACTAATTCTGCTCCTAGTGGTGTTGTAACTATAGAATATGTCAAGAGTGGTGTTTTAAATGAATAGATGCGAAGAAGATATCAAGCCTCATCTTCTTCAACTTCACACTCCGATGTTTTGATTACTGTAGACATGGGGAGAAGTAACTTCAGAGGCCAGAATGCCAGAGGCAAAAATAGAAGCAAGTCAAGATCCAGGTACAAGAATGTTACATGTCAATATTGTCACAAGAAAGGGCATATCCAGAAACATTGCTACAGGTTTAAGAGAGACCAGAAACAACAAAAGAAGGATGGCGATAATGAAAATCGTGTTGCTATTGTTACTAAAAATTATCTCCTTGTTGCTTGTGGTAAAAATAAAATCAATCTTGTTTGTGACGAGTCTACCTGGTTTGTGGATTCAGGTTCCACTTCTTATGCACGTCAAAGAAGGAATTATGTTCTTCTTATACTCCAAGTAATTTTGGAATGTTACAAATGGGTAATGATAGTGAGGTTGAGGTATTGGGCATTGGTACAGTTTGCTTGAAAAGTAAGAATGGTTCGAGGTTGGTTCTTAACATGTCAAACATGCTCCAGATGTTCGTCTGAATTTAATTTTTGTAGGAAAGCTTGATGATGAGGGTTATGATCAAACCCTTGGTGGTGGCTAGCAGAAGCTTCTTAGAGGTTCAATGGTTGTGGCTCGAGGTGACAAGATAGCTGACTTGTACTTATTTCATGACTCCATTTGTAGAGACTCGGTAAATTTGATGGAGAATGATACTTCATCAGAGTTATGACATAGAAGGCTGACTCATATGAGAGAGAAAGGGATTGATAGTTTGGCTAAGAAGAATTTACTTTCTGGAGTGAAACAAGCAAAGTTAAAGAGATGTGGTCATTGCTTAGCCGGAAAATAGAAAAGAGTTTCTTTTCAGAGTCATTCGCCTTCACGAAAGCTTGATTTGCTGGAGTTGGTACATTCTGATTTGTGTGGTCCTTTTAAAGTAAGGTCTCTTGGTGGTGCACTTTACTTTGTGACTTTTATTGATGATCATTCTCGCAAACTCTGGGTATATCCTTTGAAGCCCAAGGATTAAGTATTTGGTGTGTTCAAGACTTTTCAGGCCCTGGTTGAGAGACAGACAAGAAGAAACTAAAATGCATCCGCTCAGACAATGGTGGTGAATATATTGGTCCTTTTAATAATTATTGCAGAGAGCATGGTATTCGACATCCGAAAACTCCTCCCAAGACTCCTCAGTTAAATCGTTTAGCAGAGAGGATGAACATAACTCTAGTTGAGAGGGTTAGATGTTTGCTTTCAGATGTTAAGTTGCCAGATTCATTTTGAGCAGAAGCACTTAATACTGTTGCCTATGTTATCAATTTATCTCCTGTTGTTGCTTTGGATTGTAATGTCCATGATAGAGTTTGGTTTGGTAAGGATGTATGTTATGCTCATTTGAGAGTTTTCGGTTGTAAGACATTTGTGCATGTTCCTATGGATGAGAGGTCAAAGTTGGAAGTTAAAACTAGGCAGTGTATATTTATTGGTTATGGTCAAGACGAATTCGACTATCGTTTCTATGACCCAATTGAGAAGAAAATTGTTAGAAGCCGTGATGTTGTGTTCTTTGAAGATCAGATAATTGAAGATTTTGACAAAGCTGAAAAGGTTGATTCTCAGAGTAGTGAGAGCTTAGTTAATGTTGATCCAGTTCATGTGACTATTGCACCTGGAGAAAATTATCAAAATAATGAAGATCAAGTTGATAATGAAGATTGTGATCATGTTCAGAATGACCAGCATGATGTCGTTGATGCTCTAGTACAAGATGATGTGGTTGGCCAGCAACCAGTTGCTATTGATGCTCCAGAGAGTTCTCTCAGAAGATCTACTAGAGAGAAAGTACATTCATCTCGTTATTCTCCCAATGAGTTTGTACTCTTGACTGACGGGGGAGAACCTGTAAGTTTTAATGAGTCATGGATAGTGAAGAAAAAGAAAGGTGGTCTGATGCTATGCAAGATGAGATTAAATCTTTACATCATAATTATACATTTGATCTCGTTAAGCTTGCTAAAGACAAAAACTTTGAAAAACAGGTGGATTTTCAGGGTGAAACATGAAGATGGTAACCCAGTTCCACAGTACAAGGCTAGATTGGTTGTGAAGCGCTTTAATCAGAAGAAAGGAGTTGATTTTGATGAAATTTTTTTCTGGTTGTGAAGATATCATCCATTCGGGTTGTTCTAGGCTTAGCTGCAAGTCTAGATTTAGAAGTTGAGCAAATGGATGTTAAAACTGCTTTTCTCCACGGTGACTTAGATGAAGAAATTTATATGGAGCAGCCAGAAGGTTTTGAAGTCAAAGGAAAATAGAATTATGTTTGCAAATTGAAGAAAAACTTGTATGGTTTGAAACAAGCTCCTAGGCAGTGGTACAAGAAGTTTGATTCTTTTATGAGTCAACGGGGCTTCAAGAAGACTTCTTCAGATCATTGTGTTTTTGTGCAAAAATTCTCTGATGTTGACTTTATCATTTTATTGTTTTATATTGATGACATGCTTGTCGTTGGTCATAATGCTTGCAGAATTCAGAAGTTGAAGAAGAGTTGAATAAGTCTTTTGCCATGAAAATCTTGGGACCAGCAAGACAGATTCTTGGCATGCAGATTGTTCGTGACAGAGAGGCCAAGAAGTTGTGGTTATCAAAAGAGAAGTACATTCAGAAAGTACTTTGCAGGTTCAACATGGATAAAGTTAAGGTTGTCCGTACACCTTTAGCTATACACTTCAAATTGAGCACGAAGTAGTGTCCTTCCGGTGATGATGAGAAGGAAGATATAAAGAAAGTTCCTTATGCTTCAGTTGTTGGCAGTTTGATGTATGTGATGATTTGTACGAGACCAGATATTGCTCATGCTATTGGTATTGTTAGCCGTTTTCTTTCTAATCCATGAAGAGAGCATTGAAATGTTGTGAAGTGGATTATGAGATATCTTTGTGGCACTTCTAGTCTGAGTTTGTGTTTTGGGACAAAAAAGCCTATTCTTTGTGGTTACACTGATTCAGATATGGCCGGTGATGTTGATACTCGCAAGTCTACTTCAGGCTACTTGGTTACTTTTGCAGGGGCAGTTGTATCTTGGATATCTAGGTTGCAAAATGTATTGCTCTATCTACTACAGAAGCTGAGCTTATTGTTGTCGTTGAAACTTGTAAAGAGTTGCTCTAGATGAAGAGATTTATGGAGGAACTTGGCTTTGCTCAAGAGAGAGATGTGATTTATTGCGACAGTCAGAGTGCTATTCATCTTGACAAGAGCTCTACTTTTCATGGTAGGTCGAAACATATTGATGTGAGATATCATTGGATTAGAGATATGTTGGATTCTAAGTTGCTTGAACTTGAAAAGATTCACACTGATGATAATGGTTCGGATATGTTGACAAAATCTTTGCCAAGAGGGAAGTTTGAGGATTGTTGCTTGATCACCGGGATGGCGGTTTCTTCCACATAGTCAGGAGGGGGAGAATTGTTGAGTTTTGAGGTTTTCCCTTCCTATATGGAATTGAATTAATTAAACCCAATCCAATTTGGACTAATCCATTTTTGCCCTAAAATTCACTATATATGTGATCAACTTAGGTCTTATTTCATATACACAAGAGTGCATTCATAGCAGTCATATATAGAGAAAAACTGATTTTCGTACATTAAAAATCTGCTTCAGCAGTCCGCTTCAAACAGCGTTTTCCGTTTCGTTAACTGTTGTATTGTGCTCAAATTTGAATTGGGGGTTCTCAACATCTGGTTCTTCGATTTCAACGGTGGAGATTGGATTTTGTGGTCTGTAGCTCCAGTTTTCGAGCACGAAAAGTAGCTCATTTTGGGGGGTGATTTCTCTCCTTTCTTCACTAGTTTTGGTGCTATCTTTTATGTATTGTTGTTCCGTCTTTGGCGTTGATGTTGTAGCCATTTGGAGAACATTGTTGTAACTCTTGTTGATGTTAGTGGAGCTTTTGTAGGCAGAGGTCACGTGGTTGTTTTCTCTTCACATTGAAGAGGGTTTTCCACGTAAATTTGGTGTCTCTTGCATTCGATTTATTTTTTGCTTGTTTTTGTATTTTATTGTTGGTATAACTGTTGTCCATATATCCGTTTATGCGTGAAATTAATTTGCTCCTCTTGTTCAAATAGTGTGGGAAGTTTTTTGACTTGAGTATCCTTCCGCATTTACCTTGTCGTGCAATTTAGTTATTGCTCGTTTCTTCTCAACATTCCTTTGATTAACAAAACAATGCTAAGTCCTTGTAGGTTGCATATTGGTGAACTATTTTAAAAGAAAGTCAGTCAACGGATCTAAAACATTAATTTCATCTTGAACTTTATATGTTACATGTTGTAATTGTTATGGTCCAGATGGATTGTAAATGTTGAGTTCTCCCACATCGGTGGAATAAGTGATCTTTGGTCTCCTTATATGGCTTAGGCAATACTCCGCCATTTGAGATGGCTTTTGGGATAGAGTTAGGCCCAAGATCCATTTTTTACATAGTATCAGAGTCAAACCCGGCCAATTCATTGTTTCCGATGTTGGGCCCCCTCTTATATTGTCCACGCTCCAGATGTCCAGCCGTGGGCGTGAGGCGGGGTGTTGAATTCTCCCACATCGGTGGTATAAGTGGTCCTTAGTCTCCTTATATGGCTTGGATAATACTCCTCCCTTTGAACTAGTTTTTGGATTTGAGTTAGGCCCAAAATCCATTCTTTATAGTAAAGTTCTCTAGTCCAGGCCGGGCCCACAGATAATCCAAGATCAGCCGGTGTGATTCTAGTTAAACAGAAATGGTCAAAAAGGGAGGCTCTTGTGATTCATATGTCAACCAGTAGCTATCATATTAATGTGCACAATTTCCATGTGCACATACGTAGTGCTGCTTTAGACTAAACGGGAAGCATCATCACCACATAGAAAGTCGACCACTTTTCGTTATATGTGCACTTTTAGTAAATGATAAAGATAGAGAACAAAAATAACTACTAGGCATCGATACCAGGCCTCGATACCAAACAAGTTGGGATCAGCTATATATATTCTCAGTTCTTCATATAAGTGAAATTGATATCATAATCATACTAAATAAAAAAGTGAAAAATGACAAAGATAGAGAGCAAACATTAAAGAAACAGAGGAAAGAAATGAAAAGTTACCAAGGAGGTGCATAGTGAGTAGCATCACTGATATTCTCAGAAGTAGATACACAATTGTTAGTGGCTGGACAAAGAGCTAGACCAAGAGGATTCTTTTGAACACCCAAGTAATTTGGCTTTTTACCACTGCATCACAAACAACAAGATTCAATCTTATCTACTCAAATCACTAATGCCACAGAGACTTTTGTTCTGCAGACCTAAAAAATAATATATCTATACAAATTACTCAAGCAGCAAAAGAAATTTCAAAATTTTAATCAGTAGCTTGTGGACTGTAGAGAGTATTGTGAAATCTTGGGAAAGAAGATTACTAGATTGGTGTCTGAAAGATTTTAAAAAAAAAACTTGAGAAATCAGAATCAAACATATTTGAAGGTAAGAAATGCAGCAAGGAGAATACATGAAGGAAAAAAGGAAAAGGCACATGCCCGAAGTTGAAGAGGGCTCCAAGAACTGCAACTTCACTGCTCCTGAGTATTATTTCCCTACATATATCAATGAGCTAGATTGAGAACTATGCCCATCAAAATGAAAGATTTTGATGGTGCATATTCATGGTTTTCACGCACTATACAAAAAGTTTCTTTTTTTGTGTGTGGGGGTACCTGCGACCCACTTGTTTGGTGCTTTCATCCTGCTGTGGCTGTGATTGGTGCTGCTCCTTACATGAAACAATGAAAGGGGAGAAAGAAGAATTACAAGTATATACTTTAGTTTTGAATTTGCTGGGGTATAAATGGTGGGTACTTGGTGATGCCATTACTGAGAAGTGAGAACTAGTTCTGCCTTCTTTCTTCTTGCTTTTTTGCTTTTCTGTAGTCTTGTGAATCCTGAGATAATAAAAAATGGAAGATGGTATCCTATTGCGCTAGAAAAGGCTTAGTTAGAGCATTTCTCAATGTTTATAAACATTTTGAAACACAAAAAAGGAGGAGAAAATTATATAGATATTCCTTTAGTTTCCCATAATGACAAGAAAGCATCATGTTGTTTTAATGGGAATATAGTCAAATATACCTCTTTATTTTATTTTAATAGTTAATTTTACTCTTTATTAACGATTGTGAACAAAAATACATCTAACGTCTTCAAACTTCACACTTACACCTTTTATTTTGGATGTAAACCCCCAATTCCTTTTAAATTACTCAATTTCAAAAAAAAATTATCCACACCCTTGTTGACCTGACCCGACCCACCTATCTTCATCGTCACCATTATCACCACGTTTCAACAAAGGTTTCAACCCATCTCCGTGAAAGAAGCTGGATTGGACCCTCAAATCAAGTTTCAACACATGTGTTAGTAAAATTGGACCCTCAAATCAAATTTAATGAAATGTCTTAGTGGCAACATGCATTTTCTAGAGATATGAAGGTGTAACGAATAAGGGATTTGGGAGTTAGGACTTCAAATGTCTTGAACATCCCGTAAATAACTGAAATATGAAGTTGTTTTTTGGTCTGAAGTAAAGCTGATGTTTTATATCGTTCCATTTTGTGCGCAGATCGATCAACTTCTCTAGCCTTACAGGTTTAGAGCAATTGACCCTTGCAATGTTCTCACATCTAAAACAAATGAAATGTCACAAAAGCGGGGAAGAATTAGTGAATTCCGTTAGCTTTCACTTAGAAATAAAGAAAACAACTTAAATAGATGTTTTGTTAATCAATTGACTTTTATATGCATTAGAGGTTTACAATAATTGAATCTTATGATGTTCTCGCGGCTAAAACAAATACAATATCACCAAAAAAGGGGAAAGAATCAGTGAAATTTATTCAACTGAGATGAAGACCATCATCGTCCAACAAAAACTTTGACATGGTGGGAAGATAGAGATATATAGCTGTATTCATATGGAAGGTTTCAATGAAAGAAGTTGAAACTTGATGATGATGAAGATGATGAAGATAGGCGGGTCAGTTGAGTTAACAAAGGAAGTGGATAATTTTTTTGAAATTGGTAACTTAAGAAGATTTGGGGGTTTTCATCCAAAATAGGGATACAAGTGTAAAGTTTGAAGACGACAGAGTTATTTTTGTTTACGATCACTAATTGAGGGTAAAGTTAACTATTAAAATAAAGTATAGGGGTATATTTGATCATTTTCCCTATTTTAATTATCACGGGGACACCTCGTTACTTTTTTTTTATGGGTGGTTTGGTTCTTTGGACAAAGAATAGCGATTTCAAAATACTAGGCAAAATTATTTAATTCAATATCTGATTGAATTTATATTTTCAAAAGTAATTTAAATACAAGCTCTACACAATGTTGGTATTAATTTGTACCACGTTTAATATGAAATAATTGTTGGGTATTACAAAGGATTTGCAGAAACGGAAATTACAAGTAACTGCTTACGTAAGAATTGAAATTACAATTCAACTAGAAAACTGGAAATTACAATATAACAATAAAACTGAAATTACAATATTTCTTGAACAAGACCGGAAACTGCTTTGATTTTTGCTGAGTCGAGTGTGGCACTCTGTCCTTAAGACAATATTGCCCCGTATGTATCCTTTATACGTTCCGGACAATTCGTCTCCCAAGATAAAACAGCAAGGAACAATTGAGCAAAGGAAACTCAAAAGCTACCGTGAAGAATATTGAATAAGAAATGATGCTTGGAAGATTAGGAAGAAAACTTGCTTTCTGGTTGTGTATATTTCGTGTATATCAAGTGTGCCTCAACAATGGTGTAAGGGTGTTTATATAGGAGGAAGAGGGTTTGTTGATCGCCTCCATAATGTACCATTATTGGCCAAATAATGACCATTATGGAGGTAGTAAAGCCACCAAATAAATGGAGAAAAGCGCCAACGGATTGGCCATTAGTGGAGGTGTAATTCGGCCAAAATAAATGGTGAATTGAGTCTTTGGAACGTTTACGTTACGGACCGTCGAAATTCGATTTTTACGAAAAACTTGAGGACCAAAGCGTACATCTTGAAACTTCAGGGACCAAACACAGTACATCTTGAAACTTCAGGGACCAAAGCGCACATCCGAAACTTCGGGATCAAACTGCATTTGACAAAGTTTTTCGCCCAAAAAGATAATATCGAAGGCCCACACCCACCCCCACCACACGCACCCACCACGACCCACGACCCGTGGACCCGTGGACCCGAGAACCCGAGGACCCGAGGACCCGAGAACCCGGAACCGGAGCCGGACCGGACGGGCGGGCGGCGGCGGCGCGCGTGTGGCCTTTCCTTGAACCGAAGCACATCTAGGTCCTCCCTCCTTTAAACACATGGGATACCGGCAGGGTCCCAAACCCCAAACACATTTCGAGTCTTATATACACAACAATTCTTTCTTCCTCTACCGATGAGGGAGAATTGAACACAACACCACACTTTCCATGCTTCAAACACCTCACTTCGTGAACCAATATCTCTTTCATTTCTCAATGAAATTTGACGATTCTTGGCCCTACGGTTATCTCCGTACTTAGTACATCATGCATGTGTGAAGAACCGGATTCTCCAACATACGTAACACTAGTGTTTAAGCCGTTAAAGTTGGTCGGTCGCAACTCCCGCCAAAGGCTAATTTCCAACAATCCCCTCTTGAAAGAGATTTTGGCGCACTCACATGGTGTCTTTTCATTTCCGACAATATTTCAATGGACCGATGTTGCATAAGGAGAGAGGTAGCATCGACTTTGAACCTTCCATAGTTGAATACCATCGGACTTACTTATCGCTACGGTGAACGTGATGTCTTGAACCGTCGGTGTTTAGTGTAAGCCAAGTCAATGGTACCAACACAACAAATTCCCTTACTCTCTTCTTCGTAATGTTTTGTCCGCTTTGGCCATGGACAACGTCTTGGATTCTTAAGTGCGTTCATTTTGAGGCGGCGTCCTCGCACTTAAATAGGTGGTCTCCTACAAGGTATCCTGCTATACCCCACTTCACAAGTGTTAGGAACCATTAAAAGTTTCCCAAAACCTAACCTCAACCGTTGAGGAGCATTACAGGTTTTGAAGACTTAACCTTTACCCACACTGCAGATAGCACTTAAAGTCTATCGCGGGAACGGCTTTGGATTTGGAGTTTCTTTTCAGAAATCACTATCCGAAGTGCTCATACTTCCACCGGCCGATCAATCGAACCTTTACAACTTCGTTTTCCCATTGAACCAAATTACTGGGATCTCGGTTCGTAAGGTTGGGTTACCACCGTATTGGTCCTTATATTTTGGGTTTTAAGCCCATTCCCTAAACGAGCAAGCCATCCGATCTTTGGGTAAGCCCTTTGTCAATGGGTCCGCTATATTATCCTTTGACTTAATGTAATCAATGGATATTATACCCGTGGTGATCGATTGCCTAACGGTCTTATGCCTCCGTCGAATATGACGAGACTTGCCGTTGTACATAGCATTCCGTGCCCTTCCTAGAGCCGATCGACCGCGGTGGATCATTACCGAAGGTACGGGTTTGTTCCAACACGGAACATCCTCTAAGAAGTCATGAAGCCACTCGGCTTCTTCTCCGCTTTGTCTAAAGCGATAAACTCCGATTCCATTGTGGATCGGGCGATGCAAGTTTGCTTAGAGGATTTCCAAGACACGGCCCCACCAATTGTAAATACATACCCACCGTGGACTTGGTGTTCTCTATATCGGATATCCGGTTGCATCACTGTACCCTCTAGTACAATTTGGATATCTCGAATAGTGTAACCGTAATTTAACGTGTATTTCGTATTGTAATACCCGATTCAACGCCTTCCGGTGATTATCACTGGATTACGGGTGAACCTAGCCAACTTATTGACTGCGTAAGCAATATCGTGTCAGTGCGGTTTGTTATATACATCAAACTACCGATCACTGTGCATATCGCTCTGGTATACAGTGCACCAAGATTTTTATCAAGCTTTTGATTTGTATCCATTGGTGACTTTATCGGTGAACTGTCTAACATCTCAAACTTTCTCAAAACATCCTCGATGTAGTGAGGCGAGATAAGACCAGTCCGTCCAGGCGTCTTAGAGATTTTAATCCCTAAGATGACATCTGCAATACCCATATCCTTCATGTCGAAGCATTGTTTCAACATGTTCTTAGTCTCTAGGATTACCCTAGGATCGCTTCGTGATTAACATGTCGTCTACATACAGCATATCATAACAAACGAGTCGAGTTACCTTTCGTGTAAACACATTTATCACACTCATTAATGGCGAACCCTTCGATAGTAGAGTACTATCAAATTTTTCGTGCCATTGCTTGAGGCTTGTTTCACTCGCATGCAGATTTGATAAGTCGGCAGACTTTCTTCTCTTGCCCTTGAACCACGTACCCCTCGGGTTGGTCCATATAGATTTCTTCTTCCAAATCGCCATTTAGGAAGGCTGTCTTAACATCCATCCGTGTATCTCAAGGTCACGCAAAGTCGCGATCGCAATAAATACCGTATGGATGTCATCCGATACCGGGAGTAGGTATCAAAGTAGTCAAAGCCTTACGTCTGGCCGATAGCCCTTGACTACCAACCTGGCCTTGTACTTGTCTATAGACCCATCTGCCTTGTATTTCCGTTTGAGTATCCACTTACACCCCAACGGTTTATTTCCGGAGGAAGATCAACCAACTCCCAAGTATGGTTGTGCGAGAATGGAGCTTATTTCACTCTCAATAGCTTCTTTCCAGGCGGTGCTTACGGAGTTGACAACGCCTTAGCAATTGTCCTTGGTTCATCATTAACCATATAAGCTACAAAGTCGGGACCAAAGGATTTATCCTTCCTGGCCCTTTACTTCGCCTTAGATCCATCTCTCGAGTCTCCAAGTTACGAGAATCTGGAACACTAGATTAGGATGTTCACCACCTCGAGATTCGCTAGATCTGAACCATTCGGATCCGGCGATCAAGGACTCCCGGTTCTTGAGAGAGCTTTGTGCATAACCGTTTGAGAGAGGTTATGTCTTTCTCCTTTCTAGGAAAGGTACTTTCAAAGAATAGAGCATTCCTTGATTCCATTATTGTACCCTGGTGGATATCTGGAATATCCGACTTATGCACTAAGAAGCGATAAGCACTCTTGTTGTTGCATATCCAATGAATATGCAATCTACAGTCTTAGGCCCAATCTTGACCTGCTTTGGCTTGGGTACTTCAACCTTTGCCAGACAACCCCACACCTTAAAGTATTTGTAGGTGGGTTTCTTTCCCTTCCATAATTCATATGGGGTTTTGTCCTTACCCTTATGTGGGACTCTGTTAAGAATCGTATTAGCGGTAAGGACGGCTTCTCCCCACATGTTTTGGGGAAGACCGGAATTGATAAGCAAGGCATTCATCATTTCCTTTAATGTGCGGTTCTTACGTTCCGCCACACCGTTTGATTGAGGTGAGTATGGAGCCGTCGTTTGATGAATAATGCCTTCTTGGGCACAGTATTCCTCAAAAGGCGCTACATATTCTCCCCCTCTATCGCTACGAATGGATTTAATCCGTAGGCTAAGTTGATTCTCAACTTCTGCTTTGTAACGTCGGAACGCTTCAAAGGCTTCATCCTTACTTTTCAACAAGTAAAGGTAACAATACCTTGTGCTATCATCTATAAATGTCACAAAGTACTTGTTCCCCCCTCTAGTTTGTGCAAACTTCAAATCACATATATCTGTGTGAATAAGTTCTAGAGGAGCGGTATTCCTTTCGACGGATCGAAAAGGAAGCTTGGTGAGTTTTGCCTCTACGCACACCTCACACTTATGTTGAGGGTTTACGTCGATGAAGCGGCAACAACTCCATCTTTACCGACCTTTGAATAGACTTGTAGTTAACGTGTCCTAATCTATGATGCCATAAATTAGAAGACTCAAGCAAATAAGAAGAAGGTTCAACTTTATTTCCTTGACGCAATCTGAGACATGGCATTCACTTTGAAGAGGCCTTCACAGACGAAGCCCTCCCCACAAATGTGCCATTTTTAGTGAGTACAAATTTATTTGATTCAAACACTAGCCTAAAACCAAAGATTAACCAATAAAGGTCCGTAAACTAGATTTCCTCTAATCTCTGGGCCGTGCATCCCTTCCTTCAGAGTGAGTTCCTTGCCGGAAGTCATCTTCAGGACCCCCTTTCCAACCCCTAGCACGTCCGAAGAAGCGTTGTTGCCCATGAACAACTTCTTGTCGGAGACCGGAGTGTGCGTGGAGAAGGCATCTTTGTTGGAACAGATGTGTCTTGTTGCACTGTGTCCACCCACCACTGCATTGGATTCTCCACCAAGTTGGCTTCTAGCACCACGGTAGAGATCCTCAATCATGTCATCCAGGAGCGTGTCCTTGACGGCGTTAGCTTGAGCCTTGCCTTTCGACTTGGCTTTACATTTGTTGCTCAGTCTTGAGCTTGCGGCATTCCTTGATCCTGTGACCAGGTTTCCCACGGTGATGACGATTACCTCTGAGCGTCTCATTGCGGGGGCTTTGCCGTCTTTGTGGAACTTCCGCTTGTTGCTTGTTTTCCCTTTGGCCTCAGCCAGATTCGCCTTTGCCTCAGAATGTTGTCTACTCTTTGGCAAGGTCTTCTTATTATCTTCCTGAATTTGCAGTTTGATAACAAGCTCTTCAAAGGTCATCTCCTTTGTCTTGAGTTTCAAGTAACTCATAAACTCATTCCACGAAGGAGGTAACTTTTCAATCAGTGATGCAACCAAAAGCGCTCGTTTGGCTTTAGTCCTTCCAAATCCAGGTGATGTAAAATCATTTGGAATTCCTGGACTTGGGACATCAACTGTTTTCTTGTCCACCATTTGGAATTTTAGAAATTTCCCAACGATGAACTTCTTCGTACCCGCATCTTGTGCGTTGTACTTCTTTGCGATTTTCCCACGGCTCTTTGGCGGTGCCAGCGGTAGAATATACCGTGTAGAGAGGGTCGCCAAGCGATTCAATATATAGTTCTTGCACATGAAATCGCTATGATTCCATGCGTCACGAACCATCTTCATGCCATTAATGACATGGATACCAAGGCCCCCTCCACCCGTTTCATTAGGCGAAGAGTCCGCTTCATCTCCGACTTGTGGAGGATCTTCCGTAGAGAATCGGGCCATGCCCATAATCATTAAGTAAAGCGGCATCTTTTCTTTGCCATCTTTTGAATTCGATCCCATGAATTTTTCAGGCGATCATGGTGGTGTGAAGAAGAGGTGGAGCTCCGATGGCGGGAAAGGCGGCGGTGTTACTGCCTTGAACGATGGCGGCAGCGGCAGCCGGCGGCGGGGTTATCGCCTTGGCCAAGATGGCGGCGATGGGGAAGGCGACAACGTTGCCTCGAGAAGCGGCAGCGATAGCGGCAACATCGGTCATATTTCCGGCCATGTTATTGTGCGATTCACCGTAAGCAAAATATTGTCTTAAGTTGTTGCGTATTACAAAGGATTTGCGAAAGCGGAAATTACAAGTAATCGCTACGTAAGAATTGAAATTACAATTCAACTAGAAAGCTGGAAATTACAATATAACAATAAAGCGAAATTACAATATTTCTTGAACAAGGCCAAAGCTGCTTTGATTTTTCTTTGAGTCGAGTGTGGCACTCATCCTTAAGACAATATTGCCCCGTATGTATCCTTTATACGTTCCGGACAATTCGTCTCCCAAGATAAAACAGCAAGGAACAATTGAGCAAAGGAAACTCAAAAGCTACCGTGAAGAATATTGAATAAGAAATGATGCTTGGAAGATTAGGAAGAAAACTTGCTTTCTGGTTGTGTATATTTCGTGTATATCAAGTGTGCCTCAACAATGGTGTAAGGGGTGTTTATATAGGAGGAAGAGGGGCTGTTTGACTGCCTCCATAACAGCCATTATTGGCCAAATAATGACCATTATGGAGGTAGTAAAGCCACCAAATAAATGGAGAAAAGCGCAACGGATTGGCCATTAGTGGAGGTGTAATTCACCAAAATAAATGGTGAATTGAGTCTTTGGAACGTTTACGCTCGACCGTCGAAATTCGATTTTCGAAAAACTTGAGGACCAAAGCGTACATCTTGAAACTTCAGGGACCAAACCTGTACATCTTGAAACTCGGGGACCAAAGCGCACATCTGAAACTTCGGGATCAAAGCGTACTTGACAAAGTTTTACGGCCCAAAAAGATAATATCGTATGCCCACAAACACAAATTTCACAAACACACATTTACCACTACGACCCACGCACTCCACGACCCGCGGGACCCGTGGACCCGAGAACCCGAGGACCCGAGACCGAGAACCCGAACCGAATCGAATCGAGCCGACCGACGGCAAGCGGCAAGGCGCCGGTGGCCTTTCTCAACCGAAGCACATCTAGGTCCTCCCTCCTTTAAACACATGGGATACCCCTTGGGGTCCCAAACCCCAAACACATTTCGAGTCTTATATACACAACAATTCTTTCTTCCTCTACCGATGAGGGAGAATTGAACACAACACCACACTTTCCATGCTTCAAACACCTCACTTCGTGAACCAATATCTCTTTCATTTCTCAATGAAATTTGACGATTCTTGGCCCTACGGTTATCTACGTACTTAGTACATCATGCATGTGTGAAGAACCGGATTCTCCAACATACGTAACACTAGTGTTTAAGCCGTTAAAGTTGGTCGGTCGCAACTCCCGCCAAAGGCTAATTTCCAACAATAATAAATTTGAATAATTAATCATGGGATGAAGGGACAAATATATCCTTCTTCAAAGTTTCTCTCGTAAAAGTCCTTCAAAATGTAAATTTATATTATAAAATCAAACACATATTTTATATTATATCCCGTATAATGTATTTCTAATTCAATAAACCAAACATATAACAATAGATATTTTCATTAAATAATGTAGAAGGCTAGTAGGTAGTTAGACATTATCTAGCTTATTCTTCCATTTAGTAATCGTAGTATTACATTTGTAGTTTCCTATTCTTAGATTTTTGTCACCATCTACTTCCTCTTTCCCAATTTATGTGACACAATTTTCTTTCTGGTTTGTCCAAAAAAAATATCACATTTTTATATTTAGAAATACTTAATTTTATGAGATGATTTACAGTCACACATTTATATATGATTTGTTTTGGACCCCACATTTTAAAAGTTTTTTTTTATTTCTTAAACTCTGTATCAAGTCAAATAATGCCACATAAATTGAGACTAACAAAGTATTACTTATTGCACTTCAATTAGCATAGTATTTTGTTGTAGTTATTGTCCCTTTTTCAGAATGTTTTGTCATGCTATCTTTAGTATTTTATCGTGACTTCTCTTCCATTATCAGCTTTGAAAATATTTTTCCTAGAGCCGAGCGTATATTGAAAACATCTCTCTAACTCCCAATGTAGGGGTAATGTCTATCTACAGACTACCCTCCTCAAAATCCACTTGTGAATTGCACTGGTATATTGTTGTCGTAATTGTTGGGAATTTTTGCTCTATGGTACTTTATAAAGCAGTACGGGAAGTATATAACTATTACAAGTATTCGAAAGGCTAAACAAAGATTCAATAATTCAACTAGTAATCTGAAAATTACAATAGATCCACAAAACTTAAATTACAATTTTGTTGAAGACGGAAAAATGGAAACTGGTTTTGCTGAGTCGAGTGTTGCACTATGTCCTTAAGATAATATTGCCCCGTATGTATCCTTTATACGTCCTGGACAATTTGTCTCCCAAGATAAAACAGCAATGGAACACCTGAGCAAAGGAAACTCAAGAGCTACCGTGAAGAATATTGAGTAACGAAATGATGCCTTGGAAGTTGTAGGAAGAAGAAAACTTTCTGCTTGTGTAAGCTTCTGAATTTCGTGTATATTATATGTGTGTTCTTTTTGTGCTCAACAATGGTGTAAGGGGGTGTTTATATAGGTGATGGAGGGGCTGAAAAACTGCCTCCATAATAGCCAAATAATGGCCATTATGGAGGTAGTAAAGTCACCAACATAAATGGTGAAAGACCAACGGATTTGGCCATTATAGGAGGAGTAATTCAGCCAAAATAAATGGCTGAATTGAGAGCTTGGCGTTCGACTTTGATCGCCCAAATTCGACGTTCGAAACTTCATGGACCAAATCAGACATCTTGAAACTTCAGGGACCAAACTGTTCATCTGAAAGAATTACGTCCGAATCATACATCTGAAACTTCTGGGATCAAACTGTACTTCTGGAAAAGTTTTCTGGCCCAAAAAGATAATATCAGAAGGCCCACAGCCCACAGCCCACAGCCCACAGCCCACGACCCACGACCCACGACCCACGACCCACGACCCACGACCCACGACCCACGACCCACGACCCACGACCCACGAACCCGGAACTCGGAACCGGACCGGACGGGCGGGCGGCGGCGGCGCGCGTGTGGTCTTTCCTTGAACCGAAGCACATCTAGGTCCTCCCTCCTTTAAACACATGGGATACCCCTTGGGGTCCCAAACCCCAAACCAATTTCGAGTCTTATATACACAACAATTCTTTCTTCCTCTACCGATGAGGGAGAATTGAACACAATACCACACTTTCCATGCTTCAAACACCTTACTTCGTGGACCAATATCTCTTTCATTTCTCAATGAAATTTGACGATTCTTGGCCCTACGGTTATCTACGTACTTAGTAGATCATGCATGTGTGAAGAACCGGATTCTCCAACATACGTAACACTAGTGTTTAAGCCGTTAAAGTTGGTCGGTCGCAACTCCCGCCAAAGGCAAATTTCCAACAATCTCCTCTTGAAAGAGATTTTGGCGCACTCACATGGTGTCTTTTTCATTTCCAGCAATATTTCAGCGGACCGATGTTGCATAAGGAGAGGTAGCCTCAGCTTTGAACCTTCCATAGTTGAATACCATCGGACTTACTTACTGCGCGGTGAACGTGATGTCTTGAACCGTCAGTGTTTAGTGTAAGCCAAGACAATGATACCAACACAACAAATTCTCTTACTCTCTTCTTCGTAATGTTTTGTCCGTTTTGGCCATGGACAACGTCTTGGATTCTTAAGTGCGTTCATTTTGAGGCGGCCCGTCCTCGCACTTAAATAGGTGGCCTCCTACAAGGTATCCTGCTATACCCCATTTCACAAGTGTTAGGAACCATTAAAAGTTTCCCAAAAAACCTAACCTCAACTGTTGAGGAGCATTACAGGTTTTGAAAACTTAACCTTTACCCACACTGCAGATAACACTTAAAGTCTATCGCGGGAACGGCTTTGGATTTGGTATTTCTTTTCAGAAATCACTATCCGAAGTGCTCATGCTTCCACTGAAGCGATCAACTGAACCTTTACAGCTTAGTTTTCCCATTGAACCAAATTACTGGGATCTCCAGTTAGTAAGGTTGGGTTACCACTACATTGGTCCGTATGTTTTGGGTTTTAAGCCCATTCCCCTAGACAGGCAGAACACTTAATCTCCGGGTAGTCCCTTAGTTAGTAAACAAGGAAGTGACACCCGTGATGATCAACTGCCATACGGTCTTATGTCTCCTGACAGATATGTCCAGACGCCGTCATCCGTGTCCTTCCTAAAGCCGACCGGCTAGCCACAGTGTATAACTGCTGAAGACACGGGTTTCTCCCAATAAGGGACGTCCTCTAAGGAGTCGTGAAGTTACTCAACTTCTTTCATGCTTTGTATAAAGCGATAAACTCCGATTCCATCATAAATCGGCCGATGCAAGTTTGCTTAGAGGATTTTCCAAGAACCACCATACACATTTACTTGTGGCTTTGGTGTTCTTCAGATCTGATGTCCAGTTTGCATTACTGTGTTCTCTCAGAACCGCTGGACATCCAGAATACTATAATCCGAAGATAAGCGAATAATTCAGATATCGTCATATCCGACTTAACACTTTCTATTGATCATGTATTAAGATCATCAGTGAAACTTAGTTCAACTGATCTGTTTGTAGGACGATATCAGGTCGGTTGTAGTGTGTACAATACATTGAACTACACGTGATCTGTGCGTATCGCTCCTTGTCTATGGATCATGATTCCAATCAGTTCTATGATTCAAATCCATTGATGGCTTCAACGAGACTGTCAACTATCGACCAGTTCGTTAGATGTCTTTAGAAATCCAATTCCTAAGATGTCATCTGTGATATCCATATCTTTCATATCGAGACTTTGTTTCAATATGACTTTTACTTTCGTGACCGCTGATTCTCCAACTGTTGGCTTTCTAACTTCAGAGTCAATGTTTCTGTGCTCAGATTCATTGTTTCTGTTTTATCTGAAACTTTCAGGACCAAAATGTAAACATTTCAGGGACCAAGATGAAAGTTCAGGAAGAAGCCTAACAGTCCAGAAAACCAACTCTGATTCTCTTCTTCCAACTCTCCGGTTGGGAAGGCTGTTTTAACATTCATGTCACGCAAGACTGCAATGGCCCATGATGTTAAGCTACTACCAGGGGAGCATATGTACAAGTAGCTGAGGCTTTGAACTCGTCAGTAGATCCATCTACTTTGTACTCACTTTTGAGTATCATTTTTCACAACCCAAAGGTTCTTTTCCCGGAGGAAGATCAACCATTACGCAAGTATGGTTCTATATGATGGAATATATTTCTCTCTTTAGCTTCTTTCCAAAGCAGCGCTTTTGGAGATAACAATTATTTGTTAATTATCCATGGTTCGTTCTTAACCATACAAGCTAGAAAGACTGGAACAAGTCTTTGTCCCATCTTTGCTCCGTCTTGGTTCAACATCTAGAATCCCTGAGTTCTGCAGATCTGGAATATTAAGTTCCGGATAGCCAGCAACTTTTGAGTCCTGTAGATACGGAACGTCTAGTTCCGGACAGTCAGGCCCTCGCGGGTTCTTGTTAACCTTGAGCAATTACTCCTTTTTCCTTTTCAAGGAAAGTTATCTTATAAGAATTCAACATTCTTTGACGCCAAGAGGCGATAAGTACTACTGTTATTTACATATCCAGTGGATATGCAATCTACAGTCTTAGGTCGAACTTGACCTGTTTCGGAGAGTTATCATTATCCTTATGCGGAGTTCCGTTGAGGATCGCATTAGCGGTAAGGATCGCCTTGCCCCACATAATTTAGGTGTACGGGTTTGCGCTTGGCTAACACCGTTAGACTGAGGTGAGTAATGAACAGTCGTTTAATGAACGCTGCTTCACATTCTCCCCCTCTATCGCTATGAATTTCGCAATCCATAGGCTTAGTTGATTTTCAACTTCTGCTTTGTAGCGCTTATCCGCTTCAACAACTTCATCTTTGCTTTTTATCAAACAAAGGATTCCATACGTTGTACCATCATCAATGAAGATCACAACGTACTTGTCTCCCCCCTCTATTTTGTATAAACTTCAAATCACCCAAGTAGGTGTGACTAAGTTATAGAGGAGCGGTGCTTCTTTCGCTATTCCCTTGACGGAATTTGGAAAGGTGATTTTGCCTCTTCGCCTACCTCACATTCATTTTGAGGGTTTATGTCGAAAGGAGGCAACAATCTCAACATCGTTAGCTTTTGAATGACTTACTGTTTAACGTGTCTTAATCTATGATGGCATAGATGCACGGATTACAAATATATCATTCATTGGGCTATAGACATATTGTACCATTCTTAGTTATTACAGACTTGTTGGACTAGTCTCAAACCAACTTGACCAACAACGTCCCTTAAACCAAGTTAGGAACATGTATCACCTCTTTTAGAGTGATCCATTCCTTGAAGTCCTATTGAGGACAACCTCTCCATCCCCTTTGATTTTAGAGGTGGCGTTGCTTCACATGAACAACCTCTTGCCCGTGGTTAGGGCGTAACCGGATCATATGTGATCTCGATACTCTGGCCCACTTCAGTTGCTTTGGCAGACTGAGTGTCCAATTTCTTTACTGCCTTTCTTTAGGCCTTCAAATCATTAAGACCTGGAAATTCTGGCCCACCACACTAGGTGTCCATTACTTTTCCTATGAAATAAATTCTGGCATCACTCCAGTCACCCGGAGGCTTTGTATGACTGAGTGTCCAATATCATCATATCAAAGGAATTTTGGCCCACTCCAGTCGCCCGGAGGCTTTGTATGACTGAGTGTCCAATATCATCCTATGAAGGATCTTCTGCCAAATAGTATGACAGGTTCTACGTCTTTAACTTTTAGACTTCTTCCGTTATGATTGGTGCCCAGATAATTCTTGGCGCTTACTTAAGAGTAGTGACAGTTTTCGCACAGTCAGTGGATCTTACTCCCTCGTATGTGCGAACATACTTTACACACTTTTAATAATTACTCTTAAAAGAACAGATCTTTTTAAGCTGCTTTACAATCCAATCTTTAAACGGAAAAGAAGATGAGATTAAACTTTTGATTTTTAAAGCGTAAGGAATATAAATTATTTTCATATTCTTCCTTACTTTAATCCATTTTTAATCAGACATCATTTAATCTTTATTCTTGACAAGTAAGAAAAATACTCATCATCTAATCTTTATTCTTGACAAGTAAGAAAAATACTTATCCCAATTTCGGATTCTGGCTCACTTCAGTCACTTCATCAGACTGAGTGTCCAGTTCCTTCTTACCATTATTCGGATATTTTGTCTGGGATAGATACAGGCCTTCTGCTGCAAGATAGAAGTACATCTTCAGTCTTCTCCTCTTGTCCCAGTTGACATCCTCAGGCTCTCGAGAGCGCTTGTTCCCACCAGTCTTGGTAGCGGTGACACTATGAATACGTTCATCATCATCACTCTCTTCTACCAGAAAACCATTTCCATATCCCGATTTGGTCACACAACTTTTGACCGACATCTTTCGAACACTAATAGTAATACTATACAATATTGTCTTAAGTTGTTGGGAATTTTTGCTCTATGGTACTTTATAAAGCAGTACGGGAAGTATATAACTATTACAAGTATTCGAAAGGCTAAACAAAGATTCAATAATTCAACTAGTAATCTGAAAATTACAATAGATCCACAAAACTGAAATTATAATTTTGTTGAAGACGGAAAAATGGAAACTGGTTTTGCTGAGTCGAGTGTTGCACTCTGTCCTTAAGACAATATTGCCCCGTATGTATCCTTTATACATCCTGGACAATTTGTCTCCCAAGATAAAACAGCAATGGAACACTTGAGCAAAGGAAACTCAAGAGCTACCGTGAAGAATATTGAGTAACGAAATGATGCCTTGGAAGTTGTAGGAAGAAGAAAACTTTCTGCTTGTGTAAGCTTCTGAATTTCGTGTATATTATATGTGTGTTCTTTTTGTGCTCAACAATGGTGTAAGGGGGTGTTTATATAGGTGATGGAGGGGCTGAAAAACTGCCTCCATAATAGCCAAATAATGGCCATTATGGAGGTAGTAAAGTCACCAACATAAATGGTGAAAGACCAACGGATTTGGCCATTATAGGAGGAGTAATTCAGCCAAAATAAATGGCTGAATTGAGAGCTTGGCGTTTCAGCTTTGACTGTCCAAATTCTGACGTTCTGGAAACTTCAGGGACCAATGGCCCAAAAAGATAATATCAGAAGGTCCACAGCCCACAGCCCACGGCCCGTGGACCCGTGGACCCGGACGGGCGGGCGGCGGCGGCGCGCGTGTGGTCTTTCCTTGAACCGAAGCACATCTAGGTCCTCCCTCCTTTAAACACATGGGATACCCCTTGGGGTCCCAAACCCCAAACCAATTTCGAGTCATATATACACAACAATTCTTTCTTCCTCTACCGATGAGGGAGAATTGAACACAATACCACACTTTCCATGCTTCAAACACCTTACTTCGTGGACCAATATCTCTTTCATTTCTCAATGAAATTTGACGATTCTTGGCCCTACGGTTATCTACGTACTTAGTAGATCATGCATGTGTGAAGAACCGGATTCTCCAACATACGTAACACTAGTGTTTAAGCCGTTAAAGTTGGTCGGTCGCAACTCCCGCCAAAGGCAAATTTCCAACAGTAATATCATTATTTAATTTTTTATATTATAATTTAACATTAATTATAATTGCAAATAAAAGAAGAAGGAAAAGGGTGGTTCATAAAAACATTTAATCTCGCTGGGGTTTGTACATTTTATGAACTTATGGGGGCAAAGTAGTGAGGAAATAAAGAAAATGGGGCAATGTGTGAATTCTCCCTTTCTTGATTTTTCAAATACTTTTTCAAGAGCACATTTGTAAATTTTCCACTGCAAGTTTTGAGAAACTGCGAAGTAACAAGGGCGCGGGAAGGAGAAGAACCAAACAGCCCTCTCAAATGTCCCGTAATAAGGTAGTAATTTTCAGTATTTAATCTTCTTCATTTTTCATTTTTTGTTCATACCCACTAGTTATCTTATTTCATCAATTTCTGCTATACTTGCTTTTATTCTTGGAAAAAGATATTTTTTGGTACTACATACTAAAATATTTAATGGGGTTTGGCACTGAGAGCTCTTTTTCTTTTTATTTTTCGTTTTTTGTTCATACCCACTTGTTATTTCATCAATTTCTGCTATATTTCCTTTTATTCTTGGAAAAAGATTAGATTTTTTGGTACTGTATACTGAAATTATTTATGAGGTTTGGCACTGAGAGCTCTTTCTTTTCATTTTTCTTTTTTTGTTCATACCCACTAGTTATTTCATCAATTTCTGCTATATTTCCTTTTATTCTTGGAAAAAGATTAGATTTTTTGGTACTATATACTAAGTAGGCGTTTGGCCATGAAAACCAAATATTTTCACTTTATTTACAATTTTGAAGTTGGAGTTGAAGACAGAGTTGTGTTTGGTTATAGCTTTTGCAAAGAATATTTGGTTATTTGAATGTACTGAAAGTGAAAAAAGTAAAAACAACATTTATATTTGGAATTTTCATAACCAAATGCTGATTTTCAAACAAAGTGACAAAAAATTCGGAAAAAAGTGAAAAATTCTCATGGCCAAACAGGTCCATAATTATTTTCGGGGTTTGGCACTGAAAGCTCTTTCTTTTCATATTTTTCTTGTGAATTGAAAGCAGTAGTATTGGTAATTGATGTGGGTCCTTCTATGCACTCAGTTTTACCTGAGGTTGAAAAAGTTTGCTCAGTGTTGATACAGAAGAAGGTAGAGTGTGTTGTGACCTTTGACTTTCTTCTGGTTTCAATTTTTGTTGAATTGTTAATTTTCTACACACCCAGTTAAAAAAATGTCACATTTGTTCTCTTTTTTCCTTTTATTTGCGTATGTAGCTGATTTTCCGCAGATATGATGAAGTGGGGTTTGTCTTATTTGGAATTTCAGGTAAGTCTTTTGCATGGTGGTTGCAGATGCATTTGATATGGAGTAAATATTTCCAATTGGAAATGCTTTCTGTGGAAAATGTTTTCTTATGAGGAAATAAATTCTCTAGATTATTTTCTAGTCTTAGCCGAGGGTCTATTGGAAACAACTTTTCTACCTCCCAAGGTAGGTGTAAGGTCTGCGTACACTCTACCCTCTCTAGACCCCACTTGTGGAATTACACTAGGTATGTTATTGTTGTTTGGATACGAGGGTATGTAACAAGTAGCAATCCTATAAGGTGAAGGATATAGTATAAGGGTATTGTTTTGGTGATATTTTTGTGTATTATAGGTTGACATCAATGTATAAGTTTTAGTTGAAACAAGTGAAATGAACTAAGAAGGCATTTGGACATGAATTGGGTTTATTTGAAAAAAAAGTAGTATTTGAAGTTAAGTCAAAAAAGAGTATTTGAAAATTGAAGTTGTGTTTGGACGTGCATTTCACTTGAAGAAATGTTAAGTTTTGTGGGGAGAAAAGAAAAGTTACTTTGAAAAGCTGGTTTGCAGCACTTTTTCAAACTTGAAACCAATTTCAAGTTGGAGTTGGTAAATTGTAACAATTTGTTAACCAAACATTGATTTGAAAATAGTTTTTGGAAAAAAGGAAAAAGTTTATCGGGATAACCAACCTATTTCATCAAGGAAAGCGTTTTCCATCATACCAAACACGCTTTGTGTAGTATTTCCCACTTTGTTCTTGCTTCTTATCATGGGTTGTTGGACTGACTTCTCTACATCATGGTAATATGATAATCCATTTTTTTCTGGAATTTGTTGTGGTAAAGCTTCTGTCTCTTAGTATTGGTGTTGTAAATGTTATCAGATGACCTATATATGTATTTTTTCCTAGATACCAAGAACGAATTGACAGAGGAAGTAGGCGGGTATGAATACGTGACAGTACTGCGAGATATCAAAGTTGTAGATGAAGATCTTGTTGATGCTCTGCAAAACCTTCCACGAGGAAGGGTTCCGGAGATTGTATCCTCTATAATTACTGGATTGCCATAGTTTGGACTAGTACAGTTGTGAAGCATGCAATCCTTTTTCGAGTCACTGTCTGTCTTCTCTCAACATACTTTTTCCTTTATATTATTGATCTGCTTCACTCTATTATGATTCACGTTACGCTCGTGCACACAGCTATAAGTGTCGGTGGTAACTAAAATCAGGCTTCAAAAGAAAACATTATTAGTTACTAATATCTATTTGAGCTACAAATGAGGGCTTCCATAAATAGAGTAGGCCATAGAAGGTATAATAGCTAATCTCATTCCATAGGGTGTTTTTTTGGCTGAGGAATTTAATTTTTTTGCACTGGTTTAGTTCTATTGTAGACTTGTAGCCTCACTGCATTTTTTTGACATAGTTGTGGCATGTGATTTTGTTGACTTCTAATCTCAATGTTATTCTTATGTGCTCATGATGATCTTGAGTTCTTGATTTCTTAACTATCTGTAATAGTTCTTGATGCTATTGTTGTCGGAATGGATATGCTGATTAAAAAGTTTGAACAAAACAACAAGGGAAAGAAACGTCTCTGCCTTATTACAAATGCTGCTACTCCCATCGAAGATCCATTTGAAGGAACAAAGGAAGATCAAGTAAACACCATTGCTACACAGATGGAAGCACAAGGCATGAAGATGGACTGTGTAATTGTTAGAATGAAACAAGATAGGGAAACAAATAGGAAAGTATTTGAAGAAAATGATTTTCTAATGTCAGTATTCTCGAATAAATCTTCCTCAAAAGTAGTATACGTGGAAAGTCCAACTTCTTTGTTAGGTGCACTTAGAACTCGTAATATATCGCCGGTCACAATATACAGAGGAGATTTTGAAATTAGCACAGTTGAAAATCAAGGTGAGAATTAAGAAACTTTATGCGGATTTACTCAATTTTTTCAATTTCTTTTCTTTACCTTTTTCTTCTGATAATACAGGAACTTTTCTTTGTCTTTTCCTTTTTTCTTCTTTGCCTTTCCCCTATGTACTGAATTATGTCCAAGTGAGACAGACCAGTTGTCCGTGTCTTCTGCACTGTGACTTGTATCTTTTACAAGTGGTCTTTCCAAAGGTTATTAACTAATTTTTTCTGTTTCAAACCTTCTAGCTATTACTTAACGAGGAGGAAAAGAAATCTTAGCAAATGCCCATTGAACTGGACACACAACTGAGGTTGTGATTTTCTTGTTTTATTTGAAGAAAAAGATGGATTTCTCTACGTCTAGTTTGAAAGATAACATATGCCTTGCTTCCTAATGAATCTTGACTGATTATGTCTTTATATTACCTCTTTATGATTGATTATGTTTTTGCATTACCTCTTTATGACTGATTATGTCTTTGCATTACCTCTTTATGACTGATTATGTTTTTGCATTACCTCTTTATGACTGATTATGTCTTTGCATTACCTCTTTATGACTATTTTCAGGAGTCTATCATATATAGGGTCAATAAACTATCCTCCCATAATTTTATATTTACACATTCAGCACATATTGTGATAATCAGATTGGGTAATTTAATCTCATCTAGAAGATATTGTATCCAATGTCAATCTATGGAGGTTGTAAGATTTTACAGTAGTCTAGCAAATGAGTAGGATAGTAACTTTACAAGTACACAACAACAAGAACTATGCCTCAATACCAAACAAGTTGCGGTAACTTTAGAAGTGTACACCTAATGTATATCCTTTTTGGTCCCTTATCTGCTAATTTTATGTGCACATCTCTTTTTCCTTTTCTTTCCCTTCCTGTTGTATTTTGGAGATAGTTTCTTGTGGATGTTTAGTCACTAATAAATGTTTTTTCTTAAATCAAGGTGAAAAAACTAATAAATGTTTTTAATAGGTATGGGTTTACAAGAAAACATCTGAAGAGAAGTTTCCCACCCTGAAAAAGTACTCTGATAAGGCTCCTCCCACAGATAAATTTGCCACTCATGAAATCAAGGTACCTAATAAAGTTGTGCCACCAGAAGAGAGGATTAAAGGTTTTCAGTATGGACCTCAAGTAGTTCCTATATCCCCTGCTGAGTTGGAGGCTGTAAAGTTCAAACCAGAGAAAAGTGTGAAGCTACTAGGATTCACAGATGCTTCAAATATAATGCGGTATAATTTTAGTTTCTTGAGTACTGTCTACACAGTTTTTTCAGGTTAATATTTGGATAGGAGGGAATGTCTTGTGCCGTTTATCTTTCCAATCTTCATACAGTCATACTCAATTTACTCAGGCATTACTACCTGAAAGATGTAAATATCTTCATAGCCGAACCTGGCAACAAAAAATCCATCCTTGCACTTTCTGCTTTGGCAAGGGCAATGAAGGAAATGAACAAAGTAGCAATTATCCGATGTGTATGGAGGCAAGGACAGGGTATTGTTGTTGTTGGGGTCCTTACACCAAATGTCTCTGACAAGGATAATGCTGTAAGTATGGTTTAAATTTTCACCTCTTGATTGTTCTGTTTTCTTGTTTTAGTAGATATTCCACTCTTAGATTGTTGACATTCTCATTGACCACTGCTTGCAGCCTGATTCATTTTACTTCATTATTCTTCCCTGTGCTGAGAATGTTCGGGAGTTTCAGTTTCCTTCTTTCATCAATCTGCCTTCATCATTGCAGCCAAATGAAAAGCAACAACATGCAGCAGATAAGTTGGTTCAGATGTTGGATCTTGCACCACCTGGAAAACAGAAAGTGTTGCCACCTGACTTTACACCTAATCCTGTTCTAGAGGTTGGTGTCATGCTAGTTGCAGAATATTGTTGAAATATTAAATTTGAAACTACCTTTGCACTTAGATCACTGATTGGCAGCATAATTAAACTATTTTCGTAAAGAGCTGCCTGAATTTAGGTTTATCAATTGTTGTTGCTGTTACCATTATAAAAAAAAGGATATTCTCTTGCCAGTTGGTCATGGTCATCGTAGCAAAGTGATGCATTAACATTTCAAACTTTCTTTTTGTCTCCGAATTTGGTTAAAAGTAAATTGCTATGATGCTTGTTGACATTGTCTGTGAGTTGTAATTGTCGTTTAGCTGGTATTGACAACCTTTTCATTGCTTAGGTGGATAACTTGATTTGAGTAATCATTTCATATTAAGAATATATGGATAACAGGATGCTGGCGATAGAAACCTTTGGAGAATTGGATCTTAAGATTATAAATAGTGCTTCTTATCTATGAACTCTCTTATTCCTAATATGAAATAAGAAAAATCAGAACTTAAGAATCCTAATTTTTGCTCCATAATTGCCTTTTGCACTATCAGTTTCTAACCAATTAGTATTGTACAAATATCCAGCGGTACTACCGCTATCTTGACTTGAAGTCAAAGCACCCAGATGTTGCTGTTCCTCCACTTGATGAAACCCTCCAAAAGACAACAGAACCTGATATAGAACTTCTTTCTCAAAACAAGTCCATCATAGAAGAACTCCGTAGATCTTTTGAACTAAAAGATAATCCAAAGGTAACTTTCAACATTCATCCCTTTATTCAAATTAGACTATTCTAGAATAGTCCGAAGATGGAGGTTTATAACTCTACCAATTATTATATGATTAATGTGCAGCTGAAAAAATCAGCAAGAAGAGTTATAAAAGAGAGGCCTTCAGGATCAGATGAGGAAAGAGAAGAGTTTGACAAAGATGCTGATGCCAAAGCTATCGACTCCATGGAATACTCATCCAAAATGAAAGTTGAGAAAATTGGAGATGTAAATCCTGTTAAAGACTTTGAGGAGATGATGTCTCGAAGAGATGATCCAAAATGGATTAATAAGGCCATTCAGGATATGAAAAATAGGATCTTTGATCTCGTGGAGAATTCTTGTGAAGGGGATACATTTCATAAAGCATTGCAGCGTTTGGTGGCTCTACGCAAAGGTTGCATCCTTGAGCAGGTATGTTTTCTGGTCTTCTCTCTTTGTTCTATGGTTAAATATTGAATATCTGTGCCACAAGCCCATAAAAATAACAAAGCAACATTAATTTTACTTGCATAGGAACCAAAGCAGTTCAATGATTTCCTGTGCCACCTGTGTAAATTCTGCCAAGAAAAAAACCTGAGAAGTTTTTGTCAATATCTCACATCTCACGAAATCACTTTGATAACCAAGGCAGAAGCTCCACACAGGTCTAGTCATATTCCTAATTTCCATAATATATCGAACTACTAACATTGTTCTAGCTCTTTACTTCTTTTTAAGTTTTTTCTTGGTGATGATTTCTTGTATTTGGTAACTTTGAGCATTTATCAGTGACATTCCAGAACACGATGCCAGAAGCTTTATGGTCAAGCCTGAACTTGACTCGCAAAATATGAAATCAGAGGCTAAAACAGAGAATGATATTATGAGTATATACCTGGGTGGAAAGTAGAAAAGGAAACCTAGAGATGCATATTGTGTGTACAGGCAATTAGCACCTTCTGCAAGAAATTACGCTCTTGTAAACTTAAAAAGATTTTCTGGTCAAGTTCTTAGGTCGAGGATTAGAGCAAAGAAAAAGAAGGGTCTGACGAAGATTGAATCTTAGACCCCGATGAGTTTCATTTTGTTACTCCATCCTCAAGTTCGTTCATTTGGTTCAAAGTTTTTTGTTTGCCTATTTTTCATGTCTAATTGATTGGTGCTCTTTTAAGATGGCTATGTTCATGCTTATTGTTAGCAAGGTGGTGGGTCTTTTAAAATAGGTAAGTTATGCAGTATAATTTGGTTATACTGGACATGCCTATTGTTCGACCCGCGTCGCTTTCAATGATGTACTTTGTAACAACTCATTCGTTTGTCGATTTTTGGTTATACCAATTACCTAGATACCAAATCCAATGTGAAACACAAATAACAAAGAGGAACAATGGCTAATCCTGTGTCTCCTGTTGTACAAATCAAAATTTTCGACTTAGCAATAAGGGGTCATTTGATTTACAATCTAGTGTGTTTGAGATTATAACACTAAAGTAGTTGTGTAATGAGTAATACTAATACATGATTACTATAATATAGGAAGTGTCTAATTTAAAATTATGTTTTGTTTAGATATTTCTATGAACTTATCCATGTACTCTCATCTCACATTTTATTTCATATGAAATAATATATAGATTTTCATAAAAGTCATACTAGCATTAGTAGTACAACGTCAGTATTAAATTCCCCAAAAGGAAACCAAACACTTGGCATGTTTTTGGTATGAAGGAAAATATTTTTTTATTTGTCAAATTTTTTGAAAGATATTTTCTCTAGAAAAAAAATAAGTTTCGTAATTATCTCCTCCCACCCCCTCTCATAGGCGACATTCCTACCCCTATAGTATTTTTCTAGATTATATACAAATACTTTTGGGAGAATATTTTCTGTTTACTAACTAAATATTGTTAAAATAAGTAAGAAAAATCACTTATGTTTCACACAAAATATCAAATGGAGATTAAATTTTCCTTTATACCTGACATACTGATCAAGATTTTATACTGAAAATTAAACACTATAAATCACACGAAATATCATAAGGAGATCAAGTTTTCTTATACTTAAATATGTATTAGGGTAGAAGAATTTGGGCATGTGAAGAAGAGAGACACAAATGCCCCAGTATAGAGGTGCGAGAGGTTGGCTATATAGACGGATTCAGGAGGGGTAGAGGTAGGCCGAAAAAGTATTGAGAGAGGTGATTAGACGTAATATGACACAAGTGCAATTTACTGAGGACATGACTTAGATAAGGGTTGTGGAAGACATGAATTAGGGTAGAAAGGTAGTAGGTAGTCGAGCGTAGTTATACTTACGCTTACAAACTGATAGTATAGTGTTTTTATTTCAAGTCTACTTCACCTATCATACTAATAGGCGCAGTATTACTTAATAGGTCCTCGTAATTTGATTGGTGCTGCTATTATGTGTTCTTTAGTATACTTTATTTATCTAATTTACATGCGGTAGTTAATGCTTCCTTTTTCAAAACAAGAAACTCCATTAATAAAAGAAAGACAATAGGACTCCTCTCAATAACCGAGGGCCCACTTCCCTATATGCGCTTAGGGAATGGGAAAAGCTCGATTCTCATAGATTAGACAATACACATGTGCAAACAATGCCCTATCATGACTTAATCGCTTTTGATACCAACATTTTCATACTGCTTTAAATTTCTTATTTGGGTCGAACTGTTTCTCGTCTTGCTTTTCTTTGATCGATGTGCTCATGCTTATGCTTTGTGTTGAGCCGAGGGTCTCTAAAAACAGCCGCTCTACCTATCAAGGTAGAGGTAAGGTCTGCGTATACTCAACCCTCTCCAAACCCCACGTTGTGGGATTTTACTGGGTATATTATTGTATACTTCAATGCGTACAATCTCTAAAAGTTTGATCCTTTCAGCCAGGGACCGCTCACTGAAAACAACGGAAATTGCATATCACCATATATTTTCTATTAGACAATCATGAACAAAACCAGGTATGCAAAAATCCCCACCTAGAAAGGTTGGGGCTGGCTTGTCCCATTTTCCTTTTCTCCACACAAGCTAATATAATACTACCCAAATTTATGAAGAGTTTTGCCTTTCCTCAATCAGTCGGTCCTGGTAATGAAGAAAGTGCCTGTAATTTCTGTCTTTGTCCAAATCCTGCATCAGCGCCAACGACGAAAGAGAGTTCAACACACAAATTTCAAGAGGAAAAGATAAGGTCTGCATAGATGACCTTCCCTCCAGGAATTGATTATGCCAAGCTGAGTTATCCACGGACTCCAGTCAATTCAATATCAAACACCAACCATGAGTTTGGTGGGATATTCTCCCCAGCTCCCTGACTCCCGTAGCTTCAAGAACAGAAATAACAAGAACTAATCAAAATCAGAAAAGGAAATTACATGTGTCAGTGTGTGCACCCAGTAGCAGAACCAAGATTTTGGAGGGAGCAACTTATCTTGGGTAAGTAATAAAGGAAAAGCTTTCATAAAAAAAAAATATTGATGGGAAGCAGGGAGAGGAATTTAGTGATTTCAAATATATTCAGAAGCTGAATATATGCAGCATACCCCATTGATGGTGGGACTGTGAGCCTTCTTTTATCACCCACACGCATACCTGTTATGGAAGACATAATATTACATTAACAGCTGCAGCTGCGAAAGAAAAGAATTAAATAAGAAAGGAGAAATCAAATCTACTCATAGCGTCTTTACCATCAAGACCAAGGTTCCATCCCTCGATGACGTCTTTATCGCCTTCAAACAATAAAAAGGAAAATCAGAGTTTAACAAAAGTCCATCAAAACGAAATAAATTCTTCTAAGAGTCCTGTGAATACCTAGCCGAAATTTATATGGAGATTTTCCAATATTTGTGTAAAAAATCTGCCCATTCTGCTTTAGCCTGCCAGTGTAATGAACTTTGATCTGTGCAGCAGTCCATTCAACAGAAAATGTTAAGACTATTCTATCTGAGGTACGGTCGTCTAAATTCATAGTTTGAGATATCTATAAATTCTCAACTAATTACCTTCTTTCCTGGAGCAGCCAATTTTCCATCAGGTTCACCCACTGCGAGCTCTTCAATGGTCAACCCGTTAGACAAGGTCCTTAGTACAGTAGACTTGACCTTCAGACTCTTGTCCTCAACATCCAGGGATTGTCTATTCATTTCATTCTCTTGCAGAACAGGAAGATCCATGTTAACCATACAGTCCTCCTGAGATTTGGTCTTCTTTTTCTTCTTCTTTTTAAGTTTCTTATCCAATTGGTATCCGTCAGCTACTGAGTCAGACTTTCCATCTACACTACTGCATGCATGAATGGTCAAAATATTATAACCAAATATAGTCCCTAAAACAATTTCTAGAAGGAGGCTTTGGTACGCAATCTTGCATAGGGAATGCAGGTAGAAAGGCAAGGGCATGATGTCAGAGTATGTATATCAGAATTGGTAATAATGATATATATTTACTAGTTCAAAGCAGATTCAGTTTTTCCAACCTATTTTCCCTCAACAAAAACAAGATCTTTGATAAAGGTAGGGTGCCTATTTTGGGAGTAGGCAGGATCGGGATTTGGTGCAGTTCTGGAGGAAACGACGCTGCTAATTAAACCTTAAAAACTCACTTATTGATGGTCACTTTTTGATCTTCTTCATCTACTGCAATTGCAATTGAATCCTCACCCAGGTGACCAGCTTTTAGAGGATATTGTTTCAGTTGATCCTCTTCAAGAATGATATCATGTTTTGTATCATGGCTTGCAACAGATTTGGCTTCCACAGACTGTTTTCTTTTCTTTGATTTTGGAACACGCTTAGAATCCTCTTCTGCAGGAGGTTCCAGAGTATCAGGTTGGCCGTCTTTCCTGCCAGAACACGTAGCTTGAAAAAAGTTAGAAGGGTAATGAGGTGTAAAAGAAACCTACTTAGAAAAACTCTATCAGTAAATAGGTGGTGGACAAACCAGCAATCCAAATATGTGTAGCACAAAAAGAGAACATTTACATTCAAAAACAAAACATCTTACATATCAAATGTCATTTTCAACCCAGCATCCACCAAATTTGCTTTATCCTCTTTGTTGTCCTTCCTATCTCTGCTAGTATCTGCTTCAAGAAGTTTACTACCATTGCCCTCAGACCGTTTCCTCTTCTTCTTTGAGTTAATGCTGTTTTCATGTCTGTGTTCAATAAGATGGAGCAAAATAAGCAGGGAGAAGGTTAGACCCTTTGCTAGAGGCAAGGAATGAAACGGTGTCCCCTTGAATGGACAAAATAAAGGAGAACATTTCACATGTATGCATGCCCATAAAGCAGAGAGGATAACATGCACTTGTAACTTATAAGGAATAGTTTCTAGTCATTTTTCCTTTTCAGGATCACTCAAGACTTAATTCTTAGTTTACTCTGGTAAACAATCATGAACTGGCAACAGGTCCACATGCCAACATTGGGTATAAGAAAAGAATAATTTAACAAAATTACGAGTAACAAAATTCTTCAAGCTAACACCCAAGGTATGTGGCTCATTATGAAATGATTCGATGTAAAATTTTGTTCGTAAGATCGGGTACTTGTATGATCACAGAACAATTATACATTGAAAACTTTAAGCAGGGTTTAGTGGGGTTCATGGAAAAATGTAGATCTGAGAAAAGGTGGTTTTCAACGAAGAAAATCCTATCATACTAGATCCCCTTAGTTCCTTTTAAAGCTTATGAACATCCAAGACCAAAATGTTACTGCAATCACAGAAATCAGTAGTTGCTTATGTGTGACTTACTTTGCTTTTTCAGATTCCACTGTGCCACCATTTTCTGTCCTATGAGGAACCTCATCACTTAGCATGTCATTCTTTTGATTATCTTCTGATGCTTTAGCCTTCACATCTTCTTTCTTCTTAAGTGCAGATAACAGCCAATTATCTTCATCTTCGCTTTCCTGCACTATATCCTCATCTTCGGAATCACTTTCTTGGTACTTCTTCCTAAGCTTTTTCTGGCCGCCATTATTGTTGTGAAGCTTATTGTCTGACAGGTTCTCATCATCTTCTTGAACTGAAAATGCCAAAAAGACTATTAGAAGAATAGAAGTTTGGAATGAAAAATGATAAGAGAAACTTGGATCCAAGGGTGTGGTGTAGCCATCGATGAAGGAGACCAGAGGCCGAATCCTAGTAGGGGCAAAGAAATCTAGGTGATTCTTTTCTATCTTCCCAACCTTGGTAGACAAAGTTACCCGGTACCTGTACTAGTGGGAAGATGTGGGTACTTAGTGGACCATTATTAGAAAAATAATAATAATAATAACATTGAAAAGAGAATCTCATACAAGAAGTATCATTTGTATCAAAATACTACCAGCTATTGCTGATTTGGAGGGAGAGAGAGGGGATTAGCAATCTGCCGACTGCCTTCCAATCCCTCTTTTAGTTTGTCTAAAGCAAAGAGATATCCTACTGGACTATATACCCCGCACTCAAGGTGATAAGCAGAAAAAAAGGACAGGTGCAGAACTCATAATCAAATGTAATAGACAATTGATAGCTTCTTGCATGATCACATGGAGTTAAAAGATACCTCCGCTGCTTGAAGCAGGTGAAGGTGGGGCTATTTCTGGTTCACCATCGTTGATAAAGCTATCATCATACTTGTCATCATCACTGTCGTGGCAGGATTCCCTTGTTTCGGATTCTACAATATCCTCTCCATATGACTCTGTATCACTGTTTACATTTGCTCGCCGACTATTTTCCACATAGTAACCACTCAGATAAACAGTTCTTGGACCAAGAACAGAAAAAACCACATCCTCTGCCTCCTCAAACTCTAAATCCAAATGGCATGACTCTGTCTTGTTAGGTAACAAAGCACAGAGGAAAACAGGAGTCTTGTTTCCCACATTACACTGTACCAAACTTCTAGTTTCAGCATTGCCAATTCCCAATGTTGCCTAAAAGGCCACAACATGCAGAACAAGGAGCTAAAAGTGGTTAATCTCCAGGGTATCCTCAATAAGAAATGAATACACATCACATGTAGAATCGAGTATGACCAAATGAAAACGTAATCTTGATTTTGAGCTTCTTTTACATTTTCCCCCTTCCTTTTCATCTTTTTGCTTTGTTATCTGAACTTGAAACTACTCATTTGGTCATTCCATTTCATTTTATATGACAATACTTGACTAGACATAAAGTTAACTTAGTATTAATTCGACGTATATATTATATTAGTGAGAGTGAAAGAATGGATTAAACCGGTGTTTGAAAAATTAGTTTGATAGGGATAACATTACATCAAAGTTTAAGTTGTACACAAATTGAATGATCCCAAACAATTTGAACGTCCCAAAATGGAAACATTTCTGGTTTTCATATGAATTGGGACATGGAGTACATAAACTTGAGATTATATTAGTTTAAATCTTAAAACCTATACGACATGGATTTTAAACTCACTTTACTTGAAAATCAAGTGAAATTTATACACCAATTTCTAATTTATCTAAACATTGAAAATAGGAGATTACATTCTCATATAAAATATAAATAAATCACCTGGGAAATTCGGAGTCTTCCTCTCGCATTATCGAAAGAATGAGTGACTGGCTTTCCAGCTTTCACTTCAATACCTACAAAAAAAAATTAAATGCTCTAGTGTTAATAACAGATTAACAGTAATGATCGATCAAAGAATAATTAGAAAACAGTTAGGAAAATATTACCCCAAAATGCCATTGGTTCAGCTTGGCGGTGGTTGAACCCTAGGCGGAGCGGAGCGGAATGAATGTTAAACTTTGTTTCTTCTCAAACCCTAAGGTATTTATAGGTGTGAGTTCCGCGGGAGTTCGTTTCTTGCTTTTCTTAGCGCGCCCACCTTTTAATATTCCACTCTATTTATTTATGAATTTAAATTCTATGAAGAGACGCTTAATATTTATGGAATTATATATGAGTTTTTTTTAATAAAAAGTTGTAAACTCTAATTTGTATAATAAGTTAAGATAACTCTTAAGTGATATGATTCTATAAATATTTTTATAACGTCGATACATGAAACTCAAAAAACTGCAAAATAATGTTCACCTTATTATTATGGAGGTAGCTAGAAAAGTGACAGGGGTCTCGCGGCGTATGCGAAATTGGTAGCTTGGGGGAAGTAGTGGGGATGCGACCGGTATGTGGTATAGGACGATCGGTATGTGCGATAGGACGATCAGTTACATTCGGGAGGTAGCTAGAGAAGTGTTAGGGGCCTCGCGGGGTAACCGTGGTGGACATCCAGGGGACTGATGATAGAATGGTAAAGTCTAAGAGAAGGTGGAAGCGAAGAAAGCGGCATATGCGAATGGTAAAAAACAAGGATGAGGTGGAGAAGTGGACGAATAAGGGAACTGTATAAGATGGCGATGAAAGAGGCAAAGCTAGCGGTTACGACGGTGAAAACGATAGCTTTTGAACGCATGTATGTGGAATTAGAGGAGAAATATGGGGATAAGAAGTTGTATGGACTAGCCAAGACAAGGGAGATGAGGGCTCATGACTTGGATCACGCAAGGTACATCAAGGATGAGGACGACAAAGTACTGGCGGAGGAATCGCATATTAGGCGGATGTGGCACTCTTACTTCCATAAACTCTTGAACGAAAAAGGAGATGGAGACATTGTGATGGGAGATCTGGAGCATTCTAGTAGATACCGGGATTTTGGGTATTGTAGAAGCATTAAGGTCGATGAGGTTAAGGGTGTTGTTCGCAGGATGCGCAGGGGATGAGTGACTGGGCCTGATGAGATCCCAGTTGAATTTTGGAAGAGCGCATACAAGACATGTTTGGAGTGGCTAACTGAGTTGTTTAACATCATTTTTAAGACGGCAATAATGCCCAAAATGATTCCTTTGTACAAAAATAAACGTGATATACATAGTTGCAACAACTATAGGGGTATCAAGCTGTTGAGCCACACTATAAAAGTTTGGAAAAGGGTTGTAGAGATGAGGGTGAGGAGATGTGTGTCTATTTCCGAGAACCAGTTTGGATTCATGTCGGGGCGTTCGACTACTAAAGTCATTCATCTTATTAGGAGTTTGGTGGAGCAATATAGAGAGAGGAAGAGAGACTTACATATGATTTTCATCGACCTCAAGAACGCATACGACAAAGTCCGTAGGGAGGTTCTATGGAGATATTTAGAGGTTAGAGGTGTACGAATGGTGTATACTAGGGCGATCAAGTATATGTATGATAAAGCCAAGACTATAGTATGGATAGTAGGAAGAGACTCTGAGCACTTCCCAGTGATGATGGGGTTGCACCAAGGATCAACTATTAGCTCATTTCTATTTGCCTTGGTGATGGATGGACTGACGCGACAAATCCAATGGGAGGTACCATAGTGTATGTTGTTCGTATACGACATAGTCCTGATTGATGAGATTCGCAACGGAGTGAACGCCAAGCTGGAGGTTTGGAGACAAACTCTGGAGTCTAAAGGGTTCAGGTTGAGTAGGACCAAGACAGAATATTTGGAGTGCAAGTTCAACAACGGGAGTGACCCTAAGACAGGTGTGGAGGTGAGGTTTGGTACTCAGGTCATTCCAAGGAAAGAAAGCTTCAAGTACCTAGGGGATATTATCCAAGGAAATGGAGAGATTGATGATGATGTCACACATCGTATTGGGCAGGGTAGATGAAATGGAGGCTCGCATATGGAGTTTGGTGCGACAAAAAAGTGCCACAAAAACTTAAAGACAAGTTCTATAGGGTGGTTAGACTGACAAGTTGTATGGGGCGGAGTGTTGGCCAATCAAGACTTTGCACATACAAAAATATGAAAGTTGCAGAGATGAGGATGCTGAGATGGATGTGTGGGCATACAAGGAGAGATAATATTAGAAATTATGATATACGGTACAAAGTGGGAGTGGCCTCGGTGGAGGATAAGATGCGGGAATCGGGGTTGAGATGGCTCGGGTATGTGCAAAGAAGAGACACAGATGCCCCAATGCGGAGGTGTGAGAGGTTGGCTATGGACGTGTTCATGAGGGGGATAGGTAGACCGAAGAAGTATTGGGGAGATGTGATTAGACGTGATATGGTGCATGTGAAACTTAATGAGGACATGACCTTAGATAGGGGGTTGTGGAGGACAAATATTAGGGTAGAATGGTAGTAGGTAGTCGAGCGTAGTCCTACTTACGCTTTCAAAATGATAATTGTAGTGTTATTATTGTAGGCCCGATTAGTCTATCACACTTATAGACACAATATTGCTTTATAGTCCCATGTAGTTTGATTTATGTTGTTATGTGTTATTTAGTGTACTTTGTTTATCTTATTTAGCCGCGTTAACTATTGCTTCCTTTTGTTAGAATGTGCTAACACGGTGTATTCGATTTTGTTATCAGCATGTTCATAGTCATACTGCTTTAATTTATTGTATGAGTCTGACCATTTCTCTTACTTTTATTTGCTTGTGATTATGCTTTTGTCTTGAGCCGAGGGTCTTTCGAAAACAACCGATCTACCTACCAAGATAGAGGTAAGACATGCATACACTCTACACTTTCTGGACCCCACGTTGTGGGATTGCAGTAGGTATGCTATTGTTCACATCCTAAATAAAAAGTAAATTACACTAAATACTAATATATATGGCTATGCGGCGAATATACGTTTTATATTTTAAAATTGAACACTTAGATACCTTTGTTCGTATAAAATTTTCATTTTTTATAAAAAATATATTTTAACATAGTATTCGGCTATAAATTGGATTAACTTTTTGAAAGAGAAAAAATTGAAAATGAGTTCAAAGTTTAGAAAGTGGTTTTGATCGGCTTTTCAAATGATTTTTTGTACCCACAAAATTTTACTAATTTTTTCAAGTGAAATTCATATTCATTCTGAAATTCCATTTTTTCGAAATCCTTTCTTCAACTTTTTCTGAAATTCCATTTTCCCCCATAAGTAACACATTTTTTATGTTCAAACGCCTATTTAATATGCTATGAAGATCCTACACAAATATAATTAAGTTACCATTATTTAAAAAAATATTAAGAATTTCCAAGATATAAATCATACATAATGTTCAACTACTTAAGTAAATAAACAAAGTAAAATAAAAATGAGAAATACAAATAGATTATATATTTACAGTACTAATAACTGATACATCTTATTAAATATTTTATGTTTATTTCCTACTTAAGAGCTTTTAAGGATACATAATTAAAAATATATTTATAATATTTTTTACTTAAAGACATGAATACATTTTTTTAACAAATATATATCCTCATTCTTAAGTTTCATAAAAGTAATTACATATGAACTTATTGTTTGAGATTGCAATTTACCCGCTAGTAATTATATTTTAATATACATATTTTTTTTTAAAATATACTTAGTTAGATATATATCTTATGTTTTAAAATTACAAAAAATATTATTATAAGTACTGAATGTGAAATGTTTAATCTTAAAAATACCGAAGTGTATTTACAAAACGTCTTCCACCTCCTCTACGAATTTAGATGTATAGCAGAGAGCAAAACCAGTTAAATAAATTTGGCGAAAGTGAATAGGAATGAAGATTAATCCACCAAAGTTATTGCAAATTAGCAAATCCTATCTTAAACTAATCAAAGGTGACAATATGCCAAGGTAACTATTTTCGAAGGTTGTTTGGTACACATTTTTCTCACACTGAAACTCCAACTACCAACTCCATTATTGATGCTTCATCAGCTGTTCCCATCTCAGCTTCATCCATGGAATTCGATAACTCCCATGTAGGTTTTCTTTCTTACTCTCTCTTTTCACACACACCCACCAAAAACACACAGTTGGAAGGAGCAAACTTTGAGTTGAACAAGAAAATGAAAGCTCACCTTTTTGTGTACTACTCCCTTGTGCTATTTATGTCGCACAGTTCAGATTTCGAGAGTCAAGCAGTTTAATTTTGACTGTGAATTCGGACATGGAATCTTCAAGTTTTGTAAAATAAAATCATATTTGGAAACTAAGAAAATACTATAAATCACAATTTAAAATATTTAAAAGATAAGAGTATATGGAAAAATTACGGTCAAAGAAGGACTTGTTTGAATCTTGAAATTCGAAAGATGCCACGTAAATTGGGACACAATGAGTAATAAATTTGAATTTCAATGCATTTTGGCAGAAGAAGGCTACTGATTCAACATGGGTTTCAAAGATAGTAATGTATTCTTTCTGGCAAAGTTCATGTTCTTGGAGAGTTCGCTTCGCCTTAAATCTCAAAGGTCTATTCTTGGTTATTCCCCAGCTACCAAGATTGAATTTTTGTTCAGTATGTTCTTTTGGTTTTTCAATTGAGGAACTGTTTGATTGCTAACTTTGTGTTTTTGTTTTTGGGGTTCACAGGGCTTTTTTATGAATATAGAGCAGTCAACCTAGACAAAGGAGAACAGTTCACTTCAGGTATGATGTTTGATTTTTTTGCTAATCATTCAGCTGTATGGATAATGGAATTCAGAAGTACCCTAGAAATTACTATATGTAGTGGATAACTCCAGGTCTCCAGCCAAGAAAGCTATTCTTTGTAGTGCGCCCGGAATGTCTTTGCAGATGCTTAAATCGCGATAATCATGTCTAAGAGAGTCTGAGGATTGACTAATCTTTCTCCTGTGATAATTAGCTAGTATCTGCGTAACTAGACATAGAAATAGTAGCAGCGGCTACATTTTGTTAGAATAAGAACATTAGTAGATGTGATTGATGGTTCAACTTCATGGCTCTTCCTAGTCTATGTAAGCCCTTTAGGTGAAGCTTTTGCTAATAGCTCAGAATTACTTATAAACAAAAAGCTTATAGCTCTTATTATTGTAGTGAGGAACAGAAGTAAGACCATTTCAATAAAAAATATGAATAGCCATTTGACAGTTTTGGTAATTGATAAGTTATAACACTAGTAGCTTATACCTCATGATTGTTATAACTACGGGCAGAACTAGCAACTATTTCCTTGAAAAGTAAGAATAAGTCGTTTGACTGTTTTGCAACTCATAAGGTTAGCTTATGTACGTTTCAGAACCAATAATCTGAAAAAGTATATCTTAAAATACTTGTTAATTGCTCTATACGGAAGGCTTTAGTATAACACACAGATGTGTAGCTGTGAAATGGCCCTTTGCTTCTTTAGTCTGCTTACTACAGAGAGCTTCTCGTGGCAGGCTACCCAATGGATGACGGAATATCTGAATTTTGAGTACCAATCAGTTACAAGGGGAATAGATCTAACTTCATACAAATGTCCAGCTTTAGACTAACAAATTCAGGTCCATCCCTAAGATTTCTCATTTCCCTTGGCATTTCCTTTTGACTTTTCCAACTTCACACGGCGGTAGTCTTATTGGCCAGTGATATAGTAGAAAAGGCTACGCATAATAGCATATCTGTAACTTAGGCCTTAGGTGACTGTTTCATGTTTATTACGCTAATAGGCCATGAGAGATCAGACCAGAAAGAAGTGGCTCTTCCATCAAGCTGTCAAATGGAAACTTGAACAGCAGTCCCATATTCAGTGTGAGTGATCAGAAAAAAGAAGAAAAGAGAATAGTCTCATTATCAGTGGGTTCTACAACCCCAGGAACCTTCATGAGGTTGGAAGTTCTTTATTAACCGGTACCAAAATAAGATCTCATATTCCCCATCTTTATCCAGAGAGTATCCTTTTTGCAACATATCTTCCAAATTATCTTAAAATAGCAGCTGTTTTCAAGTCCTGATGTCTACTTTTGTAGCTCAAACTACCCTCCTCTCCAAGATAGCATAGATTCGTCCAATTGTACTTTTCTCTGATATGATTAAGATCACCCCTCTCCACGGCAATATATGCCCATTTAATCACACAGTTTCTTTGGTAAGGATGCCCGACCAGTAGCCTTGTATGCAAAGAAATAGCATTTTATTAGTTGATAACTTCCAGTATGCTTAGCTCTCTGGTTTTAACGAACCAACATGCTATTAACCTTAAGCACAACCAGGAGAGCAATTTACTTACCTTAGATAGCAACCACAACTTCAATCCAAGCCTTCCATAGCTTGCAACCACCCTTACTTGCATTACCACACCATAGAGACACTTCTTGGTAGTTTATAAGACCTTCAAGGTTGAATTTGAGTTGATACACTTTGGAGCTGCCTTTGGACCTTAAGGATATGTTAGGAATGTCTTAGAGGAGCTCAAGGACAGGTTTGGGTCGAGAAATGACCAGAAATGAAGCCTCCATCCAATTTATAACAACTTAAGTCAGCCACCGCCTCAGGTCTGCGGCACAACCTGCGAATCGCAGACACTGTCTGTGTTTTGCAGATCATGTCGCAGGTATGCCCTCAACCTTCAGTTTTTCCTGTCTCAGTCTGCAACTCATCTGCGATTCACAGACATGGTCTGCGATTCTCAGAGTGCTCCGGACGATGACATTTTGCCGAACTTTCGTCGAAACTTACTTCCGTCGATCCGATTAGTCTTAAACCTTCCCCAAACTTACTCAACACTTCCGTAAACCTTCATTAGTCCCTTGGAGGGATCTTACCATCTCCTCGGCTAACATTACGATGACGACGACGTACGAAAACATGGGGTGTAACAGTAATCGGAAGTCTTACTATGGGAAATCCGTAACGTTGTGTAGTCAGGTAGCCTCAGCTTGATTAAGCATAGGTATACATGCGCAAGCTCTTGCCATGTTTGGATAGGATAAAGAGTCAAAGCAGACAAACTTATCCAGAAAAAAAAAAGGAGACGAAACATAGATGTGTCTACTTAATGATATGAGAGGATATTCTCTCTTGATTGAGCTAGGAAAAGCAAGTTTCTACTTCAGATTTGTACAGCTTAAGATTGTGATACCAGCTTCTGCTATCCAATTATGAGAAGTGTGATAAAGTTCTGTTTCAATTTACTTTTTCCCTAATACGAGCATAAAGACAATCTTCCTTCACGACCAGTGGTTCACTAGCATAGTTTCTGAACTTGGGCAATGCTTCCAGAATGGAATACTGGTCCTGGTGGTACATGCAGTATTTTTTTTTTTGCACCCTATTTCTGACTAATATCATATGCAGAATTTGATAAATTAAATCCTCTTCATTATGTTCATGTGTTGGTTGATGGCGATGTGGTCATTTCGGACTCCTACGCTATTTTACTGCTAGGTTCTTATATGTGCTAATAAGATCTCTTAAGCTCATATCATCTTTTTTTATTCCTAATCCTGACACCACCAGCCGTGTGCTAATCTCTTTGTTGTTTGGCTAGTATTTAGAAGAGAAGTATCATCAGAGACCCCTGTTGCCGGTTGAACCTCAATTAAGAGCTCTCAATCTTCAGGTTAGATCTAAGTGCCTGTAAATCCTTCACTCAGGAAGTCCTTAAAGGGAATTAATAAATGTTGCTCAAACTCTCCAAAAATGTTGTTGTACCCGTGTCGGATCCTACACTACTTTTGGAGGATCCAACATACACCCGTCCACATTTTTGAAGAGCATGAGCAACAAATGCATTATGAAGTAATCAGGAAAAATAGTCCCTAAAGGGCTTGTGGAGGAAGGGCCTATTGTGTTGCATGTGTCTGTTCATTATCTTGAGTCCATAAGGGCAAGTTATCTCGGAGAAGGGTGATATATATTATCTCCAGAATTAAGGCTGATGAACATTGACTTGTGGAAAATGTTCGCACCAATATGTGTTACGAAGCAAGGTTGGTTGCAACTAGGATAAAAAATGTGCACCCCCTTTTTTTTTTTTCTCTGCAGGCAGCAAGTATTGTCAGCTCTAATATGCAGCCACTTCATATGTTGTCAGTGCTGTTATTTCTCTGGCTCCAGCAGTTCCCTTTTATGCTCTTTTAAGTGTTCAAGGAAGTTCTTTTGTCAGGCAAATAATAGTTGTCGGTCATTTTTCAGAGATACATGGAGGAAAGTGTTGGTCCCGAAGAGAAACAATTATGGGCAAAATTTCACATACAAAAAGGTTTTAGAGGTAAGTTTCTTTGAAATTTTCCCATTGATTGTTTTGATGTAAGTATGTCCTTTGCTTTTTTCCTATCCTTCTCCTAACATTTATCTGCTACTTCATGATAGCTTCAAGGAACTATATCATTCCTCTCTCCATTCTCAAAGACTTTTTTGTATTTTGAGGTTTTATCAAGGATTTTATGGAATAATCTCTTTCTTGCTGAAGTTTTAAAATTTGAAACTACCATCAGTTTTTTAAGACAAGAAGGTAAAAATGGGAAATTATGTAAAGCCAAGCAGCCTATCCTTGCTTGTGTATCCATTGCAGGAAAGGTACTCGTGTGGATTACCTTTTATGCATGTTCTATTTACCATACTCACTTAGTTCACATGAGAAAACAAGCACCAATAAAGCCTTCAAGTTAGTTTGATGCTTGAGCTTTGAGCTATTTTTGGTACATAAGAATGTTCACTTGTGTACTTATTGAAACTCTTGTTCCAATTTAAGTGACATAGTTTCACTGGATTGGTTATCAAGGAGTTAGTTTGTCTTACATATTTTATATGTAGGCGAGTAGTTTTGGGCTTGTAACTAGAACTTGTACAATAGGGAAAGCATCAGATGAGCAGGATTTCAATTTTCTATTTCTTAAAATTTTAAAACATGATTCCCTGTAACTATTTGAATATGGTTAGTTGTACATGTGGTTCAAAAATTTTGGAAATTCAATTGAACATTTATTTGATTTATTTATCATAAAGGGTATCGCGGATATCGATAGAGGCAATATTCACCTTAATTGGTGATCAATTTGATTTTTTCACGAGTCAAAAGAATAAAATCGGTTCTGGATTGGATAAGAGAAGGATCTGTTTCAGTCTAACAGTGTTCAATATCCTTATTTGCTTAAGCGTCTGGTTTTTAATTAGACAAGATGTATCCTCTTGATTCTATAGATCTTAAGATTAAGAATGTGGCAAGTGGTAACTAGGACTGCTTGTGTTGCCTGATTTAGGGGATTTTGTTTCCTTCAGTAATCTTCTTCAACCTCTTGTTTAACTGATTCTGAAGGATTTCTTTTTGTTTCGGAGAAGCTCTTGAGAAATTGCTGTCAGGATCTACTGGAAAGTATGCTACAGGAAAAGAAGTATATATGGTATTTTGTCCAACACTTTCTATGCTTTCTTGATAGCATTGTTTTATTGTGCACCTGAATTCCTCGAGCTCCTATAAATGAATTGGAAATTAGTAGAGATAATATCTATTAAAAGTTGCCAGCTTCAAAAAAAAAATTCCAATTGTTAAGAAATATTTTTGTTTTTACGACGACATATTTTTGTGTGCATGCAAGGAAACTGGAAATATCAAATACGTGAGATCAGGGTATTATTTTGTTTTGCTGAAAATAGAAATCACAACAACAGTTAAACGATAATATTTTATGATGTTATTCCTAAATGATCTCGGAGCTGATATAACAAGGTGGCAATTGCAGGCTGATGTGTTTTTGGCCCCTCAAATTGCAGTGGCTACTAAAAGGTTCAACATTGACATGGTAAGTTTTGGTGGTGTTTTGTGAATATGGTGACAACTAAATTTGCTATTAAATGGATTTGAGTCATTTTCTGGCTGCAAGATGATTACCCAGTACTAGTTCAAGACTCTACTTAGTTCCTTTCTCCTCTCTGCATTGGATTTCAGTGCAAACAAACCTCATTGTCCTTAGCTGCAAACGAACCAAGTTGAATATATCTCTGAAGGTCCAAACTTGCTTAGCCATATTATATTAGCCATGCTGGGCTGCACTCGTTTGATAAACAAGTCAACTTCTATCTTGAACTCTAACTCAATTAATTCCCAAGCTCGAGCTTGACACAACTTATTTGTCTAAATGCGGCCAAACTTGAGCTCGTTTGTGAACTTAGTTGACATGAAGCTTGGCTCTGAATCATCAAGCCCACCAAAAATAAGCTATAGTATATCCAAATCATTTACCAAAAACATTTTACGTCACACTAAAAACATTTGTAAATCCTCGTGTGATTGCAGCTTCTGAAACACTGCTTTCTTTCCTGTCCACTCATTGAATATTTGAATCTAACCAATGTATTCCTCTACTTTTTTTTCCTGCCCCACCCCCTTCTTCCATCCTTTCCCCCCTAACTTCTGAAGAAAAAACAAAACAAAAATTGATTAGTCAGTCAGCAAGTAGGTTGTCTGGAGATATTTTCTACTACCATTTAATGAGCATATCTACCAAAACTTGACTGCATTTTCGATTTACAGTCTTTAATTTTTGTTTTCTGTTTTCGTTCTTTTTGGAACAGACCTCTAGTATTCCTTGATTTGATCTAAATGAGATCCACTAATGCACCTGATTTCTATGTGCAGTCCGAGTTTCCCACGTTAAGAAAGATATATGATTCCTGTAAGGCGCTACCAGAATTCCAAGCTTCTTTGCCAGAACGACAGCCTGATGCTGCTCTGTGAGCCTTATATGCTTAATGCACAGTTGCAAGAAAATGTAAAACCGTAGGTTATTTTTAATATGATGTAAGATATTTCCACTTTTCTAATGAAATTCCTTGAGCCTATGCTCTATCAAAACAACCTCTCTACCTCCCAAGGTTGGGGTAAGGTTGGTACACACTACCCTCCTCAGACCCCACTTTGTGTGATTTCACCGGGTATGTTGTTGTTGTTGTACTTTTCTAATGAAATATTATGAAAGAAAAGATTGTTGACGGATCTTTAAATAGGAAAATTTTGTATTATGATAATTACTAAGAAGTGTTATTCAGTTTTTTTATGTGATGTATAAGAAATTCAATTAAATATATTTGAAGAATTTATTATTGTAGATTTGGTTTCGGGGTTGGAAAGGGAGCCTTGTCGTAACTGGTAAAGTTGTTGCTATGTGATCAAGAGGTCACGGGTTCGAGCCATGGAAACAGTCTCTTGCATAAATATAGGGTAAGACTGCGTACAATATACCCTTGTAGTCCGACCCTTCACTGGACACCTTGCATAGCGGGAGCATAGTACATCGGGCTACCCTTGGTTCAGGGGTTGATTTTTAAATCAAAATGGTTTTCTTTTCATGAATTGAACACCATCAATGTATAAACTGATGCCTAGTACCTCAATTCAGATTCACATGTTCTTAAATAGGTGATGAAAACACCTTCATTTCTGGCATACTATAGATGTGTTCTTATTTTTTTATATCTCTTCGGATGAAAATGAAAATATACACGTGCGCAAAGAATCTTTTTCCTTTTGTAATTACCTAATTTTATTCTTATAAATATCATTGGTCTTGTCATTTCTTCTCCTATCTCTATCAAGACATCAACATGGACAAATTGGTGTCCTCTATTTATGATTGCCCTGTTCAATGTAAAGTAATATGTTCATTGATATTTATTGATGAATGATTTACAATATATATAAGGTTATAAGAATATTTACTTTGATACAAACTAGGTAAATAATTAACTCTTTTGCGAACGAAATGAATATCCATCTCAATGTGTTTAGTACGCTGATGTTGGACGAGATTGTCGAAAAGATATATTGCACTAATATTATCACATTAGACCAGTGTTGCCTTTTGAATCGGGCAGTGAAGCTCAAGTAGAAGGTTACGGATCTAACAAGACTCAGAGATGACATTGGCGACACCTCTATACTCTACTTCTGCACTAGATAAGGATAGTGTATGTTGCCTTTTGGAAGACCAATGCAATAGGTTATCTCCGAGGAAAACGCAATAACCAGACGTGGAGCGTCATGTGTCAGGACATCCACCCTAGTCAACATCAGAATAAGCAGTGAGACTAATAAGCGAAGATTTGTATAGATGTAATCCGAAGTGAAGTGTACCTTGGATGTATCGTAAAATATGTTTGAGGGCATGCATGTGTGCTTTCGTCGGACTGTGCCTGTGCAAGCAGATTTGTTGAACGACATAGGATATGTCTGGTCTCGTGAATGTGAGCTATTGCAGGGCCCCAGTCGGGCTACGATAGTGAGTCGGGTCCGAATATGAATGGTCAGAATCAGCACTGAGCTTGGAATTGGTGTCTACAGGCGTGTGAGATGGTTTGCAATATGTCATGTCTGTACGGTCAAGGATATCTTTGGCATTCTTCTTCTGACATAGAAATAAGCAGCCAGAATGTCGAGTGATAGAAATGCCCAAGAAATAACTCAAGGCCTCCAGATCTTTCATAGCAAACTCAGAGGAAATGAGAGACATAATGGACCGGCGGAGAGCATAAGATGATGTGGTGAGGATGATGTCATCAACATATAATAATAGGTAAGTCATGTTTGTACCTTTGTTGTAGATGAACATGGAATGATCAAATCTGCTATGTGAAAAATCGATAGAGGAGACATAATCGGCGAATCGCTGGTACCATGCTCGAGGAGCATGTTTCAGTCCATAGAGCAATTTCCGCAATAGACACACATAATCTGGATGAATAGGATCCCTAAAACTCATAGACTGATGCATATATACCATTTCATGAAGATCCCCATGTAAGAAGACATTCTTGACATCAAACTGATGAATGAACCAAGATTTGGATATGGCAATGTTGAGGACGGTCCGGATGGTTGCGGGCTTTACGACCGGGCTGAACGTTTCATCACAGTCCACTCCCACCTGTTGAGACATACCATCACCTACAAAATTAGCCATGTACCTCTCAAAAGAACCATCAAATTTCCTTTTGTCTAAAAATCCACATAGAACGAATAATGTTTACATCAGGTGGATGGGGTACTAGGTCCCACGTCTTATTATCAATAAGAGCATTATATTCGTCAATCATTGCGGCTTTCCAATTAGGGTCAGACAAGGCATCACTCGGGTTACGAGGGACATGGAAAGGGACAACTGAAATGGAAAGGTTAAATAACCGTTTAGGTTTATGAATTCCGTGCATGAAACAAGTTTCCATGGTCCGAGAGTGTGTCTCGGGATGCGGGACGGGAGATGGGTTTGCTGCGGGACTGTCGGGAAGAGTAGCAAGGGCATAGGTGATGGTACTTGTTGGCTGAACCTCAGTTTGTCGAGAGGTGGCTGCGGAATCACCTATGGCGGGCTATTTCGGGCCACCGTCGGCAGAACCAGGTAAACAACTAGTCCCGGATTGGCCGAGGTGGTGGCAGGTGCAGGGGTCTAGGACGGCGAATTATGTAAATGATGAATTAGAAAAGGGGTTAGGCCATCATCTAGGAAGTCGTAGGAATGTGGATATGGCGAGTGTAGAGAGGCAAAGGACAATAGAGACTCATCAAATAGGACATGACGTGAAATAATAATTTTATGGCTTGACAAGTCATAGCACGAGTAACCACGATGATTGGCAGGGTAATACAGAAACACACACGGGGAAGACCGAGGTTGGAGTTTGTGAGTTGTCCGATGAAGAGGGTAACAAAGACATTCAAAAATAAGCAAGTGTTGGTAAGAGGGGTTCCTACGAAATAGAACTTGAGTGGGCGACCGTTAAGCTAGAGACTTGTTTGAGATTATGTTTAAGAGATAGGTGACCATGGAGAGTGTATAATGCCAGAATTAAGGGGGAATTGAGGCGTGAGCAAGTAGGGCACGAATGAGGTTGTTTATGGTTCAGATTTTCCGTTCGGCTTTACCATTTTGGGAGGATGTGTGAGGGCAGGAAAATCGAAAGGTAAGACCGTTTTTGGAGCAAAACTGTTTGAATAAGTTATTATCAAATTCCATGCCATTGTCACATTGAAAATATTTAATGCTCTTTTCAAATTGTGTTTTTATGAAAGCACCAAATGAAGAAAAAATGGGGGTAGACATGTGATTTATTTTCAATTGGAAAACCCCATAGAAAGTTGGAATAATCGTCTAAAAACTACACATAATATCGATGGTCAGCCGTACTCAAAATAGGAGTTGTCCACAAATCACTATGTATGATATCGAAAGACATTAAAGTATAATTTGTGGATGCATAAAATGGTAATTTGACATGTTTTCCAAAATCGCAAGATTCACGTATAGAAGTCCTAGAAATACGGTTGCAATTAGTAAAATTATTTTTTCTATGTCACTCCCCATTCCCCATTTTCCTCCCACGTCTCACACACCAAGCACACACAATGCACTTTCCCCCCATGATCTGCACAGTGCATGTCCCACACACAAAATCCTATATATAATTTCAATACACAGTAGAAGAGGATTGGAATATCACACCGGGATATATATATGTTTCAAACAGAGCAGATACTCACACCCAACATTACACAAAGAACTTCATGAAATTATTATTATTATTTTAACAAAATAGTGCACAATTCAAGACCCGACAATCTGGCTTCACAATGCACTAACTGAAAGTATATTTATGTCCTAGAGACAATATGTATTAAAAAAATGTACTTTAAACACATTCGTATTATTATTAATGGAGATTAATATTTTGGCATTTGCAAATTATTGAATTATTAATGGATTATTTGTAATATTCTATAATATGCATCCCTGGAGATTACGCTGTTATTAATAGTGTGCGTTATTAATATTATAACGTAACTCTTAAAATAGCCTCGACTAATGATCATCGAGAATGGGATATCGATGATATGTGATAAGTCGACATGTGGTCTGCATCACATCCTTAGAGGATGTAGTATGTCTTACCTGCTACGAGTAATGGCTACTCGTGATGGACACATGGATACTTTGGAAGTATTGGTATACCCTGCTGATATATTGTTTGTTATACTTGTCTAAAGTATGATCAGCGTGTGGAAGATAGAAGTCCTTAGACTTGAGGTCAATACGCGTCTTGTCTACAAAGTAATGTACTTTGATTTCGTCCTAAGCTCAAATACCTTATAAGTTGAGATACGACTTGTATTGGGTACATTACGATGTGGATTAAAGGTGGTAGTTGAGCCAAGATTAGGATTCATTCCTCGAATGTATATTCGAGAGAACACTCTGATTCTCAGTGATATTAGGTTGACTAAGTCGTTGGCCAACGCAATAGACATATTTAGAATATGGTCTAGTTGTCAACTAATATAGATAAGATACAATGATTAAGCCATTTGGATAGACACTTGACAAATCCTAAGCTTGATTGGGTGTGTCGTGAATGAAATGATTTTATCTTATCACATAAAGGTTAAGTTTACTGGATTCGCGTAAACGTACTTCACATATTGAGTTCGTCTTGCGGCGCCGTCTAGGAGTTCCGCGTAGACCTTAATTTGATTAATGTCGATATAAGAAGGCATGTAGGGTCACACTATGTCGATTGTCTGTTCGATCTAATGATGTATTGAGAGAGTAAATTAAATGTTCGATTTAGAATTGAGATATTTAAATGAATAATGATTATTTTAATTAAGTCAAAATTAGATTTTGGATTTAATTAAGAATGCTAGAAAATAAATCGAGACAGTGCAGGAGCACGTCGAGCGCCGCGGCGCCTCTGCCTTGAATTTTGGGCCAAGCCTAAGGTCAAACCCTAATCCAGTTTTGACATATTTTCAATTATAAATAGAGGCATTCTCTTCATTATTTACACACCAATTTCAGATTATCATTCTAAGTCTTAGAGACTTAGAATCAAAACTCTCTCGAACCTCTGCCGGATTTTCTAGCTTTCCGAAGGAGAAGTACATTGAAGCTTGAAGCTTGCAGTCGAAAGGGCAACCGCGTGTCAACATTATAGTAGATAAAGATTCCAGATACTATAACCTGTAAGTTCATGCTTTATATTACAGGTTTGATTGTTGTATAACCATACCAGAAATGTTGTTGGAGTAAGTAAGAAACAAAATTTTAAACTTCCACTGTGCCTTACTTATGTGTTTTGAATCCAACAAAAACCCAACAGTGGTATCAGAGCCCAGGCTGGTTCAATGGTTATATAACAATTAAATAAAGTAATAATATGGGTTAAACATAAAATTGGATTAAAACGAGGTTTCTTGAAATCCTACATGTCTTGAACGAATGTTGACCTTTTGATATCACCCTAAATTATCTTATACGCTAACTCGAGGAAGTCATTCCGCTCAAACTTGAACTAAGCCAAAAGTGCATTGTCCGGCTCATTGCACGGTGCACGGCTAATAACGAGTAAGAACGGATGATGGTCGATATGAGCGTTATTGATAATGGTGGGCGATGATAAAAGACCTGTGAATTGATCCCTAAATTGGATTTAGGGGTTGAACGATTATGAAAAATCAACACAGAAACGTTTGTCAGGACATCGGCGCCGCGACACTTGCTAGAGTTTTAGAGAGGCACCACGACTCCATGGTGGAGTGTCGCGACGCTAATACTTCATTTTAAAACTTGGACTTACTGGACTATAGGCGCCACGACTCCATGGTGGAGCATCGCGACGCTAATGCATTTTTGCAGAAGCCAAAAGACTTCTGCCTCAGTGGCGCCACGACCCCACCTATCCAGAAACAAAAAAAATAAAAAAATTCAGAGTTCAAAATGTTTAACCCAAGATTATTATTATACAATATAATTGATAAGTATACTGTTTATGTGCTAAATGTCAAAATGTTTATCATTTACATTTCTAGAATAGCGTCCGTTATAACTGTCTGGGCAGGCGACGCCCAGTATTTGATTAAAGCATCTTATATCATGCATATTGGGTTGACGGTTCCCAACTATATGTGTCATTAGTTTTGCATGAGGTTAAGATGTCATATTGGATATGACGTAAAAGAGTTGATCTTGATTAAAACCCTGAATTAAAATGTTCCCCAAAATTTTAAAACAAGTCTAAATTAAAACGCGTCGTCCATTATAATTGTTAGAGTGCAAAATCATTTTCAGCAATACGAGTATTTATGCCAAAGCATTTACTCTAAATCTACGAGGACCCAGACTCTTTCATAGATGTGTTTTAAATGTAAAGGTAAACGATAAACTTTTGTGGGTATTTACACCAAAATGTTTGCTCATAAAGGCCAAATTTGCTTAGATACATAAACGCAGTCGTGTAATGGGGTTGACTTGCTTAGACAAATCTTGGCGTCAAAGTATCGGACTAATCTAAGGACGCAAGATTAAATGTAATATTTGATCAACCAAGAGTTGCAAATAAGTTTTGCAATTGGTTTAGAACCTATTAAGATGTGTTATTGAAGTTATCAACCAAAGCAAACATGGAGATAGCATAGGCTTGGATCTTGTGACCTCAATTAAAATAGGTTTGTATTCTACCATGGGGTCGTAGAAGTATGTTAAAATAGTGGGAGCTAATTAAACAAAAGGTCTTGTTGATTATCCTAAATGAATGTGTATAATAGGAAATAGATTTTGAGTTTGATTTCCGGTCTATCTAATTCTTCAGATTATAAAAGATGTCGAGCTTATCATTGAAAATGTTGATTGAGATGAACAAACTTATTGGACCTAACTACCTTGACTGGCTAAGAAATTTGCGAATAGTGCTGAGACAAGAGAAATTAGAATACGTGTTGGACACGGTGTTCCCAACAGTCCCTGCGACAGACTCTGCTGAATATGCCTCATTTGATAAGGATGCTTACCAGAAACACCTAGATTATTCCACTTTAGCGCAGTGCGTGATGTTGTCTTCCATGTCTATGGAACTTCAGAGACAACATGAGAACATGGGGCCCAATGAGATGCTCGAACACTTGAAGAGTCTCTATGACTCACAATCCCAGACTATGAAATATGAGTTGCTAATAGAACTCTTTAAGTGTAAGCTGAATGAAGGGGGTCAGGTCTTGCAGCATGTGTTGAAGATGATAGGGCTAATAGAGAGGCTTGCTTCAATTGGAATGAAGCTTGAAAAGAATGTCGCTACCACCCTCATCCTGAACTCTCTCCCTTGTTATTTTGAGAACTTCATAGTGAACTTCAATATGAATGGAACGAAGGCGACTCTGCCGGAGATGCACAACATGCTCAAAACCTTTGAGTCTTCCACTTCCAAAGGCAAAGTTGTGCTCCTGGTGAGCTCTTCTAGCCGACCCAAGCCGAAAGGAAAGGAATGGCAGAAGAAGAAGGGCAACACAATCGTTGCGCCCTCAGCTATGAAGCCTAAGAGAGGTGTGAAGAAGAAGGTAAATCTGGCTAAGGATGAATGCCTCAACTGCCACAAGAAGGGGCATTGAAAGAAGGATTGCACGACACCAGGAGGAGGAAAAGCACTAGGTGCTCCTGCCTTTGGTGGACAAGGTATGTACGTCATTAAAATAAATATGTCTATAAATAACTCTCATTCCTGGGTATTGGATACCGCTTGTGGCTCACACATTTGTACAAATGTGCAGGGGCTAACTGATAGCAGGAAGGTTGGACTAAGGGAGGTAGACCTACGCGTTGTAAACAGAGCACGAGTAGATGATGAGCGCGTAGGGACTTATAGATTAAATTTACCTTCCGGCTATTGTTTAGTGTTGAATGATTGCTTTTATATACCCTCGTTACCGAGGAATATCATTTCTATCCCAGTTTTGGACATGCAGTGTTTTTCCTCATATATTTATAATGGCAGTTAAGTGCTGTCTTTCGATAAAATTATATATGGAACTGCTCCTCTTGTGGATGAATTATATACACTAAACTGTAGTCGAGAGATATTCAATGTACAAAATAAACGAGCCAAGATAAGTAATAGAAACTCCACCTACCTATGGCACTGCAGACTTGGTCATATCAACGAATCAAGGATAACAAGGTTGGGGAAGTTAGACTACCTCGAACCATTTGACTTGGAGTCTTATGGTAACTACGAATCTTGCTTGAGAGGAAAGATGACCAATAAACCACTTTCTGGGAAAGGTGTGCGAGCCAAGGATGTGCTTGAGTTGGTCCATACTGATGTATGTAGGCCATTTTCGACTCAAGCTAAAGGAGGTTTCCCATACTTTATCACTTTTACTGACGACTTCACAAGGTATGGATATGTATATCTTATGAGACATAAATCTGAGGCTTTTGAGAAGTTCAAGGAGTACAAGTCGGAAGTAGAGAAACAACTTCCAACAGGTATCAAGACCCTTCGATCGGATTGAGGAGGTGAACACTTGAGATAGGATTTTCTAGATTACTTGAAGCTACATGGAGTCCAGTCAGAATGGACACCTCCTGGAACAGCACAAATGAATGGGGTTGCCGAAAGGAGAAACCGCACCTTATTGGATATGGTTCAATCCATGATGAGCTCCTCAGCTCTACCAACATACCTTTGAGGAAATGCTATACAAACCTCAATATATGTTCTGAACAGAGTTCCTTCCAAGTCAGTAAAAAAGACACCCTATGAGATATGGTGTGCCAAGAAGCCAGCTCATAAACATATGAGACCCTGGGGGTGCCCTGTATATGTTAAGAAGATGCTCACTAACAAGTTGAAATCTAAAAGTGAGAAATATTACTTCGTGGGGTATCTAAAGGAAACTAAGAGATACTATTTCTATCTTCCTGGAGAACATAAAGTCATTGTTTCCAGGAACACAACTTTCCTTGAAGAAGAATATGTCTACAAAGAACATAACTGCACAGAGATAGAACTTGAAGAAATTCAAGAACCACAAGATAACACAGAAGTTAAACCCTTGTCGAATGACCTAAACAAGGATTCAGTGGGAGTATCTGGTGAAGATTAGGTACTTAGAGTACGCCCTTCAGCCAGTGGAAGTGTTGTGGAAGATAGTGCCAAAATGCAAGACTCTCATATACAACTAATGAAAGATGATACAATGGTTGTACATCATTCCATTCAGGAAATACATGAAAATGACATTCCTGAAAGCTCTCAAGGTGATGGATTGTCCAACACACAAAGACCTTCTCACAATCATAATGCAACAAACACTGAAACGCAGAATAATCAACTCCGTAGGACCACTAGTACTCATCGTCCGCCTAAAAGACTTAATCTCATTGTTGAAACACATAATGCGATAGATATTCCTGATGACGATGAACCTATAACCTACAACGAAGCTATGTTAGACATTGATTCGCAGAGATGGCAAGAAGCCATGAAATCTGAGATGGACTCGATGTACATAAATCAAGTTTGGAACTTGGTTGATTTGTCAACAGGGGTTAGACCCATATGATGCAAATGAGTCTTCAAGAAAAAGATTGATGCATATGGCAAGGTACAGACTTATAAAACAAGATTGGTGGCTAAAGGTTATAATCAACGGCATGGGGTCGATTATGATGAAACTTTTTCACATGTTGCTAAGATTAAGTCCATTCGGATTTTGCTTGCAATAGCTGCATATTATGACTATGGCATTTGGCAGATGGACGTCAAAACTAATTTCCTCAATGTTAATCTAGTTGAGGAGGTGTATATGAAACAATTTGAGGGTTTTTCACTTGAGTCCAAACCAAATGCTGTATGCAAGCTACAAAAGTCCATTTATGGGCTTAAGCAAGCCTCGAGGAGTTGGAACATTTGCTTTGACATGGCTATCAAGTCATTTGATTTCGTCAGAAGCAAAAATGATCCATGTGTTTATAGTAAATGCAAGGATGTGAGTATTGCCTTCATTATCATATATGTAGATAACATATTAATAATGGGAGACAATAAGACTCTCATGCAGTCAGTCAAAGAGTGGTTGTCCAGTACCTTCATGATGAAGGATTTAGGTGAAGCCTGCTACATTCTGGAAATTATGATCTATAGAGATAGACCTAACAAATTGTTGGGGTTGTCACAGTCAGTCTACATAGACAGTGCTTAGACGTTTTTCTATGGAAAATTCCAAGAAAGGCGGTCTACATATGGGACAAGGCATCAAGTTATCTAAGAAGGATAGTCATTCTAATACTATAGAACTTGAACGCATGAAAAAGATCCCATATGCTTCGACTATAGGATCGATCATATATGACATGACTTGTACTAGGCTAGATGTGGCCTTTGCACTTAGTATGATTTGCAAATTCCAGCATAATTCTGGGGAAGAACACTGGAAGGCAGTCAAGAGTATTCTTAAGTATCTTAGACGAACTAAAGATTACTTCTTAGTCTATGGTGGGGAAGAAAATCTAGCTACTATTGGGTACACTGATGCTAGCTTCCAGACAGATGTTGATGACTACAAATCTCAATCTGGATACACGTTCATTTTCAATGGTGGAGCAGTAAGCTGGAAAAGTTCCAAACAAGCTACAACTGCTGATTCGACAACAGAAGTTGATTACATTGCTAGATCGGAAGCTGGTAAAGAAGTTGTCGCGATATCTGAGTTCTTGAAGGAATTAGGGGTTGTTCCAAGTGTCACTTGTCCAATAACGATTTATTGTGACAACACTGGTGCGATTGTGCAAGCTAAGGAACCAAGATCAACCAACAGAAAAAACATATACTAAGGAAGTACCACATACTCAGGGAGATGGTGGAGACTGAAGAGATTAGATTAGACTATGTTCCCACAGACGATAATCTAGCTGACCCATTCACTAAACCATTAAGCTTAGTCAAGCATAATGGTCATTTTGAGAATATGGGCATTAGATATGTTGGAGATTGGCTCTAGGCCAAGAGGGAGATTGAAAATATATTTATGTCCTAGAGACAATCTGTATTAGGAAAAATGTACTTTATACACATTCGTATTATTGTTAATGGAAATTAATATTTTGGCATTTGCAAATTATTGAATTATTAATTGATTGTTTGTAATATTCTATAATATGCATCCCTGGAGGTTACACTGTTATTAATAGTGTGAGATATTAATATTATAACGTAACTCTTAAAACAGCCTCGACTAATGATCATCGAGAATGGGATATCGATGATATGTGATAAGTCGACATGTGGTCTGCATCACATTCTTAGAGGATGTAGTATGTCTCACCTGCTACGAGTAATGACTACTCGTGATTGACACATGGATACTTTAAAAGTATTGGTATACCCTGCTGATATATTGTTTGTTATACTTGTCTAAAGTATGATCAGCGTGTGGGAGATAGAAGTCCTTAGACTTGAGGTCAATACGCGCCTTGTCTACAAAGTAATGTACTTTGATCTCGTCCTAAGCTCAAATGCCTTATAGGTTGAGATACGTCTTGTATTTGGTACATTACGATGTGGATTAAAGGTGGTAGTTGAGCCAAGATTAGGATTCATTCCTCGAATGTATATTCGAGAGAACACTCTGATTCTCAGTGATATTAGGTTGATTAAGTCGTTGGCCAATGCAATAGACATTTAGAATATGGTCTAGTTGTCAACTAATATAGATGAGATACAATGATTAAGCCATTTGCATAGACACTTGACAAATTCTAAGCTTGATCGGGTGTGTCGTGAATGAAAGGATTTTATCTTATCATATAAAGGTTAAGTTTATTGGATTCGCGTAAACGTACTTCACATATTGAGTTCGTCTTGTGGCACCGTCTAGGAGTTTCGCGTAGACCTTAATTTTATTAATGTCGATATGAGAAGGCATGTAGGGTCACACTATGTCGATTGTCCGTTCGATCTAAGGATGTATTAAGAGAATAAATTAAATGTTCGATTTAGAATCGAGATATTTAAATGAATAATGATTATTTTAATTAAGTCAAAATTGAATTTTGGATTTAATTAAGAATGCACAGAAAATAAATCGAGACAGTGCAGGAGTATGTCGAGCGCTGCGACGCCCGTACCCTAGGGCCGCGGCGCCTCTGCCTTGAATTTTGGGCCAGGCCCAAGATCAAACCCTAATTCGGTTTTGACCTATTTTCAACTATAAATAGAGTCATTCTCTTCATTATTCACACACCAATTTCAGATTATCATTCTAAGCCTTAGAGACTTAAAATCAAAACTCTCTCGAACCTCTGCCGGATTTTCTAGTTTTCCGAAAGAGAAGTACATCGAAGCTTGGAGCTTGCAGTCGAAAGGGCAACCGCGTGTCAACCTTAAAGTAGATAAAGAATCCAGATACTATAATCTGTAAGCTCTTGCTTTATGTTACAAGTTTGATTGTTGTATAATCATACCAGAAATGTTATTGGGGTAAGTAAGAAACAAAATTTTAAACTTTTAATGTGTCTTACTTATGTGTTTTGAACCCAACAAAAACTCAACCCTAACAATATTGTCTATGAATTGTGAATTGCTATTTTATATTTTGCAGGTCTAAATTATATGGAGCATATATATAGAACAAAAATATATGATGCTCCCTCTTTCAAATTATCTTCTCTAATGTGAATTTTATTATTTATGCATTGAATATTAACGCAGAGCGGATAACTTATACTTATTTTATTAGTTTCTGAAGATTGAGAGTCAACAGTATTATTTTACTTTAAAAAGTAATACTCAATAGGTGAATCGAATAAAAGCAGATTGTGTGTTAGTATTTGTAAATAATGAATTTCTTTGTAGGGCCCTTCTTCATATCAAAAGAAAGAAAGAAATAAAAAAAAAGATAATTAGAATATAAATAGGGGGAAAACATATAGGAAAAAGTTTTTTAAAAAGAAACAAGATCTAGCCATCAAACATGGTTTAGGATTTAATTTAAGAATTATCTTTTTAATCTCATAGGATAAAGAAACAATCTTTGCCCTTTTACTGGACAAAAGGGAGTATAATAGATGATTCACTTAAAGTTATTATCCTTTAATCTTAACCATTTAAATAGGAGATAAACACTCTAAGCCTTAACAACTTCAATTTGGAATAAGAATAATTTATATTTATAGATTTATATTATACAATGAGGATAATTATGATCTTAGAATCCTATGTTTTCAAAATATATATTTAAATTTTAAATAACTATTCCTAACGAATTAATATGATTTTTGAATTTGAATTTAACCTCTTATATATACCTCTTGAATTATGCGTTTTTTACTAAATCAATGAGTGATAGATATGTGTTATTTATATAGATAGTATCCGTCAGATGTACCTATGTTCAATGTTCATGAGTATGTGATTATAGTTTTCTTATGCTTATATGTTCATGAGTATGTGATTATAGTTTTCTTATGCTTATATTTTAATATATTATTTTTTTGTCATACGGATTTTCTACAATGGATAAAAAATTATAGGTCATGTACATCAAATTTCTCTGAATATGTGATTTCACTTTATTATTATTATTTTATTTTTATTTACAATTAACATTACATTTATCTTTTGTCACAGATGTAATGTAACTAAGGATTCTGAAGTTTACATAGATATGATGTATACAAATATCTCACAAATGAGAAATGAATATTTAAAAAATAAACAAGCACAATGGAGAGTCGAAATATATAAGGGAATTTTATCAAATTGTCAAGATATATTTTAATGCTTGATCTACTTCATTATTTTTATTTTATTTTTATTTATAATTAACATTACATATTTATCTTTTGTTTCATGTGTAACTAAGGAAATTGAAATTTTCATAGATATGTATATAAATATCTCACAAATACAAAATACAAAATGAATTTGGTAAAAATGTTTTACCAAATCATTCGGGCAAAGAATGAATGAATGCATTATGAAAGTACCAGATTCTTTTTGACATTATTTACTATCTTAGAAGCACTGCGCAAATAAAAGCTTATCTGTGATATATTATGTTTGCTATTATTTCTCTCTCTTTAAAATACTAACTTATATGATTGTTATGATTACATGTATCTCTTTTCCTTTTTATATATATAGATACATAGATTAGCATTTTTAAAAAGTTGTATCCATTGTTTTGTACATGCAACCTAATTTAATAAATAATAAGTAAAAGGAATTAAATACAATTGAATAATATGTGTTTTAGAATTCGGAATGCTTAAGTTTCTTTCGTCACTTTCTTTCAAAATTACAATGACAGTAAGTGGCTTTACTTTTCTCCACTTAACAAATTACACGTTTTTAATAAAAAGTAAATGTGTTTAATCAAAGGAAAAAAGTGCTTTTAAATAGCAGTTAAAATATTTTTTTATTATTAGAAAAAGGTTAAAATTTATAGCTTCTCCCTACAAGCATAAATTTATTTTATTCTAAAAGGTATTTTGGAGTTTATCATTTTTGTATTTGATAATATTATTTGAGAATCATTTTTGTTGGTACTAAAAAAAATATTTTTGACTTTTTTTTTCTTTCAAAAGTGCTTTGGTATCCCCAAAGCTTGTCCAAGCCAGCCATAAGCAATTTGCAAGCTAATAAAAAGTTAATATTAAAAGGAATTCAATGGACAAAATATTAAGTCAAGTGACAAGCTAATATAAAGTTTGTTCGACAATATAATGGAATTAAGAAGTGAGAATTGTATAAAGAAATAAGATATTAATTAATAAGATTTAATGTACTCTAAAATTAGACTAAAAATATGATATTCAAAAAATAAATCAGTTGTCAAAAAAGAACAGATAAATTTTTACTATTGGCTTTTTATAATTTTTTACATTGCATAGGAACCAAATTTACAAATCTAATTTTATTAAAATAATTAGATTAACGTTCTCAAGCAATAAGATATTAATTAATAAGATTAATTTTTTAATGTCTATCGCGCATCACCCGGATACATATATAGTTACTTTTAATGAATGAGAATGTCCATGTGCATTAATTCGCTGGACCATTCTCTCCAGTACTCTACTATAAATGAAATATTTGGATTAGCAAAATGCTTTATTTCTCAATTATTAAGTTGGGCAAGTACGTGTTTGCCCAATCTTGCTTTTAAATCTAAATAAGTAGATCAAAAACAGGTTAAGTGCACGAGTAACTACTTTTAGGACTCTTTTTTAGTATACAATAAATATTTGCATGTGGAGTACTATTCAAAATATATCTATAATTTAAAATGCAGGACATGGACCCGAGCTATATGAAGCAAAAATTCATTTTACGTACGATTTGGAGGCCGAGCCCTTCTTTGAATTTCAAGAATTAGTTCTTCTAGTTCAAACTTAGATTCAATTTTAATTTTCATTACCATTCAAGCTATTATGGTATTTTAACTCGAGGATAAGTAGGAGCGGAAGGGAAGGGAGGAGGAAGAGCGAAATGGCTACAATTAAAAACATTAAAAAGTATAATTGTGTTTTAAATAGCAATCATTAAAAATGATCACTTGATATTATTTCTACTCATGAAAATGATGCTAGTTCACGAGGTTTGTTCACTAAAGGAAGAAACTTCTTCCTTTTCTTTTAATAGTTAATCAAAGAATAAGAAATGTTCTAGTAGACATAATTAAAGGTTAACCACAATTCAAGATGTCGGAACATTGATAGAATAAAAAATCGAATTTTAAATTGACTTGGAAACATTTTCAATGGAAAAGTTTTCCTTTAATTTCTAGTATCCTTTATCGTCTCCACCAACTAAAACAAAAGCTTAATTTGAAAGATGAGATTAGGTTCACAGAGGATCAAATTGATCCTCGGTCCTCTAAAATTAGAAAATTGGTTATACTTCAAACTATGCCTTTGAAAAGAAAAGTCACAAAAAGCAATTCATATGATCATAAAAAAAGACATGTCTATACGTTTTTCTAGTGTGCGCGATTTCTGTCAATTGGAAACTCCGTCACTACTTAGGTCAATTAGCCTAATTCAAAATCATAACATTACAATCACAATGTGATCTCTTATAATCATTGGTGGAAGCCTGTAATTCTTAGCAATACATGAATAAAAGAATCTAAAAACAAAAAATATACTATTAAATTAGATGATCCTCATTAAATTTATGATCTATTATTCATCGTATAACAATTTCTATTATTAATATTTACCGCATCCAATAATGAATTAACTAAAAAAAAAGAGTGAAAACAAATTAAAATACCCCAAGAAAATTAAAAAGTATGGATCCTAAGCGAAAAAGGAGAAATAACCAATCCACTTTCCTTTCTCCCATTAGTACCATTTCATCATCATAATCTTCTTCTTTTTCCTATAAAATTTCTAACTTCTATATATAAAAAAAAACTTATTTTTATCTTTTCCCATGTCTCTCTCTGTATATTCCACACACACATATATATAGAGAGAAAATCAAGAAAATAGAAGAAGAAGCATATGATCCAACATTGTTGAAAATTTAACCACATCTGCAAAAATGTTGCCTTTTGAGGGCATTCAAGAAGCCTCTATGTCTCTAGGGAGGAACTTGACATTAGCAGAGACATTATGGTTCAAATACACAGCTGATAAATCACACTATCTTCTTGATCATTTTCTACACTTTGGTCCCTTTACCAATGGTGATTGTTGAGCTAATTAGGTCCAAGAAGTTTGAAATTTACAAGATTCAACCCAAGATCAGATTTTCTTTATCTGAGATGATGGAATGCTACAGGAAAGTGCTAATTACTTTTGTATTTGCTGTTGGTCCTCTCCAGTTTTTCTCCTATCCCATCATTGAGGTTTGTACCATGCAATATTGTTCCTTTTAATTTGTTTAGTTACATAATGATGCCAACATTGCCCTTAAACAATTTGAAATGAGATTTTATCTTTCTGGTTGAATTTTTAAGAGTTAAGGGTAAAAAAACACACCTCGAATATCATCTTTTTTTTTCTTACCTGAATTATCATGTGCGAGAGTTTTCTACCTGAACTATCACCAACTAATTAGCAAAACACACCTCAACTATCATTTGTTCACTTTTTCTACCTCAATTATCAAGGTACGAAAAATTAACAAATGATAGTTGAGGTATATTTTCTAATTAGTTAGTGATAGTTTAAATAGAAAAACTCTCGCACATGATATTTCAAGTAAAAAATTACAAAAAAGCTGACATTTCAGGTATGTTTTTGACCCTTATCTCAAATTTTAACCCAAAAGTTGTTGGGTTTTGTTGGGTTGTTGTACGCAGCGGATATTGAAAACTTGTTTCAAACCCAACAAACGTAGAACTGTTTGACTATAGGGTAATTTAAAACCGTAAACATAAGACTTGAATGGTACTTACATGTTTACAATATCTGGAATCTTTATCAACTGTGGGTGCGCATGCGAATGCCCTTTCGATTGCAAGCTCCAAGCTTCAATGTATTCCTCCTTTGGAAAGCTAGGAAATCCGCCAAAGGTTCGAAAGAGTGTTTTGATTCTGAGTCTCTAAGACTTAGAATAATGATATGAAAATCAAGTGTAATGAATAATGAAGTGTATGTCTGTATTTATAGGTGAAAATTAGGTCAAACCGGATTAGGGTTTGACCTTGGGCTTGACCCAAAAAATTTCAGCACATTCTTAATTAAATCCAAAATCCAATTTTGACTTAATTAAAACAATCATCATTCATTTAAATATCTCGATTCTAAATCGAATATTTAATACTCTCTCAATACATCCTTAGATCGAAAAGACAATCGACATAGTGTGACCCTACATGGCTTCACATATCGACATTAATCAAATTAAGGTCTACGCGGAACTCCTAGACGGCGCCGCAAGACGAACTCAATATGTGAAGTACGTTTACACGAATCCAGTAAACTTAACCTCTATGTGGTAAGATAAAATCCTTTCATTCACGACACACCCGATCAAGCTTAGGATTCGTCAAGTGTCTATCCAAATGGCTTAATCATTGTTCTCATTTATATTAGTTGACAACTAGACCATATTCTAAATATGTCTATTGCGTTGACCAACGACTTAGTCAACTAATATCACTGAGAAGCTGAGTGTTCTCTCGAATATACATTCGAGGAATGAATCCTAATCTTAGCTCAACTACCACCTTTAATCCATATCGTAATGTACCCAATACATGCAGTATCTCAACCTATAAGGCATTTGAGCTTTGAACAAGATCAAAGTATATTACTTTGTAGACAAGGTGCGCATTGACATCAAGTCTAATGACTTCTATCTCCCACACGCTGATCATACTTTAGACAAATATAACAAACATTATATCAACAGGGTATATCAATACTTTCAAAGTATCTATGTGTCCATCACGAGTAGACATTACTCACAGCAGGTGAGACATACTACATCCTTTAAGGATGTGATGCAGACCACATGTCGACTTATCACATATCATCGATATCCCATTCTCGATGATCATTAGTCGAGGCTATTTTAAGAGTTACGTTATAATATTAATATCTCACATTATTAATAACAACGTAACCTCTAGGGATGCATATTATAGAATATTATAAACAATCAACTAATAATTCAATAATTGTAAATGCCAAAATATTAATCTCCATTAATAATAATATGAATGTGTATAAAGTACATTTGTCCTAATACAGATTGTCTCTAGGACATAAATATACTTTCAATCTCCCACTTGGTCTAGAGTCAATCTCCAACATATCTAATGCCCATATTCTCAAAATGACCATTATGCTTGACTAAGCTTAATGGTTTAGTGAATGAGTCAGCTAGATTATCGTCTGTGGGAACATAGTCTAATCTAATCCCTTCAGTCTCCACCATCTCCCTGAGTATGTGGTACTTTTTTGGTACATGCTTGTTTCTCTTTACTGATCTTGGTTCCTTAGCCTGTGCAATCGCACCAGTATTGTCACAATAAATAGTTATTGGACAACTGGCACTCGGAACTACCCTTAGTTCCTTCAGGAACTCAGAAATCGCGACAGCTTCTTTACCAGCTTCCGATCCAGCAATTGTCGAATCAGCATTTGTAGCTTGTTTGGAATTTTTCCAGCTCACTGCTCCACCATTGAAAATGAACATGTATCCAGACTGAGACTTGAAGTCATCAAGATCCATTTGGAATCTAGTATCAGTGTACCCAGTAGCAGCTAACTTTTCTTCCCCACCATAGACTAAGAAGTAATCTTTAGTTCGTCTAAGATACTTAAGAATACTCTTGATTGTTTTCCAGTATTCTTCCCCAGGATTCTGCTGGAATTTGCAAGTCATACTAAGTGCAAAGACCACATCTGGCCTAGTACAGGTCATGGCATACATGATCGATCCGATAGCCGAAACATATGGGATCCTCTTCATGCGTTCAAGTTCTATAGTATTAGAAGGAATGTCCTTCTTAGATAACTTGAAGCCTTGTCCCATAAGTAGACCGTCTTTCTTGGAATTTTCCATAGAAATGTCTAAGCACTTTGTCTATGTAGACTGACTGTGACAACCCCAATAATCTATTAGGTCTATCTCTATAGATCCTAATTCCCATAATATAGCAGATTTCACCTAAATCCTTTATCATGAAGGTACTGGACAACCACTCCTTGACTGACTGCAGGAGAGTCTTATTGTTTCCCATTATCAATATGTCATCTACATATATAATAATGAAGGCAATACTCCCATCATTGCGTTTACTATAAACACAGGGATCCTCTTTTCTTCTGACAAAATCAAATGACTTGATAGCCTTGTCAAAGCAAATATTTCAACTCCTCGAGGCTTGCTTAAGCCCATAAATGGACTTTTGTAGCTTGCATACAACATTTGATTTGGACTCAAGCGAAAAACCCTCAGGTTGTTTCATATACACCTCCTAAACTAGATTACCATTGAGGAAAACGGTTTTGACGTCCATCTGCCAAATGTCATAGTCATAATATGCAGCTATTGCAAGTAAAATCTGAATGGACTTAATCTTAGCAACAAGTGAAAATATTTCATCATAATCGACCCCAGGCCGTTGATTATAACCTTTAGCCACCAACCTTGCTTTATAAGTCTGTACATTTCCAAATGCATCGATCTTCTTCTTGAAGACCCATTTGCATCATATGGGTTTAACCCCAGTTGGCAAATCAACCAAGTTCCACACTTGATTGATGTACATAGATTCTATCTCGGATTTCATGGCTTCTTGCCATCTCTTCGAATCAATGTCCAACATTACTTCACTATAGGTTGTAGGCTTATCGTTATCAGGAATATCTATCTCACTGTGTGTTTCCACAAGTAGATTTAGTTTTTCAGGAGGACGATGAGTCCTAGTGGACCTACGGAGTTGATTATTTTCTAGTTCAATGCTTGGTATATTCTTACTGTGAGAGGGTTCGTGTGTGTTGGATAATCCACTAACTTGAGAGCTTTCAGGAATATCATTTTTATGTATTTCCTGAATGGTGGAGGTGCAACCATTGCATCTACTCCCAAAGGTTGTGTAGGAGGATCTTGCATTTCTGTATTGTTCCTCGTAACACTCCCACTGGCCGAAGGGCGTACTTGAAGTACCCAATCTTCGCCAAATACTCCCATTGAATTCTTGCCTTGGTCATTCGGCAAGGATTCAACATCTATGTTATCTTGCGGTTCTTGAATTTCTTCAAGTTCTATCTCTGTGCAACTATGTTCCTTGTAGACATATTCTTCTTCAAGGAAAGTTGCGTTCCTGGAAACAATGACCTTACGTTCCCCAGGAAGATAGAAGTAGTATCCCTTAGTTTCCTTTGGATACCCCACGAAGTGACATTTCTTACTTTTGGATTCCAACTTATCATTGAGCATCTTCTTAACATATGCAGGGCACCCCCAGGGTCTCATATGTTTAAGAGCTGGCTTCTTGCCACACCATATCTCATAGGGTGTCTTTTCTACTGACTTGGAAGGAACCCTGTTCAGAACATATATTGAGGTTTGTATAGCATGTCCCCAAAGGTATGTCGGTAGAGCTGAGAAGCTCATCATGGATCGAACCATATCTAATAAAGTTCGGTTTCTCCTTTCGGCAACACCATTCATCTGTGGTGTTCCAAGAGGTGTCCACTCTAATTAGACTCCATGTAGCTTTAAGTAATATAGAAAATCCTTGCTCAAGTATTCACCTCATCGATCCGATTGAAGGGTCTTGATACTTGTTGTAAGTTGCTTCTCTACTTCCGACTTGTACTCTTTGAACTTCTCAAAAGCCTCAGATTTATGTCTTATAAGATACACATATCCATACCTTGTGAAGTCGTCAGTAAAAGTGATGAAGTATGGGAAACCTCTTTTAGCTTGAGTCGAAAATGGCCCACATACATCAGTATAGACCAACTTAAGCACCTTCTTGGCTCGCACACCTTTCCCAGAAAGTGGCTTATTTGTCATCTTTCCTCTCAAGCAATATTCGCAGTTACCATAAGACTCCAAGTCAAATGGTTCGAGGTAGTCTAACTTTCTCAACCTTGATATCCTTAATTCGTTGATATGACCAAGTATGCAATGCCATAGGTAGGTAGAGTTTCTATTACTTATCTTAGCTCATTTATTTTGTACATTGAATATTTCTCGACTATAGTTAAGTGTATATAATCCATCCACAAGAGGAGCAATTCCATATATAACATTATCAAAAGACAGTACTTGACTGCCATTATAAATATATGAGAAAAAACCCTCCATGTCCAAAACAGGGATAGAAATGATATCCCTCGTTAACGAGGGTACATAGTAACAATCATTTAACACTAGACAATAGCCAGAAGACAAATTTAATCTATAAGTTCCTACGCGCTCATCATCCACTCGTGCTCCATTTCCAACGCGTAGGTCTACCTCTCTTGGTCCCACCTTCCTGCTATCAGTTAGCCCCTGCACATTAGTACAAATGTGTGAGCCACAAGCGGTATCCAATACCCATGAATGAGAGTTATTAATAGACATATTTATTTCAATGACGTACATACCTTGTCCACCAGAGGTAGAAGCACTTGGTGCTTTTCCTCCTCCTGGTGCAGTGCAGTCCTTCTTCCAATGCCCCTTATTGTTGCAGTTGAGGCATGCATATTTAGTCGGATTCTCCTTCTTCTTTTTCACCTCTCTTAGGCTACATATCTGAGGGCGCAACGACTGCTTTGCCCTTCTTCTTTTGCCATTCCTTACCTTTCCGCGTGGGTCGGCTAGTAGAGCTCACCATAAGCACATCTTTGCCTTTGGAAGTGGAAGACTCAAAGGTTTTGAGCATGTTGTGCAGCTCCGGCAGACTCGCCTTCGTTCCATTCATATTATAATTCACTATGAAGTTTTCAAAGGAACGAGGGAGAGAGTTCAGGATGAGGGTGGTAGCAATATTCTTTTGCAGCTTCGTTCCAATTGAAGCAAGTCTCTCTATCAGCCCTATCATCTTCAACACATGCTACGATACCTGGCTCCCTTCATTGAGCTTACACTTAAAAAGTTCTATCAGTAACTCATATCCCATAGTCTGAGATTGTGAGTCATAGAGACTTTTCAAGTGTTCGAGCATCTCATTGGGACTCATGTTCTCATGTTCTTATGTTGTCTATGAAGTTCCATAGACATGGAAGACAACATCACGCACTGTGCTGAAGTGGCATCATCTAGGTGTTTTTGGTAAGCATCATTATCAAAAGAGGCATATTCAACAGAGTCTGTCGCAGGGACTGTTGGGAACACCGTGTCCAACACGTATTCTAATTTCTCTTGTCTCAGCACTATTCGCAAATTTCTTAGCCAGTCATGGTAGTTAGGTCCAGTAAGTTTGTTCATCTCAATCAACATTTTCAATGATAAGCTCGACATCTTTTATAATCTGAAGAATTAGATAGACCGAAAATCAAACTCAAAATCTATTTCCTATTATACACATTCATTTAGGATAATCAACAAGACCTTTTGTTTAATTAGCTCCCACTATTTTAACATACTTCTACGACCCCATGGTAGAATACAAACCTATTTTAATTGAGGTCATAATGGGCCAAGATCCAAGCCTATGCTATCTCCGTGTTTGCTTTGGCTGATAACTTCAATAACACATCTTAGTAGGTTCTAAACCAATTGCAAAACTTATTTGCAACTCTTGGTTGATCAAATATTACATTTAATCTTGCGTCCTTAGATTAGTCCGACACTTTGACGCCAAGATTTGTCTAAGCAAGTCAACCCCATTACACGACTACGTTTATGTATCTAAGCAAATTTGGCCTTTGTGAGCAAACACTTTGGTGTAAATACCCACAAAAGTTTATCGTTTACCTGTACATTTAAAACACATCTATGAAAGAGTCTGGGTCCTCGTAGACTTAGAGCAAATGCTTTGGCATAAATACTCATATCGCCGAAAAGGATTTTGCACTCTAACAATTATAATAGACGACGCGTTTTAATTGACTTGTATTTAAAATTTTGGGGAACATTTTAATTCAGGATTTTAACCAAGATCAACTCTTTTACGCCATATCCAATATGACATCTTAATATCATGCAAAACTAATGACACATATAGTTGGGAACCGACAACCCAATATGCATGATATAAGATGGTTTAATCAAATACTGGGTGCCGCCTGCCCAGACAGATATTCAATAATATACAATTAATAATAATCATGGGTTAACTTGTCTAAACTCTAAAATTTAAGTCTAATCCAAATAGTTCTTTAAACATTTTCTGATTTTTAAAACTGATTTCAGGATATTTCGGCAAGTTCCATATTTTCAGAATTTACAGTTTAGTACCTCAAGAATTTAAAATTTTAATTTTGAACCCCTTTAAATTCAGAAAATCCAATTTTAATTTTCAAAAAATATATTCAGATTTCAGGGACCTGTTTGTAATTTCCAAAATTTTAAATAAATTACATATTTTGCCCAAGGAACCAAATATGCTTTTCTGAAATTTACAGATTTGCTCCAAGGACCAAATCTGATGATTTTAAAAACTTTTTCAGGGACCAGATTGCAATTCAAAAAACTTCTAAAATTTTCATATTTGCCCCAAAGGCTAAATTACAATTTTGGAAACCACCACTACCCCACCGGAACAGTGAATGCGGCCACTGTTCACATCGGAACAGTGTTCGGTATTGTTCACTGTTCCGGATTTTTTTAATTGGAGCCTCGGTACCGCGGCGCTCCATCATGGAGTTGCGGCGCCTCCGTCTCAGAAGCACAAAATTCGCATTTCCAAAACCCTAAAACTGGTTCAGGGTCAGATTTGCAGATATATCTTCGTTACCCTTCACTATCAAACAACACGTTCATCGACGATCATTCAATCCCTTCTCGTTCTTCGCTTCAGTGCACCATGTTCGTAATGAACCGGTTACGCACATTGACTTAGAAGAGTTAGATCGGAATGACTTCCTCAATTACATCATTGTTTAATAGTTTGGGAGACAATAATGATGTGCTTTTAAAATATTACGTTTTCAAGCTTTAAACGACATAAATTTCAGATTTAAACAAATTTTAACCCATATTATTATTAACTAATTACCTTATAATCATACAAAACAGCCCTGGCTCTTGATACCAATGTTAGGTTTTTGTTGGGTTGTTGTACGCATCGGATATTGAAAACTTGTTTCAAACCCAATAAACGTAGAACTGTTTGACTATATGGTAATTTAAAACCGTAAACATAAGACTTGAATGGTACTTACATGTTTACAATATCTGGAATCTTTATCAACTGTGGGTGCGCATGCGAATGCCCTTTCGATTGCAAGCTCCAAGATGTATTCCTCCTTCGGAAAGCTAGGAAATCCGGCAGAGGTTCGAGAGAGTGTTTTGATTCTGAGTCTCTAAGACTTAGAATAATGATATGAAAATCAAGTGTAATGAATAATGAAGTGTAGGTCTGTATTTATAGGTGAAAATTAGGTCAAATCAGATTAGGGTTTGACTTTGGGCCTGGCCCAAAAAATTTCAGCACATTCTTAATTAAATCCAAAATCCAATTTTGACTTAATTAAAACAATCATCATTCATTTAAATATCTCGATTCTAAATCGAATATTTAATACTCTCTCAATACATCCTTAGATCGAAAAGACAATCGACATAGTGTGACCCTACATGCCTTCACATATCGACATTAATCAAATTAAGGTCTACGCGGAACTCCTAGACGGCGCCGCAAGACGAACTCAATATGTGAAGTACGTTTACACGAATTTAGTAAACTTAACCTCTATGTGGTAAGATAAAATCCTTCCATTCACGACATACCCGATCAATCTTAGGATTTGTCAAGTGTCTATCCAAATGGCTTAATCATTGTATCTCATCTATATTAGTTGACAACTAGACCATATTCTGAATATGTCTATTGCGTTGGCCAACGACTTAGTCAACCTAATATCACTGAGAAGCTGAATGTTCTCTCGAATATACATTCGAGGAATGAATCATAATCTTGGCTCAATTACCACCTTTAATCCACATCGTAATGTACCCAATACAAGCCGTATCTCAACCTATAAGGCATTTGAGCTTAGGACAAGATCAAAGTATATTACTTTGTAGACAAGGTGCGCATTGACCTCAAGTCTAAGGACTTCTATCTCCCACACGCTGATCATACTATAGACAAGTATAACAAACATTATATCAACAGGGTATACCAATACTTCCAAAGTATCCATGTGTCCATCACGAGTAGACATTACTCGCAGTAGGTGAGACATACTACATCCTCTAAGGATGTGATGCAAATCACATGTTCGACTTATCACATATCATCGATATCTCATTCTCGATGATCATTAGTCGATGCTATTTTAAGAGTTACGTTATAATATTAATATCTCACATTATTAATAACAACGTAACCTCTAGGGATGCATATTATAGAATATTATAAACAATCAACTAATAATTCAATAATTGCAAATGCCAAAATATTAATCTCCATTAATAATAATACGAATGTGTATAAAGTACATTTGTTCTAATACAGATTATATCTATGACATAAATATAATTTCAAAAGTATCTCGTCATTTGCTAAGTAGCTTAACAATACGCTCTCCACTAATGTTGCTCTAGCTAGCTCGGAAAAAAATACAATTAAAATAAGGGGAAAATAACATATATAATTATATATCCTCAAACTGTTCGAAACAAGTTATAAGACACCATCAAATTAGTACTATGTTGGGCTTTTGTGCAGTGGGTTGGAATAAGGACAAGTTTGCCCCTGCCATCTGCATCAAAAGTGTTTTGGCAATTACTGGTGTATTTCTTAGTTGAAGACTATGCAAATTATTGGCTTCACAGAATGCTTCATCACTACAAATGGGGTTATGACAAAATCCACAGAGTCCATCATGAATATGTGGCCCCAATTGGTTTTGCAGCACCTTATGCCCATTGGGCTGAGATTATTATTTTGGGCTTGGCTTCTTTTCTTGGCCCACTTATGGTCCCTTGTCACATGTTCACCTTTAGGCTTTGGTTCGTCTTGAGGCAAATTGAAGCCATTGAGACTCATAGCGGGTACATATCACAATAAATTAATTTTCGTTTCAAATACGATATTTTAATTTTTAGCGGTCAAGAGATCACAATAAACTATAGTAACACGAGCTTGAATTTCAGTGAGCTTTGATCGTTGTTGAACAGACAATTTAGTGGTTAAGACAAATTATGATTCAAACTATAGTGTCACAAGTTTGAATTTCAATGATCTCTTGATCGTTGTTACTCAGTTGAGCAGACAATTTAGTGGTCAACAGATCACGATTTCGGATCTGTAGTATTACGAGTTTGAATCTCAATGACCTTTTGGACGTTGTTGTTCAACTGAGCAGATAATTGTCACGAGTTTGAATCTAAGTGACATCTCGATCGTTACTCAAAGATTATTATTTTTTAATGAAAAAAAGGAATTATTTTAATATATTATTTAACTGCGCAGCTATGAATTTCCATGGAGTCCATCAAAATATATACCATTTTATGGGGGAGCAATATATCATGACTATCACCACTTTGTTGGAGAAAGTTGTCACAGCAACTTCGCTTCAGTCTTCACTTATTGTGATTACATCTATGGAACCGACAAGGTCAGTCCACTAACTTTAGACAAAATGATTTTCTTAAAGAAATATATTAAAATGATTCTTTTAATTAAGTTGTTTCACAAAATTGACAAGTAAAACAAAAAAGAATTCATTTGTCGCGTATCTCAAAAGACAAAAGAAAAAAAGAATTAACGTAATGAGGTTTTAGTTGTTTTTTTTTTTTGAAAATGTTACTACATAATTTAATTTTGACTTTCTCCAAAATAAAACTCAGTTTAAAACTAGCCCATTAGAAAATAACTCGTTTAAGAAAATATTTTTAATTGTCATGACGTATTATATTTTTGCACATTTTCCTTCATATATTTTTCTTACATGTAGTGTGTATTTTACTGTATTTACCATCTCTTATGAGTTATGACTTGTATTTACCAGGGATATCGGTACCAGAAGGAAGTCTTCGAAAAGGTATCACAACATAACATTCTCTCTTTTATTCTTCTACAAAAGAGGGCCAGTATTAAAAAAAATTAAATTTTAAATCAGAGGATATACTCTCTAGAAAATAGCAATTGAGTCAAGATAAAGCATGAAGTTTTTTCATAAAAATCCAATCTTAGGGCAAGTTACACATTTGCCGGTCGGCCAAAAATAATTACATTTACTAGCCAAATATACACTATTATGTATTAAAAATGTATATTTTATGTATATTATACATTAATGTACAAAATTTATGCATTTGTCGGCTATTATTTTGGCGGGCGACTATTTATGTCAATTCGTCTAGAAAGAAATCATGTTAAAATCTCTAATTTGTATTTTGTGGATAATGACAGAGACGAGAGAAATTGAGAAATGCAAATGAGAGCATGGAAGACAAACTTATTGGATCTACACCTCCCTTCAAATCTGAATAAATGCAAGAACCTTTTTTTGTAACTCTGCCTTTTCATGTTAATTTTTAAAATGTGTAATCCTGTTCTCTTTCTCTTTCGAGACGAGTTGATTTAGTAAAACGTTGGATTAAGTGTGAATGTAAGTGCTGCTGCTCTATCAGGCACTATATATATCGAGTGCTTGCATAGTTTGTGTTTTTTTTCTTTCTTAATGCAACCTTAAAGTAAGAGTTGTAATTCTATATCACCATCTTTTGCAAACTATATTAAGCTATGCTACTATAATTTCTTTAATGTATATCAATGCAATTAGTGTACTTAAACCTTGCACCAATGCCAAGAACTTATTCAAAATTTTGAGCCATTCCTACATTTCACTAGTAAAAGGTGCTGCCAAAAGTAGTATGCTAATCATTAACGTATTTGTACTTCCAATTTCTTATACTCTTAAATTTTTGCCTTCCACTGAAAACAGAAAAGGAACCCCATTTCCCCTAATAAGTTGATGACAAAACTGAACGAGCGCACCATATTCTACTTTCTACAGCAAGGAAAATAGAAAAGAGAACCTCCTTTTTCTTCTAATAAGTCGACAACAAACACTTCCAAATATATATTTTTCTTTAACTTGAAACAGAAAAAGTACATTTTCCAATTCTAAGCTCTAAAATAGATCAGTAACACCTCATCATTCCTCAGCGCTTGAGAGAAAAAACGACTACCCATGTTTAAAAACATCAAAATTTGTCTAGCTTACTACATTCTGGTCAAGTCTCTCTTTGCATTACAAAAACACTCGAAAAGATGTAAGCACTCATCCTCTAACTTAGGCTGTATTCTTCTCTTCTGACTTGTACCCATATATATTATGGAGATGGAGCTGCCCACAATTTCACTTTCTTATCGACACTGGATGTGGCCAACACCAGAACTTGCTTGTCACCTGATACACAATTGCAACAACAAAGAGATAAGCAACTTAATAATGTCAGACCATTTCCAGACAGCAACGATTACTGAAATTGTTTGCACAAAAGAAACACTACTAATTTTCGTCTGCTGCCATAGGAAATCCTTGCTAAATGCACCCACTGAATTTAGAGCCTGATGGTTATTAAGCTACTACAATTTTTCAACAGCAGGAGGAAGTGTAATGATAACTTCCTCCTAAACCACGACGATTTGGTCCTACTATTCAATTATTCCTTTTCACTCCAGTTTCTCATACTTTTCTCCATCATAATTCATAGCTATAAGACAGAAAGTGAGTCTCATCTCCATACTAAAATATATAGGAAAAACATAAAATACTTCAGAAAAGCCAATAAAACTAACAGGAAGACACATTGAAAGCAAGATGCCAGCCAAAAGAGGCCAACAATCGTTTGACTTAGTGATAAAAGACTTGGAAGAAAAAAGCTGATCCTCTTTATCACCTAATGTGGACAAGAAAATAAAATAAAATAGAATCCACATAATACAGAACTTCACTTGGGATGGAGAGAGACTTACCCAATGGAATAGGAGAAGGCGACCATGCCATGTCAGTGATATCACCTGTACACAAAAAGTGGAAGAAAATAAATTTTCAAATCAAGTTGATAGCGTGGCTGGTATGGCTGGACTACCAGCCACAGTGGCAGAGCCACGTTGAACACTCCGGGTTCATGGGAACCCATGCTACTTCCCCAAATTTTGTTTTCTTGTAGATCACACTCATACTTATCCTTGCGCACCCAGTTGACAAAACGCATTGTAGTGCACAAGTCAATGAACAAATTACTTGCATCTTTGTCGGAGACTTTCTTTTTTAGCTTTTTCTAATACAATTCTTATTTTTATAGTATATTGTGTATGGGCATACAATAAATGTTGTAAAACACCGGTAAGTAATGAATTGTGATACATAGGCCAAGCATTCTAGTCCTTGTGTTGTTTCTATTAGATGATCATTTTTATGGTTTGCCTATTCTGCTATATGTTTCAGTTTATTTTTCTTCTCTTTTTCTTTTTATTTCCAATATAATATTGCCCTTTTTTTTCTCTTTTGATTCGTTTTTCTAATCCCAAGTTCACCTATCATCTCTTGCAGGTTACTAATCAATTACTTGTAACTTGATACTATAAAACTACTTACACCGTTGGTAAAAGTTAAATCTCTTTTGGGAAAAGAAAATCACTATTCTCTCCTCTCTTGTCCAACTCCATTCCAGTAGCTTTCAGTTCTCACTCTGGCCATCACAAGAATTGCAAGTTTGGCATCCTACGCTCATGACTTTGTCCATCTTCTAGTGTCAGAAATGGTGCAGCCATCCTCATAAAATCCTGGATCCGCCCCTGACCAGCCACCTTCAAGCACCATGATAGTTCAACTCTCATCTCTTATTGACCTAAGGCATCCCCTCTCATCTCCTATTGACCTAAGGCATCCCCTCTCATCTCCTATTGACCTAAGACGTCCCCTCTCATCTCCTATTGACCCAAGACATCATATTGCCTCTTTCACCTACAGCGCAGAAACTATGTAAGTGAAGCAGAGGTTCTAAGACAAAACTCATGACTTAAACAAGAATAATAAGTACCATGGTTCCAACACAGAGCCTCACAGCACCTAGGAACAATGAAATCTAACTTTTAATGTTCATGACTCCTGAGGAAACTGAAAAAGTAACACTCAAGAGGAAAAGAAAAGTTATCTAGACAATACAGAGCTCAATGGAAGGAAAGCTAAGAACACGGATGATGTCTCGCTGTTTTTTTAGGGTTTCAAAGGATGTGGTAACATATTCCATTCAGGTTGTTGTTGTCTATAGAGAAGGAACAAAAAAATTGAACTGTTGCCAAGAAGCATCCAGTCATAGGCTCATAACTGCTTCAGAATATAGAAAAATTTCTACAGACTGGTTTTACACATACACGGGGATGAAAATGGTCGACCATTTTATGATAAAGGCACTAAGTAATTTGAAAAGCATACCATCATGTGCTTTTTCAGCTGTGTCCAAAACTTTCCCAGTCTCCGGACATAACCATTGCATCATTGAACCATGAGTGGTGGCCAATATCTTTCCATCAGGTGATATACATAAACGATCATACTGTAAAGTTGTGCCACTCGCATCCTTAAGGGGAATAGGGAACACCTTTAATGTCTTAGGGTCCTCAGATAGATGATAGCGCACTGCAGAACAAGAATGTTGCACGCAAGTGCCAAAGCAAAATAATTAGACGAGGTAATAATGGTAAAAGTAACTAATAAGAGCTAGGGAGGGAAAGACATACCATTAATATTCCACACTCTGATGGTACCATCCTTCGATGCAGTGATTATTTGTTCAGAATTCGGGCTAAAGCATAGCCACGTCACTGCACTCTGTAAAGCACCCACATAAAATTTAGACATTTACAGGAACGATTAAACAAAGCAACAAATTAACAGCAAATCCAAAAAAAAAGGGTCAGTCACAAAAGTTCATTGAAACTAAATGACACAGTCAGTCAATAGAGCATTGTATACCTTCTATAATAAAAGCAAGATTTCATTCATCTGGATCATGAACACAAATTAAAAGAGATGGTCCCAATCTACGATCAACTAAAAAGTATTTGAAGCTTGGGAGGTCTTTGATGAAACAGCATACTTCAATTGACACTCCCTAAAGAATTTTCTAAAATTTCTCCTTTCCCTAAAATATTAACATTAAGCTAAAAAAAAATCCCAAGTACAAATTAGGTCAATAATAAGCCTGTTCACACTATAAACATCAGAGGATTTGGAAAGACAGAAGAAGATAGGTTTTTTTATTTTTATTTTTATCAGGTAGGCCTTTTATTCTTTTATAGAATCTTTTCTTAAAGTTAAGTAAAATTGCATCACACCTTAATTCAATCATATTGATCTAGCACCCTAGAGAAGGATAGAAAAAGAGAAGATGAAAATAGACTTTCATAGTGCAAGAACGTGACATCATTTACCTTATGCCCCTTGAGCTCCATAATCCTTGAAACCTCCTTTACAGCACCATCCTTCGAGTACACAATCTCCCAAACCTGCCAAAAAGACACATAATTCGTTCAGGAACTCTTCTTTGATGACATCCAACAACGAGTCAGAAATATATGAAAAATATTGACAAAGGAGCATGACCTAAGTTGCATAAAACTTAACAGGGCTCAAACCACACGACAAGATATGAGAGCTTTACCAGAATTTTTAATCCCCGCCCCAAAATTACATAACCTACGTTTCCTTCATAATTTATCCCAATTTAGTCGACTCCTTTGGCAAGATGACAAATATCTACAACCTCCTAGAGTGAAAAATAGTACTTAAATAAACTCAAACAATGTGCAATCTCCACCTTTTTCAGGAAGAATTGGAAAGTAATTAGCTATTCATACAGATCATATAGGGAAAATATATTATTTGGATCCCCCCATCTGTCTTTCTCTCCTTCAGATTACATAGGACAAAGATTTGGATCCCCCTTTGTGGATGGGTGGTGGCTGTACATGATTCTGAAAGATGTTCTTGAGTGAATAAATGGCAAACCCCATTTGACCATCTTTGTCCAAACTTTGGCCAAGCTGCGAGATGACTAGAACCAGAAAATAGCCATATGTTTTATTTTCTTGAAGAGCTCCACCATAAGCTCCTTGTTCTAACTGCCCTTCCAACCACCACATTGACAAGACTGTTACGTAACGGTCCGACTCACATGCCAGACTGCCTGAAGCTTGACACTAAATGACAAGATGGCAACTGCAAAGAATGTAGCTGTGAAAGTCTTAACATTTTTAACATCTCAGGAAACTATTGGTGCAAAAATTTAGTACAGGGTATTGGCTTCGCTCTTTGTTTCTCCTACCTAACCCCCTAAAAAAATTTGAACAGAAAAAAGAGACTCCGTTTCCTTTTTATTCTCATCTTCCGATAACTCTTATTACTAATTAATTTCCTACTACTTAAATAACATTGAAATTGCACACAAAATGTAGAACATCACTTGTTGAGACTCTTTATAAAAGCTTAAAGCAGTTCAGTTTCACAAAATGATAAGGTCACCTTGACATCAGCAGTAAAAGCTGCGGCAGCAATAAAACGCCCATTGGGAGATATAGTAGCCATGTTATTTTTGAGTTGATTAGTATCGACGTTCCCAACAATCTTGCCACTTTTTCCGTGAAAAAGCACAATATCAGTACCTAAAACAACCCAAAAATACAGAAAAAAATTATTTTATTTGTCATTTTGCTTTATGAAAAAAAAAGGTTCTTCCACACAAAAAAGAAAGGAAAGGATGAATCTGGTTGTAGAGATGTTTGTGGATATGAGATCACAGAAACCAAATTGGCAAGCAGATGAAGAACTATGACACAAAGAGGTAGTGGAATTCAGGCATTACGAACAAGCTCCAATTAAGCATGACAATTAGAAGAAAATGAACAAAATGTAGGGGTTTAGAAGGAATTGCTTCAAGGTGGTAAGTTGAAAGCATGGCCCAACTTCTTTTGGAGTTGGGACAGTCAAGACAACTTAATGGGACTCCTGTCAGGCTCATATGGACTGCAAATAGCACTGGAAAATTCACTGTGAATTCATGTTATAAGTTACTCAATAAGGATAACTCTTTTTCTGCTCGAAGGCCAAGAACCTTGATTTGGAAGTCAATGGCCCAAGTAAAGTAGCTTGCTTCAGCTGGGTTTTGTTACATGATGCCTGTTTAAAACAGCGGGATCTTCAGAGAGAGGGCTTTCACATGTGCAGCAAGTAATATTTGTGTGGGTTTGATAATGAAGAAACTGGCCGCTTATTTTTGCATTGCATAGTTGCTAGGCAGAATTGCAGATATTTGGCTTGAGGAGGGTCCTGCCAAGTACCCTAAAAGAATTGTATTGCTTCTGGGAAGGAAGGGAAATTACAAGGGAGCTTAAGAAATCTGGATCACAGTTCCAACATGTATAGTTTGGGTAGTTTGAACTGAAAGAAATCGTAGATGCTTCTGAGGAAAGACTAAATCAATCAGTATTTGAAGTTCACATGCCTTAGTTTATTAGGACAATGGTGTAAATCAATTTGCTATAAATAGTGAGAACATCCTGATAGAATTAACTGAAATATTCGAAGACACAGTACTATAAAAGATGGAACATCTATGTTAATCCAGCACAAACTTAGTGTTGGTCTTTTGCTACCTCAATAAAACTTTACGTACTGATAAAAGCTAAGCATGGTAGTTAGGCCAATCAACACTAGCTACAGTATGAAATTGAATAAACTTACTCTCATAATCATGCATTCTCCAGCTACAAATATGAGCCCATGAAGCTTTTACTAGAATCAAGAATCAGGATATCCATTGAGCTTTAACTCAAGAGTTTTGTGGGTAAGCTTGAAAAGAAGTTCATAAGACTTATCCAACCTTACCTTCAGAACATGAAACAATGATTGTGCTCCCATCAGCACTACCATAAGTTGCCTTAGTACCAACTAGAGTTAGGACTGCTCTCTTGTCGTGAACTTTATGCTGTTCCCATTTGATTTCTGGAATAGGAAGCTTGGCCTGTTTGGAATCAGCGTCTCCTTTAGGTTTCTCTTCACCATACATGTACAGGGAAGAACCAAAAAGAGCATGGCATGCCACTGCAACCGAGGAAGCTTCATCAGCAACTGCAACTGCAGTTGGATGACCTCCAGCTGGCAAATTAATTCTCAGAAACCTGAATAAGATACACCATAGATTAGAGTTAGAAATTTGCAATTAAATTCACACCTAACAATAATAATAATAACAGTAAAACTTTTGCTTGAAGCTTAATAATAATTAGATTACTGTCTTAAGAGTCATACTTAAAGCTTTTGCTCGAAGCATCATCCAACTTGAAGACCCTAACAACCCCGTCAGCACAAGCTGCAAGAAGAAAACATTAGTATGGAAGATTGACATCTACCTCCCCCATCCTCCTACCAAAATATGTAAATGGAATGTGAACAACTATTTCTAGAACCATAAATCCTTTGAAGTGATAGAAGATGTGCAGAACATAATTATGACTACAATATAAAGCATGTTATATTTAATTATAGTAGTTTAAGGATAACAAATATATTTTGTCAAGTAAAAAATGTCCTTCATTAGTAACACACCAAGGTCATCAACGAATGTAAAAATTGAATGAGTGGCTCAGCCAAGTCCTTCATTATTAACACACCAAGTCATATCTTTAAGTAAAAATGTCCTACCATAGACAATGTTCTTAAAACTTCTTGCATCCCCTCACTATTCCAGAACAATTTTTTTAATAATAAAAGTATAATAACGAAAAAGATTATCCTAAACTCTGCCTAGTTAGTTTTGCAGCGTATAGCAGATCCAAGCTCGGACAAATGAGGAGAGTGTGGTAGGTTGACACCTAACATAAAAATATTCTAATGAATCCTCTCAATACTAAATGAACCTGAATAGAGCGGAATGGATAACATGACTATTCGGGCTACTATATAGAAGTATATCTCCCCAATACCGTGCGTAACCACTTGGACAAAGAATCATAAGATTTCTTCTATTTATTCTACACTCTCTTTTGTTATCTAACCATAGGCAGTAAAAATGTATAAGAAGAGAATGTTAAATATCTCCCTTACCATCCCCAAAACAGATTGACCTAAGAAAAAAAATACATACAAGTGAAGTTGAGCCCATAAAAATTTCAACAGAAATCAAGCCCTATTAGCAGAAGTTGTCCCATAATCACTAATCACAATGGTAACATTAAGCCTACAATAAGTCTCAACATAATGGTTTGAAATACCAAGGATGACACAATCAGCAACAAGAGGGCAAATCAACTGGTAAGGTACCTTCATTAGAACAGTAAATAATTGGGACAACTTTTGTTTCCAAAATTTCACGTGAATTTTATGGCCAATTTATTGTTTAAATGAGATTTAAATGTTTACCTTTCTTTTTCAATAAGAGAGGGAAAATGGAAAGCTGATTATAAGAAGAGTAACAGTGAGATCTGACTTTTATACGACTTTTTATGTTCATAATATTCAGCAAATAAATTGTAGAATATTACCATCCCAAAAACTGGACTATGTGGCATCTGGAGACGATGCATGATGAAATAATTGGCTTTCAATTTCCATGTAGGAAGTATAGAACATGTACAAAGCTTATATGTTCAGAAGTTTCACAGTAAAGACAAACAACACAGTTATGTGTGTATTTTTTTGTGCATCTGCGGCGTTTCCTCTTCTGTTAGTAAGTTGTACAGATTAATAACTCCTATCAAATATTGACCCATATCTTGGGTTAACGAAAAGTTCCAAACGCTATGCTGACATTTTAGTCAGAATGTCAATCAATTGACTGATTATTGGTCAATCTATCTCAAACTAGTTAGATCCGGCTATATGAATCCTCAATCAGAAGAGTTGTATAAGGTTCTTCATACATCATCCTAGTGCAATAGCTTTCTTTAAATAACTTTAGATAGAAATGAATGCTTTCCACCTTATGCAAGAATTCTTTTTTTAAGTCCTGCACAACATACTCACAGGACATGCATCAGTTCCTCTAAAATCATCCACATCCATGATGAGGTCTGATCAGGTGGAACCATAATTCTACCATGTGGGCTCAGACCAAACTCCACAATGAAATACAAACCCAATATGAATAAGTAGGTTGCTCTAAAAAATCCTTAGGACTCGGATGCTAAAAAATTGGAAGAAAAAGAAAAGTTGAGCACAATTGGCATATCAATGATTTGGAATTGTGTCCTACAAAGCTTGTCCTTTTGAGGAGGGTTCTATCAAGATATATAATCCTGTACCAAAGAGAATTTTTCAAAAGAAAATGAAAAGAAAAAAGGTTGCTGGTTCCAACATACATATCTCGACAAATTAACTGTAGCCACATCCAAATAAACAGACACTTGTGCTTGCTCGTAGAATTACGGCGATCATACAACTTGGTATGTGGAGCTTAGAGCTCAAACAATACAAATATGTAAAACCAAAAATTACCAGTTGCCAAAGACTGTGCATTGGGTAAGAAGCAAAGCCCTGTGACAATATCCCCATGACCTTTTAGAGTATTCAAGTCCAGTGGGTGATGCCTTTTGTTTGCATCCTGCAGATATAGCCAGTACCAGAAGTCACTTTCAGTTGCCTAGTCATTGAATACACAGCTTAAGGTTATATTTGCAATAAAATCCAGAAACACCTTAACTGATGATAGCAACTTGGCTAGTCTGTTGAGGCATATTGGGGATGAGTAACAATGGAGAGTTATTTATACGTAGTGTTGAAAAGAAGTGAGCTATCACAGCAAAGTGAAGTTGTTGAAGGAAGAAACAGGATGTAGCAAAGTGAAGCTACTAAAGGAAACATCTCAAATTTACCATACACTAGTTGGGCTCTCCCTCTCTACTGATTCTACCCTAATAAGGTGTGATGGTTCCTTTGCAGGGAGGTGAAACATATCTGAGAAGAGAATTCACAACAGCTTTGACTTTTTGGTTAACACATCACATCAAGCTTCCTTTTTTTAACAAGGAAATTTTAAAAAAATATACCATGTTAAATAAATGGACCTTTGGCATAACTCAACCCCAAAAGCTAGCTCACATCACGTCAAGCTTACTACTGCAGTATTAAGAAAACTCAGAGCTCAGCAAGGACTATAGGTTTCGCTTTTAGTTACTTATTGAACGGACAACATATTATCATCTTTTTCCCTTATCAGCCCCTTTTTAACAATATATAGCTAGGGGACTCGATTCAGTTTATTCCAGTCGTCCAGTTTGAGCTATTTAAGTTCATGGCTTTTTTTTGGGGGGGGGGGGGGGGTGAATATAGGAAAAGCAATCATTTGGTTCGGTGTTTCCTCTTTTGGTTCTGTTCTGTTTGGCCTATTTTTGGCTTCTGATCATGTTCAGACATCTATGTTTTTCCCTTTTTGAGCTTCTAACTACTTTTTTGTTCTTTCTTTTCAATCTTCTACCATCTTTTGACTTTATTGCCCTTATTGTTCACCTTTGTGGATTTAGTTAGAACATTCAAATTCTAATTCTGGATTAACAAATGCTCGGGAAAGAAGAGCAAACTGCAATTTTCTTGTTGAGTCTGCAAACTCTGAACATTGAAGCAAATTCGGTAGGTGTAGGTCATTATGAGGCTATCAGTCGAAGGAAAGTAACAGATGACAAATAGGAACTAAGGATGATTTTGAGATTTCAATGAGACCTGACCACTGAAAACTAAATCCAGAGAGATCTTGTCAAGGCGAATCTCAAAAACTCGAGCAAATATCTGTAGTAAAACTCTAAGCAGAGTTATAACAGAGGCAGAAACCAAAGACTACTCTAGATTTCATACCACCCCTGTATTACTCATACTTCCTCTGACGAGACACATCAGTGGCCAATCAAATCACTCCAATACAAATGATGTCATTGCCCACCATGTGTATGATACTAACTTGACAGTCAGAGAGCCTTGCTAAGGTCAACCTCAGCTACCATTATCTCTGTCCGTCAGAGACCAGCTTAACTCATAGGACTCAAAATTAACCATCACAAATTCAACTCTCATTGGTCCAACTAGACATCCCAATCTTCAAAATACCAAGTTCTCTCTAATCCCAGTTTAAAGGAATTTGCCAATCTCTAACTACGCTTTGATAAGCTAAGTTTCTCATGCTTTTTCCCCAGAAAAATTCGTAAAACCATTGATCTTTGATTGTATTCAGCGATAAAACATTCAACTACTCACGAGAAGTTTGAGTTAAGACTATCAGATCCTTCAGATATACAAAATCTTTGTACTTTTTGACTGATGTACTAGTCCAGCGCTATCTTAGTGCTCAGGAAGTAATTTGAATATAAGTTTTTTACCTTATCAGAAAAAAAGAAAAAAACAAAACTACTCGGAAGAGTTTGATAAGTTTCACATTAATCATAAGGTCACACTTCATGAGTTGTATCATTTTACAGAAATGTATGATTAAAAGGGAAGAAAAGAAAAAGAGCACTAGAGCAAATTTCTACCCATCCACAACTTCCAATTTCTCGGAAACCAAAAACGTAAAAAAGAAAAATATTTGTTCCGTTTACACACATCCACTCCATGCTCGAGGACATATCCTGTCCTAAACGTGGATTAAAGACAAGTGTTGCAGCAGGATGATAGCGTCAAAATAGTCTAATTATGACATAAAAGCAAAATTATAGGGCCGTTTAGCCATGAGAATTATTCACTTTTTTCCGGAAATATTTTTCATTTTATTTGAAAATCAACGTTTGGCCATGAAAACTCCAAAAACAACTTCTTTGGAAAGCACCTAAAACCCTGATTTCACTTTTTTCACTTCCAGTGTATTTAAACAACCAAAAACTATAAACAAACACAACTCCAAGTCTCCAACTTCAAAAATTCCAAATAAAGTGAAAAATATTTGGTTTCTATGGTCAAACGTGTACTAATTATGACAAAAATGCAAAATTAAGTGCACCGTATAGCTAAATTGATACAAAAATGTATACAAAGTATTCACAAAGCCAACTTCACTAGTTTGAGATTGAAGCGTCCTTGATTGATTCAATATTGCACATTTCCAAGCCACAAAGTTAAGAGATTTAAATAATCACTAGCAAAAAACATCAACAAACCCTAGAGCCAATAGCAGTAAATGTAAGCGGTGATATTTTTACCTTATGATCGGCCGTGTGGGAATGCGATTTCTTCAATGGGTTCTTGTGAGGCTTTGAAGAAGTCTTGTTATTGGGGATAATAGATTCAACCTCCGATTTCTTCTTCTGGAAATAGTTACCTAAAACTAGAAAAGCAATCACAACTCCGATAATCGCCGATACAATCGCAATCGGAAGCATCGAATCCATTGTTGAATGCTGTAAATCTCGAGAAATTGTGTTATCAATTCAAGCACCAAGCTGCGGCTAAATGCACGTTGGAGTGTGTACATTGGCTAATGTATTTCTCTGTGTATTTTATTAAAAAAAAACAGTCTGTACTGTAACATCGTGTACGGAAAAAGACCGGACCACAAATTTAAAAACTTAATAAGATGAATTTAAATATTGGTTCTTTTGCTTTGCTGATCTTTTGTGATTTGAAAAATACACTTTTATTTTTATTTTGGTTGGGGTTCTAAACCTTTAATAGTAATTGAATGTAAAGATGTTGGATATTTAACATATGCTTTCGTTCCTATTTTTTAACGTGAACATTCTTAACTTGTTCAAATATCATTTTCAAATTTTGATATCAATTTAACAAATACATTAATGATCTCGTGTGGATAAATCAAAAGAAATTGATTTTAGTGATTCAATGAGCTCGAATACATGTTTAATACGATTGTCATCTTAACTCTACGATTGAACCTGAAAATTAGCATTTAGAACTTGATAAGAGTAAAGGAAATTGATCGGCTAATTAAGCATCTCCTTAATGAATAGTGTAAATGACGGGATAAATTATTAAAGTTATAACATGCTCAAAGATTATGATTCAACAAACAGATCACATTACCTAAAGATTTTAAACAAGGATGAATAACATTTAACACATAATATTTATCTATATATAGTAGCATGTAATTGGAGTAGTATTAATTGTAATTTTAGAATATTTGAACTTAAAAATTTAGTGGCAAGCAAATGAAATTTTAAGTTTGATCAAGGTGCCAATTGATTCCAATTTGGGACAAAAGGGATTGAAGTTAGTCTTTCAAAACAGAAAATTCCCTTATATAAACAGATACAAACAATCTTTCTTCTTTCAACACATGCCTTTTAAGACAAAGTTGGACAACTAAATTTAGTACAATTACAAAAATTCAAGAGTGTAATCCTGCTTGTGTTTGAAGTTTAAAACAAAACAAAAAACTAAGTTGTATTCAAACTCCTTCACTGACTCATGAATGTTGGAAGTTTAGTTTCTATATCATCTTTATTAGCGAATATTCACCGTATATTTTGTAATTATAATAGATGTATATTTAAGGTAACTCAAGATTCTTATTATATTAGAAATCAACCATTTAAGGTAAGTTAGGATTCGTACTGTATTAGGAATCAACTTTTGTACAACTATATATATTGTGAATAATGAAAGAAATCCATAAGGGAAATTATTCATTAGCAATACTGAGAACAATCCGAATAGTGGCCGGTTTAACAACCGGACTCTCACCATAATCAATAATCTTCCAGTTGTCTTCTACCTAAGCTGCAGATTAGTTTAAAAGCAGTCATCCAACTGCCATATGTAAATTCCAGTATCATGAAGTCTTCTTTAAAATTGATATATATGCCTTTGCAGTGAATCAAGTTCTTCGCGCGGAAACAATATAAGAAGCACCACTGCACCAGAAACTAAACAATCTGCTCCTTTAATAGAAATTGCATCCTGCACTTTAAAATTGAAAGAAGGAAAGTCTTAGACACCCGATCCAGTAGTTCCTCAAATGGAAGAAAAAGAAGACAAAAAACATAAAACAATGATCAGTTTAGCTTTCTCACTGACCTTTCGGGTGTCAGTGAAAAACGTACTCTACAAATCCCAAATACCACATTCAATTCCGAGGCCATGATCTACTGAAAGCTCTTTCTCTGATAGCAATTTCAGTTTCTGCGAAACAAAATGAGAAGAATGAGTTCAGACTCAGGATATATTTTACTTGACTACAGCGCCGCGGCGCTTCGGAGACAGAAATTGTTGGGATACAATTGTGAACGGGAAGTAAGTAACTATTATAATAATAGAAAGGATAAACAAACGACTACAATAAAACGGAAAATCAAAACTTTAACAAACTGTTTGTGAGATTAACAAAAATGGCAGTTGCACAATGGCCAAAATATAAAATGATCGTTGTGCAACGCCCATTTGTGCAAAGGGGGTTTCGAGCGGGATGGGGGGGGGGGGGACTGAGGCGGGACGAGCCCAGGTCCAGTCCCGGTTCGAGTCCCATTACCAATTTTTTTTATTTTTTATAACGGGGTCGGGGCGGGACCGGGCCAACCGTTGGCCACCCTTACCTCAAACTCATAGTTCAACAATAATATTATGGATAAAAACTTATTTGTATTTGATGTTTATATCAGACCAATACAATTTACTATGATTAAGTGATCTAATGACATGTTAATTAACGAATATATATTCAAACACATGATATGCATATATTTGCTTGGGATTAGTAGTATTACTTCTTGTATGCACTACTTTAAAACGGGGGCACTTTGTGTATTAGAGAAAGATTTCCTTATAAAATTTGCCAACTATACGAGATAAAGCACTTTTTTTTCCATAAAAATATTTGAATTTTGTAAGCTGTAACCAACAACAACATGCCCAGTATGAAGTATGGGAGAGATTTTTTTTTAAAATTTGTTCGTTGGAATTGAAACTAAAAACAAATGTGTGCCACTTTTGTAATTACCCAACTAATAACGAAGGATAAAAATATCCTAAGCGTACAATATAGGAATAATTTTAGCCGTTTTCTGTGTTTATTTTTTTTGTTCAATGCAAATTTCTCTATTTAAGTTAATGAACATGAACAAAGCAAGGAAAATATAACCTAATCGGCATATAAGAGTGATATACTGCTAAGTAATTTGAGAACCACAAATTTCAAATTTAAATTTCTGCAAAAAAAAAAAAAAACTAGATATATAAGCTTTGATGGACCTAGCAGGTATCAAGAAAGATAATAGAACCAAATCATATGGTCCACATTTACTAAATTAATTACACATACAAATAGAATAATTTTTATACACCTACTCTCTCCGTTTTAAAATATTTGTCTGTTTTTGACTTGACACAGAGTTTAACGAAATGAAGAAATTTTTGAATCTTGTGATTGATAACTAAAGTTACGTGGAATGTACCAAAATGTTCTTTAATCTTATAATTTTAAATATGTCATTTGAAAAATTAAAATTAAAAATTATTAAAAAAGAGAAAAGATATTCTTTTTGCCCGTTCCAAAATACTTGTCATATTTTTTACTTTTAAAAGTCAATTTGACTAAATTTCAAAATTAAATTAAATAATATTAATTTAATATTTTAAATTATACGAAAAATATTATAAATTTTAACTCTTTTCATATTAATATAATTTAAAATATAGCTCTTTGATTTTTGAAAAGTATAAAGAGAAATATTTTAAGATAGAGGGAGTATTAAATTAGAAAATGGATTAATAAAGCCAATAGGAGAAGTCCCATGAGCCAAAAGGAAAAAAGAACCTTCTAATTAATTAATTAGTACACGCAGTTGGAAACTTGCCAAGCTTGACTATCCCAATACAATGAGCGCCATAATTCCAATTTTACCCCTTCCGCCCCCTTCTTCCTCAACCATGGATTCCACTTTCTCTGCTCGGAATCCATAAACCCGAAAAATTAATTTCAAAGAAATTAAAACCAAATTAATCAAAATAAACACTCTCAACGACGCAAAACGAAATTAAACCCCTTCAATTCTTTTTTTTTTCATTTGAATTTTTATTATGTATAGATCTGGAACAGTGATGGCATGGAACGTATTTAGATTTTGTACGGCCTTACGTGGCCTGGGCTCAATTATGATCTTGTTGGTTTTAGGCGTTGTCGGTGTTACATATTACGCTGTCGTTCTGACCAATTATGCCCCGGCCCTTTTCAGTGGTGGTGGATTCCTGGATGCCCTAATTTCTCTTGCCGTACTTATCTTGTTTCATTGTCTGGTAACATTTCTTGACTTCTTGTTTTGGGGTTCCTTAATTGATCATTAGTTTTAATGGGTAGCTAGGAATTTAGGCATATGTGAAGAATAATTTTGATTGGGTGCTTTTAGGTATTTTATTTGACTAAAGTTCATTGAGAATGATGCTAAATGGTGTGGATGTAATGGGTTTTGATAGGATGTAGGAGCATATTCTTGGGATCTTTGTAAAAGTTAGGTGTTTGAGAATACAACAACAATATACCCATTATAATCCCACAAGTGGGGTCTGAGGAGGTTAGAGTGTACGCAGACTTTTAACCCTACCTTGGTAGGTAGAGAGGTGTTTGAGAATATTAGAATTCTGTATCTTGCATACTTGAATTTACATGAGTGTGTTTAGCTTGGCTTAGAAATTGATGATAGTGGAGGGATACTGTGTGAGATTTACAGAATTTCAAATTTTCACAAAACTCCTAATTTGTCCTGAAAGATAAATATTGAGTAGCAAAATGAAACAGGCCAAATGGAGTAGATGGTTTGTTGTTATCAAAGGCTCGCTTTGAGACACGCGTAAGCACTAAAGCTAGGTGCAAATAAGCTTGAGCTCTACGCTTGCTTAGACAATACGTCAGTTAAGGAACCAAAGCCCCTAAGGCGCGTGTCTCATTGCCCGTGGGCTATGTCTTGAAGAGATGACGCTAGACAATTATTATTTCACTTTAGAAGAATCTTTTTATTCAATTCCTTTGTCCATATAATTGTTGTCTGTTCATAATTATTGTTCTTGAATATTTATTTTTTTCTTTTGCGTATTACTATATTGAAGCATACACTTTATTTGCATTTTGAGTTTAAAGCTCCAATAAACATCCATACATTTATTCATTTTTCGCCTTTGATAAACACTGGAAGGGTTATATTAATAAGCGTTGCGCAAAAGAAATTTTCCTTCTATGTCAAGCTAGGTCATTTCAAACATTGAGAAGACTGATCATAGTTAATGCAAAATGCCAATTATTGAAGAAGCTCTCTCCGGGATATTTCTTTTTACGTTGCATGAAATGGCGATCGACAATACACTTGCGATACTTTGTTGGCATTCACTGAAAGCATCTAAGGAAATATGAATTCGAACCTATCTCTTTAGCATAAAGATAGATATTCCTTGCTCGTGATCAAATAATAATTTGTCCACAAACTTCACCTGGGAAATTTTAGATTTCATTAACCATCATCGAAAATCTTATTCTCCGCTTAAAGATTCTGTATCTTCTAATTTTGGAGTTTATATAAAAGCCAAATGAGGCTCTGGTGCATAGTAATCTATATGCTGTAGCTGAAGTAGTAGTTGGCCTTTAATAACTGCAGTTGGTGATGCTTTTGTGGAGTTACTTCTCTGTTGTTTTTACGGATCCTGGTAGTGTACCTCCAAATTGGAAGCCCGTCTTGGATGAAGAAAGAGGTGACACTGATCCATTAACCGCATCTGAATTTGGGGCTTCACCAGCTAATCCAGCAAACCCAAGTGTACGGTTTTGTAACAAGTGTAACCAGTTGAAACCACCTCGATGCCATCATTGTTCTGTTTGTGAGTTCTCGTTATGCACCTTTTGTGACGATTTTTGTTTCTATTTTTTTCCATTCGAGATTGAGTTATACATGTTTCGTTTTTTAGGTGGAAGGTGTGTGTTAAAGATGGACCATCATTGTGTGTGGGTTGTCAATTGCGTTGGAGCACTAAACTACAAATATTTCCTTCTTTTTCTGGTAAGTTTCACTATTCTTAAGTTGTTATTGATAAGATTTGAACTATCGGCAACCTAAACAAAATTTGTAGTGTACCAGCAAATATGAAATTTCTCGGTGGCTTTTCTGCACTGACTGCTCTCAGCCTTTGTTGTTAGCTTTTTGTTCTAATAGCTACTAGCCCTTTGGCTATGCAATTTATAGTGTGTTACACTGATTGCACCTTTTTCCGTATTTCAATGGATATACCACAAAGTTTCAAAAGTTTTATTTTAGACCAACTCCTTAAGTTAAACAGACAATAGGAAAGAGCTGCGACTGGAAAATCATAATCACCTATTGATTCACAGTGCACAATCATGAGCAGCTGTGAGCTCTTGATCGTAAGTACAATCATCCTAGAATCTTAACATCTGACTTCTCTCCTAACTTTTATCCAGCTAGTTGTACAAGTATGGAAAGAACTGGCTATTTTCATTTGGAAGATCTGAAAGACCACTTAACTTGCATTAATTTCAGATGTTAGCGCTATCTTATTTTTAAATAAATATATGGTGACCATAGTGAGAAAATTATTTTTGAAATTTCTGTAACCTTGTCCTTTTCCAAATTTACTCCTTTTTATGTTATACAACTCTGCCTATGTGAGTTTTGCATAGTTGGCACCAAGATCGGATAAAGCAGAGTTGTGTAGGTTGTTCGGCAGTGTAAACTAATCAATCAAATCATGATGCAGCCAACCTCTAATAGTTTGCGATTGATGCTTAATTGACCAATTAACTTGCATGTGATATTGAGTTAATAGTTTCCATCTTATTCCTATGACCCCACCTGGTGGGATTATACTGGGTGTGTTGTTGTTGTTATTCGTGCATATTATGCCTGTGCATTCCTGTCAACTGGTATTTGTAATTATCACTTTTCAATGGAGATACTTATCCACTATTAATGTTCCATATGTTGACAATAAATACTTTATTGACCCTTTTTCCTGAATTAATTACGTTCATTTCTTTATGCAGTTATACACGTTCCTTGAGACCACTCTTGTGGCTCTAGCATTACTGCCACAGTTTATTGCATTCTTCAGTGATGGAGAGATACCTGGGACTCCGGGCACTCTCGCTACCACTTTCCTTGCTTTTGGTAAGGTGTAGAAACTCTGCTTCCTAAACTTCTCCTCCTGTGATTTCTTTCATAGGCATGCAATTTCCTATTTATTTATACAATTCTTGTGAATTGCAGTCTTCAATCTTGCTTTTGCTTTGAGTGTATTGGGATTTCTGATCATGCACATATCATTGGTGGCGGGTAATACCACAACCATTGAGGTATTACACCTTCCTTTCTTTTGGGTTGAAAGTTTAATGGACGATCTGCTATCTGATCGTAAGGGGAAAACTCTTGATACAATTCGTTGTTTCTCTGTGTCTTGGGTTTAGGTAGGTGTGCTTGCTAGATCAATTTAACTAAGTGCGTGTATTTTGGTTCGTTTTGATTGACCACCTCGTAAAAGTTGCTTCTTGCAAAATCATGAAGGTCACACTCTTCATAATTTCTCCACTCCACAAAAAGAAACAAACAAATAAAATTGAAGTAGGGAGATTCCCCACCCGTTTTTGCATTTCCCCACATCTTTTTTCTTGTCAAAACTCAAATTTACAAAAACCTTGATTATACGTGGAGGATCCACTGGTGGCTTCCCTTGGGAGAAAATGACCCCGCAACTCTTCTTCTGCCAGACTTGAGCAGAATATTAAAGAAAAATACAAACTTGGTTATCCTCTTTAATAGACTTCTTATCCATATTTGGACTGTATTCTTTTTTATCACTATGCCACGCTATTACTAGAGGTCGCCTCCTTGCATAGAATCCTTCTGCTGCCGATGGCCACTCAAAATCTATCCCTTCAAACTCCATTCTGAAATTGTGGACAATACATTTGCCGTAGCTATTGGACTGAATTACATGGTTTACTCAAAGAGACCACAGCTTATTTACATCTTCTAATGATAAGCTTCTTCCAATTAGATGCTTGAAGCTCAAACTCTTATTTTTGGATTCTGGTTTCATGAACCAACTGCTCCTTTGAGGCCACTGCTTGTGCTTCCCTTGGGATGAAATAAATCATACATGAAAAATCTTTCAGATAAGAAATAAGAATCACTCGGGACATGTGAACTTGAAGTTTCTGCAGTTAATTGCCCCTTTTACTGACAGGATTCTGAGTATTCTTTGCCACATTAAAACATTTCCTCGTACTTGCAGGCATATGAGAAGAAGACCGCTCCAAAATGGCGTTATGATCTTGGCCGGAAGAGGAATTTTGAACAGGTTAGTGACTTTGGAAGAGATTGAGATTGTCATTGGTCTGCTTTTACTGAGGTTGCTCTCAGTTGCAATGTGAAAATGATGCATCTCATGTAACATTATGATCTAAATTATAAATAAAACTCGTGTAGAAATGTACAAGATCAAGGTAGGTAATCTCTTTTACCAGGTGCTATCCATGTTCTCTTTTTAGCAAAAAATGTTTATACCTTCTTAACCTGCTTGCTTAATCTCAATTGTCTCTGTTTTGTAGCAGTTGTCACATTACTCTTAGAATCCAAAATATGCCTCAGCATATGGGAACCAACCTGGTCAAAACAGTTTGTACTTTTGTTTATCGTGTTCTCTTCTTATTAAAGATAGGGAATAGGGAGCACCTAATCAAGGAAACAAGATATTGGATGAAACCTCACTAAAACACTGAGATAGAGATAGTTTATTAACTGCTTGTGTCTGAATAACCTTTAACACAGAGTAGTTTTATGGACTACCACCTTGACATACCTTTAGTTGTTTGAATCACTAAGGTCAACTTGGTTATTACCTGCCTGACACTTTCTAGTCGATTCGTAGTGGTCCTGGATACACTCTCCTTTAAAGATCACAGGACCAGACTGGAATTAAATATGATTTCTTGTTCAGATGTACTTTATATTCCTCACATTTCTACCATGATGATCAAATTCAGTGGCCTCCATGGATAGTTAATGAAGTAGGAATTTGGAGTTCAGCAGTAGAGAAGTTGGTATTTAACTGGTTCTTCATGACAACTAGTTCAGAATAAGAACCCTGGTTCCTAATAAATTTTGTGGTCCGGCCCTTCCCTGGACCCGCACATAGTGTGACCGGGCTGCCCCTTTTTATTCTATAATTAGGGAAGCCAGAGCAAGAATATTTTACAAATTCCGGAAATTTGTATTTTGTGCTGATCCGCTATTCCCTTAATATGGACCATATAAAGAATGCATTATGGGCCTCTGGGCCTCGGAGTATTCAATTGCATTCGTGTTGGAAAGGAGGTGTTGATGTTGGCCACAGCAAAACCACTCACTGTTAGAAAGCACCAAATCCCAAGCTTATCCTACATAGGCTGTGTGCCTATTTGTTTTTCGGACTGCTCAAATCCATGTACATTTGTTTGATGTCTTCTTTAACTAGAGTTCCTTAACTGAGTTTGCGGTATTATTACCTTCATCTGTGTCATATGTTATATCCATCTCATTTCACCCTTCTAAGGTTGTAATTTTATGCATCAGGTTTTTGGCCTAGACAAGCGGTATTGGTTCATCCCCGCCTACTCAGAAGAAGATTTAAGAAGGATACCAGCTCTTCATGGTCTTGAATACCCGTCAAAGCCTGAACTTGAATCTCAAGAATTCTAGGGTCATCAAGTACATTACCAAGATGGGTTTGTCTTTTCCTTTTTGTAACAATTACAGAGTAGTACCTAATGATGCCCATCCCGCGATCACACCTATTGGCGCTGTGCAGAAACTACACGAAGATATAGTATAGGCCGGAGCAGCCAAAGGATGCAATCATGTATTGATTCGTTCATTTCGTTTGAGTATCCGTTAGGGAAAATGGGTTCTGTAAGATAGAAGGTTTGCTTATGTCTCACGTTTGACAACAGGTTTTCTTGTAAAGATCAACTGCTTGATTAGAAATGTAGATGATCTTTGATAACTCTTCCAAACGTATTTGAAGTGTTAATGTAATTCGATTTTTCGTAATTGTCTAAAGTGGTTCTTAGCTCTCTTGGAATTGTCTTAAATTTGCAAACATCCTTTGGATAATCTGGTATTGTCACTCTATTAAGTCACATACTAATACAATATGTACATATAAATATCTACTTTTAGCATATGTACACACTGTTGGAACCGAAAACAATGTGTTTAAGTCGGATCCACAAACGATATTTCACTAGTATATTTATTTAATTAGGAAGAATCGGATTTTTATTTTATAACGTGCCAAAATGATTGATAATATTCTGTCAATTTTTTTTAACAATTTCATGCTTTTAATTAATGTGTTGATTAATTCTAAAACTTTAATATTTATGTGATATTCAAATATTACTTTTTTTGCTTATTATTTAATATTTTTTACAATTAGGTAACTTACGCGCATATCGATTAGTTATGTTCAATTGAAACATGATAACGTGACTAAATTAGTCCTAGGGTAGATTCTCGAATGATGGGTACTTCCTACCTCCAACCACCACAAGAACTGGGCGGACTCACATGTGTTCAGAGGTCATGAATATGCTTGATTGGAAATTTTTATTTGTTCTTCCTTTTTCTATTTTTACTTAAAGATTATTCTTTAGTTGAACCCAATAAAAAACATTCTAAAGTTTTCTTTTTACGTCAAAAATTTGAATTTTTTAACAGTTTATTTTTGTTCTCTCTTGCATTACTTTTGCTAAACTATCCAAGTGTATTGGTTGAAATTATTTATGATTTGTTAGCTTAATCTTAATTTAGTTACTGTTGAATGTCTTTTACGTATACTTTGAAATTGTTAGTTTATTTTATAAGTTCGCTTGCTTTCATATTTTTATTTTTTTTATTTTACATCATTCCTTCTTATTCTTTTTCGTCTTCCGTATTTGTAGATAACAACTTAATTATTTATATATATGAAAAAATGATTTTCTTACATTTTTTTAGGAATTAATAAATTCTAAGTCAAGTAAATGAATTTTGTTGAAAGTTTAAGTAAATGTTAAATTCATTGAACTAAAAATAAATAGATATAACGTTATTAGAAGTAACTGGATTTACTGTTAAAATTTTCAAAATTTACCAACTTCGTTTTTTTAGAGTGAAAAAAAAACAACTTCAAAATGTCTTCATTGAGATTGTGTTATGAACGAAAAAGGATAGCACGCAAATCACACTTTCTAATAAGTGTGCTATCTATATAGTTTATATAGATGACTCACATTGTCTTCGACTGAACCTTCTTTATGTAAAATTCTGAATTTATCACTGTGTATCAAGTATTTTAGTTTAGTAAAATTTGAACAAATAGGGGAAATTACTGTGTTTATGCCCCGCTAACTGCAATATAGGTTATTTCGAAATATTTATAGCATTTTTTTTTATATAAATCCATTTATTCTTCTTTAAAATTTTTGAATTAATTAATTCTTTTATTTAAAAAGGTGGATATTTATAAGTTGGCTGGACTTAAATAGAATATCCTTCATATATCATTAAAATGACAATAACAATAACAACAACAACAACAACAACAACAACATACCCATTGAAATCCCACAATGTGGGGTCTGTGGAGGGTAGAGTGTACACAGACCTTACCTCTACCTTGGTAGACAGAGCGGCTGTTTCCGAGAGACCCTCGGCTCAAGACAAAGCACAAACCCAAGCAAAGTAACACATAAAGTGCGTAAATCATGACAACGAATTCTGAAAAAGAAAGAAGCAAAAAGAAGCAATAACTAATGCAAGTAAATAAGACAAATAAAATACACATAGCAGTATAAATCAAACGACAAGGGACTATAAGACAATATGATAGGCTAAGCGAGCCTACAATAATAATACTACAACTACCAATTTGTAAGCGTAGGTAGGACTACGCTGGACTACCTACTGTCCTTCTACCCTAATACGTGTCCTCCATAACCCCCTATCTAAGGTCACGTCCTCAGTGAGTTGCACCTGCACCATATCCCGTATAATCACCTTTCCCAAATACTTCCTCGACCTACCTCTATCCCTCATGTACCCGTCCATAGCCAACCTTTCACACCTCCGCACTGGGGCATTTGTGTCTCTCATCTGCACGTGCCAGAACCATCTCAACCTAGCTTCTTGCATCATATCCTCCACCGAGGTCACTTCCACTCTGTCCCTGATATCATCATTTCTAATTCTATCCCTCATTGTATGCCCACATATCCATCTTAGCATCCTTATCTCTGCAACTTTTATCTTTTGGGTGTGCGAAGTCTTGACCAGTCAACACCCCGCCCTATACAACATGGTCGGTCTAACCACCACCCTATAGAACTCGCCTTTAAATTTTGGTGACATATTTTTATCGCACAATACTCCAGATGCGAGCCTCCATTTCATCCATCCTGACCCAATACGATGTGTGACATCGTCATCAATCACTCTATTCCCTTGGATAATAGACCTGAGGTACTTGAAGCTCCCTTTCTTTGGAATGACCTAGGTACCAAGCCTCACCTCCACGCCTATCTCAAGGTCGCTCCCGTTACTGAACTTAAACTTCAAGTATTTTGTCTTGGTCCTACTCAGCTTGAACCTTTTAGATTCCAAAGTCTATCTCCAAACCTCCATCTTAGCGTTCACTCAGCTGTGAGTCTCATCAATCAAGACTATGTCGTCTGCGATTAACATACACCATGGCACCTCCCCTCGGATTTGTCGCATCAGTCCATTCATCACTAAGGCAAATAGGAATGTGCTAAGAGCTGATCCTTTGTGCAGCACCATCATCACTCGAAAGTGCTCCGAGTCTCCTCCTACTGTCCGTACCCTGGTCTTGGCTCCATCTTACCTATGAGAATATTAACATAAATATATGAACAATGAACAACAAACTTATAACTATAAAATGCTATTAAAAGACAAATGACAAGGCTGATAGAAAAAATAAAAAGTATTATATGCTCAATCAACATCCTAAGGATGCCCATTATTCACTTCTCCAGCATTGTCATGATTAGCGCCAATATCTTTTGAAATATTTTCAGAAACTTTTAATTTTTCTAGCATCAAGTTCATTGATGGATTTCCCCTCAACAAGTTGGTTAAAGAGTTCTCCATTTGCTCTATTTTCTGATATATCTCTCTTGAGGTATATTTTTTCAATGCTCAAGAGAGAGATATTAAAAAAAGTAGAGCAAATGGCTGAAGAGAAGGAAATCGAGAACCTCTTCAACCAACTTGTTATGGCAAAAAACATCTAATAATTACTTGGAGCAAGCTAAATAGTCCTTTACTATGTCATTAACTTGGGTTAGAAACGGCCAAGCAAAAGCATTGATTTCCCTTGGAAGCTTTCTTAAATTCTTACATAGTAATGCTAATCTTTTATCTAAAATATCTGGTATACAAAAAAAAGAAACAAGAATATAAGATTGAATACTTATCTCTGAATATAAAATAAGAGTGCTGGACTTAAATATATATATAGGTGCTTGACAGGACCACATAGTTAAGTAACTATAAAGTGATTGAGATAATTTGACCAAATTTAGAAATAAACTAATTGCACAATCTGATGTAAGACATTTATTAATTACTTTCTTAAATAACTCTAAAGTTGATCGAGATAATTTGATCAAATTTAGAAATAAACTAATTGAACAATCTGATGTAAGGCATTTATTAATTACTTTCTCAAATAACTCTAAAGTTGATTGAGATAATTTGACCAAATTTAGAAATAAACTAATTGCACAATTTGATGTAAGGCAATTATTAATTACTTTCTTAAATAACTCTAAAGTTGATTGAGATAATTTGACCAAATTTAAAAATAAACTAATTGAATAATCTAATCTGTAAAGTAATTATTAATTTACTTTCTTAAATATATGTAATCAAAATTCTAAAACTCAATCTTGAAATTGGAGAAATAATCATATTTCCATAATGAATACGTTCAAAGTTGGCAAGTGCAATGACCAACTTTTTATACAACATCTTGGATGTATATATATTAACAGTGAAACTTACGTTAATTATTTTTTTGTCATTAAAATATTAATAGAATATTTTTTGAATATTCTTTCATTAATTGTATATCTCTTATTTTAGGTAGAATTGTATTCCTATTGTAATTAGGTCTCCTATTTTAGGTAAAATTATATTTTCTATTGTAATTAGGTTGATTAGTTATCTATTTTAAATATTCTTGTACTACTATATATATTGTATATTATTGATGAACAATCAAGAGAACATATTTCTTTATGATATAAGTAGCCTAAAAATACCTCCACCGCCGCCGACCATAGCTCCCGGCCGCCACCCCACGGAACCCTAGTGTTTTTTCAGCCATTCTCTCTCCCTTCTCCTCCTAAATTTAATCTTTCATGGTTGACGAAACCAAATTCCATCATGCACTTGCAGTAGACAACATCAAAAACTTGCTCCAAGTAAACACTTTGGAGGCAAGAAACAAAAGAACAAGAAGCCATTAGAGACATCTATTGTTCAAGTTCTTTTCTCTTTTCTTTACTTTATTCAGTTTATGTTGGATATTAAGTTAATTAGTTTTCTTAGCATGTTTAGGAGCTAATTACTTTATTAGGGTTTTCCTTCAAATCACTTGAAACTCTATTATGATTTAACACATTATTAATGTTCTTATTCATCTATTAAAATCTATCCAACTTGCGTTTATTGAATGAGAATTAATTGGCCTTTAGTTTTCATTATCTATATGATTTCAAATCGAGATCTGAAAAGAGAGATTTGAATATGCTATAGTTGATTAGACGTAGGTTTAATCTTGAACGAAAGTATCACGATTGTCCGTGTAGCATTTTAGGTTATTAATCTTAATCTTCCTATGTGGTCGAACTTATCATAGAAATATAGAAAGTTCTCACTTAGGTTGAGTTTTTATATGTCCTAACCGGAATATAGAACATCTCAGTTAACCTGCTATCTTAATAAGAAGAAGAATCGTTAGTCTTGCATTAATGAATGATAGAGTGGAAAGTTGAGGAGATTGGAAATCCTAATTCCTTCATTACTGAATTAAACCTCGTGTGTTTTAATTGCTATTTTATTCTAGAAATTCATGTTAGTTTGTTAATTCTTTAGTTAGAAATCATCACTTATATTCGTTAGCCAAATAGAAACTAAAGATTAGTTAATTGGTACTTGATAAATCAGTCTCTGTGGACGATACTCGATCTTACCAAAATTTATTATAAATTGCGATACGTACACTTGTGTAGCATCTAGAAATACCGCAACAAGCATGGTGCCAAAAATTTGGTGGTGTGGACGAATGCACAAGAAGAGTGCGAACCATGTTGTTAATTGTTCGAATTTTTCTTTCGGCTTTCCCGTTTTGAGGTGATGTATGTGGACATGAAAGACGCAAAGACATCCCATTTTGGTGACAAAAATCATTAAATTGAGCATTTATGAATTCCCCCCATTGTCACACTGAAAATATTTAATGGACTTGTCAAACTAAGTTTTGATAAAAATACTAAATTGTTTAAAATTGGTGAAAGCTTGTGATTTTCGCCCTAAGGGAAATGTCCACAAAAAATTTGAATAATCATCCAAAATAATCATATAATATTTATGACCTGCAGAACTCAAAACTGGTTATGTCCACAAATCACAATGCATAAGATCAAATTGCATAAGTGTATGGGAAGTAGATGATGAAAAATGGAGTTTAACATGTTTCCCAAACACACACGTTTGACAAACAGAAGAGTCCAAAAGTTTGTTACAAGCAACAAAATTATCCTTCCTAAGATTATTGAATACTAGTGCTCCCGGGTGTCCCAACCGATTGTGCCATATGATAGGAGAAATAGCTGCAAAGGTTGATGGTTTGGTCACGTGGTTGTTGGCAATGGCAGTGATGGGATACAAGTCTCTCATGCTATTACATCACATTAGTGGCATCCCTGTCTGAAAATCCTTCACAGAAAACCCAAACGGATCAAAATTCACAGAAACACTGTTATCAGTTGTAAAACGTCGTACATATATCAAGTTTTTAATTAGTTTTGGTGCATGTAAGACATTTTTAAATGTAACGGTGGGTGAGGATGTGGTATTTTTACCTGACCAATAGTCCAATACCACGAATTGGAATTTCCTGCCCACTGCCGACGATAATATTTTTATTACTGCTCATATTAAAATAAGATGAGAGATTACCTTGAGATGTCATCATGTGTGACGTAGCCCATGTGTCCATGTACCACGAATCATCTGGAACATTTAGATTCATATTGTTCATGACATGTTCAATATCGGTGGGAGAATAACCCATGGAAGATGGTGCATGAGCCGTAAAAGCTTGTTGCGGACGAGAACCTAGAATTCCGGATTGGCGGTTTGAAGATGAGGGTCTGGCCCACGACGTGGTGGGGTATGAGCACGGAGGGGCAACCCATTGTGGGGCCTAAGCCCACTGCGAGTATTGTCCCCACTGATTTCCGCCTGGCTGAGCAGGCTGCTGCTAGTGGTTGGGCCGCCACTGCCCCTGCTGGTTGGCCGCCGCCCCTTCCCCATCCCTTTTCATCATTATTTTTCCTTTATTTTTACGGTTTGACCCCAGTTTTTGATCATTATTGTTGCGATTTCCAGTCCCACTCGAATCAAAATGTTGTGGCTGAAAATCTGCGAAAAATGAGTTGGTGGAGACGAGGGCAGTTTAGGCGGTGGCTGCCCCGGAGGCTGCCTGCTTTGCTTTGCGTGTTTCATTGAGAATCAACCTCGAACGAGCCTCGTAAAATGGATGCAATGGATTACTCTGCTGAATGAACGTAGCGACTCCATCATACTGTTTGTTCAGTCCTGTAATTAATTGAAGAACCAACCGTTGATTTGTTACCGGCGAACCAACATTGGATAGTTGGTCTGCGAGCACTTTCAATTCTTGACAATAGGTGGACACGTTTGAGAAGTCATCCAATTTAACGTTGGTAAATTGATGTCAAGATATAAAGCCCTAGAAAGTTTGTTATCTTGAAAAATATTTTGTAAACGTTCCCACGCCTGTTGAGCCGTAGAGTTTAGCTCTAATATGGTATGCAAAAGGTTGTTGGAGATAGTGCCATAAATTCATTGAAGGACTATATCATCTAAACGAGAATATAACTTTTTGTCTATCTCAGTGGTGTCCGATGATGATTCAGAAGGTATGATATGGTCTATGACCTCATATGCGCGACAATAGATTTTGAATAATTCTGCCCAAGAGGTGTATTGCCCTTTTTCCATCTCAAGTGTTATGGAAATAAAATTCTTGACATTGTTTATGGCAAGAGTTGTATGAACTTTTTATTTTGTTGGCCATAGTTTTCCACGAAAAATAACACAAGAACAAAAGAAGGAGACAATAATGTTGTGGGATTGGTGGAAGAGTATGAGATAACCCTAAGTGTCGGCTAAGATTTTTGAAATTGAGAAGAGGGGAAAAGTGGGTGGCCGACCGATTTGTGTGTAGTAGTTTAGGGTTTAGGTCTAGGTATGTGAGTGTTAGGGTTTTGTTGGAACAAACCCTAATGTATGTGGCCGAAAAAAGGAGTAAAAGGGAGATAGAAAAAAAAGGATTTCGGCTAAGAGGAGACCGAAGGGAAGAAGATGTTTAGGGCAAAAAGTTTTTTGGCTTTTGATACCATGTAGGAAATTGATTCCTTGATTTATTTCATTCCATAGTCAACTATATATACAAGTATACAATGACAACATTAAGGAAGACTAATCTAATCATCCTGAATTAAATTATATTAATTTACAATCAAATTTTAATCATAATAAATTATGATATTACAAAATATATGATTTGAGATAATTACGAGATTCTCCCATAATTATCCTAATAATTAGCTTTCTCAGAAAAAAAGTTAACATCAATAGTCATTGACAAAATCTTCCACAAACCATCAATCACATTCAATCCTTTGTGAGCCCTTGGCTCCTAATCGACAAAGTAAAGAAAGTTATCGTGCAACACTCAATTGTCAATCTTAAAAGTATATTCTGCCAAGAATAGTTATTAAAGCGTGCATAAGAAGCTGGGTAATGACTCAAGCATTCTCTTCAGTCTCCCGATGCAATTGGGCAATTTCAGCAGGAGAAAGGCCTCTACTAAATCTAACCCTCGGATTCTCAAATATGCTTGTCGAATTCACTAATTCGGTATAAGCTCTTCAAAATATGAATGGGAGTTTCATCCAGAGAATGCCTTCCTTTTTTATCTTTAGTTATTTTAAGGATATCAAGAAGGAAAAGCAGAAAAGTGAGGCAAAATGTAGGGTGGGGGTGGGGTGGAGTAGAGTGTTATGGAAAAATTTCATGAATGATAAGGTAGAATTCATGATTTGGGTAAAAGGGTCGGTTGGAATTTGCCTTTGGCGAGAGTTGCGTCCGACCAATTTTAACGGCTTAAACACTAGTGTTCCGCATGTTGGAGAATCTGGTTCTTCACACGTGCATAATCTACTAAGTACGTAGATAACCGTAGGGCCAAGGATCGTCAAATTTCATTGAGCAATGAAAGAGATACTGGTTCACGAAGTGAGGTGTTTGAAGCATGAAAAAGTGTGGTATTGAGATCAATTCTCCCTCATCGGTGGAGGAAGAAAGAATTGTTTTGTTTATAAGTCTCAAGGTTGGCTTGGGGTTTGGGACCCCAAGGGGTATCCCATGTGTTTAAAGGAGGGAGGACCTAGATGTGCTTCGGTTCAAGGAAAGCCCACACGCACGCCACCGCCACCCGTCCGGTAATGCTTCGTGCTTCTTCTGATATTATCTTTTTAGACCAGAGAACTTTGTCATATGTACAGTTTGATCCCTGAAGTTTCATATATACAGTTTAGACCATAATTCTTTCATATATACAGTTTGGTCCCTGAAGTTTTAACATGTACAGTTTGGTCCCTGAAGTTTCAAGAAAGTCAGAATTGGGCAGAGATCAGAAACGTCAACAACACTCAATTCATCCATTTTACTCTTCCTAAATGGCCAATCCGTTGCACATCTTCACAATTTATTTTGGAGGAATTACTACCTCCATAATTGCCATTACTTGGTCAGTAATGTCACTTATGGAGGCAGTTCATCAGCCTCTCCTTCAACTATATAAAGAACCCCTTGCACCATTGTTGACACACATAAAAACAGACGAAAAAACAGAAACAAAGAATCAGTTCTTCCTACTACCTTCCAGCATCATTTCATTATTCAAAATTCTTTACGGTAGCACTTGAGTTTCCTTTGCTCAATTGTTCATTTGCTGTTTTATCTTGGGAGACAATTGTCCAGGACGTAGAAATGATACATACGAGGCAATATTGTCTTAAAGACAGAGTGCAAACACTCGACTCAGCATACACAAAAACAGTTCCAGTTTCTTGTTCAAGATTATTGTAATTTCAGTTTGTTGTTGAATTGTAATTTCAGTTCTTGTATTACTTAGCAGTTACTTGTAATTTTCGTTTCCTGCACCTTTGTAACCAACAGGGTCTTCATTAGAATCTTTTCTTCAATTTAAGAATGGATAATAATTAACAAAAAATATTGTTTCTTTTTGCTAGTTGAGGTCATCTCAGAATCCAATTTGGAGTTGGATTCTAAATTTAAAAAAAGTGATTCATATTCGTTTTTCAATTTCATAATTACATTAAAATTTTCAAGTAAAATTCTCAACGCAAATCACATTTCAACTCAAACTTCATAAATTTTAAATAAAATAAAAAATATATGGCAAACCGCCTACTTAAAATATTTTGAAGTACTAATTATTAGATAAACACATAGAGGCACCAGTAAGCGAGGTATTTCTTCAAAATTCTCAGGGTAGTTTGATACATGAGATAAGGTGGGATATCTCGAGATTAATTTTGGGATAAAATTTATATCTTGTTAGGTTATAAAAAAATTTCAGAATAAATTTATATTTTCAATCAAACAAAGTATAAAATTTATCTCAAATTTAGTCTTAGATAATCCATGTATCCCATCAAGTTTGATACCCAATTTATATCTAATTGATATAATGTAGTTTGGCTGAGTACGAAGTTTAAGAAATAAATAAAGACTTTTGAATTTTATGAAATAAAACAAGATAAATATATTTATGTAATTATAAATCATCTCGTTAAGCGTAAAATGTACAATTTAAAGTTAATATTATTAAATAAAATTATGTGTCATTCTTTTTTAGACTAACTAAAAAAATATCATATAAATTGAGATAAAAATATTATTTTATCTCACCTCTCATATATAAAAAAAGATAAAATAAATTAATTTAAAAATTATAATTTATAACTATAATCTGGGATAACTTATTTCATACCAAACGGCCCCTCAAAGTTCAAACGTCCAGAGAGTTTGGTATACTGTATATTTGTAATTAAAAAAATAAATAAAGAAGAAGACAAAAGACAAAAACGAGTGGAGTAATTAATATTTAATAGGGACGAATGAATTATTGGGTGGGGTCAAAATAGTTTGGTAAAATGCAAATTCGAGAAGCTTCACTCATTATTATTACTCAAAGCACTGGCCTTTTGCGTTTTTCACACAAGTAGCAGAAGCTCTCAAGCCTCAAGGTGAATTCTTTCCACTAATTCTGAATCTTGAAATTAGTAATTTGTATATTCTAAATATCAAATTTTATTTTGTACAAGAAGTGAAAAAGTTGGTGGGGTTTGTTCACAGTGATGATTTTCTTGAACAGTGAATAATGTCGAAGCTATTTGGAGGAAAAGACCCGTTTGATAATCCGTTTGGAGGTTGGAACGATCCATTTGATGGACAACTAGGCTGTCCGAAGCAAATCACCATTGAAGAGCTAAATTCTGAAGGTGATAGTGATCAGACTCGGCAAAACTATGAACCAAGAAAAGACTTGGTCGTTAAGAACAGGAGGAAACCTAGTAAAAAATCAAATGGTTAGTGCTCTTATTTAACTTAGGGGTCGTTTGGTTGGTTTTATAGCATTATTAATCCCAGCATAAAATAACACGGTGATTGGTTGGTTGAGGTTTCGTTGTCATACCCGCATTAAGTTTTGCAGGAATTTATGCACGATAAAATTGGAATAACAATTTAGGGGTTGTTTGGTTGCTGGTTAGAGTTATGCAGTTATATGGCGCATGTATTAATTATTTCATCTTCTGTCCTGAATAAAATAATACAAGGATTTTCTCATAACTTATACATGTATTAGTTATACAGAATTGTAAACTGGTAATCAAACATTGTGCTGGGTATGCCGAGTTTTATACATAGCCACTAAAATGCTACCAAACTTTAGTACCTAAATAATTCACTTCTTAACCAGCAATCCCTTAGTGTTCAATTAGCTTAATTGATTATTCTTTATACATAAATTTCATCTTTTTAATCTATGGAATGTTTTGTGAAACTACTTTATAGGGAGTCGCAGTTTCAGCTACAGCAGAGTTGCTTATGGTGGTTTAAATGGAATGTACTATACTTGCTCGGAAGGCAGAATGACTGGTCCTGATGGGGTGAGTAGTTTTTATTGGGATCAGAGGAGTAGCTACTCTTGGTTCTTGTATGATTATTACTTATTAGAACATTTTTTAAACAAAATTGCAATGTTTTTTTCCCTTCTGAATAGGTGGTTCTAGCAGAGATGAAAGAAGATGATAAGACGATTGGCGAGTCCCTGCATACAATTTCCAAAGGGATTCACAACAAGGTATTTCTCCTCTTAATAAATGTATGGTTAAGGGGCACAGTTCATTGGTACTCTATAACTTTATAGGTTATTTCAGATGTAAACTCTTTTCGAGATTGAAATTCTTCTTTTTTGGTGTTTGTCTGGTCATCGAATTCTACTAAGTGCCTTGTTTGCTCGATAATACAATCACATTTCTCTCAAAAAAAATATGAAGTGCCTTGTTTGTTATCCCTCTGGAGTGAATAAAAGTTGATCAAAGCTTGCATTGTTGTCCTGATTATATTCGTGAGCTTTATGCAGGGTCATTCTGTAACAAAAAAGCATAGTTCAGATGGGCGAGAGGACACACTGCAGACTTTGCACAATCTCAATGAAGGTATTCTCATTTCAGCAACAATATAGGTGCCATGCCTTCTCAATTCATGGAGATCTAATATAATGGTATTTGATTTACATTTAGACGAGCTTGGCGACTTTGAACAAAATTGGAATGCAAATGCTGATAAGTATTTGCCTGGATGGGATAAGGGTTTCAGCTTGCTGGACAATCAAGGTAGGTTATTTGAGTTCCATCTCCTTGAGTTCATGTCATTCATAACCACACTTGATACATGAGAATACAAGTATGACTGAGAGGTTATTATTTTTTGCTGCTTCTAGCCAGTTAACATCAGTTTCCAGTTAACCTAATTATTCAGCATTTCACCATATAGAGTGCTAAACGATGTTGCAGCCGATGAACTCTCTAGTTAGCTATAATCATATTTCTTTGCACAGGCAGTTCGTTTTCTATGCACAGTTCAGCAGAAAATAATAATTAACTTCTTTTACGAAGGTGATTTAGGACGTATTTAAGATGTGGTACTGTTTTCAGAATGCACAGTACAGACATTGGCACTCTGGGTTTAAGACCATATGAATTGTTTGTGTCCTAGCAAATATTGGCAAATCCATCCGTTTAATTGATCACTGCATAGGTGGCAGTAGAAAACAAATACGTGAAAGGAAATGAGTCCCCAAGTCAGTTTGATAGATAGGACTACTTTTGAACTCTGATACGGTAAATTGACAACAATGTACTTACCATAAAAGATTGATTGAACACTGCTTAGGAGCAGAAGAAGACAAAAGGGTGAAAGAATATGAGTCCTGAGCAGCTTAGCTATATTGGCCGATCCTAACTCCATGACAACATTGTGTTTACTGTAAAAGATCAAAACCACTTGAGATCAATGCACAACACAAACATCTCTAATTTTGTTATGTATTTGAGAATTTTCACTAATTGTTGGCGTGTTTAGACATCTGGAAATTCCTGCACTTTTTTATGCCTGTCAGTAGGGATTGCAACGGATTGGATCTGGACCAGATCCTACTAGATCCAGATCCGTTTTTCATACCTAGATTCAGATCCGGATCCAGATCCATCGGATCCATAAAAATCAGATCCAAATCCGGATCTATCGGATCCACGGATCGGATCTGGATCCACATGTAAAAAAATTTGCCTTGCTAAGAATGTAACCTTGCTAAGAATTTTTTTTGAACTGACAAACGATTTTTACTTAGCTAACAGTTTACTGTGTTTCAATTTTGAAATGGTCATATGAGATATTTTGTCCGTTGTCTCGTTTTGATTGTGAGCTATTAATTAAAAATGTTGGACAATGACAATAGTTGTGGAAAATGCTGACTAGTATTTTCACAATGCAGAACTTGCATGTGCTTGGAATCTTCACAAATGAAGTGAATATAATTTTAAGTACTTGTCTATGGAGATGTTAGTCATTCACTAATATAACATTGATTTTATTATCGAAGTTACCTTTTTATTTTTTGGTTTTTTAGTTAATGCGGGGATAAATTAAACTTGTTTTGAAAATTAAACTTGCAAGGATGTGCTTAGCAATTTTAAGAAAATACTTATAAAATTACATTCTAGGTTACGAATATATTTAATAAAAAATAGATCCACATGTCGGATCTGGACCGGATACGGATCTCAAATACAAGATCCAGATCCAGATCCGATCCATCAGAAATGGATCTGGGTCCGATCCGGATCCGTCGGGTCCAAATTTTGAAGATCCATATCTTATAAAACGGATCCGGATCCACCGGATCCGGACCGGGTCCAGGATCCACTGCCATCTCTACTTGTCAGTGTCTACTTTATAATTGATTGAGTTAGTCTTCATCCAAAATAATTATCAAGAAGCAGAAGTAATGCTGACATACTTCTCCTTGCACATGATGCTTTTGAATACCGTTAAGGGGTACTAAAATTAGTACCTGCTCAGTAAGCTTTCTTGAATGGTTCTCCACTTTATTTACCATAGACTCTCATTTCATAAAGAAAAGGAACTAATAGTAGCTGTTTCAGATGAGAAACATTAAACCAGCTATAAGAGTTAAGATTAACCTAAACTTTTCCAGCATGAATGCATTTGTCAAAACTAAAATTGTATACTTTACTGAGAATATAACTATCTGTCCACTAGAGTTCAGTGCAAGAAGACCATATTTGACATGAAGGTTCTAGATCAAAACAAGACCATAACTCCGGGATTGAACTAAGAATTTTGAAGTCATGAAGACATATCTTTTTCTGATGAATCTGCAGCATTGCTTCAATTACAGATGTTACACTTGTAGATCTTTCAATGCAGTTATATAAAATTATAGAAGCTCCTTTTTCACTATATTCATAGAATTTGGACATGCACATTTTGTTTTATTTTTGAGTATCCTGTAAAGAGTATTATGCTTGTGCTGTATGGTTTCGACCTGGAAATCAAGAATATATGTTATAGTGTACTCTACAAAATTGACACAAGAATGCTATTGTTTATGGAGGGAGCTGAATCTCTTCTGTAAACAAGAGGCAGTTTTCCACTGATATGTTGCACGAGTAGTTTTTGTTGGAAATTTGCCTTTGGCGGGGAGGTGCGTCCACCCATCTTTGATAAATTAAACACTAGTGTTCCGCATGTTGGAGATTTTGTCTCTTCGCACATGCATGATCTACGAAGTGAGTAGATGACCGTAGGGCCAAGAATCGTCAAATTTCGTTGAGAAATGAAAGAGATATTGGTCCACGAAGTAAGGTGTTTGAGGCATGGAAATATGGTGTGGGACAAATCTACCACATCGGTGGGAATAGGAAGAATTGCTCTCTATATAAGTCTCTAATGTGGTAAAGGGTTTGGGACCCCAAGGGGTATCCCATGTGTTTAAAGGAGGGAGGACCTAGATGTGCTTGGGTTCAAGGCTAAGCCCACACGCTGCTGCCTGCCAGCCACTTGCCCCGTCCGGTCCGGTCAGGCCGTGAAATTTGAGATATTGGTCCACGAAGTAAGGTGTTTGAGGCATGGAAATATGGTGTGGGACAAATCTACCACATCGGTGGGAATAGGAAGAATTGCTCTCTATATAAGTCTCTAATGTGGTAAAGGGTTTGGGACCCCAAGGGATATCCCATGTGTTTAAAGGAGAGAAGACCTAGATGTGCTTGAGCTCAAGGCTAAGCCCGCGCGTGCCGCCTCCGCCCGCGCGTGCCGCCGCAGCCCGCTCGTCCCGTCCGGTCTCGGGCTCGGGTCGGGGGCTGTGGGGACTTTCTGATATTATCTTTTTGGATCCCAAATTGCTTAATATTTACAGTTTGGTCCTTAGAGTTTCTGGAAAGTTGATTTTGTGAGTGACAGAAGGCAGAAAGTTTCTGCCTACCGTTTGGGCAGTTTTCTGGAGCATTAACCAGCCATTAACTGCTCCATAAACATCCTCCTTCAATGACCATAATCAACTCACCTTCATGGCATTAAACCTGCCATTACAGCCCTCCCTAAATGGCCATTAACAGTCATGTTTGGGCAGTTGGACAGCCCTCCTCCTTGCTATATATTGGTCCCTCTTTTGGCTCAATAACGTGAGAGAATGCACATGAAAATAGCAGCACATTTCAGTCACAAAAGAGCACAAAACAGTGGCCAAAATCAGTGCAAAACAGTGGCCAAAATCAGTGCAAAACAATGAGCAAAGACCCTCATATACACAAGATATACACTACAGAGACACACTATATACACACAGACAAAACATAAGAGAAGATAGAAACTCTTCCTTCCTTTCCATATCTTCAGCAAGTCGATTCATATTTGTTTTCTTCGTCAGGCTCAACCTATTGGCTTTGTAGCGTTGAGATTAAAGTGTTGTTTTATCTTGGGAGACTATTGCCCGCTAACGTAAAAACATATATACGGGGTAATCTTGTCTTAAGGACAGAGGACAATCACTCGACTCAACACTCAACGTTGTAACCATCCAGATTTAGTTGTTTCTTGATTTCAGGTTATCAAGATTCAAGACACAACAAGCTTGCGGCAGTTTTGAAGATTGGCCTATTTGTTCAACAAGATTCAATTTCTGAATATTGAATATTTGTTTATCCTTTCAAATACTTGTAATAGTTATTTACTTCCCGTACTGCTTTATAAAGTACAATAGAGTACCAACAGTTTTGACAGTCTATTCAACATGTGTAGGATCCATTAGCAGCTTGTGGGATGAATTTGCAAATTGGAGGGGTTTGGGTGGTTGGGCACATCCAGCTCTGGAGTATTATGGAAATGCAGGACCGGTGGAACAAACCAGTGAATCAGGCGGGAAAGATTCTTCTAGGAGAGCCAGAAGAAGAGTCCCAGTGGAGTAGAGGGAGGCTTCCTTTGATGGTGAAACTAATGGTACCACATAGATTCTGCCGGTGTAATTACATGTTTTGACCTTTTCTATTATCAAAGCTTAGTGTCTCTTGTCGGTTTGCTTCGAGCATGTTTCAGTGAGATCATTGTGTTAAAGACTGGTTTTTTATTAAGAGTCGGAATATTAAGGCTCCGTCCGTTGAGCATGTCAGTAATCTACTGTTTTGATTGTGATATCAAAGTCAAACTTCCGTGGCGTTTGGTTTTGGTTTGTTTTTTCAGAAAATGATTGTGTTTGGATAAGTTGGTTTTGGTTAACTTATCTTTTGAGACCAATTGCTTTAGGTGTTCTCATTTTGGTGAAAATTAATAGACTAAAACCCAATAAACATCTCTTTATTAGCTGCTGAAATACTTAGTTCTTACTCAAATTGTGAGAAAACAAAAAGGGAAATCAGTTCAATAGACAAAGGGACGTAAAAATGCAGTATATTTTGTGCCGTTTTGGTTGGAGCTACTAGTGGGCGAACATGTTTGGTTTCAAAACTAAATTAATTGGTTTTTGAAGCAGCAAAAAACACAATATAGATAACTGGTTGGTTTCAAATATTAACAATGGAACTATTAAATAAGCTGAGAGTATTGTGTTATTCTCTGTCTATCAAAGTTAGTTTCTGCACAACCGAATTACAAGTAGATATATGTAACAATGTTATCTGCTTTTTCCTACGCCTGCACGACTTCAAAACGCATCTATTAGCGAATATTCTTCGAATATTCCTTGTATATTTTGTAATTATGATGGATGTATATTTAATGTAACTTAGGATTCTAATTATATTAGGAATCAACCTTTGTAAGGTAAGTTAGGATTCGTACAATATTATGAATCAACCTTTGTACAACTATATATATTGTGAATAATGAAAGAAATCCGCAAGGGAAATTATTCCATCTTTCATGGTATCAAGAGCCTAAAACCTAAATCCCTTCTATTCCTCATTCTCGACCGAAATCAGCATTTTTTTCTGATTTCATTTTTCTGGTTTCTTCCTCCCTTTCTTGGCCAAACCAGAAAATTCCCTTTCCTCGGCAGGCGGCAACCATGTCTTCCCCCACAAATTCCGGTTCATCCACTGGCACACTTGACAACCCCTCTCAACGTTCAGTATCTTCTTTTCAACCGGCATTCGCCGTTAACAACATCAATAATTTTATCCCTATAATTCTTGACCAAGAAGACTGTCAATATTCCATGTGGATGAAACTATTCTACATTTATGCATGTGCATACAACGTGGCGAATTTGTTCCTCGTCCCACCGATGTTACAGACTCAATCTGGCGTCGTCTTGACGCCATCGTCAAACAATGGATCTACGGTACCATCTCCAAAGACCTGTTGTGCACTATCATGAAAACAGGTGCTACGGCAAGTGAACTTTGGGTCCGGCTAGAAGAAATTTTTCAGGACAATAAAAATACTCGGGCCGTATATTTGGAAGAGCAATTCAATAATACCCGCCTCGAGAATTTTAACATGTCCAAATATTGTAAGCAACTGAAACTCATAACCGATCAACTATCCAACGTCGGGACTTCTGTTTTAGAAACCAAGATGGTGCTTCAACTTGTTGCGGGTTTACCAAAAGGTGAATACGACACACTCGCAACAATGATTCAACAAGCCGACCCTCTCCCAAGTTTCAACAAGGCACGTTCACAACTATTATTGGAAGAAACTAGACGTGCTAAACAAGAGGAACACAATCAAAAGACCTTAGCCGTTGACGGGATGACAACACCTACGGCCAAGAAGAACCAAAGAACATGCAGAAGAGTCCAAAGAAGAAGAAGAAAGCCGATGGCGGAGGTCGTGGCGGCGGAGGTCGCAACAACAAAGGCAAGGGCCGCGGAAAGGGTCAACGCAACTAGCAGCAGCCAGGCCAGCAGAGCTGGAACCAGCAGCAGCAGGGGCACAACCAGAAGAACTCGGCCTCGCCTGCATGCCCGCACTGCACGCAGGGACCGGCCCAGCAGTGGTCGACCGGCCTCTTAGGCTCTGCCCACCACGGCGAGCCAACCAGCCAGCGAGAGCATGCCCACTGGCCGCAGCCCAAAGAAGAAGACAACACCGCCCCGACTGCTTTGGGCCAGGCCTACACCACCGTGAACCTTCAACAGCCCGACGACAATTGGTACATGGACACCGGAGCCACATCTCACCTCACCCGGTCGTCAGGTAACCTATCTCAACTATGTCGGTTAAAGTGTCCTCAATTTATTACTGTCAGCAATGGTCATCGCATTCCAATTGAAGGTTACGGTAACACACACACCAAACATCCATACCCACCTTTCTCCCTAAACCACGTCCTATACACACCTAACATCATTAAAAACTTAATCTTTGTTAGAAAATTCACTAGCAATAACTCTGTGTCTGTCGAATTTGACCCTTTTGGTTTTTTTTTGAAGGAACTCAATACGGGGAAAATTCTTACACGCTGCAATAGTGTGGGAGACCTCTACCCATTCACTCAATCTTCCGCTGTCAGACCGCAAGCACCTCTATCCCTTGCGGCGATCTCTCCCTCAACTTGGCACAACAGACTCGGACACCCCGGAGACCCAGTTTTTACTTTTCTTAGGACTTCTAAGCGTATTCAATGTAATAATGGGAAAATTGCCCAACACTGTTTTCTTGTCCACTAGGCAAACATACTCGTCTTCCCTTTATGTCATCAAACAATGTTACTTTTTCTCCCTTTGATATAGTTCATGCTGATTTGTGGACATCTCCGATTGCTAGCTCTTTGGGTCATAAATTCTATCTAGTATTCTTGGATGATTTTTCACATTTTGTCTGGATTTACCCACTGAAATTCAAATCTGAAGTTTTTGCAAAATTCCTCGAGTTTCAAAAAATTATTAAGACACAATTTGAAAAATCTATTAAATCATTTCAATGTGATAATGGACGTGAATTTAATAACTCGGCATTTCACAATTTTTGTTCTAAACAAGGCATGGTTTTCCTTGACTTGTGGAATCGTTTGGAGGAAATTTTTCAGGACAACAAGCACACTCGTGCCGTGTATTTGGAAGAACAGTTCAACAAAACATGTCTTGAAAACTTCTCCAATGTCTCTGAGTACTGCAAGCAACTTAAACTTCTAGCGGATCAACTCTCCAACATCGGCACGACTGTCACTGACGATAAAATGGTGCTACAAATGATTTCTGGCCTTACTAAGGGCGAATATAATACTTTGGCCACCATAATTCAACAGGCAGATCCGCTATCGAGTTTTAACAAAGCTCGCTCACAATTGTTGCTCGAAGAAACCAGTCGTGCTAAGCAGGATGAACATGCCCAGCAGGTGTTAGCTGTCGACACGCAACCCCAAGATCATACGCCACCAGACAACTCTCAACAGCGGCGGCAAGGGTGGAAAAGGCCGCGGCGGTAGAGGAGGCCGTGGTCGTGGCAAGGGTCGCGGTCAACAGAACCAACAACAGTAACAGCAACAAAGAATAGATATCGCAAACAATCGGGCCGCGGCTCCTCGGCTGTTTACAGCTTACCACGGCTTCAAGATGCTGAGCCGCGACGCCTGGGCTCAGAGCCGCGGCGCCAAGTCCATTCGATGCAGCAGACCATACAATCCGTATTCTTACCGAGGTTTGTTAGGCCGCTCCACCCAAAGAGCCCACTTCATGCAAGGTCGTCTCGCAGCCCTCCTCCGGCATGACACCCATCGAAGTTGGGTCGACGTTCAAAGACTCTCTATGCAACAACCTGACAATACTTGGTACATGGACTCAGGCGCCACATCTCACGTCACCCAGTCTGCAGGTACTATTCCTAAACTGTTTAGTTTAAAGCATCCTCAATATGTTACAGTTGGTAGTGGACAACGCATTCCAGTTAAGGGTTATGATACCTCATACACACAACTTCCTCATCCACCATTCTCCCTAAAAAACACCCTATATGCCCCACACATGATTAAGAACCTCACATCTGTCTGCCAATTTACTCATAATAATTCTGTCTCTGTGGATTTTGACCCTTTTGATTTTACTGTGAAGGATCTTCATACGGGGACACCTCTTACGAGATGCAATAGCACGGGGGATCTCTATCCATTCACTTTTACCTCCGCTGCCAGATCTTGCTCTCCCGTCACTCTAGCGGTTGTTTCTTCTTCAACTTGGCATAATATGCTTGGTCATCCAGGAGTCCCAGTTTTTAATTTTCTTAGAGGCAACAATTTCATTGCTTGTAATGGAAAACTTGCCCAAAATTGTGTTTCTTGCTCTTTAGGCAAACATATTCGTCTTCCGTTTAAATCATCTACTAGTGTTACATTTGCTCCTTTTGATATCATACATGCCGATTTATGGACATTTCCTATCTCTAGTTCTCTCGGTCATAAATACTATCTTGTGTTGCTTGATGAATTTTCACACTACGTTTGGTTGTACCCTCTTAAATTTAAATCGGAAGTGTTTGTCAAATTTCTTGAGTTTCGCAAGTTCATTCAAACACAATTTGGAAAAGGCATAAAATTATTTCAGTGCGATAATGGTCGTGAATTCAACAACTCTATGTTTCACCGCTTTTGTACCACTAATGGCATGGTCTTTCGCTTCTCATGCCCTCACACCTCACCACAAAACGGTAAAGCTGAAAGAATCATCCGCACCATTAACAATATGATTCGCACCCTATTGATTCATGCCTCCATCCCTCCACCCTTCTGGGTCTATGCTTCTAAAATGTCAGAATACACTCTAAATATTCTCCCTACTAGCACTCTTCACAATATGACCCCTACTGAAATCCTCTACCATAGAATCCCCTCTTATTATCATCTACGAATTTTTGGTTGTCTGTGTTATCCCAACCTTAGCTCCACCGCCCCTCACAAGCTCGCTCCTGGGTCCACTCCATGTGTCTTTCTAGGATTCCCGCCGAACCATAGGGGCTATCTATGCTATGACTTGTCAACTCGTCAGATCCACATATCTCGTCACGTCACATTCGACGAGACCACATTCCAATTTTCGAATCTTCCAAAATTCCAAAAATAGGACTACTCATTTCTTGACGAGTCTGCCGTCTCTCCCCTCATAATCGAACAACTCACATCCTCTGTTCCGTTGTCAGAGCCGCGGCGCCCAAACTTCAGAGAAGCCTGTCAACCTTCTAGCGCCGCGACTCTCGATCCAGGAGCCGCGGCGCCTCCAACGGCTTCGCCCCACCTTCTCCTTATCCGACTTTACCCCCCGTCTCAGACACCACTCCGCCATCCACTGTCCCTACCCATCCAATGAAAACTCGTTCAAAGTATGGAATCTTCAAACCCAAAGTCCATTTCAACTTGTCTGCCCAAACCATCTCTCCACTTCCAAAGAACCCAAAATTGGCCAAACAAGACCCTAATTGGAATGCGGCTATGTATGAGGAATTCAATGCTTTAACTAAACAACACACGTGTGATCTAGTACCTAGACATGAGGGGGTGAATGTCATTCGTTGTATGTGGCTATTTCGTCACAAGTTCATAGACAATGGGGATCTTGAAAGGTAAAAGGCCCGTCTTGTGGCTAATGACACAAATCAGCAGAAGGGCATTGATTGTGGTGAGACCTTCAGCCCGATTGTCAAATCGGCTACCATCCGCACAGTTTTGAGCATTTTCATGGGCAAACACTGGCCGATCCATCAGCTTGATGTGAAGAATGCATTTTTACATGGGGATCTGAGAGAGACAGTCTACATGCATCAGCCACCAGGGTTCACCCATCCAGCAGTTCCTCACTATGTGTGCCGTCTCCGTAAGTAACTATATGGCCTGAATCAGGCCCCCCGGTGCATGGTATGATCGCTTTGCCAGGTATATCTTGCAGGTTGGGTTTGTATGCAGCAAGAGTGATACATCACTTTTTATTTTTCATCGAGGTAGTAGCACTGCTTACTTATTACTTTACGTGGATGATATTGTTCTTACTGCCTCCTCCGACGGATTGAAAAATGAGATTATTGTCTTGCTCAAGTTCGAATTTGCAATGACTGATTTGGGGAAGCTGAGTTACTTTTTGGGGATATCAGTGACCAGGTCTGCCAATCATATGTTCTTGTGTCAGCGTAAGTATGCAGAAGAGATTGTGTACATGGCTAAGATGACTAACTGCAAAGAGGTGCCTACTCCAGTTGATTCCAAATCTAAGCTCAGTGGTATGGATGGTGCTCCAGTCTCTGATCCTACTCTGTTTAGGAGCCTTGCAGGTGCACTTCAGTATCTCACATTCACCAAGCCAGACATAGCTTATGTTGTTCAGCAGGTGTGCTTATTCATGCATGCCTCAGGAGTCTCATTTCATCGCTCTTGGCGTATCATTCGATACATTAAGGGCACTCTTGCTTATGGTTTGCACCTATACCCCTCTACACACCAGACAGCTTGCTTTCATATACGGATGCAGATTGGGCAGGGTGTCCGGACACGCGACGCTCCACCCGGCTTTTGTGTTTTCTTAGGGGATAATCTGATTTCTTGGTCTGCCAAGCGACATGCTACCCTATCTCGCTCCAAAGGTCTGAGGTTGAGTACTGAGGCGTTGCAAATGTAGTAGCCGAGATTTGTTGGCTCGTAAATTTACTTGTTAGAACTTGATGTCCTTTGCGTCAGGCATCTATTGTGTATTGTGATAACATATGTGCCATCTATCTTTCTCATATTCCGGTTCAACATCAGCGAACCAAGCATATTGAGATAGACCTACACTTCGTTCGTGAGAAAGTTGCGTTAGGCCATGTCAGAGTGTTACATGTTCCATCATCCTATCAGTATGCAGACATATTTACCAAAGGACTTCCTGCATGCTTATTTCTTGACTTGAGATCCAGCCTCGGCGTCCGGCCTCCTCCCGCTCCGACTGAGGGGGTGTGTAAACGTGTAAATATATGAAACAATATATTCCCTACCCATAATTAGAATATTTCCATATATTGTGTAAATATAATTATGGTAAGACTAGGATTCCTCTTTTGTATAGGCTTAGGATTCCTATTGTATAAGGGATGAATATTGTACTCTATATATACCTTGATATTAATGAAAGACTCCCCAAGGGAGATTAATATCATCTAACATTTAGTACTATAATAAGTAATACAATTTTATAGTGTGATTGTATTCTTGCACTTGATGTAGATCATAGCTTAATATCATATAAATGGTACTTTAAGACTGCATTAGTAGATTTGTCAAAGCAGAATCTTATGAAATTCAACCTATTTTGCAGTCTTCACCAAACAAAATTAAACGAGAATCAATTTAGAATAAATTAATCTTGAATCCAATAAAAATAATATGGAAAACAAAAAAGAACTAATATATCAGCCTTCACGGAGACACTTGGCTTGAACTATTTGATTTTCTAATTTCAAATGAAGTCATGACAATAGAAAAAGTGCCCGCAAATACTTTTCCAAATTTTTTGTTTTTTTAAAAAAATATTTATTCAACTAATCATTTAAAGTTTATCGATTTTCCTAACAATTGAAAAGCTTTTCTTTCGTGGCTTTTGATTAAAAAATAGTTTCTTTTTAGAAAATGTAAAATTTCTTTTGCAAGAACTGATTTTTTTTTTCAAATTTTGAATCAAAACTCCACCTTGAGAAGATCAAACAAGCCCTTAGTAAAGTATGGGTCCAAGACTCCGACGATTATTCTAGAAATATAAATTAGGTTTTCAACTAAAAACTTATCCTTTGGAGTAATATTTAATTGATGTTATGTTGCGTGAATTTGGATGAATCGAACCAGTTGATTTTGAGTACCAGATTGTTAAACAAAAACAAAAAAGCGACAGGATCCATGGAAAAATTGCTACAAAAGGTAAATTAAAGATATGAGCATTGTTCTTCCCAAAGGTTGCAACAAAATGTAATATGGTGCACCTAGAACAAAACATAACAGCTAATACTACATGTGAGAGTACCTTGGGAAATTCAGTTTTGAGTTCTTGTGAGAAGTATTTATTTGAAATATTTTTTTAAACTCAATTTTTCAAAAACCTAGTTTGGAAATCTTTAGAAATAATTGTTAGTACTCTATTGTACTTTATAGAGCAGTACTGAAAGTAATAATTATTACAAATGTTCGAAAGGATAAATAAATGGTCAATCTTCAAAACTGCCGCATGTGTGTTGTGTCTTGAATCTTGATCACCTTGCAAAGCCAATGTTGAGAACTGCCGCAAGTTTGTTGTGTCTTGAATGTTGATATCCTGAAATCAAGAAACAACTAAATCTGGATGGTTACAACGTTGTGTGTTGAGTCGAGGATAGCCCTCTATCCTTAAGACAAGATTGCCCCGTATATATGCTTGTACGTTAGCGGGCAATAGTCTCCCAAGATAAAACAACACTTTAATCTCAACACTACAAAGCCAATAGGTTGAGCCTGCCGAATAAAACAAATATGAATCGACTTGCTGAAGATATGGAACAGGAAGGAAGAGATTTTATCTACTCTTCTCTTTTGTCTCTGTGTATATAGTGTGTCTATGTAGTGTATATCTTGTGTATATGTAAGGGTTTGGTCACTGTTTTTCAGCCACTGTTTTGCTGAATTTCAGTCACTGTTCGTGGCTTTTTACTGTCTGTTTTTCGTGTGTTTTCAGTCTTCTGTGCAGTTTCGAATTGAGCCAACAACAACTCAATATATAGCATGGAAGAGGGGCTGTCCAACTGCCAAGACAAGGTTGTAATGGCCATTAAGGGAGGCCATTAAAACAGCCAAGTAATAGCTGTTCAGGCCATTGAAAGAGGCTGCCCAAATGCCCAAGTAATGGGCTGTTAATAGAGGAGTTAATCAGCCAAGTAATGGCTGATTAATGCCTCAAAAAACAGTTCCAACGGAGGCAGAACCAACTTTTCAGAAACTTTGGAGACCAAACTGTAAATATTGAAACTTCAGGGACCAAACTGTACATATGAAAGAATTCAGGTCCAAACTGTACCTATGAAACTTCAGCCTAAACCCTAAACCCAAAAAGATAATATCATAAAGTCCCCACGCCCTACGGAACACAACCGGACGGGCGGGCGGCGGCGCGCGTGTGGGCTTAGCCTTGAACCCAAGCACATCTAGGTCTTCCCTCCTTTAAACACATGGGATACCCCTTGGGGTCCCAAACCCTTTACCAATTAGAGACTTATATAGAGAGCAATTCTTCATATTCCCACCGATGTGGTAGATTTGTCCCACACCACATTTCCATGCCTCAAACACCTTACTTCGTAGACCAATATCTCTTTCATTTCTCAATGAAATTTGACGATTCTTGGCCCTACGGTCATCTACTCACTTCGTAGATCATGCATGTGCGAAGAGACAAGGTCTCCAACATGCGGAACACTAGTGTTTAATTCATCAAAGATGGCTGGACGCATCTCCCCGCCAAAGACAAATTTCCAACAATAATTACTTGATTATAGAAAATTTAAATATTAGTTTTAAGTGAACAGTATTGCAAGTTATAATATACTTTCGAGTAATTAATAAACTTGTCAATACTTTTTCAAGAAATCAAAATTAAATTAAAATCACGTTTGTGGATCCTTTACTCAAATATTGCTATTCTTTCATATAATAAATGGGATCATAAAGATTGGCTTTACTTCAGAGACTTGGACGATCCAACAAGTTTAAATCGAGAGAAATCAAGAATATCGATCACTCATGAGACTAAAATTGGGCTGTTAAGTAGTTTTGAACCACATTTGTAGTTATACTGGTAGTTTTTCTTATGTCGAGGGATTTCAACAATTTGGATACCCTGAAAAATATACCCTTCTTTTTCTTTCTTTTTTTAAAAATTTCTCATCTTATCTCCGGTGCGTGTATATAAAAAATTACCCTTCTACACAATATAATTTTATGATAAAAGAGATTCAATCTACACTAATTTTTATATATAAAAATTAGTGTCTTACCAAAAATATAGTAGTTAGTACTATCATTTTCGTATTGTCCTTTTAGCCCAAGTACCTATTTAAATAGACAGTCAAATTCTAGAACATTTCTGCTAATGAAAAATCCGAATATTAATTACGTTCCGACAAAGTTAGGAACTTTGGTTTAATTATAATATATAGATCCTGCCTCCCTAAGAAAATAGCACAGGTTTTAGTCAAAACTAAGTGAATGTGCGCACCAGTTCGACCATATTTTCAAGTTGCTTGTCAGAAGGAAATTATAACACGATCCTTTATTAGTAAACTATTTTTAAAAGTTATTTTCATCAAATCTGAATAATTAAATGGATTGATGTTTAGATTAATTAGGGCACGTCACTGGCTATTTAAATCATATTACTATGTTTTTGTATGCGTGTGTGACTTCCAAAATAGCCATAATATAGTACTATGTTTTATTATTTTCGTATATCTAGCATTTCACACTTGGAGCACCTTGCGTTACGCATAAACATTATAGTCATGACTCGTGTGATTTATAAGTTTATGATTCGATAAGTTTGTAAGACTGTGCACTTAAGACTGGCCTAGCTTCAATGAAATTAAAGTGAAGTTCATGTACAAAATTACTAGACTCGAATCACATCAGACACAAAAAATTAAGTATTTTTTTCATAAATCTTAATGAATAGAGTTATTTAACACTTGTACCACTTAAAAGATACAAATATTCTATGAAATAGACAAAATGCATCAAGCTAGCTGAAATACCTTATTGAAAGAGAAACAGAGTTTAGTTTGGGAGAGTTCGAGTACGTCCAATCTGATTAATAATTAATCCATATGAATTAATCATAGTTAAACCCTGCCAAACTAATGTACAATATTTTAGTTTAAAAGGAAAAGTTAAAGAATACGTAATAGAGAAAAAGTTTTGTATGTGTCATTTTTTTAGGAGAAGTAATTGTGGATTCAGAGCACTTGGTGCTGCATCACCTACCTGCTGAAAGTTCTGCCGAACCTAATTCAATTTTAAAAAAATTCTTTGTAAATACTTTAGTACTTTAACAAGGTGTTATCTATTCCACATATATCTTACTCCCTCCGTTCCATAATAAGTATTTTTTAGATTTATGCACACCCCTTAAGAAATTGCTAACTCCTAAAACGTTAGGAGTGATTTTACTAACTTACCCTAATCAAGTTTTATTACTTTCTAGAAGAAAAAAAAGATAATAAATGAATCTTGACTATTTAAATAAGGATAATCTCGGAAGAATCTGTCCAAAGTCTTCTTGAAATCTTAAAGCACCACTTATTTTGAAAAAAAAATGAAAAGCCTAAAAAACCACTTATTATAATTATGAAACGGAGGAATTAGTTTATTGCCGTGCCAGAGAGAATAAAAATTAGAAGAAAGAGACTTTTTCCATTTTCAGAGAAATAAATTGATTTTTTCATAAGAAAAAGACCCCAAATTCTAATGAAAGCACTCATGAGAAAAAGAACAAATTGGAGTTCTGATATTTTTTCTCTTGGAAAAGAGTTGAGATAATTCATGTGACTTGACCTAACCATAAAAATAAAGATAGAATCAACTTTTTTAACAAACCTTTCATCGTCCTAATAATAACGTATCTAATTGGATTAACCATATATTTATTAGGTGGAAGAAACGTACGGAATAAATAAATTGCGGAACAACTTATCGGACCTGTACATCAAACCATATAAATTTACCACTATGTAGGTGTTTGGATTCATATTATATTTGAGTTGATGTTGAATTGTTTTTTATGTGAAGGTTAAATCAATTATGGTTAAACGATAAACCTCTCGTGCAAAAAACTTGTGTCATGCACTTAATTTTTACTGAAAGAAGTTTCCAAGAGTTTATTTCATTTTCAAATTTACAATATATACAACTCTAACCATTAAGTTTTGCTATCTATAAGAATATACTAATTAATGTAATTGATCTAATCAATCCTAATTGATCTAATCAAACTAATTATATGATATTAATTTATAATTACAATATTCATGATTGATTTTGGAGACAATTATAGGATTGACCCATAATTGTCTTAACATTCCCCCACAGTCTTAGCGGGAGGTTCTCGTATACTGAGATTGCGTACGCGCGGAAGACCTTTGGTGAAAATGTCGGCAATCTGATAAAGGGACGGTACATGGAGAATACGGACTTGTCCACGTGCAACCTATTCTCGGATAAATAATATATTCATTTCTATGTGTTTTGTGCATTGATGTTGGACAGGATTACCGGATAAGTATATCGCACTCACATTATCGCAATAAACCACGATTGCCTTTTCAATGGAACAATGGAGTTCTAAAAGGAGATTACAAAGCCAACATGATTCAACAACCACATTGGCTACCCTTCGGTATTCTGCTTCTGCGCTCGACCGAGACATTGTTGGTTGTCGTTTGAATGACTATGAGATAAAGTTATCTCCCAAAAATACACAATAACCAGAGGTGGAACGGTGTGTGTCCGGGCAGCCACCTCAATCTGCATCTGTATAAGACGAGAGACTCGAAATGGAGGACTTATACAGATGCATGCCAAAATGAAGAGTACCCTTGATATACCGTAGAATTCGCTTCAGAGCTCCCATATGTTATTCTTTCGGATCATGCATATGTAAACACACTTGCTGAACCGCATAAAAGATATCATGTCTCGTGAAAGTGAGGTACTGCAAGGCTGTTGTAGTGTGTTGGATCACTGTATGGGGTGCCTGTAGCGTTGATTAATTTGGCCTTTGTATCAACAGGTGTGTGTGATAGTTTGCAAGAGGACATACCAGCTTTTTCAATGATCTCCTCGGTGTATTTCATTTGACTAAGAAACAGACCACCTGCATATTGGCTTACAACAATTTCCAAAAAATAATTTAATTGACCCAAATCCTTCATCGCAAATCATGTTGCAAGGAGGGACATAATAGACCGGCGAAGTGATGTAGATGAGGTCGTGAGAATGATATCATCCACATATAAAAGGATATAAGCCATGTCGTTTCCCTTCTTGTAACTGAACAAGGACTGATCGGACTTGCTGTGTGAGAAACCCAATGTGGATACAAACCCTGCAAACCTGTTATACCATGCTCGTGGAGCATGTTTCAAACCATATAAGAATATTTTCAATAGCCAAACATAATCCAGGTGTGTAGAGTCTCGGAAACCCAATGGCTGGTGCATGTAGACTGTCTCCTGCAAATTGACGTGTAAGAATGCATTTTTGACATCCAACTGATGAATGAGCCAAGATTTTGATAGTGCCAGGCTAAGAACCGTCCTGATATTTGGTGGCTTAACCAACAGACTGAATATTTCACCACAATCCACGCCAACCTGCTGAGACCTGCCATTACCAACAAGATGAGCTTTGTATCTCGCAAAGAAGCCATCAGAATTCTTTTTTATGACAAAAACCCCATATGAACCGAATAAAGTTGACATTAGATGGATGGGGCACTAACTCCCACGTCTTATTTTTAATAAGAGCATCAATTTCGTCTAATATGACGGCTTTTCAATTCGGGTCTGATAGGGCTGCTTTGGGATTTTTTGGTAGAGGTGATAGTTGGACCGAAGATGTTAGGTTAAAATGGCGTTTGGGCAAAAATATCCCATGCATGTCATGGGTTTCAATGGTCCGAGATTGGGCTAACTCCATTGTCTGGGAATTATGGGTCTCAGCCAATGTAGTAGGCCGGGAGGGGGTGGTGTTTTGGGCCAAGGTTGAATTTAGTTGGAGTTGGGTTTCCGCCGGGTTATTGGGCTGGGAGTTTTGAGTTTGGTTTACGGGTGTGGGAATAGTGGGCTCCCTCAATTGGGCCTGGTAGCCACTTGAAGTGTACTGGGCCTAGACAGACGGTAAAGAGGCAGTGGCCTCCAGACTGCGGACTGGTCCAGTCTCATTTCGTGGTTAGGCTGGTCCCATCGGATTTTGGGTGTTAAGATGGTGTTGTAAAATTGGATGTATTTCATTGTCCAAGAAATCATATGAAGGGGGAGATGCCACATGAGAATTAGCAAACGAGAATGTAGACTCTTCAAAAACTACGTGACGAGAGATTATGATCTTCCCGTTCATCATATCATAACATTTATATCCCCTAAGATTTTGTGGATACCCCAAAAACACACAAGCAATGGAACGGGCCTGAAGTTTGTTAATGGTAGTGGACGGAAACAAGGGATAACACAAACACCCAAAAACCCTTAACTGTGCAAAAGATGGGATGCGCTGGCACAACATTTGTGTAGGTGACACATTGGAGAGTATTTTGCTAGGAAGAATATTTAAAAGATATGTTGCCATTTGGAGTGCATAATGCCAAAACGTTGGTGGTGTGGATGAATCCAAAAGAAGTGTGCGAATCATATTGTTATTGTTCTAATTTTCCTTTCTGCTTTCCCATTTTGATGTGATGTATGTGGACATGAAAGACGCAAAGACATCCTATTTTGGTGACAAAAATCATTAAATTGAGTATTTATGAATTTCCTCCCATTGAAAACATTTAATGAATTTGTCAAATTGAGTTTTGATAAAAACACTAAATTATTTAAAAATGTTGTAGGCTTGCGATTTTTGTCCTAAGGGAAATGTCCATAGAAAATTCGAATAATCATCTAAAATTAGCATATAATATTTATGATCTGCAGAACTCAAAATCAATGATGTCCACAAATCACAATGCATAAGATCAAATGGCATAAGTGTATGTGAAGTAGATGATAAAAAGAGAAGTTTAACATGATTCTCGGGTGTCCCAACCGATTGTGTCATACTATAGGGAAAATAGTTGCAAAGGTTGATAGTTTGGTCACATGATTATTCGAACCGGTAGTGATGGGATACAAGCCCCCCATGCTATTACATCTCATTAGTGGCATCCCCATCTAAAATTTCTTCACATAAAATCCAAACTGATCAAAATTAACAGAAACATTGTTGTCAGTTGTAAAACGCAGTACAAATATCAAGTTTTTAATCAGTTTTGGTGCATGTAAGACATTTTTCAAATATAATGGTGTGTGTGGGGGGGGGGGGGAGTTTTACCTGACAAATACCACGAATTAGAATTTCCTGCCCACTGCCGACAATAATATTTTTATTACTGCTCATATTAAAATAAGACGAAAGATTACCTTGAAATGCCGTCATGTGTGACATAGCCCCTGTGTCCATGTACTATGAATTATCTGAAACATTCAGATTCATGTTGTTCATTGCATGTTCGATATCGGTTGGAGCATAACCGACGGAGGATGGTGCATGGGCTGCAAATGCTTGTTGTGGACGAGAACGTAGAAGTTCGGGCTGTCGGTTCGAAGATGATGGCCTGGCTCACGAAGAGGTAGGGTAGGGGCATAGAGGGGCAGCCCACTGTGGTGGCCAAGCCCACGTCGGGTACTGCCCCCAGTTGTCCCGCCGAACTGGACTGGTGACTATCGCTACTGCCCCTGCGGCTGGTGGTTGCCGATGCCGTCGGTGGGTTAACCGACACCCCTTCCGCGTCCCTTTCCGCCATTATTTTTTCCTTTGTTGTTGTTTCGACTGGACCCTCATTTTTTTACCGTTGGTGTTGTGATTTTCGGTTCCTCCCGAACTAAAATTTGGTGTCGCAATATCCGCGGAGATGGAGACGAGTGTCGTTCCAGCAGTGGCTGCCCCGAAGGCTATTTGTTTTGCCTTGCGGGTTTCTTCGAGAATCAATCTCGAACGAGCCTCATAAAATGGAGGCATCGGATTACTTTGTTGAATGAATGTAGCCACCCCATCATAGTTTTCATTCAACCCTGCAATCAATTGAAGAACCAACCTTTGATTTGTCACCGGCGCGTTGGATAGTTGGTCGGCAAGCATCTTTAACTCTTGACAATTAGTGGATACATTTGAGAAGTCATCTAATTTGACATTGGTGAATTAGTTTTCAAGATATACAGCCCTAGAATGTTTATTATCTTGAAAAATATTTTCTAAATGTTCCCATGCTTGTTGAGCCGTAAAGCCCGGTTCCAAAATGGTATGCAAAAGGTCGTTGAAAATGGTGTCATAAATCGATTGAAGGGTTATAGCATCTAGGCGAGACCATAACTTTTTTGTCAACAACGGTGGTGCCCAATGAAGACTCAGGAAAAATATGGTCGATAACCTCGTATGCTCGTCAATGTATTTTAAATAACTCCGCCGAAGAAGAGTATGGCCCTTTTTCCATCTCCAGAATTACCGGAATAAAATTCTTGACGTTGTTGATGGCCAGAGCGGGATGAAATTATTTTTGGTCGGCCATAGTTAACCCACAAAACTACAAGAAAACGAGAAAGAAATAAGTAGAAGGAAACCCTAGATAAAAATAGGAAGAAGAACCCGAGGGGTGGGTGGTTTTGTGTCAAGAGGAGGTGATTTCGGGTAGGTTTAGGGTTAGATTTAGGAATTGGAAAAATCATAATTAGGGTAGCCGAATTGTTTAGGGTTTAGGGGTGGTTTTCCGAGATGGGGGTGGGTGGGTGGGCGGTCGAGTGTAAGAATATTTTTAAAATTTTTGGCTCTTGATACCATGGAGGAAGTTTATTTCATTCTCAAGTTTACAATATATACAACTCTAACAATTAAGTCTTGCTATCTATAAGAATATACTAATTAATATAATTGATCTAATCAAATCCAGTTCTATGATACTAATTTACAATTACAATATTCATGATTAATTTTGGAGACAATTATGGGAGTCTTAACACTTACTTTGGTGCATACTAGGGCTGGCTAGTGGGTCGGGACAGCCCGACCCCGACCCGACCCATCCCGAGCCCGCCCCGACCCCGTCCCAGATCCCGCCTCGAGCCTGCCCCCGATCCCGCCCGAGAGCCCCCCTTTGCAAATATAGCTATTGCACCAACGACCATTTTAGATTTTGGCTGTTGGGCAACGACCATTTTTGGCCTCCCCCAACCCCCAACCCCCCTACCCCTTAATATTTATTTTTAACCCATAAGTTATTATATTTACACTTTAACCCAATTTTTCAACTATAAATAACTCATTTTCTCTTCATCTTTCTCACAAATCCTCCTACAATCTCTCAATATCTCTCTCTACAAGTCTACATTGTTTACTAAATATTCAATTTTATTTATTCATTTGGGAATTGGGAGTGAAGTTGGCAACTAGCTTGAGGATCTTCCATCGAGCAAAGTTTCAATTTTCAACCTCTCGATTACACGTCGACGTTACGTCGGCGTTTGGTACATTCGTTCCTTCATTAAATTATTATTGTCTGTTTATTTTATTTAGCGCACTTAATTTTATTATCTTTAATTATTTATTATCATAATTAAAATGGAAGGATTAAGAGGTATGTTTAAGGGTAAGGGTAAAGGTGCTTCTTCTAGTAGGGGCAACCAGGGCAAGGGTACTTCTTCTAGTCATCTTATTCCTACACATGATGATTTTATTGATACTCAACATTTTCCTACAATACCATTAGATTTAGACGATGAGCTATTTTCTGGAACTCAAGAAGACTTTAATTTAGACGATGATCTAGATGATACACCCACTAATGTTGATGACAACACACCCACTAGTGCACCTTCAACTGAAATACCTCATATTCCCCCTAGTATGAGACGAGGTCCAGCAAAACGACTATTAAAATCAGATGTATGGATATTTTTTGATAGGGACGTAGAGAATCAAGTAGCTATATGTAAAATTTGTAAAAATGTTTTAAAATTTCAAACTGGAAAAGGTCACGGTGGGACGGGGGTTTTAATTAGACACGTAGTAAGTGCTCATCCAGCTAAGTATGCCCAATACCATGCTTCAAAACCAGGTTCAAAACCAGGTGCGCAAACGCCCGCTCCATCGGGATAAGGTTCACATACTGATACTGTTTCAGACCAAGTACAGGGTCAAATTAACCCTATGACTGGGGGAATTGTAGGCCCTAAATACAATAAACATAGAGATAGGAAAGCAATATCAAAATTAGTTGTTGTGGAGGGTTTGCCATTTTCATTTCCTTCATCTTCCGGTTTTATTCATTACATTAGAGATATATATAATCCTGCTTTTAACGGTTTTCCTAGATCAACTGTTAAGAGAGATGTATTTAAATTCGCGCATGAATATCAACAATATTTACGTTATTCATTATATTATTTTAATGGTAAAGTATCTATCACGTCTGATATAGGTAGCAGTACTAACGGCCATGATTATTTAACGGTAACTTGTCATTGGATAGATTATAAATGGTCTATGCAAAAACGTATCTTAGCTTATAGATATATAGATGATAGGCACACTGGTACTTTTATTGCAGAAAATTTTATCAAGTGTGCCATTATTACGGAATAACTGATAAAATTATGACTATTACATTAGATAACGCTTCTTCTAACAATTACACAATTACAATTTTAAAAAATAGTTTAACTCCATCTTTTCCAGATCGTTTTCATATAAAATGCGTGTGCCATATATATAACTTAATTGTAAAGGATGGTCTATCACTTTTTGAAGACATTCTTAGTAAAATACAATTTGCTATAAACTTTATTTTTAAAAGTAATAAAGTACAACGAAGAAAAGAATATAAAAAAACTTGTCACGATTGTGGACTATCTTATAGAAAAATTCCACAAGAAGTATCCATTAGGTGGAATTCTTTATACGAGCAATTACTTGTTGCTTATGACTATAGAAAACCTATAACTTTATTTTTTAACTCTCATAATCAAAATCCAGCTTATATGATTGTAGATAGTGATTGGGTAAAAATTTCCGAACTTATTGTATTTTTAGAGAAATTTTTTCAAGCAACAAAAGAATTTTTCGGTATATATTATCCTACTATTTCAACTATGTTGTTTTATATAACTCTAATATTTTTTTTACTTAGTGAATATATGAAAAAACTAGCTTATATGGCAGCTATTAAAAAAATATTTATCAAAATAAAAAAATATTTTATTCCTATTCCCACTATTTATATTATTGGTTACAGATAAATCAGACTATTAAAATACACGGTACTAAATCACTAATTGAAACTATTTACGATTGTATAGAAGTACTACCACTTCCAAGTCCCAAAAATCTAAATCACCCACCACCTATTGAACAAACTAAAGAAGAAGTGTTGTCTAGCGTAGAACACCAATGCAAAAAAATATATAGGTTTTATCAACAAGAAAATGCTAGTAACTTACCGGCTTCCATACCATCTTCTTCATCTTCAACACAACCTCACAAAAGACATGTTGTTTCTGCGGCTAGTATTGAAAGCCTCAGAAATAGAATGTGCGGCCGTACCTCTACTACTAACCAAATTAGCGAGTTGGATATTTTTATTTTGCAGGGTTCTGTACCGTACCAAGAAGTTATCAATGAAGATGGACATGAAGACTTGCTGAAATACTGGAGGGGGAATGAGAAGACCTTTCCGACACTTTCATTGATGGCCCGAGATGTTTTGAACATTCAAGCGTCATCAACTGCATCTGAAAGCGCTTTTTCTGCCGGCAGATATCAAATAGGAGACCACAGACACTCATTAGCCGGAGACAGCTTGGAAATTGCAGTATTATTCAGAGATTGGATACGAGCGGAGCGGAGAAGGTGCGGTCAACCGGAGATCAACGAAGAAGAAGGCGAAAACTACAACGAAATCTTATCCGAAGGTGGTGGAAGCGACATGAATCAATTTGACCAACAAATACCAATTTCAACCGAAGAACCACAGGAAATTATCAAGCAATTAGAACAAGTTTTTTTGAGAATGTAATTTTTTTAATTGCAATTTTATTATGTAATTTGCAACTTTTGGACAACACCACAAAGTTGCAATTTAGATTTTAGACAATTGTATTTGTATTACAAAAAAATCATATGTCTATTAAATAATATAAGAGGCACAAAAACAACCTTGATATGTTTTTATTACACTATCTTGTCGTGTTTATTGAGTTTTTTTTATACATATGTTATTAAAAAAAAAAAGGAGAACCCGCAGGAACCCGTCCCGACCCCGCCCCGCCCCGCCCCGATTCCGACGGGATCGGGATCGGGAACGGGACTGGAGCAAGTCCCGCCAAACCCGACCCCGACCCCGCTCAGACCCGGCCCGCCAAACCCGAGCCCGGCCCACTGGCCACTTCTAGTGCATACTGCATACATTGATTAAGTGCATACATTAATAATACGAAATTGTTTGTCCAATAAAATAAACCTTAGTAAACACTAACAAGAAAGTAACGTTCTCTACTTTGGTCAACAAATTTGAAATATTGGTTCAATATATAATGCCATTTGGCACGGCAGAATCTTGTCAATCCGTAAATAAATACCTTCCTCAGTTGTTCCTATGCAATAATTATTTCAATTAACATCATTATTGAAGGAAGACAATCTTGTCTCTTTAAGTATAAATATGGATCAAACCCTTCCTATAAATGTTAAACAATCCAAAAATACACTAAAAGCAGAATTGTGAAGAATGAATTGCTGGTCTGCTGAAAATGCTATCAATGCTTTTCTCAAAACTCTAAAAATGGTAAGTAACACACAATATAATCTTTTCCTCTCCTTTGTACATATTTTCTGATTTTTAGAGCTATTTTTATCTTCAGTAATATTACAATAACAATAGGCATCTCAATCCCAAGCAAGTTGGGTAAGCTAGGTAAATCTATAATGTGCATGTTGTGACGGAGTCATATATGATGAAGAAGCTAAGGGAATTCAATGTATCTACTATATATATAACAAATAATTTTTGACCTTGTATATACAGAATGATATTTTGATGAAGGGGGCTCGGATAAACTCCTTGTTCCCCCTAGCTCCTCTATGTTAAGAGTCTCACATCGGATATGGAATGGGAACATGGACTCCTTATATGGACTTGGACAATCCTCACCTTACAAGCTAGCTTTTGGGGTTGAGTTAGACCCAAGATTCATTTTTTACATGGAATCAGAGCCAGACTCATTCTAATTTTTTGTTCACCGATGTTAGGCCCCAAATTATATTATCCCAGCTCCAGTTAACAAGGTCTAGGCGTGCCTGTTAACAAGGTATGGACGTGCGGGGGAGTGTTAAGAGTCTCACATCGGATATGGAATGGGAACATGGACTCCTTACTTGAACAATCATCACCCTACAAGCTAGCTTTTGGGGTTGAGTTAGGCCCAAGATCCATTCTTTTCAATGTTAAGAGTCCCACATCAGAAATGGAATGGGAACATGGACTCCTTAGACTTGGACAATCCTCACCCTACAAGCTAGCTTTTGGGTTGAGTTAGGCCAAAGATCCATTCTTTAAATGGTACTAGACTCATGCTCATTCCAATTCTTTATTCGTCTATGTTGGGCCCCCAAATTATATTGTTCACGCTCCAGTTAACGAGGTCTGGGCGTGCGGGGAAGTGTTAAGAGTCCCACATCGGATATGGAATGGGAACATGGACTCCTTATATGTAAATAATTGATATTGGGCCTAACTCAACCCCAAAAGCTAGCTTGTAGGGTAAGGATTGTCCATATTCCCATTCCATTTTCGATGTGGGACTCTTAACACTCCCTCGCACGCCTAGACCTTGTTAACTGGAGCGTGGATAATATAATTTGGGGGGCCAACATCGGTGAACAAAGAATCCATATAAAGAATGGATCTTGGGTCTAACTCAACCCCAAAAGCTAGCTTGTAAGGTGAGGATTGTCCAAGTCCATTTAAGGAGTCCATGTTCCCATTCCATATCCGATGTGGGACTCTTAACACTCTCTTCATGCATGTCGCTTCTTTTAGTATGAGAGGATTAATGTCGGATCCTCAAGGACAAATGATTGATTTACATATTCAAAGCAATTTGCGCGAAGGACTCTATTTAACAGAATACATCATTTCTTGCTACGGAGCCCATAAAGGAGTTGTGGATACTGTTGTACGAACATCAGACGCTGGATATCTCACTCGCAGACTTGTTGAAGTAGTTCAACACATTGTTGAAGCTCATCTCTCTTCAGTAATATAAATTTGATTTTTATTTTGGAAATTAAATTTAGGGTGAAAGAGGAAAAGCACCTGATGTAACAGAGTTCATATCTGCCATGGCCGGCGAAAATAATTCACTACTCATGGTGATGGCGTGCTCCGGCCACCCTGGATCCGCGCTGCTAGGCTTAGCAACAACGGCTCATCAAACGGGTGGCCGTGTGGTATGTATATTACGTAGAGAGCAAGAAATGCATGCAATTAAAGAAACATTATTGGGAGACTATGCAAATTTTGTTAAGTTTGTGATTGGTGATGTTAAAACTTTATTGGCAAGTAACTATGAAGGAGCTGATTTTGTATTTAGCAAATTTTGTTAGTTAGTGTCCAAGTAGAATAAGATTTTAGGAGTAGAATAGAAATAGAATTCTCCTATTATGAAAATATATAAATTATATATATAGTCTTTTAATTAATAAAAATAATAAATGAATTATTTCTTTCAAACACCACTAAAGGCCTTAGCAAAGTCCTTTTCAGTTTTCTCCAACCAACAACCAGAAACTCGACGCTATTGATTAACCTTCTTGATATATCATGCTCTTTTATCTAGTTTGATTTCTCATTTATAATGACACATTTAGGGTGTCGACACACTCTGGAATTGAAATATGAAAGCGAAGTGTACAAACTTCATAATCTGTGCAAGAGTTCTGTGCTTTTCTAATTAAAGCCTTCAGCTATCAGCTTATTCTACGCAAATATATTACTACTCCATAAGATTTGGTTATGGATTTCATCAAATCTTATCTCTCTTTTTCTTTGTTTCAACATCAAACCTTATCTACTTATATGGTTACAATATTTTTCTTCTTTCTTTTTTAATATCATTAAGAATTTCACTTCTTTTTTATGTGGTCCGCTAGATAGATACTTGAAACTCTACTGTTGTCTATATGTAACACAATTTAGACAAAGTTTTTAATTTGGATAATTTATTAATGGACAAGAGGAAGGGACCTCGCAGAAAAATTAATGAAAATAATATTATTGGTTCCTACCTGATAAGGATATGGCAAGCTGTAGCTTAACTTATCACCTATTCATATAAGTTAAGAGTGCTGCATCATATGATGTCCTGTTTATTTTCTTAATCAGAATTTCCTCATATTCTATACTGCATCGTTTCGCCAGGTTATCTGCCGTTTTATCGGCTGACCGTATCGGGAGACAAATTGATTCCTTAACTTAAGTTATTTGGGCTGGAAACGGAACTCTGATTTCCAGCAATGGGTTCCCCAACTACTTCAGAAAGTGTTAGGATGGTGGTATGAGTAAACTAAGGGGTAAGAAACATGAATGCAACTGAATACAGTAAAGTAAATGATAAATAAAGTAAAGGATAAAGATAGATAAAAAATTTGAGTTGTTTGATTGATTGGGTGTTGTCTTCTATATACAAAGAAAGGTCCTTTATAGTACAAAAAAAGTTTTAAAAAAATGTACAATGTGATTCCCCCCCCCCCCATGTCAGTCATCAAGTAACCCACTAAGTTCAATGGCCGACTATGGGGGAGGTGGTGCCGATTTTCTCGCCCTCTACTCCTCTTGCTCTGATAATTGCCATTTCTTTTAGCTGTTGTTGGTTGTTACCGCTTCTCGGGGTCCAGAAATTCTTTTGACTTGGTCGTTGAAGCGTCTGCATCTGAGTGGGTTCCAGTCGTACCTCTAACTAACAACTCGGCTAAGATGCCTTAGTAGCCGATGAAGTTCTTGTAGTCGAGGGCTAGGAGTAAATTCGGCTCTGGAACAGTTCGGTTGTCACTGAATTCGGCTAAACACTTAAATTGCTTTTGAGTGTTAACAATTGCCCCCCTACATTAACTCGAGTGTGACCATTGAGTTGATGTATCCGAAAGTAGCCGTCGTTTAAGTCTGACAGCCGCGCATGTCACTTCAATCGTCTCGCCTCCAGTGCATGCAATGATGATCACTTCTTGAAGTGTGTTTCCCCTATAACTGAGGCACCTCCATTACCACGAATTGGCTCTGATGATTTTCGGTCGTGCTTTTGAAAATAATAAATTAATCTCAGTCGTGCCTCTGAAGGTTATTTAAGGAAAGGTATCCCCCCATAGGTTTCTCACCTAATATTTGGCCCTTTCTTAGTCGAAAACCATGGCTTCATCCTTTTTTTATCTTGAAGATCAGAAAAAATCATTCTAACCGACATTGACCTGACCCCTGCCTTGGCCTTCATTGATGAACAGCTGGTTCTGACTCCGTACGGTGTACCATAACAAGGTGATTCTCTCTAGTTTCAGTGCATCAGCCCGATAAACCATGACTTTCTTTCTACTTGTGACTGGTTCACCGGCGGTCGACGTTCGGCTTACCTTTGTACTTGGATGACTAAGGTCGCTCAAATCTACCGATTTGTGTTGGTTGGACCGAGTGAAGTTGGTCACAGAAGCTGAATGGAGGCGCATGGGTCATTTTGATGCCTTTCTTGTGTACCAAAAAGTCAAGTTAGTTGTCAGCCGATACTCAGAACATGCACTTGGCTGGATTCATTTGGAGATTATGAATCCTCATTATTTTTAATGCTTGTTCAAGATCGGCTACATGATCCTTGAAGTCCTTAGACTTCACTACTACATCATCAATGTAAACCTCCATAGTCTTGCCGATCAAGTCATGGAAGATGGTGTTCATCGCTCTTTGATAAGTGCCACCAGTAGAGATGGCAGTGGATCCTAGACCCGGTCCGAATTCATTTTATAGGATATGGATCTTCAAATTTTGGACCCGACGGATCCGGATCGGACCCGGATTCGTTTCTGACTGATCGGATCTGGATCTGGATCTGGATCTTGTATTTGAGATTCGTATCCGATCCAGATCCGACCCGTGGATCCGTTTTTTATTAAATATATTCATAACTTTAGAATGTAATTTTATAAGTATTTTCTTAAAATTGTTAAGCACATCCTTGCAAGTTTAATTCTCAAAACAAGTTTAATTTATCCCCGCATTAACTCAAAAACCAAAAAATAAAGAGGTAACTTCGATAATAAAATCAATGTTATATTAGTGAATGACTAACATCTCCATAGACAAGTAGTTAAAATTATATTCACTTCATTTGTGAAGATTCCAAGTACATGCAAGTTCTGCAATGTGAAAAATACTAGTTAGCATTTTCCACAACTATTGTCATTGTCCAACATTTTCAATTAATAGCTCACAATCAAAACGAGACAACGAACAAAATATCTCATATGAACATTTCAAAATTGAAACACAGTAAACTATTAGCTAAGTAAAAATCGTTTATCAGTTCAAAAAAAAATTCTTAGCAAGGCAAAATTTTTTACATGTGGATCCAAATTCGATCCGTGGACCCAGTCGATCCAGATTTGGATCTGATTTTTATGGACCCGATGGATCTGGATCCGGATCTGGATTCAGGTATGAAAAACGGATCTGGATCTGGATCTAGTAGGATCCGGTCCAGATCTGATCTGTTGTCATCCCTATGCATCAGCGTTCTTCAGACCAAACGGTATAACTACCCACTTGTAAATGTCCAACTCTCCTGGACATCTGAAGGAGGTTTTGTGAATGTCATCCTCGGCTACCGATATCTGATTATAGCCAGAGTATCCATCCATGAAGGTCAATACACCATTAGCGTTTGTTGAGTCGACTAGCATGTCGGCTATCGGCATGACGTACTCATCTTTATGAGTGGCTAGATTTAGGTTCCTGTAATCAATACATACACAAACCTTGCCATTTTTCTTCTTGACTGGTACGACGTTTGCCAACCATTCCACATACTTAATTGTTCTTATAAACCCTACTTTCAGCTGTCGTTCGATCTCGGCTTTGATTTGAGGCATCAGTTGAGGCTGATACCTTCTGGGCGGTTGTTTTTGGGGTTTGAAACCCTCCTTGATTGGAAATATATATTCTACCAAAGTATGTGTCAGCCTAGGCATCTCATGATAATCCCATATGAAGCAGTCTTTATACTGCAGTAGAAGGGCCATTATGCCTTGTTTGTCTTCTTCCTTCAGCAAACCACTAATATGTGTCAGCCGAGGGATTTCTTCAGTTTCCAAGTTGATATCTTCCAAAGGATCCTGAGACTCAAAATTAGGCATAGCCCTTTTTATGGGCGATTCAAGTTCCATCGGCAGCTCAACTTCATCGGTTGCAAGCGTTGGTTCGTTGTCATGGTTCCCCATCTGCGATGCCTCGGCTATCCTTGCCTCAGAACTTAGGGCGGTCAACCGATGCCACAGGTCATGTATGACTTGGGTTTCCTCAACCATTTAAATCCTCCAAGGTAAGTCGTGGTTCGGCTAATTATTTTATTTTAAACCCTCGCGAGGTAAGATTACGGGATTCCTAATATCCTTCTTCATACTACTCTGTGACAGCTATGGGAGCCACATAGGGTGAATAAAGGACAGCCTCTACGTTCTGAACCCCTGGTCGGAATGGGTTATCATCTACTGGGATGATTTCTATCTTGTCTCCTTCCCAAAAGATAAGCTTTTGATGTATGGTAGAATGAAGGCATCGGCTGGTGTGAATCCAGTCCCTGCCAATAGAATGGTGTAGGACGGCTTGCCATCTATTACAAATAAGGCAGACCTAACTGTATTAGGACCTACAGTGATTTCTGCTACTAGAATCCCCAATGCTTCAGAGGCTTCTCCCATAAATCTAGCCATTTTCATGTTAGTTGGGATGAGATCCTCCTTTGTTTTGTTAAGTTCCTTCAAGGTAAGCAGTGGCATCACATTCAGCACAGCTCCATTGTCGACAAACACCCGATTAATAATTTTGTTGTTAATGTAATCCTTGACGTAAAGGGGTTTGAAGTCTTTAACCATATCTTTTGTACGTGCACCAAATACGGTGCTCAAAGTGTCCCTAGCCGGGGTATCGGCTATTGTTACCCATTCTGCGTCTTCTATGCAAACATCACATTCTAGGTTATCCAGCGTGGAGCGGCTGGCCCAGAACTCACATGGGATTAGGCTAACCATTTCAATGTCTGCCCAAATCTCATCAACCAGGTCATTGCTAAATAAATAGAGGATGGAGTCCCCTCCTTTAGCCAATTCGGCTAACCAGAAACTCATATCTTCCATTTCCTGGAGACAAATGGGGATCGGCTGGAGATCCTCTGACTGAATCCTTTGCACGATCTGTGGGATTGCCTCGGTTAAAGATCCATATGGGGCCACGTTCTCTTTTCGGGGTTCCTCCGTCGGGTTGTCGGTAGGCTGTTCATCCAACTCTAGTTGACCCGATGTCTCTCCTTCAGGCGACATTGCCCCTGAAGCAACTGAGTCGAATGCCCACTCTATAACCTCAGCTATGGCAGACTCCGGAATCTCATGATTTTCGGCTGCCTTGGTGTTGGAAATTAGATGCAATGTCTGTTACATCTTACGCAAGGCCATGGCACATTGCATTCTTCTTTTCCGAGTCCTAGATGCGACTCTCGGTGGTGCCTCTTTCTTTCCGGGAGCCTAATTGATAGACCACTTCCCCTCTTCTGTGTTGGCGGCTGGTTCAACCATTCTCTGGGGTCTCGTGTTGTCCTCATTTCTCGCCGTGATACGTAAGGACGAAACACCCTCATTTGCGTTAAACTCGACCACCTTCTGTTTGGTTTTAGGGAGTGGTTCTTCATCTATTCGAGGCATGCTCGGCTGTCGGTTAGTTGGCATCCGTACTTGCCCCCCAGGCCTATGCCTGGCGCCGATAGGGACTCTTCTGAACCTCATGATTTGTTCCTGAAGTTCTCGTTCAACGTCCCTCGAGTATTTAGGGTGGCCATGAAAACTGCTCTTTGTTGGCTGCCTGTCATCGCGAATGTCATGCAGGCTGCCTAACCGGTTGAACACAGAGGTCCTTGTGGCCTTCTCCCCTTCGGTAGGTTTCTTTGGGACCTATACCCTTTTCATCAGTTGTCTCCCTTTGGTGTCCCTTGATTCATCGGGCTTAGCAAAAGATACCATAGATATTGGTACTACGGGAAAGGGGTCGGTATCAATGGATATTTTAGCCATACTCTTGTCGGCTAGCTTGAACCTCCCTCTTTGATGCCCTTTTGGATAGTCTTTCTGAAGACCACACAATTAGAAGTAGAGTGGATGTATGAATTATGCCACTTGTAGTACTTCTTATCTTTGAGTTCCTCGGCAGGCGGAATCCTATGACCATCAAGCAGTCGAATCTGCTTATCTTTGAGCAGATGATCAAATATCTGATCTGCCTTTGTGATGTCAAACAAGTAACTGGCCCTGTCATCGGATGAACTCGTCTCCTTGCCTTTTACGTCTTTCAAGGCTGGGCAAGAGTAAACCTTACCCCTGATGATCTCGGCTACCATTGTATCTGCCGTGCAATCGGCTGACTCTGAGTCAGACTCATCTGCCTCAATAATGGATATCAAATGGGAGCCTCGGTTTTGGTTGGCTCTTCTCCTTCTCCTAGATAAACTGCTCTATTTGGCTAGCCTTCTCAACTAACTGGCTTAAGTCAGAGCAAGATTGTCCCACTAATTTTTCCTTGTGGGATGCATGTTGTTGATTATTATGTGGGAGCATTCCGATTCAGGGAAGTGTACATTGCATTTCCCAACCTTCCTTCTGAATCTCTCGATAAAGTCGGTAGCCGACTCATCGATCTATTGCATGAGATTCGTCAAATCTGTCACATTGACTTGAGGTTGGGGCCAATAAAATCTATCATGGAAACAACACTTTATGTCAGCCCATACATGATGGTTGGTAAATTAGAATACGTGTTAGTAAATTAACTAAGTAATTAACTTCATTCAATACATTAGAATACGTGTTAGTAAATTACTATTAGAAAAATTGATTTCCACCAATCAATTAAGCCTAATCAAAAGGGGGGTTTAAGTCAACCCGTGGTGAGGTTAATATATATCCAAAATTTGGCTAGAATGGTTTGATTTAATTAATCTTGAAAAGCCAAATTGGTACTTTTTATTTATTCTCAAGGGGTTTAAGGAGGCATTATTTCCTTGTGCTATATCACTTTCAATTTGATCGAAATGTTTTCATTTTTAACATTTTTTTCAGTTGAGGGAACCGTTGATCAGTTTGTCTTCTTCTATGTCCATCCACGAGAATTATTTGTCATATATATACGCATAGACCATAGTTTTCTGGTTTAATTTGGCACTTTGCCTTTTTTTTCCCTTTCATAAATGTGAACGTATATCAACAACGAGAAGTATTAGATGCTCTTCTCAAGCTCGTAGAATATAAAATTGATATATTATATTCCATAAAGTATTCTTATTTAATTGTACATCACTTTAACATTTATGAAGGTTAATATTTAATTATATTTTCATGTAACTCTGAAGCACGTATATGATTTTTATACTCTATAGGGTCCCGTACACAAATATATGACAACAAAAAAATTATTATTTCCTAGACTATATGCATCACCAGAATATACTGTAAATATTCTAAGAATATTCGTTAATACTGTTGTTAAAAAACATAATTAAGTAAACAAAAGTATTGTACTCTCTAATTAACTTATATTTTGTTGGAAATTTGCCTTTGGCGGGAGTTGCGTCCGACCAACTTTAACGGCTTAAACACTTATTTTGCCACATGTTGGAGAATCTGGTTCTTCACACGTGCATGATCTACTAAGTAAGTAGATAACCGTAGGGCCAAGGATCGTCAAATATCATTGAGAAATGAAAGAGATATTGGTTCACAAAGTGAGGTGTTTGAAGCACGGAAAAGTGTGGTATTGAGATCAATTCTCCCTCATCGGTGGAGGAAGAAAGAATTATTTTGTTTATAAGTCTCAAGATTGGCTTGGGGTTTGGGACCTCAGGGGGTATCCCATGTGTTTAAAGTAGAGGTGGCGATGGGGTAGGGCTCGAATGCAGTTTGGAGTGCAGCGGGGTCGGGTCGAGGCGGAGACAGGCGAAGGGGTCGGGTCAGATGCATTTGGACTTGCTCGATCCGTCCGATCCCGATCTCGTATGAATCGGGGCGGGGCGGGGCGGGGCCGGGATCGGGCGGTTTTTTTTTTTAAATAACATATGTATAAAAAAAACTCAATAAACAAGACAAGATAGTGTAATAAAAACATCCCAAAGCTGTTTTTGTGCCTCTTATATTATTTAATAGACATATGATTATTTTGTAATACAAATACAATTGTCTAAAATCTAAATTGCAACTTTGTAGTGTTGTTCAAAAGTTGCAAATTACATAATAAAATTGCAATTAAAAAATTACATTCTCAAAAAAACCTATTCTAATTGCTTGATGATTTCCTGTGGTTCTTCTGTTGGAATTGGTATTTGTTGGTCAAATTGATCCACGTCGCTTCCACCACCTTCGGATAAGATTTCGTTGTAGTTTTCGTCTTCTTCTTCGTTGATCTCCGGTTGACCGCACCTTCTTCTCTCCGCTCGTATCCAATCTCTGAATAATACTGCAATTTCCAAGCTGTCTCCGGCTAATGAGTGTCTGTGGTCTCCTATTTGATATCTGCCGGCAGAAAAAGCGCTTTCAGACGCAGTTGATAACGCTTGAATGTTCAAAACATCTCGGGCCATCAATGAAAGTGTCTGAAAGGTCTTCTCATTCCCCCTCCAGTATTTCAGCAAGTCTTCATGTCCATCTTCATTGATAACTTTTTGGTACGGTACAGAACCCTGCAAAACAAAAATATTCAACTCGCTAATTTGGTTAGTAGTAGAGCTACGGCCGCACATTCTATTTTTGAGGCTTTCAATACTAGCCGCAGAAACAACATGTCTTTTGTGAGGTTGTGTTGAAGATGAAGAAGATGGTATGGAAGCCGGTAAGTTACTAGCATTTTCTTGTTGATAAAACCTATATATTTTTTTGCATTGGTGTTCTACGCTAGACAACAGTTCTTCTTTAGTTTGTTCAATAGGTGGTGGGTGATTTAGATTTTTGGGACTTGGAGGTGGTAGTACTTCTATACAATCGTAAATAGTTTCAATTAGTGATTTAGTACCGGCTATTTTAATAGTCGGATTTAATACAGAACCAATAATATAAATAGTGGGAATAGGAAAATTTTATTTTGACAAACATTTTTTAATAACTGCCATATAAGCTGGTTTTTCTATATATTCACTAAGTAATAAAAATATTAGAGTTATATAAAACAACATAGTTGAAATAGTAGGATAATATATACCGGAAAATTCTTTTGTTGCTTGAAAAAATTTCTCTAAAAATACAATAAGTTCGGAAATTTTTACCCAATCACTATCTACAATCATATCAGCTGGATTTTGATTATGAGAGTTAAAAAATAAAGTTATAGATTTTCTATAGTCATAAGCAACAAGTAGTTGCTCGTATAAAGAATTCCACCTAGTAGGTACTACTTCTGGAATTTTTCTATAAGGTAGTTGGCAATCGTGACAAGTTTTTTTATATTCTTTTCTTCGTTGTATTATATTATTTTTAAAAATAAAGTTTATAGCAAATTATATTTTACTAAGAATGTCTTCAAAAAGTGATAGACCATCCTTTACAATTAAGTTATATATATGACACGCGCATTTTATATGAAAATGATCTGGAAAAGATGGAGTTAAACTATTTTTAAAAATTGTAATTGCGTAATTGTTAGAAGAAGCGTTATCTAATGTAATAGTCATAATTTTATCGGTTATTCCGTAATAATCGCACACTTGATAAATATTATCTGCAATAAAAGTACCAGTGTGCATATCATCTATATATCTATACGCTAAAATACGTTTTTGCATAGACCATTTATAATCTATCCAATGACAAGTTACCGTTAAATAATCATGGCCGTTAGTACTGCGACCTATATCAGACGTGATAGATACTTTGCCATTAAAATGATATAATGAATAACGTAAATATTGTTGATATTCATGCGCGAATTTAAATACATCTCTCTTAACATTTGATCTAGGAAAACCGCTAAAAGCAGGATTATATATATCTCTAATGTAATGAATAAAACCGGGAGATGAAGGAAATGAAAAAGGCAAACCCTCCACAGCAACTAATTTTGATATTGCTTCCCTATCTATATGTTTATTGTATTTAGGGCCTACAATTCCCCTCGTCATAGGGTTAATTTGACCTTGTACTTGGTCCGGGACAGTATCAGTATGTGAACCTTGTCCCGATGGAGCAGGCGTTTGCGCACCCGATTTTGAAGCCTGGTATTGGACATACCTAGCTGGATGAGCACTTACTACGTGTCTAATTAAACCCCCCATCCCACCGTGACCTTTTTCAGTTTTAAATTTTAAAACATTTTTACAAATTTTACATATAGCTACTTGATTCTCTACGTCCCTATCAAAAAATGTCCATGCATCTGATTTTAATGGTCGTTTTGCTGGACCTCGTCTCATACTAGGGGGAATAGGAGGTATTTCAGTTGAAGGTGCACTAGTGGGTGTGTTGTCATCAACATTAGTGGGTGTACCATCTAGATCATCGTCTAAATTAAAGTCTTCTTGAGTTTCAGAAAATAGCTCCTCGTCTAAATCTAATGGTATTGTAGGAAAATGTTGAGTATTAACAAAATCATCCTGTGTAGGAATAAGATGACTAGAAGAAGTACCCTTGCCCTGGTTGCCCCTACTAGAAGAAGCACATTTACCCTTACCCTTAAACATACCTCTTAATCCTTCCATTTTAATTATGATAATAAATAATTAAAGATAATAAAATTAAGTGCGCTAAATAAAATAAACAGACAATAATAATTTAATGAAGGAACGAATGTACCAAACGCCGACGTAACGTCGACGTGTAATCGAGAGATTGAAAATTGAAACTTTGCTCGATGGAAGATCCTCAAGCTAGTTGCCAACTTCACTCCCAATTCCCAAATGAATAAATAAGATTGAATAATTAGCAAACAATGTAGACTTGTAGAGAGATATATTGAGAGATTAGAGAGATTGTAGGAAGATTTGTGAGAAAGATGAAGAGAAAATGAGTTATTTATAGTTGAAAAATTGAGTTAAAGTGTAAATTTAATAACTTATGGGTTAAAAATAAATATTAAGGGGTAGGGGGGTTGGGGGAGGGGGGAGGTGGTGCAACGGTTATATTTGCAAAGGGGAGCACTCGGGCGGGGTCGGGCGGGCCTGGGGTGCGCTCGGGTTTGGCGGGACGAGACATTGTCCCGTCCCGAGTTCGAGTCCCGCTACCGTTTTTTTTTACGCGGGATCGGGGAGGGCTCGGGTCGGGGTCGGGCCGTCCCGGCCCACTAGCCAGCCCTAGTTTAAAAGAGGGAGGACTTAGATGTGCTTCGGTTCGAAGAAAGCCCATACGCGCGCCACCGCCGTCCGAGTCGCGGGTCGTGCTTCTTCTGATATTATCTTTTTGGACCAGAGAACTTTGTCATATGTACAGTTTGGTCTCTGAAGTTTCATATATACAGTTTGGTCCCTGAAGGTCCAACAAGTATAGTTTGGTCCCTGAAGTTTCAAGAAAGTCAAAATTGGGCAGAGAACATAAACGTCAACATCACTCAATTCAGCCAAAATATTTGGATGAATTACTCTTCCTAAATGGTCAATCCGTTGCACATCTTCACCATTTATTTTGGAGGAATTACTACCTCCACAATTGTCATTACTTGGCCAGTAATGACACTTATGGAGGCAGTTCATCAGCCTCTCCTTCAACTATATAAAGGACCCCTTGTCACCATTGTTGAGCTACACACTTAACACAAACATAAACGAATTCAGTTTTCCTACAACCTTCTAGCATCATTTCATTACTCAAAATTCTTCACGGTAGCATTTGAGTTTTCTTTGCTCAATTGTTCATTTGCTGTTTTATCTTGGGAGACAATTGTCCAGGACGTAGAAAGGATACATACGGGGCAATATTGTCTTAAAGAAAGAGTGCAAACACTCGACTCAACATACCGAAAAACAGTTCCAGTTTTTTGTTCAAGATTATTGTAATTTCAGTTTCTTGTTCAATTGTAATTTCAGTTCTTGTATTACTTAGCAGTTACTTGTAATTTCCGTTTCCTGCATCTTTGTAACCAACATATTTACATTTTTAGATGAAGTGATCATACTATTTGATATGATATCAGAACAGACAAATTAAAGATCGATCTTGGATTCAAATTTTACCGGCATCCGTTATCAAAAATATAATTAAATAATTAAAAATCTGTTTTATCTAACAATTTAAACTTTTTAGATGGTGTGATCACACAATTTAATACATGTGCTTGTGGTGATATTTGCGTCGCCATTTTCATCTTTCTTCCATGCTTCAACTATTAGTTTTGTGTTATATCCTGCAGCCATGGCTGATAAAAATTCTGCAGCGCTGGTTTTACTTGATATTCCACACTGCATATGATTGAAGAAATGCCAGAACCAATTAACTAGGAGAAGGAAAATAGAATAAAAGCTTACTTCAATTAATTATAGGCAAACAAATTAATTAAGTAGAAAGAATAAACTGTATTTGCTTACTGCTTGTACGGTGTCAAGATAGGCTTTAGAAGCTATTTCTGGAGACCAAACTAATGTCATCTCTATTGCTTCCTCTTCTTCGTCTTCTTCTTTTATGATACTTTTCTTTCAGTACATGAAAGAAATTAAGTGGTGGAATAATTGTACAAGAAGTGTTTGTTTGTTAGCTTTTAAATATAACTAGAGATATATAATATTTAAGGGTTCGTAAGAAGCAGTTTGATTTTTTTTTTGGAAACCGTTGGCGTTTGATATCCACAACACCAACCTGCCTTAGTAGTTAGTCAATGAGTATATCTAAGTTTTTAAACTGTCTTTTTCTACCAGTAGTTACTTCATCCTAATATTTTACTGATGAACAACATGAGATCCATCTCCTAGATATCATTTTTGTTTTAAACTCTATTTTATAAATTGGTTTGGCACTAAATAATTATATGGGTGTTGACATTGAGATATAAGTTGTAACACACAAGTAACAACCTTCATAATCAGAATTATATTTACCTAATCAGCTTGTTCTATATATGCATGTGAAACTAGGTAAACAATCTATATTAGGGACAAAAATGTACTTGAATACATTCGTAATATTAATGAGATTAATATTTATGGCATTTGCAATTATTGAATTATTATTTGATTGTTTGCAATTATTCATACACGTGCATCCCTTGAGCTTACGTTGTCATTAATAGAGTGAGATATTAATTATAGAACGTAACTCTCAAAATAACCTCAACTAATGATCATCGAGAATGGGATATCGATGATATGCTATAAGTCGACATGTGGTCTGCATCACATTCTTGGAGAATGTAAAATGTCTCACAGCTACGAGTAATGGTTACTCGTGATGGACACATGGATACTTTGGAGAAGTATTGGTATACCCTGCCGATAAACTATTTTTTATACATGTCTATAGTGTTATCGGCTTGTGGATTATAAAAGTCCTTTGACTTGGGGCCAATACGCACCTTGTTTACAGAATGATGTACTTTGACCAAGTTCTAAGCTTAAACTCCTTCTATATAAGATACGGCTTGTGTTGGGTGCATCAGGATGTAAATCAAGGTGGTAGTTGAGCCAAGAATAGGATTCATTCCTCGATTGAAAATTCGAGAGAGCACTCAACTTCTCAATGTTATTAGGTTGACTAAAGTCACTGGCCAGTGCAAGAGACATATTTAGAATATAGTCTAGTTGTCAACTAATAAATATGAGATAATGTGATTAAGCCATTTGGATAGACACTTGGCAAATCTTAAGCTTAATCGAGTGTGTCACGAATGAAAGGAATTTATAGTTCCGCATAAAGGTTAAGTTTGCTGGATTCATGTAAACGTACTTCAAATATTGAGTTAGTCATACGACACAGTCTAGAAGTTTCGTATGGACCTTAATTAGATTAATGTCGATATGTGAAGGCTTATAGAGTCACACTATATGCGATTGTTTCTTCGATCTAAGAGTGTATTGAGAAAGTATTAAATATTCGATTGAGAATTGAGATATTTAATTTATAATAATTATGAAATATTTCTATTTGATAGAAATTATTTAATTAAGTCGAATTGGATTTCGGGTTTAATTAAACGTATTTGATATATTATATGGGTACTCTGATAAATACATGGAAGCAATTAGGCCAGAAATTACTGGCCCAAAACTGAAACCTTGGCCGTCCACTGGGGCGTGTGAAGTGGACCAGCAGGGCTGGTCCACTGAACATTAACATGGGCCTAGGTTTTCCTATTTTATATTTGTTTAGGTTTTATCTTGAACTCCTATATATACAACACATACAGACATAACTCATAATTATAATGTTACAGAAAATAACTTCTCAGTTACTAAAGTAAGATTTCCTAGCTTTCTTGAGTAGAAAATACACTGGAGTTAGATCTTGCAATCGAGGAAACAAATCAAGTGGAAACCTTAGTGTTGAATCCCGCGTACGAAAACCTGTAAGTTTTCTTTTATCATGTTTTGAACATACAACATGATTATCGCATAAGTCATGTCATGATTGTTGTTGGGTAAGAAATTTTAAACTTCTAATGTGCTTACTACTTGTTTACGAACCCAACAATTCCCTACAGCATGCACCTAACAAAGGTGCTTATGCTTATTAACAAAATTATAACCACTTTTGCATATGGTTGATTAAAATATATACTTTAATTTTGTTTTTTGCTTAATTGTTAAGGGTTTAGAAATGTTTTTGGTGCGTCTACAGATTTAAACTCTAGCCTATAACAAATCAAAACATCGTTGGTATTAAGCTGATGGATTAAACGATATGTAACACTTTAGGCAAATTTCACATTAAAAAGTACAAATGTTGTGTTAATATATAAGTAAGCAAGAGTTAGACTAATTGTGCAAGCTTAAGCTCGAAGGGCACAGTTTTGTTATTACTCATGTGTCTCAATTTATGTGATGCAATTCAAATTTCTAGAGTCAAATAAAAAAAATTTTGACGGCGATTTATTCATATGTTCTTTAAATATTTTAAATTGTTAATTATTGTGATTTATAGTACTTTTTATGTAATTTTTAAAAATATAAATTATTTTAAAAAAACTTAAAGATTATATATCTAAATTCATGATTAAAATTTAAAAAAATTGACTCTCGAAATTTGAACTGTATCAAATAAATTAGGAAAAATGGAGTAATAGATTAGGCTATTACACAATATCATATAGTACCAAATACATTACTAGTAAGCAATTGAGAGCATGTCTTCTTCTTCCTTCTTCTTTTTTTTTTTGAAGAATATATGACTACAATATGTAACTCACAAAAAGGACAAACGAGGTGGTAGGAAAATATAAGCTACAACCTTTATCAATGGCCTACTAAGTTGCAATGGTCAGAATTGTACAACAGAGAAAGGCAGAGGGAGAAATATTTATTTAAAAACCAAAAATAATAAAATGTTGTATTATATATAGTCCAAAGATATGGATTGTTGAGTCAACTTCTCCATATGTTGTGGAGTAATTAATTGGACCAAGTTGTTTATTTATATGTTGTGGAGTAATTAATTGGATCAAGTTGTAACTAAATAAACAGAAAATAATTTTTTTCATTTTTAAATTTACATCGAAAATTCACTTTTACAATTAAATTTTATTTATAATTATTTATCTTCCTAAACAACTGCTACAAGTCAGCACCACGTCAACAAAAAATATTTTTATTCACAAAATTTCTCTTTTTTATCTTCTTCCTCACCCCACCCCACCAACCACTGCCCCACCTCCTACAACCAACAACTTCAACCAAAAGTATTGCATTAAATTCACGTTATGCGATTTATTCCAAGAATCTCAGTTTAATTAACATACAATCCAATGAGTTCACAAATCACTTTCGACATATCCTACCATGTTTTAAGCCCAGCTCCCATGTCCACCATTTTCGACATATCCTATCATGTTGTATTATATATAGTCCAATTCTTTAATATCACCTTTCATTGTGACTCCTAATTTGTCTTTAATAGAATATTTTCTAATATTATTTTTCGTTAATTATATTAATGGTATATATCTTCTATTTTAGATAAAATTATAATCCTTTTGTAATTAGGATAATTAGTTACCTAGTTTGTATCAAAGTAAATATTCTTGTAACCTTATATATATTGTAAATCATTCATCAACAAAATCAAGGAACATATTCATTTATGGTATCAGTAGCCTAAAACTACAAACCCTACCCTAACCGCTGATACACCTTCTCGGCCGCCACTTTTTTTCCACGTCGGAACCCTAGCCGCCGACCTCTCTCGGTCACCCCCCTCTTTTCCACACAACGGAACCCTAGTTTTTCCTGTCATTCTTCTTCTCTCTTCCTCCTAAATTCCCTCTTCCATGGCTGACAAAACTAAATTTCATCATACACTTGCAGTATACAACATCAAAAACTTCATCTCAATCACCCTTGAGATGGAAAAGGGTCAATATTCCTCGTGGGCGGAGCTTTTTAAGATCCATTATCGTGTTTACGAAGCTATCGACCACATCATCTCTCTTACACCGAAGTCCACAGACCTACCATCGGCTTCGACTTCTGATGATGCACTCTAGTCTCATTTGGACGCAGCTGTCCTCCAGTGGATATATGGAACAATATCTAATGATCTGTTGCACACCAGCATTGAGACCGATGCCACTGCCCACCAAACGTGAGAACGTTTGGAAAGTATTTTCCACGACAACAAAACTCAACGAGTGTTATACCTTGAAAATCAGTTCAAGGACGTTCATCAGGACGATTTCCCAAACGTGTCTACATATTGTCAAGAACTCAAGATGCTTACCGACCAACTCTCCAACGTCGACGCACCAGTCACTAATCAGCGATTGGTCATGCAACATATTGTAGGTTTGAACAAATTCTATGACGGCATTGCCACCATCCTTCAGCAATGCACGTCATTACCACCGTTTTCTTCATTTAGTACTTTCGTAAAAACACAATTTGAAAAGAGCATTAAATATTTTCAATGTGACAATGGCAGTGAATTCGATAATAACCAATTCAAACAGTTTTGCTCAAAAACGGTCTTGCCTTTCATTTTTCCATCCCTCGCACATCCTCTCAAAATGGTAAAGCCGAACGAAAAATACGAACCATAAATAACCTCATTCGTGTCATACTTTCTCACGCCTCAGTTCTCCCTCAATTCTGGTATTACGTACTCTCCATGGCCACCTATCTCCTAAACATAAACCCAAACCAATTTTTAGCTCAACGTTCGCCCACCCAAGTTATGTTTTGTAGGAACCCCTCATACCAATATTTGTGTATTTTTGGATGTCTTTGTTATCCTCTCCGTCCGACCACTCATAAACTCCAACCCCCGGTCTTCCCCGTGTGTATTTTTGGGTTACCCCGCCAATCATCGTGGTTACTCGTGCTATGACTTATCGAGCCGTAAAATTAATATTTCACGTCATGTCATATTTGATGAGTCTCAATTCCCCTTTGCCTCCCTAAACTCGCCACCTCAGCATTCCTATGATTTCCTATATGATGGCATGAACCCTCTTCTAATTCATCATTTACATAGTCTGCCATCCCAAACCCCGACACCGCCCCAGCCTCGGACAGTGCGGGACACACTGCCCACCCGGTTCTGTCGACGGTGGCCCGAAACAGCCCTCCTCAGGGTGATTCCACAGCCACCTCTCGATCATCCAGTCCCGCGATCCTTGCCCTTTCTCCTCTTCCCGGCAGTTCCGCGGCACACCCCCCCCCTCACATCCTGCATCCCGATACACGCTCTCGAACCATGGAAACTCGTGTCATGCATGTAATTCATAAACATAAACGGCTGTTTAACCTATCTGTTTTAGTTGTCCCTTCTCCTATCCCTCGAAATTCGAAGGATGCCTTGTCCGACCCTAATTGGAAAGTCGCAATGATTGACAAATATAATGCTCTTCCCGGTAGGTCTCAATAGGTGGAAGTGGACTGTGATTAATCATTCAGCCCGGTCGTAAATCCCGCAACCATCTGGACCGTCCTTGGCATTTCTCTATCCAAGTCTTGGCCCATTCATCATCTTGTTGTCAATAATGCCTTCTTACATGGGGATCTTCATGAAACGATATATATGCATCAGCCTATGGGTTTCAGGGATCATATTCATATGGATTATATGTGTATGTTGGGAAAATCGCTCTATGGACTGAAACATGCTCATCGAGCATGGTACCAGTGGTTCGCCGATTATCTCTCCTCTATTATTTTTTCACACAGCAGATCCGATCATTCTATGTCCATATACAACAAGGGTACATACATGGCTTACCTATTATTATATGTTGATGACACAATCCTCACCATATAATCTAATGCTCTTCGTCGGTCCATTATGTCTCTCATTTCCTCTGAGTTTGCTATGAAAGATCTGGGGGGCTCGAGTTATTTCTTGGGCATCTCTGTCGCTCGACATACTGGCGGCCTATTTCTGTGTCAGAAGAAGTATGCTTAATGGATCCTTGACCGTGCAGGCATGACATTTTGCAAACCATCCCACACGCCTATAGACACTAATTACAAGCTCATCTATGATTCCGACCCTTCATAATCAAACCCGAATCACTATCGTAGCCTGGCTGGGGGCCTGCAGTACCTCACATTCATGAGATCAGATATATCCTATGTCGTGCAATAAATCTGCTTGGACATGCACAATCCGACGGAAGCACACATACATGCCCTCAAGCATATTTTACGATACGTCCAAGGTACAATTCACTTCGGATTACGTCTATACAGGTCTTTGCTCACTGGTCTCACTGCTTATTCTAATGTTGATTGGGGTGGATGTCCTGACACCCGACGCTCCATGTCTGGTTATTGCGTTTTTCTCGGAGATAACCTATTGTCTTGGTTTTTCAAAAGACAATCTATACTATCCCGATCCAGTGCAGAAGCAGAATATAGAGGTGTTGCCAACGTCGTCTCTGAGTCTTATTGGATCTGTAACCTTCTACTTGAGCTTCACTGCCAGATTCAAAAGGCAACACTGGTCTACTATGATAATATTTGTACGATATATCTTTTACGGCAATCCCGTCCAACATCAGCGCACTAAACACATTGAGATGGACATTCATTTCGTTCGTGAAAAAATGGTTCGTGGTCAAGTTCGTGTCCTTCATGTTCCTTCCAAATATCAGATTTCCGACATCTTCACCAAAAGACTTTCGCGCATAATATTTGATGATTTTTGAGTCAGTCTCAGTGTTCGAGAATCTCCCGCTTCGACTGCGAGAGTGTAATAGAATATTTCTCAATATTTGTTTCATTAATTGTATATCTCCTATTGTAGATAGAATTATAATCCTTTTGTAATTATGATAATTAGTTACCTAGTTTGTATCAAAGTAAATATTATTATAACTTTATATATATATATTGTAAATTATCATCAATAAAATCAAAGAACATATTCATTTAGTCTTCCTGAAAACTTTTGTTGTAATCTTGGCTTGCACATGGTGGAAGAATAGGGGGAGGGGTTGGATTTTTGATGATGGTTAATTTAGGGGGGAGAAGAGAAAAGAACAGGAACAAAAAAGTAAAGAAAAAAAGCCAACAAAGAACTATTGTAATTAGTAGTGTAATATCCGATTAAAGATTGACATGTGTACAATTTTAATTAGTTTTAATATATCTTTTAATCTTTCACGCGCTTTTAGGAAGGTGAAAGTATTTCTTCTGCCACATAAGCTTTTAGGAAGGCACGAATAAGAATAAGGAGGTAAATAATTATAAGTAAATTTTTAATTACTAAAATAATTTTTCGCAAGTTTAGAAGTGAAAAATTGTATTTTCTCCTAAATAAAAGTGGATGTTCGCTTTTAGAGTTCTTTTCTCAACTAGTTGCTTAGAAAACTACATCTAGCCCCTTAATTCTTCTCCTACTCTGCAAATCAAAATATTTAAATCAGACAACTATGGTAAAGTTTGCACAAAATCTACCAATTATTTTTCTAATCAAAATCAACCAGGGCGTACAGAGTCAGGCGTACATCCTTAGTACCGTACCGTATACTAAAATCTAATAATAAATAAAACAAAAGGAGGAATACATAAAAGTACTTTGCACGGACAGCGAAAAATTAGCTACTATATAATTATGTCACTATAAAATAATTATAGTACACGTTTCTGTGATCAACATTACTATTAACTGATACTCAAATAAAAATGGTACTTAACTGATCTATTGTTACATGATAAACATTACTTATGAACGCATGGTTTTGTAGTGTAATTTGGCATGTGTCTCTTTTTCCATGCATTTAGGTTAACTAATTAATATAAAAGAAAAATCTTGAAGAAATAAGCTAACTGACCACTTTTTGGATTGATTTTGGAAAACAGTCATTGGTACGAAATTTCAAATTTCACATGTTAAACTCAAGGACAGTATGAAATCTGAAATTTTATGATCATGACTGTTTTTTTTATTACATGACCGTAAAGTGTATTGTGAATTTACTCAAAAATCTGAAGAAATTGCACCGTTTCTCTTTATATGGGTTAGTCTTTAATTTTTTCCCTTCAAATCAAACTTATGCCTAACGGGGCTAAATTCTTTTAAAAAGCAGAGCATCCCCGAGAAATATTCTGATGTGAAAATATAAAAGTTGTTTGTCTTGAGGGGAAAAATTAAAGACCCAACACAAAATAGACAAAGGTGCAAATGACCCAAAAATCACAGTAGAAGATTTCAACCAAAAAGCCTTAGTCCAGATATTTGTATGGGCCAGCCCAATTACTGCCAAAATCCACATATCAATCCTCTTAACCGCTATATTGGCCGTTAAAGAAAATTAACGAACACTTCACTCTTTGTACATAGCTCAATCAAAAACAAACAATTCAAAGCACCAAAACTAATGCTTCTTGTAGCAAATTATAACCAAGCATGGAACTTAGCACACCCAACACTAACTTTCTCCCAGAAATGCAAAACACAAGTAGACATTGATCAACTTCATGCCCGATTGATAGCCACAGGACTTATAAAAAATCCATTTTTGACCACAAAACTTATCTTGAAGTTATCTTCTTCCCCACACACACCCGTTCTTGAATTTGCTCGTTTTCTCTTCTTTTCTGATAATTTCTGTTGTTCAAAGCGAAACCAAGAAGACCCATTTCTTTGGAATGTAATAATGAAGTCATTTTCATATAGTAATGACCCATATAAGGCGTTTGAAGTATTTTGTTTGATGATTGAAAATGGGGTTTGTGTGGATGAGTATTCGTTATCTATAGTGTTGAAAGCGTGTTCAAGAATGGGTTTTGTTAAGCATGGAATGCAAGTTCATGGACTATTGAGGAAATTAGGATTCGGGTCTGATGTGTTTTTGCATAATTGTTTGATTTCTGTGTATGTAAGGTGTGGGTGTGTTGAGTATGGTCACCAAGTGTTTGATAGAATGTCTATGAGAGACTCTGTTTCATATAATACTATGATTGATGGGTATGTGAAATGTGGAAAGCTTGATGTTGCTTGTCGTTTGTTTGATTTTATGCCAATGGAGATGAGGAATTTGGTTTCTTGGAATGCTATGCTTAATGGGTATGTCAAATCAGACCAAGGGTTTGATGTTGCTTGGGAGATGTTTGATAAAATGCCTGAAAGAGATTTGGTTTCTTGGAATTTGATGCTTTATTGTTGTGTTAAAACTGGAAATGCTGAAAAGGCTACTGCTTTGTTTGATATGATACCGAAGAAAGATGTTGTCAGCTGGGCTATAATGGTAGATGGGTATGCAAAAATTGGTAGGATTGATATTGCAAGACGTTTTTTCAATGACATGCCTGAAAGGGATGTGATTTCTTGCAATGCTATTATGGCTGGGTATGTCAAGAATGGCCACTGCCTTGAGGCATTTAAAGTGTTTCATGATATGTTAAGAGGGAGCAGTCTAGCTCCTGATAGTACTACTGTGTTGATTGCCCTTTCTGCAGTTGCAGAGTTAGGTTACATCGATGAAGGGATTGCACTACACTGTTATATAGAGGAGAATGGGTTTCTCGTGGCTGGAAAGCTTGGTGTCGCTTTGATAGACATGTATGCAAAATGTGGCGGTGTAGATAGTGCAATGGATGTGTTCAATGAGATCCAAGAAAAAACCGTTGATCACTGGAATGCTATGATTGGTGGGTTGGCCGTTCATGGCTTTGGGGACCTAGCTTTCCAATTGTTCATGGAGATGGAAAGACTTTCATTAGATGTAGATGATATTACATTTATTGCAGTTTTGAATGCTTGTGGTCATTCTGGACTGGTAAAAGAAGGCATGATCTGTTTCGAGATCATGAGAAGGACACATCATATGGAACCTAAACTCCAGCATTATGGATGCATGGTTGACATCCTTAGCCGAGCAGGACATGTGGAGGAGGCCATAAAATTTGTCGATGAAATGCCAATCTGTCCTAATGATGTAGTTTGGCGAACGTTGCTAAGTTCATGCAGGAATCAAGAAAGTTTCCACATTGGAGACCCAATGGATAAGCAATTAGTTGGACTAAATTATCATAATTCAAGTTCCTACGTGCTTTTGTCTAACATATATGCTCAATTTGGTAAGTGGGACTGTGTTAGAAGGGTTCGGACAATAATGAAAGAAAGGGACCTGAAGAAAATTGTTGGCAGCAGTAGGATTGAGCTCCAAGGAATTGTCCACGAGTTCTCCGTGGGAGACAAAACCCATGATCAAGTTGATGAGATCTATTCCACATTACAGATGGTTTGTGTTTAGCTGTGAGGTCTCTCCTTTGTGGTCGAGGAGTTTACCTCCTTTCAGGAAGCCAAATTTAACTAGTCATTAGCATCTTTTAGCTCTGGACAGGCAAATTATTTTAAGCTGCTCCCTGTAATTAGCAAAGCACCTGGAAAAACAATCCTGCAACTTGTAAATTTAAGTCGATCTATCTAATATGAGAAGTTCAAAATAGGACTGCAGTTACACGCTCTTTTGCCTCCTTCACAATTCCTAGAGTCCCACATCTTGAATCCCCAATCCCACACCCAACTAACTCAAGGTCCTAAGATGTGTGGATGTTATATGAGTTTAAATGGAATAACATGGTCAATGACGATTCATATAGCCAACCCAACTTCTTTGGGATTGAGGCATAGCTATTGTTGTTGTATTTGTTTGGCGCAGAGCTAGATTGTTACAGTTTGTGCATCCTAGCAGCCAATACAAAGGTATGAGCTTAAAGATAGCCAAGTGTTACAGTAAAAAAAAAAAGGGAAAAGAGAGTGATTCTGTTGGTTGATTCAAAGTTGAAGATTGTCATTGGGAGTGGATTAGGGTCCTTAAAGTAGAGAGACCTGTTCTAATAGTCCTCCCCAGGCTTATTTGTTTGCACTTGCTGAATGTTTGAATCTTTATCATTCAGATCTCAATCATTAAGTGTGTGTTCTTTTAATCTGAATCATACGTATTCAGATCTCGATCGTTAAGTGTGTTTTTTTTTCCTTTTACAACTACTTAATGAATCTGAAACCTAAATGATTAAGTCGAGGGTTGTGGCGGATGGTTTCGGGAATTTAAGACTTTTGATAGTTGAACCGCTGCACGGGCTTGGCTTTGGCTTCTTTGGGTTGGACCTGGCGTTGGGCGGGTTGGGTTTGTTAGACGTCTAGTATTGAACTACCACATGACGGAAGAGAGAAAATGAAGGATATAAAAAGATCAGATATCATTTGTGAATCGCCGAGTTGGAAACCTACCAAGGTTTATTTTTTCACGTCCTCTTCAGATTAGGCCATCAACAGCACAAGTTTGTCATGGATCATCACTGTTTTTTAGTTAAGTGGCCATTTTCAAAATGACACCGACCAGGGGGTAGAACTTGCAGACAATTACTCCTCCATTCCATGCTATAAATTAGAGTAGGAAACTAGAGTTGGCCTACTAGAGGAAGTCATATTATTCCTATAACTCTGAATTAGCCTTAAGATCCTTAGCCACCTAGGTTCCTCCACCCAAGAATTATTTTAGCACATGGTGACAAAATCATACGGCAAGTTCAGTATTAGCACGTGTACAATTGTAATATATTTAATTATATTTAATCTTATGTAATTATGATAGATATAGGATTTCTATTGTATGAGGATTTCAGATTATACACCCTATTATTAATACATTCTTACATTCATTAATAAAAAATAGTAATATGAATTATTTAAAGGAGCTAGATGCTGGAGAATAATAGTAACCCCTACAGTGCGATTAGTAGGGAGGGCAGTAGAAGGATGACAACTTTGCCAAAGGACATAAAATACTTACAGGCAACAACAAATAGTAGAAAGTGGTGGAAGATATAAAGTAGCTTCTCTGGTCACGAGAACCTATTTGTCTTTCAAAAAAAAAAAACTGAACGAGCTTAACTTCTACTACACTAACCACGCAAAATCACTTTTACACAATTAGGTCACCTAAAACAGGTAATCATCCATAAAAAGTCCAATCAGTAGAAAAAGTCCAATCAGTAGGATGAAGATATAAATTTTATAGTGTCCGTGTATATAAGTTAAATCCAAATAGAACATGTGCTACTGTCAAACCTCTACAAAAAAGACATTGTTTATGAAGATAGCGAAATATGTTATAGAAAACATACAACATAACACAACATGAAAGGTTGGTTCCATAAAAAATTGATTGTTATAGTAAAATGTTAGTATAGAATATGGTTGTTAACTGTATTTTCTTATGTTGTTTGAACTCTCCAAAAATGTTATCACACCGAGTTGTATTTGGAATTTAAAAAACAACCAAAACCTTGTTTTTCACTTTTCACTTTTTTCACAACCAAAACCTTTGTTCAAAAAGTACATTTCAACAACAATGTTAATTGCAAAAACTATGGCCAAACATAACTCCAACTTCAAAAATTCCAAGATTAAGTACAGTAATTTTTTTTGGAGTTTTATGGCCAAACGCCTTCTATAAAATCTGATACAAAGTATATAGCAAAAGGTAATTTCTGATATTTGCCAACAGTTAATAATAATAAATAGAAATTGCAGTTCTGATACACTGGTTTGCAAGTGGAGAAAACTTGCTTAGAATCATGGTTAAGTTACATAGAATAATGGCTAAGTTACATGATACAAGAGAACTAATCTCCCGAGGCTATCTACGTCCAGGTGCATTAGTACTAAACTATGTGGAACAGGCATTCGACGTTCATATGCATCATCCTCAAGCACAAGTCATGCAGGATCGGAAGGATGGGAAAAGGGTGCCAACTCCTGGCATCAGTGAGCAGTTAGTATCACGCTCCTAATGCTAATTTGAGATTTGGATGTTGCACTAGCATTCACTACTTGCTGGAGGTAAGTCATTCAGTTCTTGCATGACGATTTCAATGTTTGGCCTCTGATTAGGTGACTCATGCGTGCAAAGTAGAGCTACCTTTGCCATCTGAACCGCCTCCGCTTCAACAAAGTTGCCACAAAGATTAGGGTCAACGAAGTCTTCAAATCTGCCCATCTCTGCCGCTTGACGGTTAGATTGGGTTATTCTACGTCTTCCGGAGAGAATCTGAAATATAATCATTCCAAATGCGTAGAGATCACTCTTTTCGGTGAACCTGCCAGTGGTTGTATACTCGGGAGCTAGATAGCCCATTGCAGCACTTTCCTTGAGTGTTGAGAAGACAATATCATCTGCTAGTAGTTTGTGCAGACCAGAATCCGAGAGCAATGGGTTGTAGTGTTGGTCGACAAGTACTTTTTCAGCTGATATATTTCGATGGACTAAAGCAGGCTTGCCTCCCTTGTTTTCCTGCAAGTAATGACTACCTGTTAAACAACGGTATCAGATTCTGATATGTAAATAACAGAGGCAAGAAAACATATTAACCACAAAAGATGTATAGGAAGACTGGCGTTATCAAGTCCTATAGAAAGACTTTCGGGAGGAACACACAGCTCAAGCAACATGCTGAATGTTGGCAAATACAATAAAAACGACTAGTTTATATTAATTCTATCAGAAAACATTAGACAATAATCAAACCGGAGCTCACCTCTGGCAATGCCTTTGATTATAGAAAGTCTGGTAGGCCAATCAAGGACCTTTCCTTTTCCATCCTTCACGTCAAGGTACTGCAACAAATTTCCATTGGGGACGAAATCGTAGATCAGAAAGCATTCTCCCCTACCTTTCGAACAGCAAAAGCCTCTCAACCTCAGAAGATTTTCATGTTTCAATGAAGTTAAGAGCTTTAGTCCCTTGAGAAATTCGGTTTCATCAGACTTGCAGCTAGTCTTGGAAATGCACTTAATAGCAACAAAAGACCCATCCCTCAATGTCCCTTTATAGACGGCTGTGAAATTACTCTTGCCCAACAAATTTGCCTCTGAAAAATACTGTGTAGCAGACTCAACTTCATCCAAGTTGAACATAAAGCTCTCAAATACTTCTTGAGAGAAAGCACTTCCGCCTCGACCTTTGCCCAAAGGATCCCAGCCATTGGAATACTCCAGACTAATGAGGGGCGACGCGCTTCTTCTAGTGACCTCCTTCACCTCATCAGTACTTAGTCGCCTATCAGAGGAAAGAGTACCTCCAATTTTCTGTTTCTGACGGTGGTACCACGAAAATGTGAAAAGCCCAGTTACCGCTACTGCAACGAAAAGTGCAATAACACCAACAACCACAGCAGTTTGTGATTTTCTAGACTGATTCTTTTGTATTGCTTGCACATTTGCAGACTCCGGGATGTCTTTTTTAGGGAGTCGATTTGAACCAGGTCCAAATGGTTCTGGTCTGTTTTGGTTTAGACTAGATACAGTGCATCGTTTCAAGGAAGAAAAATCAATTCCACATAAGTTTGGGTTGTTTCCATACTGAAATCCTTCATTCAGTCTCTTTAAGGCTTCAAAAAGACAAAAAATAGAGTTAGTTCTAGTATCATGTCTATTGTCTAATAGTAAACATAGGGATTCATATTTGGGGGAATTAAAGAACCTAAAGATTGCTACATTTCTTAAGTATATGAAGCAATGAAATATGATTAAAGGCACTATCAAGAAAATCAAATTGAATTACCTAATGGGACATTGCCAGAGAGGGTATTATTTCTAATATCAAGAACTTGTAGCTTTGGAGCATCGGCGAGTTTTACTGGAATCGACCCGAAAAGATAATTGAAGCTCAAATCAAGCCTGGTTAACATCTCCAGGTCTCCCAAGCTTGCAGGAATTGCTCCAGTTAACTGATTGACTTGCAAAGCAAGAACATTGAGGTTCTTCAAACCCCCAAGTTGATTAGGTATGCTTCCAGTCAACTGGTTATAACATAGTTGCAATACTGTGTAAAATCAGAAAACAAATGGAGCTCAGTTACTTTAGTTGAATAGAAAAAGGACAAAGCCACCTAAATAAGAGACTAGAAATTTGCAAGTATGCCAGCAAGATTGGAACTTTCTTCAACCATTAGCCCATATTGAAGCTCTAATCAATGGGGAAAGGGACTAATTACACAGAAAAACTAAAGAAAAAACCAAAGATAGAGGTGTTTCCAAGTGTTTCATGTTCTAAGCACCCATCTGTAAGCTACATAATTCAAGAAACTCTTTAGTGTTGACTTGTAATGACTAATGAGTACTAAAATGGAAGCTTTTTCTAGAAACACCATAGGCATTGTGAAATGACTCAATAATTAACAGCAAATTATTAGCCACCAAGCAGCATTATCACTTCTTGGGCTCATTATTGAGCTACCCATTTCATTAAGAGAGCTATAGATCTATTTAGCAAAGTTTAAATATTCATTCAAAGTAAGTCAAGACTAGGCACCAAGACAAAAGCTTTTTACATAACTTGTCAAAACAAGCAAAAATAGCAATTTTTTCATCAATAAAAACAAAAATGAACCAACCTTGAAGATTCGACATGTTGCCAACCTCAGGAGGAATAACACCAGAGAGATTATTCACATTGAGATACAAATCTGATAGCTGAATCAAGTTAGCAATTTCTTTAGGTACAACCCCATGTAGCTTATTGAAATGCAAGTACAACCCAGACAAGCTTTGAAGCTGACCAATCTCTGGTGGTATTTTCCCAGTAAGTTCTTTACCTTGCAAAGAAATGTTAACAACTTGACCAAACTCACTACAAGCAATACCTTCAAAAGAACCATTGCATGGGTCAGTAGAATTAGCTGACCATGATGAAAGAATCAGACTTTTTGGGTCCAATGAAGCTTTGATTGTCATTATCAATGACAAAGATGTTTTAGTATCAATGGGTTGAGAAGAAACAATTTGTTGTGGGTATGTTAGGATTAGGATGAAAATAAAAATGGAAGAGAGAAAACCCATTTTTGGTTTCCAAGAAAGTGTGGGAAAGATCTTTTTGGTGACAAATTTCAAGAAAGGAGTGTTGGCTTTTGTGGAGAAGATACAGCAATGTGACTGAAATAAGCAGAAAGAAGAAAAATCCAAGAATCCAATTTGAATCTTGGTAACTGGTGTAACCAGTAACCGGTAACTAGCTAGCTTGGGAAATACAATAATTTTGAACAATTTTTTCTGTCTAAATTTAAAAAGTTACTCCCTCAGTTCAATACACGAAATTTTTAAAAATATAATAGAAGATTAAATAAAATATACTTAAATATTTTTAAATTTTATTATATTAAACATATTACATAAAAAAATTAAACCAAATAATTATCAACTTTTTTTAAACGGATTTAAAAAAATAAGATATATAAATTGAAATGAAGGGAGTAATATATTTTAAAATTTTTTAAAAGAAAATTTACATCAATAGAAATTAGAGGTAGTGAAATTATATATGAAAATTTGTTTAAAATAACTTTTTGACTTTTCAAATTGTAATAGTGTCGTATAAAATAAAATGGTTTTCTTTTGAGGGATGAACAAAAGGTTTTGAGGTAGTACTAAGGTTTGGGAGTAATTCATTTGTGTTTCTTCTCTTTTACTAACAAGACACTAGTACTAAATTTTGCCTTTTTGTTTGTGTACGTGGCTTAATATCAGAGCAAAGCTAGAAAATCGTTAGAGGGAAAGACATATTTAAGACTAAAGATAATGATGGACTTATATTGAGTTCAATGGTAAACGAAAAACAGATAAAAATAAACCACACAATGTTAACGATAGATTTGAACATTTTCCCTTACAATTTGTATAGAATGGGGAAAACTATCTAGAAAGCAATGAGGTTTCAGTTTAAAAAGAAAAAAATAAAAGCAAAACTGAGAGTGATGGATCACAAATTCACCAAAAGAAGCTAAAGAATGAACTTTCAAGCTACTTTTGTGATAGTGGAGTTCTTTTTTGTTTGGCTTTCACATATTAGCTACAGTATATTAAAAAAGTGGGGGGGGGGGGGGGGGAAGGTGCTGGTGGTGTGTGGTGTGGTGTCCTTACTAAGCACATAAAACAACATGTGAATGCTATATCCATTATTCCTCATTTGAAACTTAGCTTCTCAATTTTATGTTTGCTACTCAATTTCATTATTTCTGATAAATATACACGGTATATGTCCACGATCTATTAATTTAATATTATTTGTTGTAATATTTTAGTGTAAATATTACATTATTAGAATTATATATTTATCATAATTGGATAGTTAATGTTCAAATAGAATAAGATTTTTGGAGTAGAATATGAATAAAAAAAATTATTATAGAAATTGTAAATTATATATGTACTCTTTCATTAATGAAAATAATCAATGAGATTATTTTTTTCAATTTCAAAATGGTCTTTCCTTCTTTTTCCAATTATGCTATAAGGCTTGTCTTCTTTAAAAGATCATAACCTTTGGCTCTATAATCATTGTACTGCGCACCAACTTTCTTGTTTCATGGAAGTAGTTGTGGTTCACACTTCACAGTTAAGAGATCCCCTCCTTTTCTGCACTATTGTTTATATCAAATAGTATTAAATGTATGCTTAGTGGTTACGTGAGCAGTTAAAATGAATATTACTATTTACTAATAATAGTATATATGAAGATGTGTGTCATTTATTCATTAAGTAAAGTGTAAACACCAGTGTGGACAAAATTTTATCCTACTTTCTCCTCACCCTCAACACAACCCGCTAGATACCAGGAATTCGTTTTGGTTATGGGATTGCAAAAATAATCTCAATATAAACTTTGATAATTCTATACCACTTTCAATGCGGGTAATAATCAAAGGATTAGTTATACCTGGATATAACAATGATGAAATTGCCTTATATGAAAGCATTTCATCAAGAATTTGAAAAAAAATTAATATTAGAATCGAAAATAAAAATTGATCTATATTTATCACATTTAAACTTCAATATGTAAGTACATATATTAAATTGTACACCATGTAATTCAATAAATAATGCAAATCACAAGTACTAAATAAATTCAGAATTATTAATCTCAATATTACAATCCATGCATTATTATTTAATCTGTAGGTGTTAGGTGCCATTATACTCACTGTTCTTTTAGAGAGAAAAAAAATGGGAGTATATATAATGAACTATATATAAAATTCAAATCAAACTAAGATGTGACCTGTGACCTTGAAGAAGCACAATAATGGTTATTGTACAGCAATCTCCATTAACTCTTTTTTTTTCTTGCTTTTGTCAGGGAGAAGTGATACTACAGTCCTCTCATGTGGATTCACAGTTGCGAAAATGATGATACCTTAAAGGGCCTAAAAATTTGTTTGACAGAGATGGTATCTCTCGTGTTTGTGTTACTGTATATTTTGGTTGTTTTTGAAAAAATATAATTTCTTTATTATTTCATTAATAAAATAATATATATATATAATTTATAATTTTCATAATAGAAAAATACTATTTCTATTCTACTCCTAAAATATTATTTTACTTGTAAAATTATGGTAGGTGTACAATTCTAATTTAATTACACCACAACCTTACATAAACAAGACCCCTAAACTGTGATATACACGGTATGTATACACCGTGTATATCACGGCTGGAATTTACCGATTTGGACCATTAGCCCGTGATATACACAGTGTATATCACGGGTATTTATCACACCCCCGCAATCATAGCGGGCGGTCTTCGTACACTGAGACTGTCCCTAAAATCTTCAAACAGGACCGAGGGAAAACCATTAGTAAAGATGTCTGCAATTTAATACCTGGAAGGGACATGGCAGACGCGTACTTGTCCACCAGCCACCTTTTCGCGAACAAAGTGAATATCCATCTCAATATGTCTAGTGCATTAGTGTTGAACATGATTTTCCAGAAAGGTAGATGGCACTCACATTATCACAATAAACCAAGTTAGCTTTCAGAATAGGACAATGAAGCTCTAAAAGAAGATTATGTAACCAACATGATTCAGAGACCACATCGGTCACCCCTCGATACTCGGCCTCTGCACTAGAGCGTGATAATGTAGACTGACGCTTCGCAGACCATGAGACCAAGTTATTGCCAAGAAACATATAATAGTCGGACGTGGAACGTCTGATATCTGGACAACCACCACAATCAACATATGTATACGAGACAAGTGTAGACGTCGATGAAGGATATAAATGTAAGTCAAGTCAAGTGTTTCCTGGATGTATCGAATAATGCATTTGAGCGCATTCATGTGCTCAACCCTGAGATCATGCACAAACAAGCACACTTGTTGTACATCATACGTATTATTTGGTCTCATAAAAGTAAGATACTTAAGAGCCCCTGCAAGACTGCGATAGCGGGTCGGATCCTCGTAAGGTGAGTCAGCCGCAGCACCCAACTTGGGTTTAGTATCAACGGGAGTGGAAGTAGACTTGTACGAGGACATGCCGGCGCGCTCAATAATCTCAGTTGCATACTTCCGTTGTGATAAGAACAACCCGCATGCATGACGAGAAACAGAAATCCCCAAAAAGTAACTCAAGGGCCCCAAGTCTTTCATAGCAAGCTCGGAACTAAGCATGGTCATGATCGACTTGCGCAAAGCATAAGTAGAGGTAGTCAAGATAATATCATCCACATATAATATAATATAAGACAAGGAAGAACCACAGTGATATATGAACAATGAATTATCATACCTGTTGTGCAAAAATCCAATAGACGAAACATAGTCTGCAAATCTCTTATATCAAGCCAGTGGGGCCTGCTTAATCCATACAATGACTTCTTCAATAAACATACATGATGAGGATATTTGGGGTCTCGAAAACCCAAGGACTGATGCATATAAACGGTCTCCTTGAGATCACCATGTAAGAAAGCATTCTTCACATCTAACTGATGAATGAGCCATGCTTTGGGAAGAGCCAGACTGAGAACAGTGCGAATGGTAGTCGGTTTGACCACCGGACTAAACGTTTTACCACAATCTACGCCAACCTGCTGAGTCTTACCATCACCTACAAGACGAGTCTTGTGCCTCGCAAAAGAACCGTCAGAATTATTCTTATGAGTAAAAATTTACATAGACCGAATAATATTAACACTAGAATGACGGGGTACCAACTCCCACGTCTTACTTGCAATAAGAGCATCATATTCGCCGGTCATAGTCAATTTTCAGTTCGGGTCATTTAATGCATACACTAGGTTACGGGGTGAAGGGGATTTAAGAACATTAGAAATTAAATTAAAATGTCTTTTTGGTTGAAAAATACCTTGTTGACTATGAGTGACCGGTCTGTGACTCAGAGAAGAATTAGGTAGATTTTGGGAAATATCAGGATAGGCGACGGACTGGCCAGCGAGCATCGGGCTTGCTGGCCCAATACGGGAACTGGAACCGATAACTGAAACAGCAATTGGGCAAGAATTGGAACCGATAACGGAAATAAGAACTGGCTAGATAGATGGCCCAGTTGCTGGACCCAAAATGATAGACGGTGACGGTACTGGAGGACCAGCGGGCAGTGGGCCTGGCTGGCGGATTTTGGGTGCGGAACAGGTCTGATAAATGGCTGATGATATATGGGGAGACATCGTCATCTAAAAACTTATACGAACTATACACGGGACTATGTACTTTTGCAAACGGAAATTGGGTTTCATCGAAAATAATATAGCGACTAAGGATGATTTTATTAGACGACAAATCAAAACACTTTGTAACCACGATGATTAGAGTGATAACCCAAAAACACACAAGGGGTAGAATGAGCTTAAAGTTTGTTAATTGTAGTTGATGGAAAGAGCAAATAACATAAGCACCAAAAGACTCTAAGATGTGAATACGAAGGATTCTTATTATATAAGATTTGAAGAGGTGAGGAATATGTCAAACCTTTGGTACGAAGTATGTTATGAAGATATGTAGCCATTTATAGAGCATGATGCCAAAAGGAAAGGGGGTACGGAAGCACGGAGCAATAAAGTTAGGACAATGTTATTAATGGTACGAATTTTGCGTTCGGCTTTCCCATTTTGTGAGGACGTATGAGGACGAGAAAAAAATAAAATTTATGTCATTAGTATCACAAAAATTCTGAAACACCCCATTATCATATTCTTTGCCATTATCACATTGAATATTTTTTATTTTCTGTTCAAACTGGGTACGAATGAATGGTCTAAGTTTTAGAAAAGTGGAAAACATTTGAGATTTTTAGTCCACAAAAAATTAGAATAATCATCCAAAAATAGAACATAATAACGATGGCCCACAGAACTGAGAACATGAGATGTCCATAAAGCGCTATGAATAATATCAAATGACACTAAAGTATGAGAAGTAGAGTCTACAAACGACAATTTAACAAGTTTTCCTAGTGAACAAGATTGACAAATTGGAGTACTACGCGTACCATTACAAGAAATAAAATTGTTTTTATGTAAGGAAGAAACAATAGAGGACCCAGGGTGACCCAAATGTGCATGTCATAAGGAAGGAGCGAGAGCCGCAAAAGTAGATGGCAAGGCTTGACTCGAGAGACCGGATGTGGGCGTGATAGGATAAAGATCTCCCCTACTATCACACCTCATGAGAGAAATCCTCGTCTTGAAATCCTTCACAGAAAATCCAAAATGATCAAAATCAACAGAAACCCAATTATCAGTGGTGAATTTATGGACATACACCAAAGTTTTAATTAAGTTAGAGGCATGTAGGGCATTTTTCAAGACAAGAGGGGGTGGGGGAGACAAAGTTTGATGAGCGTAACCACGAATTGGAATTTAATGGCCATTACCAATAATTATGCCACGATTGTTGCTCAAATTGGAATAAGATGAGAGAGTACCTTGGTCGAATGTCATGTGGATAGTGGCTCCGGTGTCCATGTACAAATTCGGGTCCTAGGGATTCAATTCAAGTGTGTGTATCGCGATTTCAATGTCGGTAGGGGTAGAGTCCGCTACATGGTGGGGCCGAGGCCCAAGCACGCTGGCTGGCTGCCCCGACCTAGAACCTGCTCTCGGGAACCACTGATTATGGGCAGAATTGGGCTTGGAAGATGAAGTCGAAAATTGGGCCCAATGAGGATGTTAGGCATACGATGGAAAATATGGGTTGTTAGGCCTAAGCCCAGTTCCATGACCATGGGCCCTAGGGCTGCGGCCAGTTGGCCTGCGACCCACTACCCCGAGGCCCATTGCCACCCCCGTTATATCCACCTCGGTTTCTACCATAGGTTTTGCGATTTTGACCATTTTTGCCGGAATTGTTGGAGACGAATGGAGAAAAATTGGACTCAGTCACCATGACGACAGAAGGGGGCCCATTGGCCGCTTTCTTAGCCAAGTCGGCTTCTTCGAGCATGAGCATGTAACTGGCCTGATAAAACTGCGGAAGATGATTGCTCTGACGAAGAAGCATATCGACACCACTATAGGCCTCATATAGGCCTGCAACCATTTGAAGAACAAGACGATCGTTGGTAACGGGCGCACCAACGTTGCGGAGTTGGTCTGCCAATTCTTTCAACCTTTTGTAGTATGCTGAAACGTTGGGGAAATCTTCCATTTGACGTGGGAGAATTCCTGCTCAAGGGTAACAACACGAGAATTTTGATTATCTTGGAATATATCACGCATTATATTCCAATCATCCATCGTCGTAGCGTCTGGCTCGATAAACGTTTGCAACAGATCAGTAGATATAATGGAGTAAATCCACTGAAGAACAGTAGCATCAAGAGTCGTCCATAATTGAGGATCATAATCGGGGTTTAGGGACCCCCTTATCTCAGGGGTCGCGGAAATAATGTGATGGAGGACTTGATGCGAGCGTGCATGAATTTTGAATAGTTCGGCCCACGTCGTGTATTGGGCGTTTTCTATTTCAAGAATGATATGGATGTGATTCTGATGTTAGAAACAGTAAGGGCAGGGTGAAATGTGTTCTTAGCCATCACAATCAACGTAAGATGTGACGTAGGGATTTGGAAGAGAAAGTTGGGGGAAAAGAAGGCAACAAAGGGCACGGAATTGAGGGTAATGTCTCAAAATCATGCACGAGAAGAAGGTTTTGGGAGAGGAAAATTTAACCTAGACTTCTGATACCATGAAAGAATATAATCCCTTGATTGTTTAATTAATGAAAGAGTATATATATACAATTTATAATTTCCATAATAGGAAAATCCTATTCTTATGTTACTCCTAAAACCTTATGTACAATTATGGTAAGTGTACAATTTTAATTTAATTACACCACAACCTTACCTAAACAAGACCCCTAAATCATCATATACACGGTATGTATACATCGTGTATATCATGGCTTGAATCTACCGATTTAGACAATTTTGCCCGTGACATACACGGTGTGTATCACAGGTATTTATCAGTTGTAGTACTACTTTGGAGTTTGGACTAGGGCTGTCCAGTGGGCCGGGTCGACCCGATCCCGCCCCGCCCCGTCTCGATACCCGCAAAAAAATCGGTGTCGGGGTTCGAACCCGGGACGGGACTTGGGCCGTTCCCGATCCCGATCCGACCATCCCCAAACCGACCCCGTCCCCCCCCCATCCCGACCCCGTCCCGCCCTGCCAGCCCCCTTCCCCTTTGCAAAAATATCCGTTGCAACAACGCCCAAATTTCAATTTTGGACGTTGTGCAACGACTATAACGGTCATTTTTGCCCCCCCCCCCAATAAACCCCTCTACCTCCTTAATATTTATTTTTAATCCCTAAGTTAATATATTTATACTTTAACCTTATTTCTCAACTATAAATACCTCATTTTTCTCACAAATCTTCCTACCATCTCTTTAATCTTTCAATTTATCTCTTTACAATTCTACATTGTCTACTAAATATTATATTTTTTGCTCATTTATATCAATGTTCAAAAATTGAGAGTGAAGTTGGTAACTAGCTTGAGGATCATCCACCGAGCAAAGTTTTAATTTTCAACCTCGATTACACGTCGACGTTGCGTCGACGTTCATTCTTTAAATTATTATTGTTACTTAATTTTAATTATCGCACTTAATTTCATTTACTTTAATTATTTATTTGTATAATTACAATGAAACGCTTTGAACGTATGATTAAAGGTAAGAATGCTTCTTTTAGTATGGGTAACAAGGGTAGTGGTACTTATTCTAGTAATCATATTCCTAGTCCCGATTTGATTGATTTCACTCATATAGATGAAACTGTTTTTTTTAATGATATACCATTAGACGATGAGGTATATTCTGTATCTGAACCATACTTTAATTTTGATGATAATGTAGATGACACACCCCCACTAGTGCACCTCAACCTCAGGCTGAGTCTCAGCCTCAAACTGAAACTGGAATGCCTCATATTCCCCCTAGTATGAGTCGAGGCCCATACAACGAAAATTAAAATCAGCTGCATGCGATTTTTTTGATATGGACCAAGAGAATCAAGTAGTTAGATGTAAAATTTGTAAAAATATTTATAAATTTAAAATCGGAAAAGGTCAAGGTGGGACGGGAGGTTTATTGAGACATGTACAAGGCGAGCACACAACTAGGTGAAATCAATACCAGGCTAAAAAGCTTGGTGTGCCAGCTGAGTCGGGACAAGGTTCACTTAGTGTCCCTGACCAAGTATTCCTAATCATTTTCATATAAGATGTGCGTGCCATATTTATAACTTAGTTGAAAAGTATGGCCTAAAACTTTTTGAAAACATTCTTGATAAATGTAATTTTCTATAAATTTTATTTCCAACGATAAAAAAGATACAAAGATGCAAAAAGTATAAAAATAATTGTCACAATTGTGGATTACCTTATAGAAAAATTCCCGAAGAAGTAGCGACTAGGTGAAGTTCTCTTTATGAACTACTACTTGTTGCTTACGATTATAGAAAACCTATAACTTTATTATTTAACGCCCATAATAAAAATTCAAGGGGTATGCTTGAAGATAATGATTGAGAATTTTTTTTAGAACTTAATGGATTTTTAGATAAATTTTTTCAAGCTACTAAAGAATTTTCCGGTATTTATTATTCTACTATTTCAACTATGTTATTTTATATAGCTCTAATATTATTGCTACTTAATGAATATATGAAAAAATAAACTTATAACGCATCTATTGAAAAAATGTTTAGAAATTTTAAAAAAATATTTTTTTCATATTTCCACTATTTATATTATTGGTGTTATATTAAATCCGACTATTAAAGTAGACGGTTGTAAAATACTTGTAGAAACGATTTATGATTGTATAGAAGTGCTTCCAATAGACCCAACCAACTTACAAATCAACTAAAGAAGAAGTTACGTCTAGCATACACACTAAATGCAAAACAAATATATGTATTACCAATAACAAAGTGCAAATAATCAACCGACTTCTGTACCATCTTCTACTACTTCGATGCAACCTTATAAAAAACATGTGGTATTTGCTGCTAGTATTCAGGGCCTTAGAAATAAAATGTTCAGTGGTTCAACTTCTTCACAAGTTAGCGAATTTGATGTTTATGTTTTGCAGGGTGTTGTACTGTACAAATTAATTGTTAACGATGAAGGACATGGAGACTTGCTGAAATACTGGAGGGACAATGAGAAGACATTTTCGACACTAGAAAATATGGCTCGAGATGTGTTGAACATTTAAGCGTCATCAACATCGTCTGAAAGCGTTTTTTCTGCGGGAAAAGTTCAAATAGGAGAGCACATACATTCATTGGCGGGAGACACATTGGAGATTGCAGTTATATTCAGAGATTGGATTCGAGCGGAGGGTAGAAGGTGAGGTCAACTGGAGATCAACAAAGAAGAATACTACAACTGCAACGAAATCTTGTCCGAGGGAACAAGAAGCGACGTCGAACAATTTGACCAGCAACTTTCAATTCCAGCCGAATATCCTCAAGACATTGTGAGGAAACTATAAAAAGTATGGTTAGTTATGTAATTTTTTTAATTGCAATTTTACTATGTGATTTGCAACTTTTGAACACCACAAAGTTGCAATTTTGAAATTGTATTACAAAAAAACCATATTTTCTATAAAACAATATGTACAAAAACAGTATTGAGATGTTTTTATTACACTATCTTATTCAATTATTGAAGTGTTTATATATATTATTTTTTAAAGTTAAGTGCCAATTTTTTTTTACCAAAAAACCGATCCCGACCCCGCCCGCCCGTTCCCCTAACACCGGTCTCTTTTTCCGGCGGGATGTGGGACGGGACATCTGCCTGTCCCGCTAATCCCGGCCCACATGTCCCACCGGAGACCTGATCCTGACCCTTTCCGCTGGATCCCGTCCCTGCCCGCCCCACTGGCCACCCCTACTTTGGACCAAATAATATTAAAGAAAAAAAATTAAAATTTGTTCATGTACAGTTCTATAATCAAATGAAGAGGTAATAATTATCACAAAATAAAACAAAACGCAAATGGGAAGTAAACAATAAAAAATATGGATTCTGAAAACAACCGCAACCATTCAACTTCAAAGCTGTGATATTTTTACTTGAGCGACTCCATCTCATTTCTACCGAATTGGAGATTATTCAATTCCTCAGATTTTGACACTTCATATTTTGTTTCTTATCTGTAATTACAAGATGTTAATCTGGCAACCTATCTCTTTGAAAGTTAATTCAAGTCCCTAAAAAAACGATGTCCTTTATTTTATGGTGATTGATTGATGTCATTTTCTCATTTGATTAGCAAATAGAGGACGGTTCTGTCGCATTTTTCCAATATATACACCACAAACCAAGGACGAATTAACGGGCCAGAAATAGATACTGGACTCACTGCAATTAACTGATTAACTCTATCTCTATAGTCTATAATTCTATATATGAAAATACATATTTTTAGGGACCAGAAATCGGTTTTCCATTATTATGGCTTGTATTTTTTTTATTGGCGTTTGTTCAAGTCCTCTAAATATTCACACTCCCCGTCCCAATTTGTTTGATATTTTTTACTTTTTGAGTCAAAGGAATTATTTTTAATCGTAATTTTTTCATATATCTTTTAAATATTTTAAACTATTAATTATGGTAATTTATTATACTTTTTACGTGATTTTGAATATGTAAATTTTATTTTGAAAAATTTAAAGATTCTATATTCAAACACATAATCAAAATTAAATAATTTAACTTACGAAAAGCGAAAAGTGTTAAACAAATTGTGACATAGAAAGTATGATTTTCTTCTTGTTTCTTTTGTTATCTTTATCTTATCTTACCTTTTTTTTTTCTTGAGGGGAAGGGGACAAATATGGTCAAAGGATATTCATGTATTATTACATGTAAGAATAGAGGTTATATACCCAAGTTGTACCACCAAGTAAATCATGAATAAATACAAATACATGTAAAGCTATCCCTATCAATTGTGCTAAGTGATTAGTGATGACTTACAAAACTAAATGCAGTTCAAGGAATTCAGAGATTTAAGTTTAACGAAGTCTTAGGTACAACAAGTAATAATTTACTCATTAAATGTGAATAAGCTTTTTCTCGATAAAATATGTAAAAAGACGATCAAATCAATTTGTACAAACTTATCATTAATCGTTAAGCACATAAGCTTTTTACCATTGTGCGTACCATGCTATGTGACAAGCCTTTTATTTTCATTGTGAGTTATTTGGTGTTAGGCTTCTAATATTGTGATAAGTATTTTCTTTGACGTGCACATTTACAAAATCAATTGATTCAATCATGAACAGTTTGTAGCATAGTCCTTAAGGTTAGTGGGCCAAGTTGCATTGGCCTTTATAGCCTCACTTCTAAATTAGCTAAAGAATCTTAGTCCAGCCCTACTTAATAAAGAGCTGCACAGGGCCGGCTTCATGGGCCAAACTTGTGCATGTGATCAATTTTGTCACTGTATATTGTTTGAAACGAGAAATATTTGTCATTGTCGTGTTTGTGGCACAAAAGTGTCATCGCCGTTGGCCAAGTAATTCATGATTGTCACCAGCATTGAGAATGTCACAATCATTTATATGTATCTATTTTATTATACAAGAGCTCGTTCGAAATAGTAATGAAAAGAACATGAGAGTTTGTTTTATCAATCAAGATCATTCAATTCCTATAAAATCTATCACTACTTAGAGACAAGTAAGTCTAATCAGAGCAAAAATAGATCATTGGTAAATAATTTATTGGATAATACTCAACATAATTATCCCAAAATATATAAATTCCACAATTAGTACTATAATTAAAAAATCATTTCTTTTGAGTATTAATTTCCTACTTTAATTTAACTAAGTAAATCTATAGATACACACACTCACATACTTGATAAGCAACCTATTTGTCCAATTCAAAGTGTATGCAGCCTCGAAAACACCGAGATGACTTTTGTTTTCCCTTTTGTGGTGTTTCTTGAAAATCACTTAACATAAGGGAGTAATATGTAACCATCCTAAAGATCCAAAATACAATTCAAAATAATCAAAGGACTTCAGTGCAAATAAAGAACCTATATATATATAAATGTAAAGAAAACCCGAACCCTCCTTGAAGTTGTCATTTTTGAGCCAACGGAGCGCGGCAGCCACCCCCAATCTACCACCACGGGTCGTATGCACAGTCGAGGGTTCGTTCACTCTCTTTATCTTCTTCATGTTACATTTTACTGATAATTATAAATATTTTTTCGTTGCTCAGTAAGGGTATTTAAGCTTCAGCTCTTCCATACAAGAGGACTCCACCTAGTTGGCTTAAAATCTCTGCTCCTGATGTAAGCAATTTCCTTGTTTATTGGTTTCTTTAATTTGTAGAATAATTATGTAAGGGAAGGAAAAATGTAGAGATTTGTAACGCTGCCTTGTCTAAATCGTAAATTATGGTGACTACTCTGAATGCTGAGCATGAATAGAGCAAGTATTCATATGGCTGATAGTTGATTGAATGATTAATATATGTTTAAATAATTTGAGATTTTCAATAGCTAATTTTTCTAATGATACTTTTGTCATCAGATTTGGACCTCAATGTGTAACTATAAATTATTGTGCATCATAGCTTGAGTGTGCCGGCGGAATTTAATTACATTTGCCTTTTCTTCGTCAAGCTCTAATTTTTAAATTTTGTCCAACATTTTTAGTTTCACATTTATTGTTACGGGTTGTTTGGTTGGTGAGCAACAATCCTGGGATAAGATGTGGGATTATTTTATCCTGTGTTTGGTTATGTGTTAATATTAATTAGTCCCAGGAACTATTTTGTACTTTGTACGTAGCCATCTCAAATAGAGGGCGGGATAGCTAATCCCATGGGATATCCTTGTCTATCCCAATCCATTAACCAACAACTCCTAAAAGATAGACCACATGCCTTTACCTTGTTTTGGGGATTGTTTTTTCTAAAGATGCCTATTTTAAGTGGCACAGTAAATGCCACTTATTTGACTGCTTATAAGATTGGTTTTAGGAGTTACTCTACTGCTGCTGTTAGGCTCCATAGAAATGTGATACAGTCATTCAGTGTTTCTATATTGACAATACTATTTTTTGCTCCAGGTTGAGGATAACATCTGCAAGTTCGCCAAAAAAGGTTTGACACCTTTTGAGACAATATTTCCCGTTGCGAAGAGGTATTTTTGTTTTTCATAACGATGATATATATTTGTGTGCACGCAATGAAACTAAATTTTTTAGTTTGATTCTGGAAATTGTTGGCTTGGATATTTTCCCGAGTATGATTGTTACTTCTCTCAAATAAGTGAGATAATGGTGTTATTTGTTTCACTGAAAGTAGAAATCACAAAAATAGTTGAATGGCAGTCTTGATGAAAAAATTGCAGGCTGATGTGTTTTTGGCCCCTTGAGTTGCGGTGTCTACTAAAAGGTTTAACATTGACATGGTAAGTTTTGGTAGGTGTTTTGTGCATATGGTGACAACTAAAATTGCTATTAAACGGATTTGGGTCATTTTCGTGCACTGCAAGATGATTACCCATTCCTAGTTCAAGACTCTACTTAGTTCCTTTCTAATCTCTGCAATGGATTTTATTTGCAATCAAACCTCATTCTCCTTTGCTGCAAATGAACCAAGTTGAATCAAGCCTTGAATCAACTTCTGAAGGTCCGAACTTGCTTAGCCATATCATATTAGACATGATGGGCTAGACTCGTTTGATAAACAAGTCAAGTTCTATCTTGAACTCTAACTCGATTAATTTCCAAGCTCGAACTTGGCACAACTTACTTGTCTAAACAGCCAAGCTTGAGCTCGTTTGTGAACTTAGTTGACATGAAGTTTGACTCTGAATAATCAAGCCCACAAAAATAAGCTATAGCTATATCCAAATCATTTACCAAAAACATTTCACATCACACCGAGTCGAGGATCTTACAGAAACAACCTACCTCCCAAGGTAGGGATAAGGTCCGCGTACGCTCTACCCTCCCCAAATCATTTACCAAAAACATTTCTATATTTTTCGAGGACTCAAATAACAAAAAATACGATAGAAATTTTATAAGCAAAAGATAGCGACGATGCGACCTAAATAACCCCCAATTCTGTACAAAAGATATCATTGTTAAAATATATTCTCCGTCTTAATTTAAATGTCTTACATTCTTACTATTTCTTTTTTCTATATTTAATAAATTTTTCAATTTTAAGGCAAGGTTAAGATCAGAAGACAAAAGACAATTAAATTGAGGCGGTGCGAGTACTAGTAAGACCAAAATACATTACGCAATTGTGAGTGATCCAGCAGCACGACGTATTCCTGCTGGGTTTTTATTGCGGCCAATTGCTTATTCCATGTTCACTTCTCTACGACTTGTACATTGGCGACTCCTATTTCTTCCTTCACCACCTTGGACATCATTCCTCTCTTCTTCAATGGACAACACGGGTTTCCACAGACCTTCTGCTTTTGCTCATTCCAATCCAAGGTATAAAAACTTTCCTCTTTCTTGTTGATTTCAATCTTTAATTGGGAAATTTTGATTGTGAATCAATGGCATCGGTGGTAGAGGACTGGACACCAGGGATAATAAGGAAAGATCAGGGGCCCGTGGCGGTGGAGGTGCTGGCAGCTCCGGCAAAGATAAAATGGATGCCCTTGGTAGACTATTGTATGTATTTGTCCTTTCAGGCTTTTGCTATTGATCTTTTTTTATTATGTGACCTATGGTTATCAATCAATCAAGTACACCTCGATTCAAAATTAGTTTGGTAAGCTATATGAATTTCATGTTTAGATTTAGCTCTTTTTTTCGATGGCACAAATATCCAACTTTTATGTGACCCACGATAGTAAAAGAAAATTTAATCAATCAATCAATTGTTTAAAATTTACTAATGTGGAATTAAGTATATTCCATTATTTATGACTCAAACAATTGGGGCCCCGCACGTCGAAAATGTCGTTTCCACACACGTGCACACATAGTGACAAATATCGCAAATTTCATTAGTGAAAGAGATATTGGTACGTATGTAATACGTTTGAGGTATAGAATGATGGACGGTTAATGGCCATATGACATTATTCCACATTGGTAAACGAAAGAAGAAGTGTACGAAGTGTAAGATGAAACGAGTCGGAAATCACTGCGGAGCCGTGAAGGGCTGCTGCACAACACCGTCGGAGCCGTAGTGCCTCCCAGGCAGCGCCGCGACGCTAATTGGGTGGCCAATCACTGGAGCCACGACGCTGATTCACGGAGCCACGGCGCTAATTCACAGAGCCGCGACGCTTCGGAGGCAGAATGCTGCGACGAGAAGTTTGAAAGTTCTAACTTTTGGGCTGGTTTTGGAGCATTGAATCTCCATTACTTGGCACATGAATTCAGCACATGAATTCAACCATTATTTGGCTGAATGTAACCCCTCAATAAGTGTCATTACATTGGCTATTGAAGGCCATTAGTTGGCTAGTTGAGGGGTCATCTCCTTACATTATAAATTGAGGCTTTTGACTCGATTGTTGAACACTACACTTGGAAATATTTACAGAATTTTCTAACATCTTCCTCTTTCGCGAGTTTACTACACTCAAATTTCTTCAAGAGTAACATTTGAGTTTTCTTTGCTCATTTGTTAAGTTGATGTTGTATCTTGGGAGACTATTTTCCGACAATGTAAAAGGAGATATACGGGGCAATCTTGTCTTAAAGACGGAGTGCCGTCACTCGACTCAACAAATCACACAAGGAGTTTGTTTCATTCTTAATTTCCAGTTTGTTGTAATCTTTAGTTTATCCTTTCTAGCAATTGTAATATTTACTTACTTCCCGTTCCCTGCAATTGTTGTATCCCACATCAATAACCCGTCAATTCCAATTACTCCCTCCGTCCCATTTTATACGAAGGTCTTTGATGAAAACTTCTGAAACTTGTGGCCTAAAACAGTCCATAGATTTTTGTGTGGTTAGAAATCATTTCATTAAGGGCATAAAAGTAAATTTAAAGTTGAATTGTTACTAAATATAGAAAGATGTCATTCTTTTTGGAACTGACTAAAAAGGAAAGAGTGTCATATAAATTGGGATGGAGGGAGTTGTTGGTTTTGGCTTTATGAACCCCCTGTTTCCATCTTGCTTCATTATTCAATGATCCAAAATATTCATAGGTAGACTATTTAACACTTCAACTTATATAAATCCTCGTCCACTTATCCTGTTTTAGGACTGAAAATGCTTTTTGCGAAACTCGATCAGCCTAGGGGTGAGTTAGATGGTTTAACAACATACCTAATATAGTCCCACGAGTGTGGTCTGGAGGGTAGAGTGTACACAGACCTTACTCCTACCTTGGGAGTTAGAGAGAATGTTTCCGGTAGGCCCTCGGCTCAAGGAATTTCATTACAAATATGAAAATATTTTACATCATATCGAAGATAACCTAAGGTTTTACATTTTCTTACAACTGTGCACTAAGCATATAAGCTCACAGAGCACCTTCGTATCCGCTCAACAAAATCGACCGAACAACGCTTAATATTTCTCCGTTGGGCAATCATGCTGTCGTTCTGGCAAAGAAGCTTAGAATTCTGGTAACGCCTTACAAGAATCATATATCTTCCTTAATGTTGGAAACTCGGATTGCACATAGAAATCAGGTGCATTTCAAATTAATGCCAGTGGATTTCATTGTAGATCAAATCAAGGAATACTAGAGGTTCTATTCCAAAAAGAACGAAAACAGAAAACAAAACTTAAAGACTGTAAATCGAAAATGCAATTAAGTTTTGGTAGATATGCTCATTAAATGGTAATAGAAAATATCTCTAGACAATCTACTTATTGATTGAGTAATTAAGTTTTGTTTTGCTTTTTTCTTCAGAAGTTAGGGGGAAAGGATGGAATAAGGGGTGGGGCAGGAAAAAAACAGTAGAGGAAGACATTAGATTCAAATATTCAATCAGTGGACAGGGAAAGAAAGCAGTGTTTCAGAAGCTACAACCACATGAAGATTTACAAAAGTTTTTAGTGTGATGTGAAATGTTATATGTAGTTATACACACCCAATTCCCACAAGTGGAGTCTGGGAAGGGTATAGCTTACGCGGACCTTATCCCTACCTTGGGAGGTAGGTTGTTTCCGTAAGATCCTCGACTCGGTGTGATGTGAAATGTTTTTGGTAAATGATTTGGATATAGCTATAGCTTATTTTTGTGGGCTTGATTATTTAGAGCCAAACTTCATGTCAACTAAGTTCACAAACGAGCTCAAGCTTGGCTGTTTAGACAAGTAAGTTGTGCCAAGTTCGAGCTTGGAAATTAATCGAGTTAGAGTTCAAGATAGAACTTGACTGTTTATCAAACGAGTCCAGCCATCATGTCTAATATGATATGGCTAAGCAAGTTTGGACCTTCAGAGGTTGATTCAAGGCTTGATTCAACTTGGTTCATTTGCAGCAAAGGATAATGAGGTTTGATTGCAAATAAAATCCATTGCAGAGATTAGAAAGGAACTAAGTAGAGTCTTGAACTAGGAATGGGCAATCATCTTGCAGTGCACGAAAATGACCCAAATCCATTTAATAGCAATTTTAGTTGTCACCATATGCACAAAACACCTTCCAAAACTTACCATGTCAATGTTAAACCTTTTAGTAGACTGCAACTTGAGGTGCCAAAAACACATCAACCTGCAATTTTTTCATCAAGACTACCATTCAACTATTTTTGTGATTTCTACTTTCAGTGAAACAAATAACAATCATACTCGGGAAAATATCCAAGCCAACAATTTCCCAGAATCAAACTGAAAAATTTAGTTTCATTGCGTGCACACAAATATATATCATCGTTATGAAAAACAAAAACACCTCTTCGCAACTGGAAATATTGTCTCTGTTATATTCCAATCCATTTATAGAAGCTCAAGAAATTCAGATGCGCAATAAAATAATGCGGCCAACAATTTTTCAAGAGCTGCTCCAAAACAGAAGGAATTTCTTCTGAACCAGTTAACAGGAGGTTGAAGAAGACTACGGAAGGATAGAAACAAGAGGATAAATCATGATCTATAGCCAAACAGTAACATCTTGTCTAATTAAACACCAGCCGCGCTTAAGCAAATGAGGATATTGAACACTGTTTAGGCTGAAAAAGATCCTTCTCTTATCCAATCCAGAACGAATTTTACTCTTTTGACTAATGAAAATTCAATTGATCACCAATTAAGGCGAATATTACCTCTATCTATATCCGTCATACCGTTTAAAATTTAAATCCTATAAATGTTCAATTGGATTTCCAAAATTATTGAAGCACATGTACAACTAGCCATATTTAAAAAGTTACAGGTCAAGTTTTAAGAAAATGGCAGTCCGGTGCACTAAGCTCCCGCTATGCGCGGGGTCCGGTGAAGGGCAGGACAGGGAATCAAGTTTTAAGAACTCAATTGATAATATAGAAGATCGAGCTCCTACTCATTTGATGCTTTCCCTATTATACAAGTTTTATTTTACAAGCCCAAAATTACTCTGCTGCATATAAAATATGTAAGCCAAACTAACTCCTTGATAACCAATCCAGTGAAACTATGTCAAATAAATTAGGACAAGAAACAACATGATGATGAACATTCTTTTTTTTATATATATAAGTACAGCGATGAGCATTCTTATGTACCAAAACTGCTCAAAGCTCAAGCATGAAATTAACTTGAAGGCCTTATTGCTGACTTTTGTTTCTCATGTGGACTAAAATGAGTGTGGTAATTAGAATATGCATAAAACTTAACCCACAGGAGTACTGCAATGATACACAAGCAAGCATAGCCTTCTTGGCTTTACATAATTTCCCATTTTTACCTTCTTGGCTTAAAAACTGATGGTAGTTTCAAATTTTTAAAACTTCAGCAAGGAAGAGATTATTCCATAAAATCCTTGATAAAACCTCAAAATATAAAAATGCTTTTGAGAATGGAGGGAGGAATGATATAATTCCCTGAAGCTATGGTGAATTAGCAGACAAATGTTAGAAGGTTAGGAAAAAACCAGAGAACATACTTGCATCAAAGAAACTTACCTCCAAAACCTTTTTGTGTGTGAAATTTTGCCCTTAATTGTTTCTCATCGGGACCAACCCTTTCCTCCATGTATCTCTGGAAAATGAATGACAACTATTATTTCCCTGAAAAAACAACTTCCTTGACCACAAAGAGCATAAAAGGAACTGCTGGAGCCAGAGTAATACCAGCACTGACAACATATGAAGTGGCTGCATATTAGAGCTGACAATACTTGCTGCCTGCAGAGAAGGAAAAAGGGGTGCACAGTTTTATCCTAGTTGCAACCAACCTTTCCCCGTAGTACATATTTTATGAGAATACTTCCCCACAAGTCAATAAAATAAAAAAATTAGAATTAGAAAATAGTTTCTAGCCATGATGATCATTGGAAGTAATTCGTTCTAGGCTTCTAGATAGTAAGAGTTTTGTAGTGCTTGGAACTATAGTTCATTGAGAACCAAACTTTGTCTAAATTAAATGTGATCTCTGGAATATTCTGTAATGTTGTTTATCTGCAGGACACGCATTTTGCGGCACATGGCCTCTGAGCTAAACTTGAATATGAGGAATGATGGGTATGTGAAGGTGCAAGATCTGTTAAAGTTAAACTTGAAAACATTTGCGAATGTCCCGTTGAAGTCGCACACAGTTGATGATGTCAAAGAGGTTAGTTATGTGAAGCCTTGTGCTCCTTTAATTTGTTGCCTCTGTCTCTTGTATTAGGTTGATGAAAAGTCTGATTTTTCTTCTTTGGATTGCAAAAGGTTTTCGAGTTAATTTAGTTGAAAAAGATTGATACCTTCTGGTCCTAACTGGAAATTTGAGAGGGGCTGGATTTTCATTGTCACAACTCACAATTGAATGAACTTCCTTTCTTTCAATTGAGTTGACTGCTCCTTTTCTTCTATTTGACATTTCTGTTCCATAAAGATTATTTTTTGCTTGCTTTCTTATAGGCAGTACGGAAGGATAACAAGCAAAGATTTGGTCTTTTGGAAGAAAATGGAGAGCTTCTGATACGTGCCAACCAAGGACATACAGTAAAGGTACTTTTTCCAACGTAAAGTGTAGTAGTGTTATTTCCTTGTATATTTCAGATGGAAGTTAGTTGGATTAGTTTGTCAATAAGTTAGGCATGCAGAGTGGAGGAGCCTCTAGAGGGTACTTCCACTACCGTTTGATGAAATTCTGGTGAATGAAGAAGTAACTTCTCAACATAAATTGGAAATGAAAGATGAGGGGGAGAATGAAAGACAGGAAGTCAGAGATTGAACATGGATTTTGTTCCGTTCGTGCACGTTTGAAAGCACATTACTGGAGTGCCTATTATACCTCTAAGCATATTTCATTTAATGCTAGCAATTACACCCTTATTTTGACACCTAACTGAACGAGACGGCAGTAAAGAAAGTAAATACATTTAGACATTTAAATATGCATCTTTTTGCTAATAATTTGTATTAGCGATGAAACACTATTACGAGATATTCAGTGCATCCGTGTGTTACTCGTGCTTTTAAAATTCCAATTGAAATCTTTTCATCATTGAAAGGCTCATGATATGCCAGTCGCCAGACCATTGTGATATGTGTTTTACCCTTGTGTGAAAAACTAAAGTAATATAGAAGACATCCAATTGATGATATTTGGCTCACAAGTTAGCAGTATCATTAGTAGCTGAATAATATAAGTCTGCCACTTTGCAGATAGTTGAAACTGAAAGCTTATTGAAACCGATCCTTTCAGCTGATGAAGTTCCAGGTAAGATAATTTTGTGCAGTTAATGACTTATAAAAACTACTAGCCCCCCTCCCCCACCCCCTCCCCGAAATAGAAAAAAAAGGAAAGGAAAAAAGAAAGCGGAAACATGTTTGGTCATGGCTCGAGTATGGAAAGTTATATTTATATGTTATGGAACATTTGTAACTGGTCCAGAATAACATCTTAGTAACATAGAGTGGTATTTTTTATAAGGATATTAGTAACCTATAGAATTGAAGCTTTGGCTCCTAAGTACAATGAATACCTAAAAGACTTCATAAGCATTTTGGGGAACTTCACTAATAAAATATGGAAGGCGTTATTAAAATCTGTCCTGTTGTGTTAGCTATTGCTTCCTTGTGTTAAAATGCGCTACAATGTCGTATTCGATTTTGTTATCAACATGTTCATACTGCTCTAATTTCTTGTCTGAGTATGACCGTTTGTCTTGCTTTTATTTGCTTTGCTTGGGATTATGCTTTGTCTTGAGCTGAGGGTCTCCCAGAAACAGCCGCTCTACCTACCAAGGTGGAGGTAAGGTCTGCGTACACTCTACTCTTCCCAGACCTCACGTTGTGTGATTTCGCTGGGTATGTTGTTGTTGTTGTTGTTTAGAGATGATGCTTTGGGGTGGAGCTTTTCTGTTGAGAGTCACTACGAATTGGCAAAGAGGCCCATCTTCTTTTAACGGTGACATTATATCTGTTTTTTTTTCTCAAGGAAGTGAATATCTATTTATTGCCATATGATAGATCCTGTGTACCTAATGCTCTTGATTTCTATGTTTTTTCTTCTTTTAAGTTGTCATACAAGTCACCTCAAATCTTTGATAAGTAGTATCTTTCAGGATTAACTTTGAGAAAAGAAACTTCTGAACTGAATGTTTGTAGCAAGTTGTTGATTATTGTGTCTTTTTGGTGTAAAATTTACTCCCTGTCTATGACTTTTACTGTCTTGGCAGTCAATTCTTGACCAATTTTGGATCAAAGTTCGACATGATTAGTTACTACAACAACATACCCAGTGAAATCCCACAACGTGGGGTCTGGGGAGTGTAGAGTGTACGCAGACCTTACTTGGTAGGTAGAGCGGTTGTTTCCGAGAGATCCTCGGCTCACGACAAAGCACAAGCAAAGCAAGTGAAACGGTTAGACCCGGACAACATGATTAGTTTGGACTTTTGAAATAATTTTAGTGACTTAACAATTTTATGGAAATACTACTATTTAGAATTTTTCTTTCCTTTGGGGCAAAATAGTGAATTTGGATCTTTACTTCTACCCCAACTCATATGTCAAAATTTTAAATTGTCGACAATTTTCCTAAAAAGATCATGCTTTTTATAATGTAATAGAAGATACTAAAATCTAAGTTACTTTTCTGGATAAAGTACTAAAATTTGAGTATTAATATTTATAGAGTGTAATATATATTTACAAAAGTTCCGACTTTCATTTTCAAGTTCTTTATATACGGTAATACCAATACCAGAATGGTTGATCTTGACCTCAATAGAAATGTATAATGTAAGTTCACAAAATTCTTCAAGATTCATTTTTTAAATTCTTGTTTTGATTATATTAAAATCAACACAAGAATGGAGGATTTTGACCTCAATTAATGGTTATACTTATATATTAAATGAGATCAGTTCCTCATCTGGTGCTGAAGAACAATTTTTACATCAATGTTCCACTGGTCCTTTAGAATTTTCTATCTCCATCTTTGAAGCTGTGGTTTTCATTTGTGGCAATGTGCAGTTTGTGTACATGGCACTTACAAGAAGAATTTGGAATCAATTTTGGAGCATGGGCTCAAACGCATGAAAAGGTTACATGTTCATTTCTCATGTGGCTTGCCAACAGATGGCGAAGTAATTAGTGGTAAGATACCTTATAGGATCTTGAATCTGTTTCCATTTTCACAATTTACAAAATTATTGGTTTCATGCTACTGTCATAAATCCACCGACTCTGAATTTTTTTTCTTATGGCATGAATTCAGTAGTTGATCTAGTAGAACCCTAACATGGTGCACTTTTAAGAATCATTCCTTGCAATTTCTTAGATATTGGGATTTCTGATCTCCATGTGTAAATTTATGGATTATTGTTTATCTTTGAACTTCAGACTCAGTATCTTCCTTTATCAGCAGAGAACTCTTACCTTTAGGCACTTCAGCTGAACTTCAACATTTTTGGTTTTCTTTGGTGACTAAATATTCTTTGTTACTGAACAGGAATGAGGCGTGACGTTAATGTCCTCATCTTTCTTGATGTGAGAAAAGCTTTGGAAGGTAATTGGTTTTGATTTATCAAATTCTAATCAAGTTTGTCTAAAGTATTATGACAATCCCAATAAAATGGAATCAATTAAAGTATAAATTGGCGATCAAACATATTGTAGCTTATAATAGGTTCTCAAAAAGTAAGTTATATTTACAGTGAGATATCAAGAAAGAATATTCTGACTTTCTTTTCTCAAAGTGAAGTCTTAGCTTATTCCTATATTCTTTTTCTAGATTCAAAATCTAGTCATAAAAATAAATCATTTTTAGAAGTTTGATACATGTGCTGAAGTCCTGAAAATTCAAAAATCCTACTTTTTTGCTGTTTCTCACAGTTGGTTTTGCATTGATTCAGACGGGATGAAGCTTTATATCTCAGAAAACAGAGTTATCTTGACGGAGGGTTTTGATGGTGCGGTGCCAGTGAAGTACCTCCAGAAAATAGAGTCATGGCCAGATAGAAAACCCCTGTCTTTATAGAATATGTCACTCTTTCTTTCCCTTTTGCATCCGTTTTTCTTCTCACTCCCTTGCACACACTTACCACTCCTTTCCCAGGAGGTAAAAGGAGGCAGGTTATTGTGCCCTTTGGTATCTTCAAACTTCTATTGTGATTCCTTTCATGACCATGTATTTTTCCACAAAAGAGGAAAAAAGATGTACTGAAATAGTGGTTAAGATCTGCAGCACAAAAATGAACTCCACCTCATCTCCGGCTGAGAGGAAGTTTTTATATTCAGGTGAAGGGTTCAGAATGCTGGCAGATTGTTCAAATGCTTGTTAACATTGTGATAGAAGATTGAAGAAAAGAATAACTGGCAAAAGCATCCCACAATTGACGGCAAAAGGAAGTGCCAACAGAATTCTTGATTTAACCCTTGCACTCTCTGAATGCATAATTCCTATTTGGACATTATTTTATTTCACAATTTAGATACTGAATTTCAATATTAGCAAATACTGGTTTGACCATCAACACATGAAATATTAAGATATTAGCTTGAGTATATCAGGTGAAATAATGAATTCCACTCGCAAATCCTCAACTTTCATAAACCTTTTTTCTTTTTTCAAGTGAATGTTATGTCCAAAAACTGCTTCTTATCAATTTTCGGAAATCCTTCAACTTAAACTTCGAATCAGTAATATGGTGAAGAGTGAGGAAAGTTGCATCTAATAGATAACAATGCAATTGCTTTGTCAGTTAACACTTAGCAACTGTCAAAAAATATCCTATAAGTGGCTCAGGAACTATTGTATGGTATGTTTTGAACTAGTAAGTGTTTTGGTCCAAGTTTATTTGAACTAATAAGCTGCTCAGGCTGAAAACAAAGTACTCCATTTTCTGATATACTTGACCTAATCTTCAAGCTGCCAAACGAGAACTCACATAATTAGACATGATAGCTAACTGCCAACAAGAACAATACAGAATCTTTTAATTGCTACAGATGCCAGTGCCAAAAATGGTACAGGCTATTTCCAAATGTCTCAAAATAGGTAGAAAGAGAATGAAGTCCAAGGAAAGCTCACTGCAGACTCCCAAGAGAATACCAAATGTAGAAAGAGAATGGAATGTGGGGAGAGCTTTCACCATAATGTTGAACTTGAGATATCTCATGAAATGAAATGGATCAAAACAAAGAACAGATGAATTCTAATACAACATAAACCTCATGAATAGACTCCTATTAAAAGTTCCCATGATCAGGCTTGAGGAGGTAAATGGACTGTGAATGAGCACACGAGCTTTCACATCTCAGTGACCAATTCAGAAATTCTCATTTTCTATTTGACAGATAAAGATCTCAAATTTACATTACCCCATCAGCATCTTGATCCACTTGTTACAGAGACCCGAAGTGCAACTTTCTAAAACTAAAATTGATGATAATACCTAGATAGAATTTAGTCTCAACAGCTAGTTAACTCCAAGAGAATAGCTCACTTCTAAATCGGAAGGTAAAGATGGAAGTTAGGCACACATGCTACTTTCCTCTCTTTCCATGGAAGACGAGTAAAAATAGGTTCAAGATGTTTTAAGTAAGAGATGGACCAGATAACTTCTATGCGCCATCAACAAGGTTTTGTACAATATCAACATAAGAAAGATTGTGAAAGCTAGATGAGTTGTTCATGGATATACACATTTCTTGAGGTATGAGTGTTTGCATGTTATTCTGAAGACTGTCCAAAAGGGAGGAATTATTCTAGCTTGCAGACATAAAATGTAAAAGGTAGAAGGAGACGAAAGGCAAAATTTGTCTCCTTGATCCTGTACTAACTAGTTTTCTGGTTAAGCGCTAGGGTATTGCATACTCAACAGGAAAGGAAAAATCGAACCTAGAGGAGCTGGAGTGTTGCGGGGGTTCTCTTCAGGCTTCTTAAATGTCAGTTTCTAATGGTGCTTCTCATTCCTTGCCCACCTTTTTTCATAAAGAAATAACAAACAGGGAAAAGAACAATGGAAATAATCTAGTCGAACAGGTCTAAATAATCAACTTCCAGAAATAAACCACAAAATTCAGAATCACAAAATACGGTATCTTATTTAACGCCAAAATAAGATATATACAACATCAGCATTCATGTAAAAGGATAATATCATAAATATCCTAATCAAATAAATCTATGGAAGAAAATAAACCAAATGTGGAACTATCGTGTGCTACTCTTATTAGAAACTTAATAAAAGATGATACATCCGCTGTCCATCAATCAGCAGTGGTCTATCCGCCCTGAATCCTAAATTGATAAAACTACAACAATTACATTCCATAAGTAATAAAAGTTGGTTTCAGGTTCCATTTGATACAGATCAAATTGCCCAGCAAACAATGTGCATCACCACAAAACTTCATCATCAGGGGGATTTGATGTGCTCCATATATGGCATCATCAAGATTTAAAAACAAGAAAGTTGGGGCAACGATCGGAGATGTTTTAAAAAACAATCATAGAATCAAAATGAACAAGAATTGAATGGTCCTACCGCACAATTCGAAAGAATGTATCACTGGGCACTCTTCTTTCCATTACCATAGTAATTGAGGTACCATCGAACAAATTTCTTCAATCCCGTTTGTAGATCCGTAGTAGGCTTATATCCAAGCTCCTTGTGGGCCGAACTTATATTCGCATGAGTAAACTGCACATCCCCATTCCTCGGCAACTTCATCACCAGTCTCTTCGCCTTCACCTTTAGCAACCTCTCCAAAATGCTAACAAGATCAGAAACCGGCACAGGAGATGTGTTGCCTAAATTAAACACCCGAAGTTGAGCAGGGTCTTTCTTCTTCCCACCACTTCCCGTGCTCTTCTCAGCGGTATCCAATGCTGCCAAACAACCCTTCACTATATCGTCGATATAGGTAAAATCTCTAGCTACCGTGCCATGATTAGCAGCTTCGAATATGGGAATCGACTTTCCTTTCAAGATATCCCTTGTGAAAAAGAAGTAAGCCATATCTGGCCGACCCCACGGACCATAAACGGTGAAAAATCTCAATCCAGTTAATGAAAGCCCATATATATGATTATATGTATGAGCAATTTCCTCACCAGCTTTTTTAGTTGCAGCATAAAGACTAGCAGGCTGATCTGTCCTATCCTTCTCAGAAAAGGGTACCTTAGTATTCAATCCATATACAGAACTAGACGATGCCCACACAATAGCAGGTTGAGGATTAACACTTTTGCAGATTTCAAGAACATTAACAAGACCAGCAATATTACTATGCACATATGAACCAGGATTTTCCATTGCATAACGTACACCTGCTTGTGCAGCCAAATGCATTACATGACTAAATGGAACAATATCAAAAAGTTTCTTCAAGAGGGTGGCATCATTGATATCACCCTCAACAACATGAACCCCCGTTCGCTCTAAGAGAGCTTGTCGGGCTCTTTTAAGCGAGGGATCATAATATTCGTTGAAATTATCTAACCCCAAAACGCCGTCTCCACGGCGTTTAAGGGCAACTGAAACATGAGTACCTACAAAGCCAGCAGCACCAGTAACCAATACAGAAATACCATTACGTGACCTTACTTTAGCTGAAGCTTTAATCCTTTTCTCCCAATCTGGACCACCATAAGAGTTTGTTCTAAGAGATCTTCTTGAAAGATCTGAAGAGACAGGGGATGTAGAAGCTGGTGATCTGTAAAAGAATACAAAGATCAAACCCAAGAACACAAATGACCAAAATGTGAGCTTGGCTAAGGAGAAATGTATCCTTAGCCTATTGTAAGGAGACTTTTCCATCTTGACCTTTCCTGGGGTTGATGGGATATTGTCAATGTGCTTCATTTAGGACATTAAAACTTGCCAAATCTTGAAGATTTGAGCAATACCCAACTTGGGTATTTCTTCTTTTTCAAAGGAAATCAAATCACCAAATTTTCTTGAAAAATAGCTTAGGGTTAGGGTTCGAAAAATCACTTTTTTGTTGTTGTTTTTTTGACTTGTAATGAAGGATAGTGAATAAGAAAGAAAAGAAAGAAAAAGGGGTGGCTATGAAGGTGGTATTGGAACTTTAGCGCTATATTTATGGGAATCTTCTGGTTTCTTGGAGGGACTGGTTGTTGTTGTTGGAACAAAATGGTAGTAATACTAGTAAAAAAAATTTATTTTCTTTACTTAACTTTTGTGGGGTTTCTTAATTTCTTTGCCTTTAGTTTTGTATAGATGAAAAGATTGATTAAGAAATGTATGATTGGAAGAGAGAGAAACAGTGTGTGTGTGTGTGTGTGGTGGGACTTAGGAGTGTGGACTAAATTTGAGGAGGGAGAAGAATGTGGTTTGAACAATTTAAAATGAATAATGAAGTTTGGAAGTGGATTAACCTTAGTATAAAAAACTTTGAGTTAAAAAGCTAAAAGAACCCTAATTTTTATCATTACATAGTAAAAGCTGACAAATGCTTAATATACTCTACTTGTTGCCAAATTGGTAAGTAAAGTATAATTCTACTCTTTTTGGGAAGAGTTGGTTTTTGTCTTATTGTGGAGGTGGGTGGTTATATTGCATTGATAGGTGGAAAAAGAAAAAATAAAGGGCTATGAAGTTAAGGCCTTATTTTTCATGAAAGTAAGTTTATTTCATAAAGTTGTTTACTTTAAACAGATTTTAATGAGGGGAGTTTCTTGATTTGGGGAAATGTCATTATGTTTTTTGTGTTTTTGGAACTATGAGTAAATTAGGGGGTGGTTGTTGGTGATGCAATGGACGAAAGTTTGGGGTTAATTATGAAAGGTTCTTGATTTTTACCAAATTTAGATGGTGGGAGAGATTTGTCAGGATCTCATAATTTATTGAATCTATATTTATTGTTTTTTGTTTTCCGTACTTACAAAAGTACATAAATGTATACAATATCCCGTGCAAAATGTGTTGCTTATTATTACTCTCTACGGAGTGTTCACTTAACATTTATTTTTTGCAGTAAAAAAGAGTATCAAATTAACAAATCAAGAAAGAATTAACTTTACTTTTCTAAATTTGACCTTATTAATTTTTAGGTGGTCAAATCTCAATACCTATTTAATTAGAGACATTTTAGTCAAATTATTTATTTTTGCCTAGAAGTTAGTATTTTTTTAAGGGGTGTGAAAATAGCTAAGTGGACACTCTTTTTTATCCGGAGGGAGTATGATTTATAGCTTGTTCAAGCAAACTTTCCAAAATCGTCTATTTTGAAAAATACAATAACATACACAGTGTAATCCCACAAAATAGGGTCTGGTGAGGATGCGTATGAATTTTTTTTTGTTAAAAGTACTTTTTGAATAAGTATATAAGTAATTTGTGTTTGACTAATTGATTTGAAAGAAACTTTTATAATATTAGAACATCAATTTATGCTTGACAAAAATCTTAAAGTATTTTTAGAAAAGAACTTAAATTTTTTTCAGTTTCTTCAAAATAACTTCTCTTATTATTTAAAAGCACTTATTTTTTTTCTCTTAAAACTTGGTCAAATAGACCATTAATATGGAGTAATATTTTTATAGTTTCATTTTGTATATTTTCAATCATTATTGTTCTATTAATACATATTATTTCTTTATATATATATATATATATATATATATATATATTAACTATGTGCATTTGCTTTTTTTATTAAAGAAATATCGTATGATATGGTTATAGAAGGGTGTCTCCGCCATTTGTGCAATTATCAGAGATTAAGGAATATTTTGGTTTAAGAGCATATTCTTTCTCAAAATTCCTTGTATTAGTCCACATAATACTTTTTTTTTCGCGGGTCATTCTGCTTTGCAGATAGTCAATAGTTGTTGGCACTAGTCGACATGACTAAAAATGTACCGATTATGAGAGTATAACATCGACTTCCTTTTTTATCTAAAGTTAAATTCCTACCATTTGATTTTATATTATGCATCCAATTTTGGTTTTTTTTTTATCAAAGAGAAGTGAATTTTCTGGAAGAATCAAATCAAATAGCTAACAAGTCCTCTTCAGTTTGAAAATTTTCAACACTTTATTTTACCTAATGAAAGCAATATTTTTGTCAACAAATGAAAGAGTACAACGGCATCTATGTGTAGCCAAAAAAGTAATTCTCCTACTAAAAGAAATTATGATTTGCTTAGAAAAGTTAATGCGTGACGATAGAATAGAAAAAATATAATTAGTCATAATTGTGTATATTTTATATATGATAAGTGTATATTTAGTCAAATTCATTACCTTATGTACCTAGGACTAGGATAATTTATTACCTTATGTACATATGATTAGGATTGTATTATTGAGTATATTTATTACCCCTTTGGAATGAAATAATCAAGGAAGAATATTTCTTACATGGTATCAGAAGTCTAGGAAAAAATCCTAAACCCTAAATTTTTCCTTCTCTCGTCGGCCTCCCACCTCTCCGTCGTCGATCACCGTCGGCCGAGTTCTTCCGCCACCGAACATATATCTTTTTCCTTCCTCTTCTTTGTTTCGTCTGTCATGTCGGACTCCAAATTAAATTTTCACCCGGCCCTAGCGGTCTCCAATATTAAGTCTCACATCTCTCCATCACTCTTGAGATGGAAAACGTCCATTATGCGACGTGGGCAGAACTTTTCAAAATTCACTGTAGGTCACATCGAGTTATTCATCACATCATCTATGGCAAGTAGAAGGTGCCAAAAACCGATGATGAAAATGAATTATGGGTGACCCTTGATGCAACGGTTCTCTAATGAATTTATGCCACGATTTTCCAGTGACTTATTGCATACATTTCTTGAGCCCAATTCCACGACAAAGGAGGCGTCAGATCGGTTACGTGACATATTCTAGGATAATAAAAATTTCCGCACTGTCACACTTGAGCAGGAATTTTCTACCAATGACATGATAGATTTTTCCATTGCATCCTCATATTGCCAATGACTCAAGTTTTTGTTCGACCAACTCAAGAATGTCGGCGCATCGGTCACTAACAATCGGCTCATTTTACCGATGATGGTCGATGATAATTATTTCCAATTTGATAATGGGCCGTCTAACCGTGGTCAAAAGGGGCGAAATGACAATAATGGAGGTAAAACCGCGGCCAGGGTGGTAGCCACCGATGTGGCGAAGGTGCCGGCAATAGTGACGGTCAACAGCAGTAGCCGGTCCAGTGGAAGTCGAGAGCCCAATGGGGCAGTGGGCCGACACCGTGGGTCTGGCAGTGGCCTTGGGCTGTGCCTCCCTGCCCATTTCCCGTTGGCAATTGGGCCACTGACAATTGGGCTAGACCACGGCCAACAGCCCAGCAGCAGCATCAACAACCTTCAGTTCTTAGGCCACTGCCGAACCAGTGGTAGCAGGCCCATTCGATAGTGGCGTCTCCGACATACATCAAAGCCGTGATGCACACCCTTGGGCTCACACCACCCGATGCAAACTGGTATATGGACACCGGGGCAACGTCCTATATGATATCCTCACAAGGTAATCTCTCGTCCTATTTTAATTTGAGCAATAATCGTGGTATAATTGTCGGAAATGGTCATTCAATACCAATTCGTGGTTATGGTACTACAAACTTGTCTCCCCCTAACCCACCATTAATTTTGAAAAATGTCCTTCACGCAACTCAATTAATTAAAAACTTGATTTCAGTTAGAATAATTTACCACTGATAATTGGGTTTCTGTTGAATTTGATCCTTTTGGGTTTTTCGTGAAGGTTTTCAGATGAGAATGCGTCTAATGAGATGTGATAGTCGGGGCAAGCTTTATCCAATCACCACAACCGCATATCAAGCCAAATTATCATCCACTTTTACAGGTTTAGCTCATTTTTAATGGCATGAATGTTTGGGTCATCTGAGAGCATATGTTTTTGATTCCCTTAAACAAAATAAATTTATTGAGTGTACTAGGCCTCGTAGTTCTCATATTTGTCACTCTTGTTCTCTTGAAAAACATGTTAAGTTGCCTTTTATTGCTTCTAAGTCTCATGCTGTTATGCCTTTTGATATTATTCATAGTGATATTTGGACATCTCCCGTTTTGAGCTCTTCGGGCCATCGATATTATCTTCTGTTGTTGGATGATTATTCTATTTTTTTGTGGACGTTTCCTTTGTCTAAAAATTCACAAGTTTTTCTCACATTCCTTTCCTTTAGAGCATTCATCCGCACTCAATTTGAACGGGATATTAAAAATATTCAATATGATAATGATAGAGAATTTGACAATAGACAATTTTGGGATTTTTGAAAACCTAATAGTTTATCTTTTCGTCTCTCATGTCCATATACTTCATCTCAAAATGGAAAAACAGAAAGAAAAATACGAATCATTAATAATATTGTTAGAACCCTACTTGCCATGCTTCCCTATCACCATCATTTGGCATCATGCATTACAAATTGAAACCTATCTCCTCAACATACTTCCTAGCAAACAATTAGCCTACCAATCCCCACTTAAAATTTTATACCCAAGGAATCCATCGTATTCTCATCTTCGGGTATTCGGGTGCTTATGCTATCCTCTGTTTTTCATCTACTACCATTAATAAACTCCAACCCCCAATCCACTATGTGTATTTTCTTGGGATATCTATCTAATCATCATGGTTACAAATGTTATGACCTATCGTCCAATAAAATAATTGTGAGTCGCCACATAGTGTTTGATGAATCAAATTTTTCCTTTACCAAAATACATTGTTCCGTGCCTCCTACCTATGAGTTTCTTGATAGCATGCCCCATATTTGGTCTACCATTTGGCTTCCCAAACTGGCCCAAGTTCTTCGACCCAACGGGTTTTTCCGCCTTCCCAGCCTGCTGGGCCAGATTGCCCGAGCCCAGTGGATGTCAGACAAGCTGGGCCACTCACTGGCAGCCCATTGCCTGGCAGTCCACTGGGCAGTGATCCAGCCGCGAGCAGTACTATCCCAGTGTGCCTGGACCCACTATCGGGCAGTCCGTCACCTCCTCCGCCCGATATCACATCCTCGTTCCATCCAACTCCAATTCTGACCCAACGGCCAGTCACTCGTAGTCAGCACGAGATTTTTAAACCAAATATGAAATACGACCTTTATACTTATGTTACTAAATCACCGTTACCCAGTAATCCTGTTTCTGCTCTTCATTACCGCAGTCTTGCAGGTGCCCTGCAATATCTTACCTTCATTAGGCCAGACATATCTTATGTTGTGCAACATGTTATCTTATTTATGCATAACCCGATTAAGGATCATATGCAGACTCTCAAGCGCATTGTACGCTATATTCAGGGTACCCTTGATCATGACTTGCATCTTTATCCATCTTCGACATCCACTATCGTTGCTTACAGTGATGCAGATTGGGGTGGCTGTCCGGACACTAGACGTTCCACGTCTGGCTACTGTGTGTTCGTTGGTGATAATTTAGTATTTTGGTCATCCAAATGGCATGCTACTTTGTCTAAATCCAATGCCGAAGCAGAATATAGGGGAGTTGCCAATGTGGTTTTCGAATCGTGTTGGCTTCACAATCTTCCTCTCGAGCTCCACTGTCCTATTCCGAATGCAACATTGGTTTATTGTGATAATGTGAGTGCGATTTATCTTTTTGGAAATCCGATTTAACATCAACGCACTAAACATATAGAACTGGTTATTCACTTTGTTCGCGAAAAGGTTGCTCGTGGGCAGGTACGTGTCTTACATGTCCCGTCACGCTATCAGATCGTAGATATTTTTACGAAAGGTCTTCCGTTGATTCTGTTTGAAGATTTTCGAGATAGTCTCAACATACGCCGACCTCCCGCTTCGACTGAGGGGTGTGAAAGAATAAGAAAAATATAATTAGTCATAATTGTGTATATTTTGTATATGGTAAGTGTATATTTTGTCAAATTCATTACCTTATGTACCTAGGATTAGGATAATTTATTACCCTATGTACATAGGATTAGGATTGTATTATTGAGTATATATATTACCCTTTGTAGTGAAATAATCAAGGAATAATAGTTTTTAAACGTGACAATTATTAATAAAACATTACTTGCCTTTTTAAGAACAATTGTTTTTCATTGTTAGGATGCATATTATATTAAAAACAAGTCACGATTTTGACTTAAGTATCACGTTTTTCACCTTTCACGACATTTTAAACTTATTTTGCCCTTTCCTTTTTTGTTTTTTCTTGTAGATATTCTCCTTTTGGGGAAATCAGAAAATTATCTGGCTAAATGCAATTAGATCACGATGAAGTATATATATTACACCATAAAATACTTCTATTAGGTTTTTCCATCAAATCAATGAATGCATGACATGTGTTAGAGTATACATAACTATCATTTAATAATGATTAATTAATATATATTTTTATTTTATTAAATCAAATTAATCACGGTAACTTTTTGAATTGCATTTTTATGTAAACACCCAGTCCGAAAAACTACTTACCATATTGCACTTCTATAAAAAAATATTTTTTCTTTTTTGGCATTGCAAAAGCATGTACTGCTCTAATTATTGAGATTTGCGGCACATAGATTTTATTCCAACAATCAATTCGAGAAACAAAAACTACCCTTTTTTCTCAATAGACAAATAAGTTTTTGTTCACTATCCGATTTACTGAAACATGGAGAAAAAAATATATCAAATGAGTGACTAATAAGAATATGCTTTTCCCACTGATAAGAACAAATAAAGGTAGGTTTCTTTATTTATTTTTCACATCCTTCCACATGACATTTGTTCTCTAAAAATGCGAAAGGAAAAAACACAATATTAGAGGCAATAACATATATTCCATTTTTACATGAGTACAATCTAGGGGTATTTATTTATGAAAAAGAAAACAAACAAATAATCTAGAATTCCTTTGAATAGTGAATTTTTTTTACCATAAACTCAAAATCCAAAAATTGTTTAAATGCAATAGAAAGAAGTTAAGTACTAGTAGCTTTTATAACATTGATCAAATCCTTCTTTTTTCTCCACAATGTTTATGTTTACTTCTTTTCTTTCCTTCTCTTGATCTTTGGCGAGGTGTAGGCAAAAGTAGACCAAAATATTTAAACTAGTTGGTGTAATTTCTCGCTATGCGAAAGATTTGAACCATATTCGATCAATCATATATAATCTTACGATATATTCTTTTAGAATATTTTAACAATTCGAATATGACCTTCTGGTCGCACTTCACACAACCAACTCTGTACTATTACACCAAAACTTTTCTTTCGTCATGTTAAAAGGTGATAAGGATCCATACTTTGCATCTACCCTATAAGTGTGGAGGTATTATAAAAAAACAGAGGGTGAGGTGATGAGTTAATGCAAATGCCCAAAAAGGAGACAAAGTCATGTGAAAGTTCACATAAGTTTGCTGGTAATAAGGCAACCTTGAAAGCAAGGCAAAGAAAACTTCTCTTTTTCAATAACACCTCCCCTTATATTCAGTGGCTTATGTTCTAAAGTTTGTTAGGCCAGCTATCATGTGAATTTGTATGTCCATTATTATTAGCCTCACAAAATTACCAATACCAAACTCTACTCTTCCTCCAACTTTTTTTTTGCCTAAGAAGTAAAAACATTGATGAAAAAAAAGAAAAAACAAGAATATAGTAAATACATCACGATGTCTGATTTCACAATGATATTATATAAAGTCAGACCTCTCTATAACATCATTCTTATATAATAACACCACTTCACTAGTTTTTCAAAATCATTTTTTATATTATATTATATCTTTTTACCTATAACAACTACAACCATCTTTATAACAATACACTCTTTGTAAAATTACCCTTATAACGTCTATCTTTTTATTTGATAATATAATAATTAACCATCTTTATAAATATAGAATTTCTAATAATAGGTCTAGAGATTTTGATCAAATATCTTGATACTAATTTAATACACTATTTATGACTATAAATATTATATGAATAATTTATTTTGATCATTAAAAGATTTCTCTTCAGTTTACAAAGTAGGCATATCATTGAGATTTAAAATTTAAATAAGTTTGGTATTCTTTATAATATTAAAAATAAATAGTTAGATTTTATGTATCTTTTTGACTTATAACAATCAAATAATATTTACATGTCAAATGTTGTTATAGATGTATAACAACCAACCGCTATATAATTCAAATAATCTCAGAATCAACGATACTGTTATAGAGAGGTTTGCCAGTATATGTCCCTCCCACTCTTTACCATCTTTTCTTCTTCTCATGTGGCTAGAATCATCATGAGATAATACTACTTATTTAACACAATAATTATGCTTTACTTCTAAACAAATTAAAATAGGAATCGTCTATATCTTCTTACCAATTACCATATTTTTTTTCATTTAAATTCATCTCAGGCATGCCAATATTATATAGTCGACTTACTTTTTACCCCAAATCCTAGAAAATTGTAATAGTTACTCCTTACTTATCTCTAGATGTGACTCTTCCTAATTTGTGAATATCAAGGTATTAAAGTCAGTTGGATTAATCAAAATGGAAATTCTAGTAACGCCACTGACATTCGATTAATGTATCCTCGTGAACTTTATAGAATAACTCTGACCAATTGGGCACCTTAATTTGAGATAATAGAATCTTTTTATAGTAAATACAATTGTGATGCAGAGATTTAGGGGGGGGAGGGGGATGGTGGAAGAAAAAAGAACAAAGAGGGAGGTGAATAGTTTAATTTATTATTACTATTTTAAAGTGTAATGAGCATAATAATAATAATTAGGAAAGCATGGAACATGATGACAGCAGGTTATAAATTAAAGAAACAACTGTTGGGACATGGTTTGCCTTACTTGTTCACATGGACCTGGCGGTTGCCTCTCCAATATACTAATAATACATTTTGTTTGTTCCCAATTATTATATATTTATTAGAGTTTATTCTTTAACAGCTACAACTCTTATAATATTGGACTTCTTCAGATTTAGAGTTGCAGTTGGTAGCTGTAATTTCGTGCCGCACCACTCTTATTTAGGATATGATTCCTTTTTTTCTTTTCTTTTGTTATAGGTTTTTCACTTGATTTGATATTAGTTAATTTTGGTTTTAGACTAATTTGAATTGATGTATCGTAAGTTTCTTCTGTAGCTTGAACTAGGGCTGGCCAGTGGGCTGGGACAGCCCGAGCCCGACCCGGTCCCCGCCAAAAAAAAAAAAAAATTTACGGGGGCGGGACTCGAACTCGGGACGGGACGATGTCTCGTCCCGCGAGACCCGAGCCCGCCCCAGGCCCGCGAGACTCGAGCCCGCCCCGACCCAGCCCCGACCCCGACCCCGACCCCGACCCCGCCCTTTGCAAAAATGACCGTTGCACAAACTACCATAATCTAAAATGGCCGTTGCCCAACGGCCATTTTAGCCCCCCCTCCCCCAACCCCCTACCCCTTAATATTTATTTTAACCCATAAGTTATTATATTTACACTTTAACCCAATTTTTCAACTATAAATAACTCATTTTCTCTTCATCTTTCTCACAAATCTTCCTACAATCTCTCTAATTTCTCAATATATCTCTCTACAAGTCTACATTGTTTGCTAAATATTCAATTTTATTTATTCATTTGGGAATTGGTAGTGAAGTTGGCAACTAGCTTGAGGATCTTCCATCGAGCAAAGTTTCAATTTTCAACCTCTCGATTACACGTCGACGTTACGTCATGCTTGGTACATTCGTTCCTTTATTAATTTATTATTGTCTGTTTATTTAGTTTATATCACTTAATTTTATTGTCTTTAATTAATTATTTATTTATTTATTATCATAATTAAAATGGAAGGATTAAAATGTATGTTTAAGGGTAAGGGTAAGGGTGCTTCTTCTAGTAGGGCAACCAGTAAGGTGGTACTTCTTCTAGTCATCTTATTCCTACACAGGATGATTTTGTTGATACTCAACATTTTCCTACAATACCATTAGATTTAGACCAGGAGCTATTTTCTGGAACTCAAGAAGACTTTAATTTAGACGATGATCTAGATGATATACCCACTAATGTTGATGACAACACACCCACTAGTGCACCTTCAACTGAAATACCTCATATTCCCCCTAGTATGAGACGAGGTCCAGCAAAACGACCATTAAAATCAGATGCATGGACATTTTTTGATAGGGACGTAGAGAATCAAGTAGCCATATGTAAAATTTGTAAAAATGTTTTAAAATTTAAAATTGGAAAAGGTCACGGTGGGACGGGGGGTTTAATTAGACACGTAGTAAGTGCTCATCCAGCTAGGTATGCCCAATACCAGGCTTCAAAATCGGGTGCGCAAACGCTCGCTCCATCGGGACAAGGTTTACATCGACATCGTCCCGGACCAAGTACAGGGTCAAATTAACCCTATGACGGGGGGAATTGTAGGCTCTAAATACAATAAACATAGAGATAGGGAAGCAATATCAAAATTAGTTCTTTGTGGAGGGTTTGCCTTTTTCATTTCCTTCATCTCCGGTTTATTCATTACATTAGAGATATATATAATCCTCGCTTTTAACGGTTTTCCTAGATCAACTGTTAAGAGAGATGTATTTAAATTCGCGCATGAATATCAACAATATTTACGTTTTCATTATATCATTTTAATGGCAAAGTATCCATCACGTCGATATAGGTCGTAGTACTAACGGCCATGATTATTTAACTCAGAACTTGTCATTGGATAGATTATAAATGGTCTATGCAAAAACGTATTTTAGCGTATAGATATATAGATGATAGGCACACTGGTACTTTTATTGCAGAAAATATTTATCAAGTGTGCGATTATTACGGAATTACGGATAAAATTATGACTATTACATTAGATAACGCTTCTAATAACAATTACGCAATTACAATTTTAAAAAATAGTTTAACTCCATCTTTTCCAGACCATTTTCATATAAAATGTGCGTGCCATATATATAACTTAATTGTAAAGGAAGGTCTAACACTTTTGCAGACATTCTTAGTAAAATCCAATTTGCTATAAACTTTATTTTTAAAAGTAATAAAGTACAACGTAGAAAAGAATATAAAAAAATTTGTCATGATTGTGGACTACCTTTTAGAAAAATTCCACAAGAAATATCCACTAGGTGGAATTCTTTATACGAGCAACTACTTGTTGCTTATGACTATAAATTACCTATAACTTTATTTTTTAACTCTCATAATAAAAAGCCAGCTGATATGATTTTAGATAGTGATTGGGTAAAAATTTCTGAACTTATTGTATTTTTAGAGAAATTTTTTCAAGCAACAAAAGAATTTTCCGGTATATATTATCATACTATTTCAACTATGTTATTTTATATAACTCTAATATTTTTATTACTTAGTGAATATATGGAAAAATCAGCTTATAAGGCAGCTATTAAAAAAATATTTCTCAAAATAAAAAAATATTTTATTCCTATTCCCTCTATTTATATTATTGGTTCTGTATTAAATCCTACTATTAAAATAGAAGGTACTAAATCACTAATTGAAACTATTTACGATTGTATAGAAGTACTACCACCTCCAAGTCCCAAAAATCTAAATCACCCACCACCTATTGAACAAACTAAAGAAGAAGTATTGTCTAGCGTAGAACACCAATGCAAAAATATATATAGATTTTATCAACAAGAAAATGCTAGTAACTTACTAGCTTCCATACCATCTTCTTCATCTTCAATACAACATCACAAAAGACATGTTGTTTCTGCGGCTAGTATTGAAAGCCTCAGAAATAGAATGTGCGGTCGTACCTCTACTACTAACCAAATTAGCGAGTTGGATATTTTTGTTTTGTAGGGTTCTGTACCGTATCAAGAAGTTATCAATGAAGATGGACATGAAGACTTGCTGAAATACTGGAGGGGGAATGAGAAGACCTTTCCGACACTTTCATTGATGGCTCGAGATGTTTTGAACATTCAAGCGTCGTCAACTGCGTCTGAAAGCGCTTAGCAGATATCAAATAGGAGACCACAGACACTTATTAGCCGGAGACGACTTGGAAATTGCGGTATTATTCGTAGATTGGATACGAGCGTAGCGGAGAAGGTGCGGACAAGCGGAGGTCAACGAAGAGGATGATGAAAACTACAACGAAATCTTAACGGAAGGTAGTGGAAGCGACGTGGTTCAATTTGACCAATAAATACCAATTCCAACCGAAGAACCACATGAAATCATCAAGCAATTAGAAACGAGGTTTTTTTGAGAATGTAATTTTTAATTGTAATTTTATTATGTAATTTGTAACTTTTGGACAACACCACAAAGTTGCAATTTAGATTTTAGACAATTGTATTTGTATTACAAAAAATCATATGTCTATTAAATAATATAAGAGGCACAAAAACAAATTTTGGGATGTTTTTATTACACTATCTTATTTTGTTTATTGAGTTTTTATACATATGTTATTTAAAAAAAAATGAAAACCCGCCAGTATCCCGCCTTGAGCCCGACCCGCTTCGACCCGAAGCCCGACGGATCGGGATCGACGGGACTTGCTCCAGCCCCGCCAAACCCGACCACGGAGCCCGCCATACCCGACCCGCCCTTCTCCCGTCCGCCTCGACTCCCGACTCCCGCCAGACTGCCCGCTGCATCTGAGCCCGCCCATCGCCACCCTTAGCTTGAACTTGAGATTTCTGATCAATGATAAAAAAAAATCTTGTTGGATCCACTACAAACTTGGGTGGTAGAATAGGATTCCAATCAAACGTAAACCTATATTAATTGAAAAAATGGACATCAATTCTATAGTATGACTTCCTTTTCTTGTGAAATTTCTAATTTATCAACACATTGCGATCTTCTATATTCCCTTAAGCAACCTTATATAGATTAAAGAATAGTGGATGCTGTATCATTATTCCTTAACATTGAGACTTTCTAGTTGTTAAGATTAAAAAAATATAAGAGAAATAAACTTGAGAAAACTCTGCTTGTATGAATTGTCAATTCAAATAGATATCATGTCCTTCCTTATTTTTGTCTTCCAATTGTGTAATAGTTTGATGTAACCTCCTATGTTTAATGACAAAAAATAAATACTGCAATCATCACCAAATTTTATCCATGTTGCTTTACTCCTTTATTGCCAGAATACTTCTGTCAAGTAGGAAGTCTGTCTGAAGTTGAGATACCTCTTCCTTTCTTGCTGCTGCAAAACTGTATCAGTTGGTTGTGCTTGGAGAGCAACTTGATCCACTTCCAAGGCTTTCCTATCTTCATTTGCCTCCTCCACAATGCTTCTGAAGTGTTGACAATTCCCCTTTTCGTGTCCTTGAGCTTAGTGACTACCTGGAACATTGAACACCCCAGTTTAGGCTTCTGCCACACTTCCTGTACTATCTCCAAGAACCTTGGATGATGATACCAAGTGTTACAATATTTAAAAGCCTTTTTCCTAGCCCTTGTACCATTCCTTGGAGCTATATGAATAGGACTGTGATCACTCACCCCCTCTGGCATGAAGTTAACTAAATAATCAGGCATCTCACTCAACCATTGCCCAGTCTATTTTTGACCATACTCTGTTACCCCCTTGCTTATCACTCCAAGTGTATCTACTACCATAATAAGGAAGTTCCATCAATCAACATTCCACCACACACTCATGAAAATTCAGCATTTCACCCAAGGTGATAGGATTCCCTCTATTCTGTCCTCAGGCTTTAGTACTGAATTGAAATCACCAGTAACCAACCAAGGCACGTGATTACTATTATGAACTCCCTCCAAATACTCCCACAATGACTTCCTATCATCCCTGCAGTTATGTGCATAAATGACAGTCACTACATATCTGAATTCCCACATATATTAAGCACCTCACATGTTATTGCTTGATCCAATCTTACTTACCACCTGAACATGAAAAAATTCTGGCCTCCATGTTAGCCATATTATTCCATTATAGTGGTGTTCCAAGTTAGTGGTATATTCCCAATCAGGAAACATCTTTTTTGCAACAGTTTCTGTTTTATCCGACTTGATTTTGGTTTCAACCATACCAATTATTCCTGCATTCAATTTATTACAAAGGAGTCCCCCCCTTTGTTGAGCCTGAATTGCAGCTTCTGTCTGAGTGAGTGCCTAAAAAACATTACTAGTACTTCCTTGGGCATGAGCTACTGTTGGATTCGGCACTGTTCTTCTTGGGGTTACCCAGATGTGTTGAGTTTCTACTTGAGCTGCATTCTTTGTTTCTGACCCTGCCCCATTGATCATCCCAGTCTTCCTCTGCACAGGTTGCCTTTGTTCACCACTAGCACCCTTCTGTATAGGCTGTGGCCTTAGGGCAACTGTCCCTTTCTGAATCTACAATTGACTAGTTCCCACATTTAAATTTACCTCCTTCCTATTCTGTTTCTGTTGGAAATTTGACTTTGGTGTGAGTTGCGTCCACCCATCTTTAATAACTTAAACACTACGGTTCCGCATGTTGGAGATTTTGATTCTTCACACGTGCATAATCTACTAAGTGAGTACATGACCGTAGGGCCAAGTATCGTCAAATTTCGTTGAGAAATGAAAGAGATATTGGTCCACGAAGTGAGGTGTTTGAAATATGAAAATGTGGTGTGGAACAATTCTCCCTCATTGGTGGGGAAGGAAGATTTGTTCATTTTATAAGTCTTAAAATTGGCTAAGAGATTGGGACCCCAAGGGTAACCATGTGTTTGAAGGAGGGAGGACCTAGATATGCTTGAGTTCGAGGCTAAGCCCGCCCGTCCGGTCGGGGCTCAGGTCTCAAGTTGTGGGCCTTGGGCTTCTTTTGATATTATCTTTTTGGACCCAAATTGCTTAATATTTACAGTTTGGTCCCTGGAGTTTCAGGTTACTTTGCACATCAATTCAGTCATTTACTTGGCTGAATAACTCCTCACTAAAGCTCCATTACGTTGCTCATTAATTCAGTCATTTACTTGGTTGAATAACTCCTCTCTAATTGTCATTACATGGCTATTAACAGCCATTAGTTGGCCAGTTGAGAAGTCACCCTCCATGCACTATAAATTGGAGCCTTTGGCTCAATTGTTGAGACTAGAGAGACAAAAACCAAAAACAGAAATCTTCTTACTACTTTCCAGCATCATTTCGTACTCTAAGTTCTTCAAAGAAACACTTGAGTTTCCTTTGCTCATTTGTTAAGTTGTTGTTTTATCTTGAGAGACTATTGTCCAGAACGTAAAAGGATATATACGTGGCAATCTTGTCTTAAAGACATAGTGTCATCACTCGACCCAACAAATCAAAGTGATTGTAATTTCAGTTTGTTGTTTTAGTTTGTTCAAATTTCAATTTGTTGTAATAGTTAGCAGTTACTTATTTCCCGTTTCCTGCAATTGTTGTAACCCACAGTTTCTCCACTGCTGCAGCAGGTATGGCCTCATCAGGCTTTGGTGGAGGCTTCTTCTTCCTCCATCATTCTCCCCATGCCCATGCTTTTGGCAAAACTTACAAAAAATAGGTCTCCATTTATATTGCACTTTCTGCTCTATCAATTTTTCCCTCTCACTCAGAAAACATAACTTTCTAGGTAACACTAAATCCATTCCCACCTCAATTAAGAACCTAGCAAAGCTTAACCCAGTCTTCTTCTCCGTATTATGGTCAGCCAGTAGGGGTTTCCCCACTGGACTCCCAATTTTGCTCAACCCCTTCGCACTCCAGTATTTGAATGTATATTGATGTTCTAATGATATATCTTGTAAATTTAAAACGGTGATAATCAATGTTAAATATGCTTATAGAAAGTGTGCTTATGAAAATTTCCTAACAAGAAAGAACCAAAGGTTATATCTTGACAGGTAAGATATAACCCTGTTTAGCCAATTTTAACCCAGCTCATCCCAACCAAGTAAAACTTTGAACAAGATTGGGCAATGACCATCTACTGGTCTAACCCATTTAACCCGCTCAAATTTAATCTAAACCCACATTTACCAACCCCAGTTTATATTATATCCATCTTGTTTTTGGCAATGTATAACACTAGGATGCTCATTATTGGCAGATTACTAATACTGTTTATTTACTAAATCATATTTGGTATATTATCAAGAAGTCTAGTGCATATAGTGCAGTACTATGACAAGGCTAGCTATATAGTCTGTATGCTCTGTAGCTGGAGACTACTGAATCACATTCTCATTTAAATTCAATCAATTAATAAGAGAATAACTCCACATAAAGATAAACGGTATTTATGTCCCTCATGTTCAAAATAGTACTGCATACTGCACCATGCTAGTTTTATCTTAACTCTATAGTATACATGTCTTCTAGACAAAAGAAAAAAAAACTTGACTTCAACAAATACAATGATCATCATCATATGACAAATGAAAAGGAGTTGAAAGCTTGGATCAAAGCTTTCTCGTCCGGTATAGGCACCGTTTTGGTTGTCAAACTGGTGCATAGTCTCTCGTACAAAATAGTTCCCGTTTACATGGAAAGTTGTTTAGTGCTTGGAATACTGCTGGAGAACATCAAAGTAGTTGGGGAAGGTTTTGCGAGTACAACCGGGGTCCTTAATGGTGACTGGAACATCTGCACAAGCAGCAAGAGAGAAAGCCATAGCCATTCTGTGATCATCATATGTATCAATTTCCGTTACGTTTAACTTTTCTGGAGGGGTGATTATGCAGTAGTCTGACCCTTCTACAACTGTAGCGCCCAACTGAAATTTCATCCAGAAATGTCAAGAGTAAGAAAAAACAAAATAATTGATGCAATGAACTATCGAGAACTTCAAGACAACACTAGGCTTGTTAGCTGCATATGTAATGAAACCAGCTAAGACGTTTACCTTCCTAAGTTCTGTGCATATAGCAATCATCCGCTCAGTTTCCTTAACCCTCCAGCTAGCAACTGACCAGAAAAACGAGGAGTATCTAAAATGTTTAGCACAATAAAGAAAGAAAGACAGGAAAATAATATGACAACAATGCTCATCTCAAATGAAAATCTGCAACTTTAAAATTTAAGCCATGTTTTATGACAATACCGTATTTCACGGAGGCTTTTTAAATTTCAATTCAAGAAATTCATCAACCTAAATTTAGCAAAATGGTAAACATGACGATGATATTAAAGGATGATTCTACTTATCAAAAGAAAAAGATATTAAATGACATTCCTTTTTTCTTTTCCCCCTCAGCTTCTCAACAGGCATTTAACCGTCATAAACACCTAATTTTAAGAGGAAAAAGCAAATCTATCTAGAAAAAATTCTATGATGCATGTCATATCTTCTTAAGTATATGAAAGAGGTAGCATAATAACTCATTATGCAGGGAAATGCTCTCATATTGAAGAATACTGCCCCAGGTCCCAATCACTCCAGAATTATACTTTATCAAAACAAAGTGCTTCAATAAGATTTGATTTCCCACGAAACAAGGCTAGCCATACCGTCTCTTATGGTAGTAGGGCCATCAGCAAAAAGTGCAACTACAGCAAGAGTCATGGCAACATCTGGCATTTTGTTCATGTTCACATCAATGGCACGCAAATGTTTCATTCCAGAGGAGTTCCTTGGAGGTCCTTTAACCGTGACACTGTTCTCTGTCCACGTAACTTCTGCCCCCATCTTCTCGAGGACCTCAGCAAACTTAACATCTCCCTTCACAAAGGAAACATAAAGATCCAAAGTAAGACCCTTGTTAGAAAATTACCTTATGCAGTCATAGACTAAGATGCTGTGCAACTCCTACTTTTTAGTACTTGGACAAAATTAAGCTTGTGAATAGAAGAGATTTAGGAAGTATTACGGTGCTGTCACACAAATTACAAGCACAAGATGGAAAAGTCTAGAATGTGATTGCCCCCAAGGTCTTAATGGCATGAGCAATACCTGTAAACTGCTTGTTCCACAACCTTCAACAGTGACAGTTCCACCCGTGACAGCTGCACCCGCCAAAAAATAGCTAGCACTTGAGGCATCTCCTTCCACATATGCTTTTCCAGGAGACCTATAATATTCTCATAACTGTTAGCTTTATCGATCTGTGGAACCAGACTATCAAAGACATTAACACGGAGTGAAATCGAACTTACTTGTACTTCTGACCTCCTTTTACCAAGAATCTATCCCAGCTACTAGTGTGCTCCACAAAGACACCAAATCGTTCCATCAACTTCAGTGTCATCTCAACATAAGGTACAGAAATCAGTTTGTCAATTATTTCAATCTCCACATCTCCGAGAGCCAGCGGAGCAGCCATAAGCAGAGCAGTCAGGTATTGACTGCTGATAGATCCAGAGAGCTTTACCTGATATATATAAAGGGAGTATAACTTGGAAAGAACTCAGAAATGGTTATTATATCTTTCCATACTAGGAAAGAAGCTGAGTAGTGAACCACAGACAACATATGAATTATGATTCATCAATATGATGTTATAAAAATATTGCAGAATCAAATGTATCTTCTTTAGTTTAGTAGCAGCAGCCAGGAATGTGGAAGAGATCAAATGGAGGGGACAGGAGACTTTTGGAGCATACAAAGCCAAAAAAAAAGGCGACGGCAAGTTACTTGAAAAAATCTTGAACTCTGCCTTCCGCATTTAGGACTTCTCGCTAAGTGGATAGAGACTAGACTTGACTTGTTTATTATCATACAAGCTTGATATATGCAAAAACAAATATATGGACTATAAACTAATCTACTCTATGGCAAGAGGAGAGAGTGTATGCTTGTTCTTAGATTTATATGTTCAATTCTAAACAATTAAGTATAAACTTCAGTAGTTCTAAAAACAACAACAACAACAACAACATACCCAGTGAAATCCCACAACTTGGGGTCAAGGAAGGGTAGAGTGTACGCAGACCTTACCTCTACCTTGGTAGGTAGAGCGACTGTTTCCGGGAGACCCTCGGCTTAAGACAAAGCATAATCACAAGCAAAGCAAGCAAAGCAAGCAAAACAAAGCAAGAGAAGCGGTCAGGCTCAGACAAGAAATTAAAGCAGTATGAACATGCTGATAACAAAATCGAATACGCCATTGTAGCGCATTCTAACAAAAGGAAGCAGTAGCTAACGCAGCTAAATAAGATAAACAAAGTACACTAAAGAACACACAGCAGCAGAAAGCAGAAATCAAACTACAGGAGACTATAAAGCAATACTACGCTTATTAGTGTGATAGGTTAATCGGGCCTACAATAATAACATTACAACTATCACTTTGTAAGCGTAAGTAGGACTACACTCGACTACCTACTACCCTTCTATCCTAGTCCGTGTCCTCCACAACCCTCTATCTAAGGTCATGTTCTCAGTAAGTTGCACTTGCAACATATCCCGTCTAATTACATCTCCCCAATACTTCTTCGGCCTACCTCTATCCCCTGAACCCGTCCATAGCCAAACTCTCACACCTCCGCACTGGGGCATATGTGTCTCTCCTCTGCACATGCCCGAACCATCTCAAACTCGCTTCCCGCATCTTATCCTCTACCGATTCCACTCCCACTTTGTCCCGGATATCATCATTTCTAATCCTATCTCTCCTTGTATGCCCACACATCCATCTCAGCATCTTCTTCTCCGCAACTTTCATCTTTTGTATGTGTAAAGTCTTGACTGGCCAACACTCCGCCCCATACAACATGGTCGGTCTAACCACCACCCTATAGAACTTGCCTTTAAGTTTTGGTGGCACCTTTTTATCGCACAAAACTCCATATGCGAGCCTCAATTTCATCCACCATGTCCCAATACGATGTGTGACATCGTCATCAATCTCTTCATTCACTTGGATGATAGATCCTAGGTACTTGAAGCTTCCTTTCTTTGGAATGACCTGAGTACCAAGCCTCACCTCCACGCCTGTCTCAGGGTCGCTCCCGTTGCTGAACTTGCACTCCAAATATTCTGTCTTAGTTCTATTCAGTGGTTCTAAAAAATTAAGTATAAAATGAAAGCAAATGAAGATAATGATAGAGAGAAAATATATTCAAGACACAATTAAAATGAAATAAAAGTGCCCCCTCTCTTATAGCTTAAGCTTTTTAGATGAGCCTGTTCACATAATTCAAGATGGTACCACAACAAGGTTGATGTTTTGGGTTCAAGTATCATCGCCACTCATTGTGAAAAAAGTATGTCCCAATGTGCTTGGCCCAAGAAAAAGAATCAGGTTGTACGTGAGAAAGAATGTAAAGACAATTAAAGATTTAATTAAAAAAAATCCCCTCTCTATCAATTTAAATTTTTAGATGAGGCCGTCCACATAATTCAAATAAATAAATATTAAATGTTCAAACAATATTCATCCATGCCACTGACCTTAAAGACTCTCCTTGTTATTTCCTGATTGGATACTAAATGAATCTACTTTTGGTATAGGAATTAGGAACACCATAAATATGAGAGATGAAATAATAGGAATAATAGAAGTCCCCATAAGACAGACAGGGAAAATGTGTATCTAAATCTATTCGTAACTCATTATTCATCATTTTATTAATATTATTCCTACAGTTTAAGGCAATTGTAGCAACAGGCTACTAATTACTGACATTATACATGTGGAAATAGTAAAATCATAATCCTCACCTTCCCTCCCAGAAGACCTCCTTTGCTGACTATTCGAACGGGGGGACATTTTGTACCAAGGAAACAATCGACCTCTGCGCCAAGCTGCTTAAGACCATCAACCAAATCACTAATTGGTCTCTCTCTCATCCTAGGAACTCCATCAAGTACATACCTGTACCACAAATTATTCATGGAGAGTTACTGCAAAGTAGTAACATTTTCTAGACAAAAAAAAAAGAAAAGAAACAAGCTCCAATAACAAAGTATTCTGAAAGATGGTAAGACAACATGACATACAAAAGTATGAATGCATTTCTGAAGCTCTATGCCCTAACCACTAAAACTTTGAAAACCCAATTGACATCTAATTAATCACCAGCAACCATTATCTCCTCCAAAAACAGATTAAGCTATTGATGTACATTTCAGAAGCTTTTGCCACTAATATCACAAAAAAATAGAGAACAAAAAGAAGTTATAAAGAAGGAATCACTGAAAGACCTTGAATGTCCACCAGCTACAGTAACTGCTGCTGTCAATGGTCGCATTGCTGTTCCGGCGTTTCCGAGGAAAAGTTGGATTTCTTCCTCGGACTTTTTGCCGACGGGAAACAGTCCACCACAACCTTCCACAATTGCTCGTTGGTTTTCACCGTCATCTTCTACATGAAGTCCAAGTGTTTTCAACGCACCAAGCATGTAATGAATGTCATCACTACTCAGTAAGTTGTCAACAACAGTCCTTCCCTGAAATTCAAGTTCCATTGACATGTAATGGCAGCACAAGGTTGTAAAAAACATATATCAAGAATAAGAAAGCATGAAAATGTCGCACGATAATTAAAGAACACGGGAACATGAATATAACTGTCAGCTTATGCAGCTTAAAGAGGTTGCACGGTGGGGTTATTAGTGTATTATACCATATGAGTTGTTCAGGACACCTTAAGCTTGGCAAGAGAGTTCCCAGTTGGTTAGGATAGCTTATACCAAGAGTAATGTGTTGCTTTTAACCCTTTGCTCCCTCCCCCCTACTTAATTTGTACTGTTTTGCATAACATCAACTCTAACAAACATCTCGTCCAATTAATTAAGAAACAAAAAACACCTTCTCCAAATTTATATCTAACCCACCCTAATGCCGAATTGGTAGGATCAGAAACTGACAAAGGGAATTGATGAATGACAAAGAAACACAACAGAATGTCACAAAAGATGAACATTTGGCACATCAAAGGTCGACAGATAGACATAATACAATCGTTTCAATAAAAATCAAAACATTAAGCAAAACATAAGATCTGCAAACAATTTATGTCTTTTAATATCTTAATATGACTAGTATTGCAAGTAGCACTTCCAAAATCAGCTAAAAACTAACATTTTGAAGTGGTAAAAGCATATTTAACCTCAATGCAGATGTCATGGTACTGAATGAAGTATCATATTACCATTGCAACCAAATATATCAACTTACAACAGATTCCAAATGTTTATTAGTCTTCGATTACCATGAAATCAGGAAAAGGTTTTCCTCAAGAAAAATGTTTCTACCAAAATGGGGCATATTCCTTTGCAAATATTCCAACTCTTATCTAATTTTACATGTTTCAATCAATGATTAGACATTGTATCAACTTTTAATACCTCAAAATATCACCAAACATTATTCCATGCCCTATCCTAAACCATATACAATTACCATATGTCACCTAACTTATACCCAACCAAACACTAGAAAATGATCAAGAAATAATTTCCTAAGAGAAAATTTTCCTCCATAGAGAAAGCATTCCTACTTACAACCAGAATGCCAAATGAAAGACCAAACATACCATGTACACACTTGCACATTCAACTAACTATACCAAAGAGAAAAAGACCAAACCTTCAAGTCAATTCAGTTCACAACCCATCAAAGATATCACAACCCCACAGCACAACATCCACCAATCAACCTCAACAACAAATTAAAAAGGAAAAAAGAAAGAAAAAGTTGGTTACTTTACCTCAGAAAGGGCAGCAAGAAGGAGAATACGATTGGAAAAGGATTTAGAACCAGGCAATTTAACAGTCCCAGATATGTCTTTAATGGGTTCCAGCACAATCTCATGAGGCTTCTCTGCAGTTGCCACTGATGCACAAATCCTAAAAAGTGAATCTTTCTTGGACACCCTCAAAACTGAATCTTTCTTGGACACCCACAAAGATTTTGCTGAATTTTGGGTTACTTTCTTTGATCCAAGGAAGATAGAATGTGAAACAAGAAGACCCTTTTGGGGTTTAGAAAGATTAGAATTGAGATTAAGGGTCTGTATCCCTTGTGCCGTACTACTAATCTGTGCCATTTCTGTGTTCTTGAAGTTGTTGCAGACCAAACTTTGGCTTGTTTGTTAGAAATTTTCGACTCTATAAGAAAATGGTTATGGTAGGAAGATTGAAGGGTGATGGGGTTAGGCAAATAAGCACATAAGGAGTCGGACTCCAATGTCAGCTTCACCAACCACCTTTTGTCTCTGAATTTTTAGTGTCAAGCCATCAAGGGTTGTTGAGGATTAGTGTGCATTTGACTAATGGACACTTAGTTGAGCAATTTTGCAAAATTGGTTCCTTAATTTTTATAATTTCCTTGCTAAACATCTTTAATTTTTCAGAACACACCTCTGCTTGCACGGGTTTGCTCAAATAGTATTGTATTTGACTTATTACTATTATTTTGATATATTACACTGAACCTCTATTTCATATTTTGAGTAACAGAAATTATTTTTCTATAGGCCAAATCAACTTGCTCATATTTGAGGAATCTTAGCTCAATTAGTGCGTGAAGGTTGGATCCCCTCTCTCAATTTTTCTTCCCCTAGCCTTATAAAATAAAATAAAAAATTACTCATATTTTGTAGAATCTACAAAATCGTAACAAAAAAGAAAGTATTTAAGTACTCAAAGAATGCTTATATCTTTTACAAAGTGTTATTCTGATGCTAGCAAGTAATTGTAATACTTTTAGAAGTGTTATAATGTTTTATGTAATCTGCTTAAAATAAAAAGGTTATTATCGATATCCCCAAAGTGGTCAATTTATGTTTTAAAACTTTGGTTATTCAATGCATAGTAGACCACATTCGATAAGGTAATAGTTCCTTTTCTGGCTAAACTTATGTAACTTTTAAAAACCCTTGGGGGAATGGAAGTTGCTTGGTAAATCTTGTCTTGAGAAGTAGGTGGGAGTCTTTATGGTTGATTAACCATTATAACCTCTTATTATATATTACTTTTTTGGCATCTAATTTGGGTTAATTAAATACAATTAATGATAATTACTACTATTGTGAAAGTAGTTAATTAGAGCTTCCCCTTTTTTGGACGAAAGAAATATATTTGCCTTCAAAAAATCAGCCCAAATATCAACATTTCGTTTGTCCTACATTTAATAATTTTTAATAAATAAATTTTGCATGCTTTTGTAGAGGTGTAACAGCTAGAGAAGTGTAAAAGTTAATTCTCTTTTAATGACTTAATACATTAAATACTACTAAATGTAACCCATGAAAATTTGATATCAAAACATGAATTCGTGGTTGATTTATTTCAACACAAACTTTTGATGTTCTATTTTCATTTAGTAGAGAACTCGGTTTTGGAAGGTTAATTCTTTTTTGTTGATTTGTACCAGTAAATATTCTAACTTTTTATTTCTCTCTAATCATATTACTTTCTTATTTATCTTTTTCTTTTTGTTGAGAAATGCAAGAATTGTCATGGTTACAAGATGAAGAATCTCCAAATATGAAATTGTAAGTGAACTTTTACTTTTCTATTCTTGTATCGGTTATAACCTAATTATTTTTTCAGTAAAAGCACAAACATTGTGATCTTTAAGCAGAAAAGCTAGGATGTTTTGCACGTAATTACATATGAATTTTCTCGAATCGGATAGCAGAAGAACAACAAAAGATTAATTTTTTTTTGTTGATTTGTAGCAGTAAATACTTTGACTTTCCTTTGTCTCTTTATTCATATTTCTTTCTTATTTATCTTCTTCTTTTTGTTGAGAAATACAGGAATTCTCATGGTTACAAGATGTAGATTCTCCAAATATGAAATTGTAAGTGAATTTTACTTTTCAATTCTTATATCGATTATAACCTTGCTTTCTTCAGTATAAAGCACCGACGTTGTGATATTTAAGCGGAAAAGTTAGGATGCTTTCCCATATGGCGTACTTATTTATATGGGAAAATAATTTCTTGCTTTTATAAGGACTTTTTATTAAACATTTACGTTCGTCAAGTTTTTGATCTCTTAATCTTAAAAGAAATTTTTTAAATTACATTACAATCATTTATTCTTATTGCTAAAAGATGGTCATATAAATGGCGGAGATTTGTTGGAAGATATAAGTTTTATATTTTATGATAGGAGAAATGGACCGATGTATCATACATAATAAATTTCATCTCCTAACCATTTTGTCATCATTATTTGTATTATATTTTGTAACCGCAACAGTTTGATAATTTTCTTTCCTTTTTTTAATCTCTTTTATTTTGTCTAAATTATTAAATTGAATTTAGTAGAGTATAGAATCATTATTCATCCGTTTGCAATTAAATTTATTATCATCAAATTTTGAGTTACTCATCAAACACATGTTCTAATAATTCACTAAAAGTGGGAAGCTCCTATCTTCAAAGTTGGATAACCATTTTGCCCTGCAGTAAATCAAAATTTAATTAAGTAGTAATATTTTAATGCAGAAAAACAAAATCCAATTAAATACTTACTAAAATATCCTAAAAAGTTAAACGACCAACTTATCCATCACCTAAAAGTAATACAATTAATTTTCATTAAACATTCATATACTTAATTAATATCAGCCTACTATTTAGTGGAGAGAACTTTTCACCTTCTGCTAATTATATTCAGTTATTAATCATTTCGCCAGATGCAATTCTATCAATTTTGATAGGATTTAGAAGTCGATAGTATATCAATTGCATCAATATCTTTGTATTTTCTAGATTTTATCCTAATTAATTATTCATGACTTTCATTTTTTAAAATTCTCAATTTGACAATTCCAAATATTTACATTGTACTTACGAGAAGAGGGAAGTGGATAATAAAATTATGTGGCAATACAAGCAAAAATTGAAAGCATCCCACGTCCCATTTGAAGGTATGTTAATGTTCGTCTTAAATTGCTCTTATTATTAAACTTTTGAACACTCTCTTTTCTCAGCGGATCAGCCACATAGTCCGAAGTAAAGTTACTGACTTGAACTTAGCAGTTATGCTTTGTAGTGTGAATATTGTCTCTAATAATTTTTGGTAGTTGAATAAATGGTAAGTAATGGCTATCGTGAACTATAACTTGGAATCATGTTTAATCACATTCAACGACCTTTCACCTCCTGTATTGAAGAACTTTGGGGTTTCTTTATTTTCATGACTTCTCCATGCACAAATGTTCAACAGAAAAATAAGAAATTCATCAGTTACCAAATTAAATTGATAGTGAGTCACCTTATCTCATTCATTATGCTCAATAATCAGCATATATAAATGGACTTATAGATCAAAAATATGTACAACCCTCATCACAATTAGAAGAATCAGTAGAGGAAGTTTCAGATTTATCAGGTATATTCATTGTTTTGTTACTTTCTAGCTACGATTATTCATGAAAATATATATTCTTGTTTATGCGATCTTTATTTATTAAGCACCAATCTGTATTGGTATTAGTTTAGAAAACTTTTTCAAAGTACTTACAACTACATGGATGAAGCATAAAGGAAACATGAAAGGTACACAGATAAGGTAATTTTCCTATGAACCATAAGCTCAAATATTCTTATTATCTCAAACATTAATGTTTGATGCGTTAAATTTGTTATAGTTGGTAAGTGCAGCAAATAAATTAAATAAAAGGAATTCATATTGGTGATTGTTTAATGTTTTCCTTATTATACGTCACTGTTATCATATTATTCTTTTAGTAATGTTTACTAATATAATTAATTACCAAATACTCTCATCTTTAGGTGATCTTTTTCTTGTATTGCATTATCTCCAGCTTCTGCCTTCTACATCTGCTGCTCAAAGGAGTCGTGTTTACAAATCTAAAACTAACCCATATAAGTATTTTATGAGAACATTAGAGATTCTTCAATCCATAAGTTTCTTACGACAAAATTAGAGTTAATCATATGTTATATTTTTAGCAAGATCTTTAATATACGAAGATATTAATATCAAAATGTAACTAATATACATTTAACTACCTAACTAAATTTGGATATTCAATTTTGCAGGTTCATACAATATTTAATCATATGTCGTTCAACAAAGAAGTAATTCAAATAGGCTGAGAGTTCATCGATTCCAGCTGGCATTCTTTTCACTTAAATTTTCTGTTACTCTCTACATTAGAATTTTAATATAATTCATCTCATATATACTACTTGATGGACACAAGTGCAACGCACGTGTCTAAAAATTAGTTATATTAAAAGCATGCACTCCCTAACTTAAAAGTTAAATTATCAAAATGCCCCTCTAGTTACCTAAAAATCTATTTAATTTTTAAAAAAAAATCCTACAAATAGATGCAAATGTACAGACGCCTACTTCCAACAGCCAAGCAACCGTTCATGTCCCTTCTTTAAAGTCAAAACTGATAATGTTACTTCTTTTCCAAACTAATATCAACCTCGCATTCATAATTCAAATCTAATGGTACTGTAATTGTTGAGATTCATTTTCTTACTCTATGCGGGAGAACTACATGCATATTCTCCACAACTCTATCATATTTATTACTCCCTCTATTTCAGTTCAAGTGACATCTTTCGAATTTCGAGAGTACGATTTTTTCATATATATTTTTAATTGTTAATTGTTGTGTTTCAAATATGTAATTTTATTATTTAAAATTTTAACTATTCTATGTTCGAGTTCACAATTAAAACTAAAAAAAGAAATTGACTCTTGAAATTTGAACTGTGTCACCGAAGACAGAGAGGTTATAATAATAAGGGTGAAAACTATTATGTGCGGTATTGAGAAGGCGATCCTTAAGACAATTCATGCAATCACTTGGTCTCCTCTGTAAATTTAGTCTATTGATTTATAAGAAATTGTTGATGCAGAAGAGCTCTGTTGTCAAATGGTTAAAATACTTCAGGCGGTAAACAATTCTGTTAAAGTGCACTCAGACACAACGGATTCAGAGAGCAAATAAAGAGAAGTTTACGCATCTTGCTGTTCGATCACAATCAAGAATAAAACACATAAGGACATGGCATCAATTTTCTATTTTTTAAAAAAAAGTATACTGGTGCATCATATCTCAAAGAGATCTGCATAGGACGACAATCACCTTGTCAAATAAAGATGAAAATATAGCGACACATGATCGAACTTGAAGAGGTGGAATTGTTCAGATTAGTTATCAATGTGACTAATAGTTTCTATTTTCTATTTGGTTTTATAATCGTCGTTGCTACTGTTGGTTTAGATATGCACTGACACACTGTTATGTACAACAACACTCCTGTGATGTACTAAAGAACATTTATCTACCCACCTTTCTCCTCTCTACTTCTCTTACCATGTGACACCCAGTCACCCCATAAGTCCTGGACATTATCCTATCAGTCAATTGTCATTAAACTTCCCTAATTTCTTCAATTGACAATGTTAAATATACACGGTGTATATCACGATTTAGGGCAGCATTTTCCGTAATGTTGTTGTAATAATTTAGGGTAAATATTGTATTAATTAGTATTGTACACTTACCATAATTATATGAGTCTTGTACTACTAAAATAGGGTTTTGGAGTAGAATAGGAATATGATTTCTATTATGGAAAATTATAAATTGTATATATACTCTTTCATTAATGAAAATAATCAATGAATTATTTATTTCATGGTATCAGAAGTCTAGGTTATTTTTTCTCCCAACTTTTCCGTTGACCTTGTGCCTCGGATTCCGACTTCCCTTCCCAGATTCCTTGCCAGTTTGTGGTCTCTTTCTTCTCTATCTCCAAATTTACTTCCAAATACCTACATAACGTCTTGTGTTGCTATTATGGCTAAGAACGTGTTTCACCCTGCCCTTACTGTTTCTAATATCAAGAATCACATCCCTATAATTTTTGAAATAGAAAACGTCCAATACGCGACGTGGGCCGAATTGTTCAAAGTTCACGCACGCTCGCATCAAGTCCAACATCACATTATCCCCGCGGCTCCTACAGATACGGAGGTGCCAAAACCCGAGGATGATCCTAAGTTATGGACGACACTTGATGCTACCGTTCTTCAGTGGATTTACTCCACTATATCTACCGACCTTTTGCAAACGATTATTGAACCAGACGCTACGACGATGGATGCTTGGAATAGAGTGCGTGATATATTCCAAGATAATCAAAATTCTCCTGATGTTACCCTTGAGCAGGAATTCTCCCACGTCAATATGGAAGATTTTCCCAACGTTTCAGCATACTGCAAAAGGTTGAAAGAATTGGCGGACTAACTCCGCAACTTTGGTGCACCCGTTACCAACAACTGTCTTGTCCTTCAGATGGTTACAGGCCTATTTGAGGCCTATAATGGCGTCGGTATACTTCTTCGTCAAAGCAGTCATCTTCCGCAGTTTTATTAGGCCCGTTCCATGCTCACGCTCGAAGAAGCTGGATTGGCTAAGAAAGCAGTCATTGGGGCCCCGCCTGTCGTCATGATGATCGAGTCCAATTTTTCTCCCTCCCGTTCCAACAATTTCGGCCAAAACCGCAACTACAGTGGCGGCAAAAAGGGTCAGAATCACAAAAAAAATGGCAAGAATCGAGGCGGCAACAATGGTGGCGGCGACGGCGGCCCTCGGGGCAGTGGGTAGCAACAGCAAAATTGGGCCCAGCAGTGGGCCCCTATGAAGTGGAACTGGACCAGCCCATATGGGCCATACAGTGGCTATTTTCCAGGCCATTATCTGGGAAACTAGGCCCAATTTTCCCAACAGCCCAGGCCCAGTTTCTCGGGTCCAGTCTCGGCAAACATGCAATTTTCTGGGCCGCCCATCATACAGTGGGCCCCACATCTACCGACATTGAAGCTGTCATGCACACACTTGGATTAAATCCCTCGGATACAAATTGGTACATGGACACCGGAGCCACTCCCACATGACGTCCGACCAAGGTACTCTCTCGTCTTATTCCAATTGGAGCAGTAATCACGGTATAATTATTGGTAATGACAATTCAATTTCAATTCGTGCTTACGGTCATAAAACTTTGTCTCCCCTCATCCACCTCTTGTCTTGAAAAATACCCTTCATGCCCCTAAGTTAATTAAAAATTTGGTGTCTGTCGGTAAATTCACCATTGATAATTTTATTTCTGTTGAATTTGATCCCTTTGGGTTTTTTGTGAAGAATTTCAAGACGGGGATTCCTCTCATGAGATGTGATAGTTAGGGAGATCTTTATCCTATCACGCCCACTTTCAGTCTCTCGAGTCCAGCCTTTCCATCATCTTTTGCAGCTCATGCTCCTTCCTTGTGGCATGTTCATCTAGGTCATCCGGGGTCGTCTATTTCGTCTTCCTTAGATAAAAATAATTTTATTTCTTGTAAGGATACGTGTAGTACTCCGATTTGTCAGTCTTGTTCTTTAGGAAAAAATGTTAGATTGTCGTTTGTCGACTCTAATTCTCGTACTTTAATGCCATTTGATATTATTCATAATGATTTATGGACATCTCTCGTTATCAGTTCTTTGGGCCATCGATATGATATTCCTTTTTTGGATGATTATTCTAATTTTTATGGACTTTTCCGTTAGCGAAAAAATCTCACATTTTTTCCATCTTTTAAAAATTTAGAGCTTTCATCTGTACCCAATTTGAACGGGACATTAAGAATATTCAATGTGATAATGGGAAAGAATATGATAATGGGTTATTTAGGGATTTTTGTGCTATTAATGTATTAATTTTCGTTTCTCTTGTCCTCATACGTCCTCTCAAAATGGGAAAGTCGAACGCAAAATTCGTATCATTAATAACATTGTCCGAACTTTATTGGTTCATTCTTCCGCCTCTCCGTCCTTTTGGCATCATGTTCTACAAATGACTATTTATCTCCTTAACATTCTTCCTACCAAAGATTTGGCATATTCTTCCCCTCTTCAAATATTATATAATAAGACTCATTCGTATTCACATCTTAGGGTCTTTAGGTGCTTATGTTATCCACTATTTTCGTCCACCACAATTAACAAACTTCAGGCCTGTTCTACCCCTTGTGTGTTTTTGGGTTATCCGTCTAATCATCGTGGTTATAAATGTTTTGATTTATCGTCTAATAAAATCACCATTAGTCGCCATGTTATTTTTGATGAATTCCAATTTTCGTTTGCTAAAGTGAGTAGTCCCCCTAGTTCGTATAATTTTTTGGATGACGATGTCTCCCCGTATATTATCCACCATTTATAGGACATGTCCAGCACCCAAAATCCACCAGCGGGCCCACTGCCCGCTGGGTCTACAGTACCGACACAATCCACTGTTCCCAGTCCAGTGATTGGGCCAGTTACACAGCCCAATACCGAAACTGATCTAGTCTCGGGTTCTTCCGTCACTGCTAGTTACCGTGTTGGGCCATCAAGCCCACAGCCTGTTGGCCAGTCCGTCACTTGTCCCAATATTTTCCAAAATTCGCCCAATTCTCTCCCGAGTCAAAGACCAGTCACTCGTAGTCAACGGGATATTTTTAAACCAAAAAGACTTTTTAATTTAAATTCTAATGTTCTTAAATCACTCATACCCCGTAATCATGTGTCTACTTTAAATGACCAGAATTGAAAATTTGCTATGACCGACGAATATAATGCTCTTATTGATAATAAGACGTGGGAGTTGGTGCCCCGTCCATCTGGTGTGTTAATATTATTCGGTCTATGTGGATTTTTGCTCATAAGAATAATTCTGACGGTTCTTTTGCAAAGTATAAGTCCCGTCTTGTAGGTAATGGTAAAGCTGGCCAGTGGGCCGGTCCCGCCCCGACACCGCCCCGAACCCGAGTAGTAAAAAAAAATTTGATATCGGGACTCGAATCGGGACAGGATAATGTCTCATCCCGACCCATTCTGGCCCGCCCAAGTCCCGCCAATCCCGACCCGATCCCGATCCCGCCCCGAGCCCACCCCAATCCCGCCCGTAACCCCCCATTTGCAAAAATAACCGTTGCACCAACGATCATTTTAGATTTTGGTCGTTGTGCAACGACCATTTTTGGCCTCCCCCAACCCCCTACCCCTTAATATTTATTTTTAACTCATAAATTATTATATTTACACTTTAACCCAATTTTCAACTATAAATAGCTCATTTTCCCTTCATCTTTCTCACAAATCTTCCCACAATCTCTCAATCTATCTCTCTACAAGTCTACATTGTTTACTAAATATTCAATTTTATTTATTCATTTGGGAATTGGGAGTGAAGTTGGCAACTAGCTTGAGGATCTTCCATCGAGCAAAGTTTCAATTTTCAACCTCTCGATTACACGTCGACGTTACGTCGGCGTTTGGTACATTCGTTCCTTCATTAAATTATTATTGTCTGTTTATTTTATTTAGCGCACTTAATTTTATTAGTATAATTATAAATTTATAATGGAAGGATTTAAACGTATGCTTGCGGGTAGGGGTCATGCTTCTTCTAGTAGGGGCAACAAGGGCAAGGGTCCTATTTCTAGACAAAATCCTATTCCTACACAGAATGATTTTGTTGATACTGAACATTTTCCTACAATACCATTAGATTTAGACGATGAGCTATTTTCTGAAACTCAAGAAGACTTTAATTTAGACGATGATCTAGATGATACACCCACTAATGTTGATGACAACACACCCACTAGTGCACCTTCAACTAAAATGCCTCTTATTCCCCCTAGTATGAGATGAGGTCCAACAAAACGACCATTAAAATCAGATGCATGGATATTTTTTGATAGAGACGTAAAGAATCAAGTAGCTAGATGTAAAATTTGTAAAGATGTTTTAAAATTTAAAACTGAAAAAGGTCACGGTGGGTCGGGGGGTTTAATTAGACATGTAATAAGGGCTCATCCAGCTTGGTATGCCCAATACCAGGCTTCAAAACCGGGTGCGCAAACGTCCGCTCCATCGAGACAAGGTTCACATACTGATACTGTCCCAGATCAAGTACAGGGTCAAATTAACCCTATGGCGGGGGAATTGTAGGCCCTAAATACAATAAACATAGAGATAGGGAAGCAATATCAAAATTAGTTGCTGTGGAGGGTTTGCCTTTTTCATTTCCTTCATCTCCCGATTTTATTCATTACATTAGAGATATATATAATCATGCTTTTAAAGGTTTTCCTAGATCAACTGTTAAGAGAGATGTATTTAAATTCGCACATGAATATCAACAATATTTACGTTATTCATTATATAATTTTAATGGCAAAGTGGCTATCACTTCTTATATAGGTCGTAGTACTAACGGTCATGATTATTTAACGGTAACTTGTCATTGGATAGATTATAAATGGTCTATGCAAAAACGTATCTTAGCGTATAGATATATAGATGATAGGCATGCTGGTACTTTTATTGCAGAAAATATTTATCAAGTGTGTCATTATTATGGAATAACCGATAAAATTATGACTATTTCATTAGATAACGCTTCTTCTAACAATTACGCTATTACAATTTTAAAAAATAGTTTAACTCCATCTTTTCCAGATCATTTTCATATAAAATGTGTGTGCCATATATATAACTTAATTGTAAAGGATGATCTATCACTTTTTGAAGACATTCTTAGTAAAATACAATTTGCTATAAACTTTATTTTTAAAAGTAATAGAGTACAACGAAGAAAAGAATATAAAAAAACTTGTCACGATTGTGGACTACCTTATAGAAAAAATCCAGAAGAAGTATCCACTAGGTGGAATTCTTTATACGAGCAACTACTTGTTGCTTATGACTATAGAAAACCTATAACTTTATTTTTTAACTCTCATAATCAAAATCCAGCTGATATGGTTGTAGATAGTGATTGGGTAAAAATTTCCGAACTTATTATATTTTTAGAGAAATTTTTTCAAGCAACAAAAGAATTTTCCGGTATATATTATCCTACTATTTCAACTATGTTGTTTTATATAACTCTAATATGTTTATTACTTAGTGAATATATGGAAAAAACCAACTTATATAGCAGCTATTAAAAAAATGTTAATCAAAATAAAAAATATATTTTATTCTATTCCCACTATTTATATAATTGGTGTTGTATTAAATCCGACTATTAAAATAGACGGTACTAAATCACTTATTGAAACTATTTACGATTGTATAGAAGTACTACCACCTCCAAGTCCAAAAAATCCAAATCACCCATCACCTATTGAACAAACTAAAGAAGAAGTGTTGTCTAGCGTAGAAGACCAATGCAAAAAAATAGGTTTTACCAACAAGAAAGTGCTAGTAACCTACCGGCTTCCATACCATCTTCTTCATCTTCAACACAACCTCACAAAAGACATGTTGTTTCTACGGTTAGTATTGAAAGCCTCAGAAATAGAATGTGTGGCCGTACCGCTACTAACCAAATTAGCGAGTTTGATATTTTTGTTTTGCAGGGTTCTGTACCGTACCAAGAAGTTATCAATGAAGATGGACATGAAGACTTGCTGAAATACTGGAGGGGGAATGAGAAGACCTTTCCGACTCTTTCAATGATGGCCCGAGATGTTTTGAACATTCAAGCGTCATCAACTGCGTCTGAAAGCGCTTTTTCTGCCGGCATATATCAAATAGGAGACCACAGACACTCATTAGCCGGAGACAGCTTGGAAATTGCAGTATTATTAAGAGATTGGATACGAGCGGAGCGGAGAAGGTGCGGTCAACCGGAGATCAACGAAGAAGAAGACGAACACTACAACGAAATCTTATCCGAAGGTGGTGGAAGCGACGTGGATCAATTTGACCAACAAATACCAATTCCAACCGAATAACCACATGAAATTATCAAGAAATTAGAACATGTTTTTTTAGAATGTAATTTTTTTAATTACAATTTTATTATGTAATTTGCAACTTTTGGACAACACCACAAAGTTGCAATTTCAACAATTGTATTTGTATTACAAAAAAATCATGTCTATTAAATAATATAAGAGGCACAAAAATAGCCTTGGGATATTTTTATTACACTATCTTGTCTTGTTTAATTATTGAGTTTTTTTATACATATGTTATTAAAAAAAAAGAAAAACCCGCCGAAACCCGATACCGATCCCACCCCCGACCTGACCCCGCCCCGCCCCGATTCCGATGGGATCGGGATCGGGACGGGACTTCGGCAAGTCCCGCCAAACCCGTTCCAGCCTGACCCCGCCAGCCCCGACCCCGCCCCCTTCACCAGTCCCGACCCGACCCCGCCAAACCCGGCCCACTGGCCAGCTATAGGTGATTGTAAGACTCAGCAGGTTGGTGTGGATTGTAGTGAGACATTTAGTCCGATGGTCAAGCCGGCTACCATTCGCACTGTGCTGAGCTTAACTCTTTCGAAAGCATGGCCCATTCATCAGTTAGATGTGAAGAATGCCTTCTTACGTGGTGATCTCAAGGAGACAGTCTATATGCATCAGCCCTTGGGGTTTAGGGATCCCAAATATCCTCATCATTTTTTTTATGGAATAAGTCCTTGTATGGTCTTAAGCAGTCCCTACAGGCTTGGTATAAGAGGTTTGCAGACTATATTTCGACTATTGGGTTCTCTCACAACAAGTCTGATAATTCATTGTTCATTTATCGTTGTGGTTCTTCCATGACTTATATACTATTATATGTGGATGATATTATCTTGACTGCCTCTTTTGATGCATTACGCCAGTCTATCATGACAATGCTCAGTTCTGAGTTTGTTATGAAAGACTTGGGGCCCTTGAGTTACTTTTTGGGGATTGATGTCACTCGTCATACAGGTGGGTTATTCTTATCACAACATAAGTATGCAACTGAGATCATTGAGCGAGCTGATATGTCCTCATGCAAGTCTACTTCTACTTTAGTTGATACTAAACCCAAGTTGGGTGTTGGGGCTGACTCACCTTAAGAGAATCCGACACGCTATTTCAGTCTTGCAGGGGCTCTTCAGTATCTTACTTTCACGAGATCAGATATTACGTATGCCATACAGTAGGTGTGCTTGTTTATGTATGATCCCAGGGCTGAGCACATAAATGCACTCAAAGACATTATTCGATACATCCAGGGAACACTTGACTATGGCTTACATTTATATCCTTCTTCGACATCTACACTTGTCTCGTATACAGATGTTGATTGGGGTGGTTGTCCGGATACCAGCCGTTCCACGTCAGGCTATTACATGTTTCTTGCTAATAACTTGGTCTCTTGGTCTGCGAAGCGTAAGTCGACATTGTCACGCTCTAGTGCAGAGGTTTAGTATCGAGGGGTGGCCAATGTGGTTTCAGAATCATGTTGGTTACGTAATCTTCTTTTAGAGCTTCATTATCATATTCAGAAAGCTACCTTGGTGTATTGTGATAATGTTAGTGCCATGTACCTTTCTGGTAATCCAGTTCAACACCAGCGCACTAAACACATCAAGATGGACATTCACTTTGTTCGCGAAAAGGTAGCTCGTGGACAAGTACGCGTCTGGTCGTCTGCCATGTCCCTTTCAGGTATCAAATTGCAGACATCTTTACAAAGGGTCTTCCCTCGGTCTTTTTTGAAGATTTTAGGGACAGTCTCAGCGTACGAAGATTGTCCGTTATGACTGCGGGGGTGTGTTAAATATACACGTGATATACACTTACTATAATAAGTGTATATCACGTGATTGATCTCGGTTTTGCACATATTCATTCGTGATATACACGGTGATATACACACCGTGTATATCACGGTTTAGGGCAGCATTTTCGGTAATGTTGTTGTAATAATTTAGGGTAAATATTATATTAATTAGTATTGTACACTTACCATAATTATAGGAGTCTTGTACTACTAGAATAGGGTTTTGGTAGTAGAATATGAATAGGATTTCTATTATGGAAAATTGTAAATTGTATATATACTCTTTTATTAATAAAAATAAACAAAGGATTATTTCTTTCAAACACTTTCTTTTTTACTATTTAATTTTGACAAGAAATCTTTTAAAATCTTAGCTTTCCTTACTATGTCTTTTAAATAAAATTTGCGTACTATGTATGAGGCATACAGCATGACCACCTAAAAAGAAGCTACTATAGTATCAAATATCAATTGAGCAATTTTAATTCTAAATTATCACAGCTTATATATATTTATCTTTAGTTACCTTTTAATGCAGTCAATTTTACTCTTTTTTCCTCCTTTATGCACACTTTTTCATGTCCTTTTGTATTTAAATCATTGGCTATTTGAATGGGTTTTTCAGTTGGATATTCACAAGTACACAAATTGAAATATCAATCTCATCGAGTTCATCGATCTCATACCAAATTCCATCAATCGAACATATAACAAAATCTCATATTCTATGTTTGCGGTGGTGATAAATCTAATTCTGTTGGATAGATTTTTCATAAACAGATGCAAGTATCAATTTATTGCAAACCAAGAATTAACATATTGCCTAAATCCTTTGAGCAACTTATTGAATATATATATATATATAAAATAAACTCTCAGAATTTTATGTAGGAAAAGTGTGGTATCGAACCTCTTTTTGTTAGTTTTTCTTCGTCAGTTATACAAAAATGTCATTCTCAATTATTCTGTTAATTATTCTTGAAAGTTAAAGAGTATATTTGCTATTGTTATTTATTCAATCTACTAATCCAATTTTAAAACTCCTTCTTCCTATATTTGAGTTTCTATGATAGAACAAATCAAAGTCGAGTGTTATTTCGATTTTAAAAGCAAGTTGTGCTAGCATAATATTGAAAGCTTGATTTATGTTCTTTCATATATAATTATTTACTTTAAATTTTGTTTTAATATCCATCTTTTTCAATCAAAAGTCCATCATTGTGATGGAGGGGTTAGGCAAGATTCGACCCACGTGTGTGGCACGTATCGAGAGACTAGTATATATATATATATATATATATATATATATATATGAGGTGGATGACCAACTTTTGCCAAATGGAAATGCTGAGTGTCCAGTCCAAACATTGAACTAATCTGAAGGGGCAAAAGTAAATGAATAAATATGCGCATGGAATGACAAACGTTTTCTCTGAAAGACACTAAAATTTAACATGATCAATTTACTCGACTTAAAGATATATTATAAGAAAGTTATTTCGTTAATTAATGCATTCACTATAAAAATAAGGAGAAAATAAAAAAGAACTTCCTGTGAAAAATCTCATCTTATCTTAACCATGGACTATAGGCGGCATCAAGGAGTCATAAAGTTATATTTTTACTTTTTCCACATATAACACTTTTGTTAGAGTGTTATTAATCTCTTAGGAGCAGGTTAGAATTTCTTTTATTTATTACTTTTTTCCTCTAAATTGAATATTTTGTCATTAGTATATAACTTCAACTTAAGATATAACTTACTTTGTATTTTTTGCATTTTTTATTTGACTAAAGTACAACAATAACTACGTCTAAGTCTCAAACAAGTTGGACTGGTGCTATGCTTCTTCAATCAAGCTCATATCATTTTACTTGAATAATGTTAAAAAAATTGAATGTATTTAATGAATAAACTCAAATACAAATATATGTTATCTAACGTATTGGATAATACGAGGAAAAGATCCTGACAATTTTTCACATTACGTTTTACATAGAAATTGGTTTAATCAGAATGTTTATGTATTTGCACACAATTAGAGCGTGTCAATTGTCACGCTCTTTCGTTTTTTTATGAACAGTTTATATAGTTTTAACATCATTAAATTAAAATCTTGTACAAATGATTTGACTTATTATTGATATTTATAGTTTCAAACAATGTTTTAATTTATTTTGCAGGAATCCCAATTCCAATTTCTTACCAAAGCTTGAGGCGCGAATTATTACTAAATTTAGAACTTTAAACAAGGTTTGACTTTATTTTGGAGGAACGTCAATGATTTTCTTACCAAATTTACTTTCCTAGAATCTAACCTTTAACTTTGGTTAGATTAATTTAATCTACCTCTAAAACTTCCCAAAAATTATTTAAAGAAATGAAGAGAAACTATAATTGAGAGAAGTCATTTTTCCCCCTTTCCCCCTCCCTCTAATGGGAAAGCAAAAGGAAAATATCACATTTTCACATTAATGATAATCTTGATCTTTTCTTGCCATTTTGTTCCTTTGTGTTGTATTAACCTTTGCCTTTTTGTCTCTGCATATGACAAAATACAGTAAGCATATGCCAACGTCTTATTATTACTACTATTTGCACTAGAAATAAAAGTATCACTTGAAGTGTAACCGTTTCTAATCCTCTTTTTATTTCATTTTATATATAATACGTCACGATTAGAAATAAATTATTTTTCCATCGATATTTAGTAGAAAATTTGTGCTATAAAATATGATTTTTTTCACCCAATTCCCACCGAACCAGCTCAATGGGAAAACGCATGGTGGGAAACATGTTCCCATTGAAACACTGGAAAACTTTCTACTTTTTTCGTGTGTTCACAGTACTATTTAAGTTTTTCCCACTGACATTAAGTGAGAATAGTCACTGAACATTTTTCAGTGGGAAAATAGTAGTTTTCTAGTAGTGTGTAGGGTTATTGTGATTAGTAAAGGAATATGTTCCTTGATTGTATTCATCAATAATTTACAATATATATAGTAGTACAAGAATATTTAAGCTAGGGAACAAATAGAAAATATAATTCTACCTAAAATAGGAGACCTAATTACAATAGAAATACAATTTTACCTAATTTAAGATTTATACAATTAATGAAAGAATATTCGGGAAATATTCTATTACACCCCGCAGTCGTAGTGGGAGGTTCACGAACACTGAGACTGGCTCAAAAATCATCAAATAGTATGCGTGGAAGTCCTTTGGTGAAGATGTCGGCAATATGATATCTGGAAGGAACATGAAGGACACGAACTTGACCACGAGCCATTTTTTCTCGAACGAAATGAATGTCCATCTCAATGTGTTTAGTGCGCTGATGTTGGACGGGATTGCATGAAAGATATACCGCACTAATATTATCGTAGTAGACCAGTGTTGCCTTTTGAATCGGGCAGTGAAGCTCAAGTAGAAGGTTACAGATCCAACAAGATTCAGAGACGACGTTGGTGACACCTCTGTACTCTGCTTTGGCACTGGATCGAGATAGGTTATCTCTGAAGAAAATGCAGTAACCAGATGTGGAGCATCGGTATCAAGACATCCACCCCAATCAACATCAGAATAAGCAGTGAGACCAATGAGCGAGGACCTGTATAGATGTAATCTGAAGTGAAGTGTACCTTAGATGTATCGTAAAATACGTTTGAGGGCATGCATGTGTGCTTCCGTTGGATTGTGCATGTGTAGGCAGATTTATTGCACAACATAGGATATGTCAGGTCTTGTGAATGTGAGGTACTACAGGGCCCTAGCCAGGCTACGATAGTGAGCCGGGTCTGAATATTGGGGGCCAAAATCAGCGCTGAGCTTGGAATTAGTGTCTATTAGCGTGTGGGGTGGTTTGCAAGATGGCATGTCTGCACGGTCAAGGATATCTTTGGTGTACTTCTTCTGACACATAAATAGGCCATCAGAATGTCGAGTGACAGAGATGCCCAAGAAACAACTCAGTGCCCCAGATCTTTTATGGTAAACTTAGAGGAAATGAGAGATATAATGGACCGGCGGAGAGCATCAGATGATGTGGTGAGGATGATGTCATCAACATATAATAATAGGTAAGTCATGTCTGTACCTTTATTGTAGATAAACAAGAAATAATTGGATCTACTGTGTGAAAAACCGATAGAGGAGACATAATCAGTGAACCACTGACATCATGCTCGAGTAGCTTGTTTTAGTACATAGAGCAATTTCCGCAAAAGACACACATAATTTGGATGAATAGGATCCCTGAAATCCATAGGTTGATGCATGTTGACACCCAATTTTGTCCCATCTTTTCCGATTTTATTTGCAATTTTTAATATTTTTGAAACCTCAAAACAATTTTAAAATATAGGTATATATATGTATATATATCATCATTATTATTATTATTTGCATTTTTTTACTGTCATTTGCATTTTAATATCATAATCATACTTTTATACTAATATTCTATGTTATTTTATACTCGCAAAATTGCATGGCATTTCCATTTTTTATTAAGCATTAAGCATTTCGCAAATATTATGTTTTTTATTATTATCACATCGTTATGTTATTTTAAATAATTTACATCTTTTGCAAAACATATTTGTATAATAAAACTCCTTTTTATATTTTAAACCCATAACCCATTTATTTTCCAACCCCAAAACAAAATCAACCCAAATTCCAAAAAAAAAAATATGAAACCCCAACTCCCCATTTATTTTCGCCCATACCCACTTCACCCCTAAAACCTCTCCAAAACCAGCGGCCTTTCACCCGAAGTCACCCTCGGACCGCCGGATAAATGCCACCACCGACATCCCTGCCACCATGTCCTTTCCACCTCAGACCTCTCGCATCACCCCCAATCATTTTCCCTTTTCTCAAAATCTCAGAGTCTGGCTCGTCCAATCAAATCGTCCTGAAATTGCAAAGCATGCATGAGTCGTTGGGTCTCTAAGACGAACCTTCAAGGATTCGGTGGGTAAGAGCATAAACCCGTACCCCTGTCATCATCTCAATTTCGAAATCTGTCAAAACCGTCACTTTTTCCCCTCTTTTATTTGAATTCGAATTTCGAATTCTACCTATAAAATCCCCTTTTTGTTCTTCAAGAAAAGGGACCGAGACCGAAAAAAAAGAAAAAATATATGTTGTGTTCTTGATTTTTAGCATTCGCCTTCCTTGTTATTCAAGAAATAAGTCCGAAAACAAGTCCAAAATCGGAAAGAAAAGGGGTGAGTTTCATTCTTGAACTTTGATTTTAGATACTTCTATTGGGTCCCGTAAACCCCAATCCAAAAAAAATCCGGGTTTTATGGTTTGTTCTTCACTGTTTTCGGGTCTCCGATTTGGGTCACTGTTCGGGTCGGGTCGACCCAGTTTGGGGCAAGGACCAGATTTATGTGTTGTATATCATGTTGGTTACCTCAAATTGGTGAAAAAATTGATTCGGGTCGAGTCATCGATCTGGGCGGGTCCACCCGATTCAAAAATTTCTAGATTATGTGTTTTTATATCATGTTGGTTACCTGGAATTGGTGAAAATTTGATTCGGGTTGAGACCCCTGATTCGGGTCGGGTCATCGATCCGGGTCGGGTCCAACCGGTTCGAATAAATTTCCAGATTTTGTGTTTTATATCTTGTTGTTGGTTATCTGAAAATCCCAAAATTGATTCCGGGTCACCACTATTTCAGTTTGGATTTCTCGGGTCGGGTCTACCCGAAATCTGGGTCATCTATCCGGGTCTCTTTTTCAGAACTGGGTCAATTACCTAATTTTCTCTACTGTTTTTGTCATCTATACTAGTATGTTTTTCAGAACTGGGTCGATTACCTAATTTCTCTACTATTTTTGTCGAAATCCGAGTCGGGTCAAATTTCAGGACTCGGGTCGAATTTTCAGGAGCATTTCAAGTTCCGTTTCGGTTCGAAAATTTTAGAATTCGGATCGAACATTTTTAATTGCGAATTGTTGGTTTATTTTGGCATTTAGACATCCGTACACGGATATCTTACTGTTTTACTGATTTGAACAAATACTACACTTACGCTAATGAAATTGAATTTGAGGTCGCGCCCCTTCGGAAAATGCCTCTCGGTTTCAGTTTGCTGTTTTTGGTATATTTTGCTGATTTGAACATGATACTACACTGGTCGATGAAAAAAATATCCGTCGATTTTTTAGGCCTCCATAGTTGGAAAGACGGAAATATAACTTCTGGGCAAGGATGAAACTTAAATCTTTTTTCACCCGAGAGACCAACACGTTCGGTAGGCAAGGCAACTAAAATGACCAACGAGTCATATGTTCGCAGCCACGACGTGATTGGAATGATCTTTTCAAAATTTAAGTCTGAGCCCTCCGTAATCAAAACATTTACTGTTTTGGATACAAATCCGAAGTTATTTATATTCGATTGTTTCTAACTGTTTGTTCTTGATAACTTACAAGGGATAAAGTCAAAGAAGGCAAATACCCCTCGGAGATTATTTATTTTGTTGTTGTTTTTACTTTCTTTAATTCACCTTTATTTCATTCTGTATTGTAATATTATTGTACTCGTGAAATTATTGAAATGTTTAGAATAGGTAGACTTAGAATTAATTAATAGGGTGGTCTAAAACTGGAAACACATCGCTAGTTTATTTATTTTTAGGCTCGGTTAGTTTTAAAATTGGAAATCACTAGTTTATCTATTTTTAGGCCCGTCGCACATAAAAAATCACCTTGTATATATTTTTATCAATTTTCATACAAATGCATACTTTTTCCCCCAACTTTACATGTATTTTAATGTCATACAAATGCATACTTGTACAAAATGCATCATTTTATTAACTACTTGCAACATTATTTTTATACTTATAAAAACATGCATTTTTCTTAGCATAATAATTAACATGAGTTTGACCGGATAGCCGCAAGTTAGCAGATCTTAAAGGATTTCTAACCCCTTTCCTTTAGGATAATAAAGAACCCTTACCTAGAATCTCATTAGTTTCGCAGACCACAAAATTGGAGTTATTTTGCAGCTTTTAGTTAGCATTTAGGTGTCCTAATTCACCTTAGAATAATTAGGTGGCGACTCCTCAAAGCAAGCATTTTTATCCAATTAAGAGGGAATCAAACCATCACGTCGTGAAGCCGCGGGTTAAAAATGGATGCGACAATGCATATATACCATTTCATGAAGATCCCCATGTAAGAAGGCATTCTTGACATCAAGCTGATGAATGAGCCAAAACTTGGATAGAGCAATGCTGAGCATGGTCCGGATGGTTGCAGGTTTTACAATCGGGCTGAACGTTTCATCACAGTCAACTCCCACTTGTTGAGACCTGCCATCACCTACAGACGAACCTTGTACCTCTCAAAAGAACCATCAGATTTCTTTTTATGTCTAAAAATCCACATAGACAAATAATATTATCATCAAATGGATGAGGTACTAGGTCCCATATCTTATTATCAGTAAGGTCATTATATTCGTCAATCATTACGGCTTTCTAATTAGGGTCGGACAATGCATCCTTCGGCTTTCGAAGGACAATGGAAGGGACAATTGAAACGGATAGGTTAAACAACCGTTTAGGTTTATGAATTCCATGTATGGAACGGATTTCCATGGTCTGAGAGCGTGTCTCGAGACACGGGATGGGATGTGGGGTGTGCCCTGGGACTATCGGGAAGAGGGGGAAGGGCAGGGGTGGCGGGACCGATTGGCTGATGCTCAATTGCCGAGAGATGGCTGCGGAATCACCCTGAGGCGGGATGTTCCGGGCCACCGTCGGCAGAACTGGGTGGGCAGTATATCCCGGACTATCTGAGGTGGGGGCGGGTACTGGGTCTGGGACGATGGACTATGTAAATGATGAATTACAAGAGGGTTCATGCCATCATCTAGGAAGCCGTAAGAATATTGAGGTGGCGAGTTTATGGAGGCAAAGGGGAATTGAGACTCATCAAATAGGACAAGACGTGAAATAATAAATTTACGGCTTGACAAGTCATAGCACGAGTAACCACGATGATTGGTGGGGTAAACCAGAAACACACACGGAGAAAACTGAGGCTAGAGTTTGTGAGTGGTCGGATGGAGAGGATAACAGGGACATCCAAATATACGCAAGTGTTGGTAGGATGGGTTCCTATGAAACAAAACTTGAGTGGGTGACCGTTGAGCTAGAGACTTGTTTGAGATTATATTTAGGAGATATGTGGTTATGGAGAGTGTGTAATGCCATAATTGAGGGGAATTGAGGCTTGAGCAAGTAGGGCACAAATTATGTTGTTTATGGTTTGGATTTTCCGTTCGGCCTTGCCATTTTGGGAGGAGATGTGAAAGCAGAAAAATGAAAAGTAAGATCGTTATTGGAGCAAAACTGTTTGAATTGATTATTATTGAATTTCATGTCATTGTCACATTAAAAACATTTAATGCTCTTTTCAAATTGTGTTTTTATGAGAGCACTAAACGAGGAAAAAATGGGGTAGACCTGAGATTTATTGCCAATTGAAAAAGTCCATAGAAAGTTGGAATAATCATAAAAAAACAACACATAATATCGATGGTCAGCCGTACTTAAAATAGGGGACGTCCACAAATCACTACGTATGATATCGAAAGGTAGTAAAATATAATTTGTGGATGCGAAAAATGGTAATTTAACATGTTTCCCAAAAATGCAGGATTCACATATAGGAGTCCTAGAAATACAGTTGCAATTAATAAAATTATTTTTCCTAAGAGAGCGTAAAACAGAATCTCCCAAATGTCCTAATCTAGAGTACCATAAGGAAGACAAAAGAGCAGCAAAAGTTGATGGAACTGAGGCTGGATTGTTGACGACGTTTGAAATATGGTAGAGATCTTCGGTGCTGTCACATCTCATTATTCGTCTCCATGACGTAAATTCCTTCACAGAAAAACTAAAAGGATCAAAGTCAAGGGAAACATTATTATCAGTTGTGAAACGTCGCATAGAGATTAGATTCTTAATGAGTTTAGGGGCATGAAGGATATTTTTTAAGATTAGTGGTGGATGTGGTGGAGATAAGGATGAATGACCAAACTGCGAATGGGAACACCTTGTCCACTACCAATAATAATATTTCAATTTAAATTATTCAAATTGTAATAAAATGAGAGAGTACCTTGTGATGCCGTTATGTGAGATGTGACGCCTGTCCATACACCAATTTTCGTCTAGAGCGTTGAGTGACATTGTGTTCATAAATGTCTCAATGTCAGTCGATGTATAAGTTGAATGTGGGGGGGGGTCTATGCTGTGTAGGCCTGTTAGGGACATGGGCCGAGTATGTCAGGGTGGGCCTGTCGGTTCTGAGGTAGAGTCCACGAGGATGTCGGATACGGGCTAGGAGGAGAGGCCCATGATGATGGGGCCCACGTCGGATAGGCAGCCTACGACGGAGCATGTTGTCACTGACGCGATCGCTGCTGGTTGTTACCTTCCGGCGAGGACTATCCCTTCTCGCCGCCGTTGTTGCCAGAATTCCGTTCGCCTCGGCCTTTGCCGAACTACCTGCTCCGACGGTTGTTGCGGGTGGATGCGGGTCCTCGGGCCAGCAGTTATGGTTGCTAGAGTTAGAGGCCCTGCCTTCAGTGGAGGGCCCGATGGTGGTGGTGAGGGCGGCGTCGGCAATGATGACCTGAGTGGTGTTGCGCTTGATTTTTTGGGTTTTCTCAAGAATAAGCTTCGAACGGGCCTCATAAAACAGAGGTAACGACGTGCATTGCTGAAGGATGGTGGCAACGCCGTCATAGGATTCCTTCAAGCTTGCAATAAGTTGCATGACCGATCGTTGATTAGTGATTGGTGTATCGATGTTGGAGAGTTGGTCGGCAAGCATCTTGAGTTCTTGACAATATGTAGAGACGTTTAAGAAATCGTCCTGATGAACGTCCTTGAACTGATTTTCGAGGTATAACGCTTGTTGAGTTTTGTTGTCGTGGAAAATACTTTCCAAACATTTCCATATTTGGCGGGCAGTGGCATTGATCTCAATGATGGTGTGCAACAGTTAATTAGAGATTGTGTCGTATATCCACTAGAGGACGGCTGCGTGCAAACGAGATCAGAGTGCATCATCAGAAGTCGAAGCCGAGGGTAGGTCTGTGGACTTTGGTGTATGAGGGATGATGTGGTTGATAACTTCGTAAACACGACAATGGATCTTAAAAAGCTCCGCCAGGGAGGAGTATTGACTTTTTTCCATCTCAAGGGTGATAGGGATGAAGTTTTTGATGTTGTTTACTGCAAGTGCAAGATGAAATTTGATTTTTTCAACCATGGAAGATGAAATTTAGGAGAAGAAGGGAGAGAGAATGGCTGAAAAAACACACTAGGGTTCCGTGGGGTGGCGGCCGAGAGCTATGGTCGGCGGCGGTTGAGGTATTTTTAGGCTACTGATATCATAAAGGAATATGTTCCTTTATTGTATTCATCAATAATGTACTATATATATAGTAGTGCAAGAATATTTAAACTAGGTAACTAATCAACCTAATTACAATATGAAATATAATTCTACCTAAAATATGAGACCTAATTACAATAGTAATACAATTTTACCTACAACAACAACAACATACCCTATGAAATTCCACAACGTGGGGTCTGAGGAGGATAGAATGTACGCATACCTTACCTCTACCTTAAATTTACATAATGTAAGAGATTTACAATTAATGAAAGAATATTTGAGAAATATTCTATTAATTAGGAATGACGTTGTTGGAGATTGCAAGATTGAAGATTTTTCTGTGTTGCAAAGGCTCAAGACTCAATCGACCATCGGTGAAGTTAGATTCTCACAGTGAGACGCTTGAAGTGAGTGAATCGGTATAATAATTTCGAAGTTGTCCCATTTCATCGACACAATTAAAAGTAATGAATTTTCTAAACGCATAAGTAAAACAGAAATGAGTATAGGTTTGGTGATGAAGAATACTGTCAAGATCTCTCTTCTAGGACTGTTGAATTTTAACCCTTTAGTTTAGCTTCTTTGAGGAGGAGTGAGATGGTATTAAATTATGAACCTAATACAAGATGAAATCATAACCACAAACTCCAATCCTATTCTCAAGATTAATTAATTGCTAAATGTGCAAATACTAGTCCCACTGCAAAATCACTGCACAAAAAAACTGATGCGCAGGGGCAAAGTGGTCTTAGTACTCCTGTTAAATTATTGGAAATGGTTATTATTAGTACTTAATTAAAATGCTTTCAACTTTTGTGTCAAATATACCACGTTTAGAAAGACACCAATAAACAAAAAAACATTTTGGCAAGACACAAAGGACTGAAAATAGTTCGTTAGGTAAAACAAATGGATCAATTAGTCATTTTTTCTTCTGAATTTAGGAAATTAGAAGTGCTAAAAGTTCGTTTAATTTGGTTTTAAAAAAGTTGTTATCATTGACCATGTCACGGGTTCAAGCCGTAGAAACAATATCTTGTAGAAATACAGAGTAATACTGCGTATAATAGACCTTTGTCTTTCGGTCTTTCCCCAACTCCGCGCATAGCGAAAGTTTTGTGCACCACAGTGCCCTTTCGGTTTTGAAAAAGTTGTTGATAGTAATATAATATTTCTAAATTGATGTAATAAATGTAGTAGGGACCAAAAACAATCTCCAAACACAGAAAAGATAGAGCAAAAAGGCTCCCAAAGAATTTTACTTGAATTCTCTTTGACTGTTTTGTTAGCTATATTCCAAACATACTCTGCTTTCACTTTCTTATGTCATTTCACTTTGCCTATATATCTACACTTCAATTTCCCAGAGACTTTCATGTTATCCCAGGTTTAATTTTATTACGCTTTTACTGAAATAGACAGATAGATACATAGCCATTGCATGGTTCCCACGTATAAGAAAAAACACAATATATATAACCTCAAAAACCCACATCAAAGTCTCTGCCTTTTCACTATAAATTCCTAGTTTTAGTTCTGATTTTCTCTTCATTCTGACGTCTTCTTTTATTTTCTTGAAATCTTGGAACCATGGACCCAAAGCAACAGTCTGCTGTCAGAGATGAATCCTCAGTTACCATGACTGAATCCGAGGTACATTTTCACACACATTTTCTTTTATTTTGCTATGATCTCTTGTTTGTGTTTTTGGACTGTGTTGCATAGGATGATTTTATTCCTTTCGTCTTTCTCTTCTGCTATTCTTGTTCTTTAACAAATAGCATTAGCGATCCAACTATGGATTCGTGTGTTCGACAAAATTCAACTTTATATATGTATATGTGCGAAAACTTAACGAAGTATAGATAAAATAATTAGATATACATTGCAGAATTTACTGTCTCAATTCAGAATTAATAATTGTTAAGAGTAACACGTCGGAAATGGAATGAGAACAACCTCGATAAATGAATATTCGATAAATTAATAATCTCGATTAAATAATAATTTTTTCCGATCCCGACTTGGGCCAATGGGATAAAATAATAACCTCGATAAATGCATAAGATAATAATTTTTTAAAAAATTCTTGAGGCCCACTGAAAATATAAAATAATAATTCATTAAATACGTATGAAAATTACATATATAATTCATAAAATAAAGCACTTCCTAAACATTTTTTACCAATTTCAGGTAAAGCTTCTTCAATATTCTCCATGGCAATTGAACCACTTTCACCAAACCTTCTATAAGACTTAATTCCATGTCTCGCCTTGAACCGTTCTAGCCAACCACTTGAGAAGTTAAATTCTGGATTTACATCACCATACATTTTATGTAGAAACTCTCTTGCTTTAGTTTGAATCATTTCTCCGGTCATGTTCACTTTCTCTTGATATTGGAGAAACCACTCATACAATACATTTTCTAATTCAGGATATTTTTCTTATTTGTGTCTTTTAACATTGCTATTTGTTATCTCTTTTGACAAATATTCTGCTGACCTTTTAAGAGTATTTGATATTGTTGATTGACTAATAGAGAGATCAAACTTTTATTGAACCCATTGTTCCAAATCTTTTTGACTTGAAGAGGGATGCTTATTTTTGTACTCACATAATGCTTTTCTCATCTCGTCAGTTAGCGTAGACTTTTTTAGACCTTTCAAATGAGTAGTCATGGAAGAGAAGATATAATATATGAATTTTTATATTTTGGTATTTGAAGTTAAAGTACATGTGTCTATTTATAAACTCTATATTGTGTACTTGAAACAATTCACAACACTTCATATTCTAATGTACATGCATTCTATTTTGAATCACGTCAACCAAGATTAATAAACTTTATTTTGACAAGATTAATAAACTTAGATACAATGCACCATCATTAATTAACTGTTTATTTATTTTCTTTTCTTAGTTACCAAAAAAAATTAATTATTTAATTTGAAAAATATAATGTACAAAATAAAAATTATTCTATAAATTAATAACCCCGTATAAGATAATAATTTTTCAGGTCTCAAAGATATTCATTTATAGAAGTTTTACTGTAATTGGACAATCCTCATCCCAAAAAGATATCTGCAGATATTCATATACCATTGTAGTTGATTTGATTGATTTAAGATTTTAATTTGAAAATTTAACAAACAAATGAAAAACATTAGCCTAAATGTTTCGGGAGCTGAATGTTTCGTTGTAAATATGATTGTTGAACATGAACAATTAATGGTAATCATCGTCCATCATTGTATTGTCACTTGTTTATGTGACCAAAAAGCTGGATACTTATATTACTTTATTTAATTTATATATGAGTCTGAAGCCGCCTAATTAATCAACCAAATGAACGAAGAAAAAATAATAAGAGGCATGCTTAATTAACTCATTAACAAATGAACTTTAACTTTTTCTTTCTTTTTTGAAAAAAAAAAGAACAAAAAACTTATTTGTCTCTATTAATGCATGCTTTCTTCTCGTGCATCATATGCAAATGAAAACCTTCAAAAAGATGATGATGGATTCCACCTACCTTATTTTTACTCAAATCTCTGTAATATATATTCATGGATAAACTGTTTTCTGTGTCACTCTTCAGATCAGTGTTGTGTATAGTTTATTAAAAAATAAAAGAAAGTCTGAGCTAAATATATTTTTAAAAGCACTCCGAACATCTAATAAGTAGATACAAATACAAATAGTATTTGTTTTTCTTCTGGAGAGCACACCGAATGGCAATTTCACCTAATCTTTTCACGCATACTTTTTGTGTGGTATTAAGTATGATTTTTTTGTTAGCTTCTAATTAGAAACAACTAATTATTTTATTTTGGTGAAGATGGACTTGCACCTGTATGTGCAAGGTTTTAGCTACACCCTTCATCATTCAACTATTATAGTGGGATGTATACGGGTTGTTCATCCTTAATTAGAAGTCTCAGGATCGAGCTTTAAGAATGAAAATCATCCTAGTAGAAAGAGCTCCTTTAATATGCCTTACACAACATGAATTCGAATTAGTCAGACCAATTGATTTTAGATACCAAATGATCACAAAAAACTAACTACGAATTAGTCAGACCAGTTGGTTTTAGATACCAAATGATCACAAAAAACTAACTTCTAAGATTAACTGAATTTAATACCAGATTAGCTTTTTCTCATTCAAAATTTATTATGATCCAATGAAACCTATCTAGTTGCTGTTAAGATTTGCATTTTGATTCTGCTCATAAAAAGATTTTTCTTTTGGAAAAAGAAACTGAATGCTAATAGCCACCTTAGCATTATGTACTTTGTCAACTTTTATTTAGATTTCATGATTACCTCAATTTTATTGTGTCTGCATCCAAATCTGACATAATCCTAGAAAAGTCACTCCTCTTTTTGACTCAAATTTTCAAAAACTGTTTTACCGAAATTTGAACCAATGAGAAGGCAAATTATCCCCTTTATGGTCCCACTCCTATTCTAAAATATTCTTATATGATAAATTATAAGTAAGTCAAAGTTAATTCAAATACCAAAAGAAAATCTCGTACAACATTTTATTTGTCTTCTTTATTTATTTTTGGTGGAGTGGGGCAGAATAGAAAGGGAGCATGCTTATGTATATAATGTGAAACCTCATCATATTTCATGTTAGGATATAATAATATTTGAAATCCAATATCTTCTTTTATGGATTGCCAACAGGAAGGGAAAAAGAGACTTCTGGATTGTTGTACAAAAGATGGATCGACAGACAGGCATGGGAAACCAGCAATCAAGGCAAAAACTGGTGGATGGAAAACCGGAACTCTTTTATTAGGTCAACTAATTATACTCTCATTAGCATACTCCCGCTGCCACAACAATTTTTTTATTTCAGCACTTATTTCATATGGTCCAGTTATATTTTTAATACTCAGGAAACAAAGAATAAAATAATTAATGACTAATTTCATCGCATGGTCAACTAGTTGCCACTCTTTCTTAGTTGTTGAGGGAATTTAAACTAATTTCAATCTGAATGACTTAGATTAGAGCAAGCCATTTGAAGAGATTAGGTTGAAACACAAAAAAAAAAGGAAACAAACATTTTAGACAGTTGAGATTAAAACAAAAATATGTTCCATTCCAAGAAAATATCCCACAACATGCACGACCATCGTTTCTAAAGGGCTCAAGTTATATACATTGAAAATGTAAAAAAGTAACAACAACAACATACCCAGTGAAATCACACAACGTGGGGTTTAGAGAGGATAGGGTGTACGCAGACCTTACCTTTACCTTGGTAGGTAGAGCGGCTTCCGAGTGAAAATGTAAAAAAGTAAAGAATAATATTACTAGTAGTGTAATTTAACATCTCATACCAGGTTAAATTTACTCTTATTTTCAGGTTACCAGATCATATTTGTCATAACAGTTACCACATGTTATTGCATGTAACTTAACCAAATGGTTTTAAAATATTATATACATTGTCAGTGCACAAACTTGAACTCCTTGTTGGAGAGGGTAGAGAAACGGATTCACCTCTGGGTTCAAAACATACATCTGCAGGAGGAAAGAAAATGAGGAGTTGATAAGGCGATCTCACAAAATACAAACAGGATTAAGAAGTAGAAAACCAGGACAAACTCTAGATTTTCCAAGTTTTTAATATCTCCTACTTATAACAGTGCGTAAACTATAAGCTGAAAGTCTTTGAATTATAGCTCTTTATGATAATATTGTAGCTTTCTGTTCATTGATTCATGCAGTCAGTGAAGGATTGGCTGCAGTTGCATTTACTGGAGTGGAAGTGAACATGGTTCTTTTCTCAAAGACTGTCCTAAGGCAGTCAAATGCTGAAGCAGCAACCATGTTCAGCAAATGGATGGGAACACTTTATATTTTCTCTTTACTTGGAGCTTTCCTAAGTGATTCCTATCTTGGAAGATACCTCACTTCCGTTGTCTTTCTAGCTGTTATGAATGTTGTAAGTTAGCTTTTTCCATAAACCCCTTTCGGCCCACAATTCATTTTTAGATAATTGACGTTTCTGAACGGTAAGTATTCATATAGCCGACCCTCAACTTGCTTTTTGCAGGGTTTGGTGGTATTGTCTCTGTTAACTCAAGCATTTATGCTTGAGCCGGAAGGCTGTGGCAAGTTAGGAGAGCTGTGTAAACCTCAATCACAAGCCGAGGTCGCAATGTTCTATTTATCGATATACTTGCTAGCTCTTGGGAGTGGCTCTATAGAACCAGCACTAGCCACACTAGGAGCTGATCAATTTGATGAAGAGGATCCAGAAGAAAGTCGTTCCAAGACAAAATTCTTTAGCTATTTCTATGTTGCTCTAAACCTTGGATCATTGGTTGCAGAGACACTTCTGGTTTATATGGAAAACATGGGAAGATGGGTTCTTGCCTTTTGGATATCTACAGCTTGTGGCTTTGTTGCTCTGCTCTCAATCATTAGTGGTGCCCCTAGGTACCGCCATATTAGACCTAGTTCCAACCCCATCTCCAGGTTCTCTCAGGTAATTGTCGCGTCTATCAGGAAAACAAAGCTTACGGTTCCTACAAATGGAGAGGGATTATACGAAGCTCGTGGAAGAAATGAAAAAGACAGCAACAGAAGAATTTCACATACAGATGACTTCAAGTAAGCTTAGCTTGCCCTGTTTTAGGATCTTATACTGCTGAGTAGTTTCATCAACTCAAACATATGACCGTTCTTCTAACTTGTATGAATAGGTTTCTTGATCGAGCTGCAGTTATAACCCCATCAGACATGCTGATATTACCAGATAAAAGTGAAATTCCTAACCGATGGAGGCTCTGTACTGTGACACAAGTTGAAGAAGTCAAATGTGTGCTAAGGCTACTGCCAATATGGTTCTGCACAATTTTGGCTTCCATTGTCTTTGTGCAAGTGCTTTCTCTCTTTGTCGAGCAAGGATCTGCAATGAACACGAGCACAATGATCTCAGGCTTTCACATCCCACCAGCAAGCATGACAGCATTTGACATCATAAGCACATCCACCTTCATCATTTGCTATGAGAAAATCTTGATTCCTCTGTATGTAAAACTAACCAAAAGTAAGCCTAAGCTCCCTAGTGAGATGCAAAGGATAGGGATTGGACTGGTTATTTCAACAGTAGCTATGGTGATCGCAGGCTTGGTTGAGCAACACAGACTAAGGTTTGCTAATGAAGGAGGGGAAGAGACAAGTTCTTTGAGTATTTTCTGGCAAACTCCACAATATGTGCTTGTAGGAGTAGGGGAAGCATTCATTTATGTTGCTCAATGGGAATTCTTTGCATCACAAATTCCCGATAGTCTGAAGAGCATGGGGCTTGGCTTGTCCATGTCTTCCTCAGCACTAGGTAGCTACTTGTGCAGCATCATACTAAGTGTAGTAATGAAGATCACAACAAGACATGGAAAGCCAGGTTGGGTACCTGCAAATTTAAATGACGGGCACTTGGATAGGTTCTTCTTCCTTTCAGCTGCTTTGACTGCACTAGATCTTGTACTATTCGTTATGTGTGCTAAGAGGTATAAGTCTATAGCACTAGAAAAACGAGAGGTAGGACAAGAGATGGAAGCCACAGCTTGAACTACTAATGAAAATTGTAACAACTCCACAACGTTTGTTCTATTGTTTAGGAACACAAAAAGTCAAGTGAAGCATTGTGGAGACTTACTCAAGAGGAAAGAAGAAATTAAATAGAAAGCATGCTTAGTTACTGAATGTTTTATGTTTTATGACTATGTTGGTATTGACAAAAATCTCCTTCCGCAATCTTGATTTTGCTAATAATGCTTCATGGATCATACTTTGGCTATGAGAGAACAAGCATGTTTTCATGCTGTGGTAGAGTTCACTCTCCACTCAAAACCTCATAGTAACAACACTTGAAATCTTTCCAACATTGGAACAGGCACTAATTCTACTAACTTCCCCTTGCAGGTCTTTAGCAATAGTTTTGTATCATTGTCATAACTATAGTCTATATCAAGTTAATGACCTCCATAGAGCTATTTTAGGGGCTGGAGTTTTCCTTCATAATGTTTCTTGTGGTTACATAATTAATTGAAGAGCAGATTTAGACGATATTCAAACTAAGGTATTGTTGAGGTATTTCTAGATGCTACGCAAGTGTACGTATCGCAATTTGTAATAAATTTCGGTAAGACCGAGTATCGTCCACAGAGACTGAGTTATCAAGTACCAATTAACTAATCTTTGATTTCTATTTGGCTAACGAATATAGGTGATGATTTCTAAACTACAGAATTAACAAACTAAAGTAAATTGCAGAACTAAGGTAGTAATGGAAATACACGAGGTTTAATTCAGTAATGAAGGAATTAGGGTTTCCGATCTCCTAAACTTTCTGCTCTATCATTCATTAATGCAAGATTAACGATTCTTCTTCTTATTAAGATAGCAGGTTAACTATGGCTAGCCAGTGGGCCGGGTCGGCCCGGTTCCGACACCGCCCCGGTCTCGCCCCGAACCCGACATTTTTTTTAAAAAAAATGCGGTATCGGGACTCGAATCTGGTCCCGCCACGATCCCGTCCGAAACCCCCCCCCCCCCTTTTGCAAAAATAATTGTCGCACCAAAGGACATTTTACATTTTGGCCGTTGGCCAACGGCCATTTTTGGCCTCCCCCAACCCCCCTACCCCCTTAATATTTATTTTTAACCCGTAAGTTATTATATTTACAATTTAACCCAATTTTCCAACTATAAATACCTCATTTTCTCTTCATCTTTCTCACAAATCTTCCTACAATCTCTCTAATCTCTCAACCTATCTCTCCACAAGTCTACATTGTCTACTAAATATTCAATTTTATTTATTCATTTGAGAATTGGAAGTGAAGTTGGCAACTAGCCTGAGGATCTTCCATCGAGCAAAGTTTCAATTTTCAACCTCTCGATTACACGCCGACGTTACGTCGGCGTTTGGTACATTCGTTCTTTCATTAAATTATTATTGCCTATTTATTTTATTTAGCGTACTTAATTTCATTTACTTTAATTATTTATTAGTATAATTATAAATTTATAATGGAAAGATTTAAACGTATGCTTACGGGTAGGCGTCATGCTTCTTCTAGTAGCGACAACAAGGGCAAGGGTCCTATTTCTAGACAAAATCATATTCCTACACAGGATAATTTTGTTGATACTGAACATTTTCCTACAATACCATTAGATTTAGACGAGGAGCTATTTTCTGGAACTCAAGAAGACTTTAATTTAGACGATGATCTAGATGATACACTCACTAGTGTAGATGACAACACACCCACTAGTGCACCTTCAACTGAAATGCCTCATATTGCCCTAGTATGAGACGAGGTCCCGCAAAACGAACATTAAAATCATATGCATGGACATTTTTTGATAGGGACGTAGAGAATCAAGTAGGACGGGGGGTTTAATGAGACACGTAGCAAGGGCTCATCCAGCTAGGTATGCCCAATATGAGGCTTCAAAATCGGGTGCGCAAACGTCCGTTCCATCGGGACAAGGTTCACATACTGTCCCGGACTAAGTACATGGTCAAATTAGCCCTATGACGGGGGGAATTATAGGCTCTAAATACGATAAACATAGAGATATGGAAACAATAGCAAAATTAGTTGCTGTGGAGGGTTTACCTTTTTCATTTCCTTCATCTCCCAGTTTTATTCATTACATTAGAGATATGTATAATCCTGCTTTTAACGGTTTTCCTAGATCAATTGTTAAGAGAGATGTATTTAAATTCGCACATGAATATCAACAGTATTTACGTTATTCATTATATAATTTTAATGGCAAAGTGGCTATCACTTCTGATATAGGCCGTAGTACTAACGACCATGATTATTTAACGGTAACCTGTCATTGGATAGATTATAAATGGTCTATGCAAAAACGTATCTTAGCATATAGATATATAGATGATAGACACACTGGTACTTTTATTGCAGAAAATATTTATCAAGTGTGCGATTATTACGGAATAACTGATAAAATTATGATTATTACATTAGATAACACTTCTTCTAACAATTACGCTATTACAATTTTTAAAAATAGTTTAACTCCATCTTTTTCAGATCATTTTCATATAAAATGTGCGTGCCATATATATAACTTAATTGTAAAGGATGGTCTATCACTTTTTGAAGACATTCTTAGTAAAATACAATTTGCTATAAACTTTATTTTTAAAAATAATATAATACAACGAAGAAAAGAATATAAAAAAACTTGTCACGATTGCCAACTACCTTATAGAAAAATTCCAGAAGTAGTACCCACTAGGTGGAATTCTTTATACGAGCAACTACTTGTTGCTTATGACTATAAAAAACTTATAACTTTATTTTTTAACTATCATAATCAAAATTCAGCTGATATGGCTGTAGATAGCGATTGGGGAAAAATTTCCGAACTTATTGTCTTTTTAGAGAAATTTTTTCAAGCAACAAAAGAATTTTTCGGTATATATTATCCTATTATTTCAACTATGTTGTTTTATATAGCTCTATTATTTTTAATGTTTAATGAATATATTGATAAATCAGCTTATAAGGCAGCTATTAAAAAATGTTTATAAAAAAAATTATTCTTATTCCCACTATTTATATTATTGATGTTGTATTAAATCCGACTATTAAAATAGACGGTACTAAATAACTTATTGAAACTATTTACGATTGTATAGCAGTACTACCACCTCCAAGTCCCAAAAATCCAAATCACCCACCACCTATTGAACAAACTAAAGATGAAGTGTTGTCTAGCGTAGAAGACGAATGCAAAAAAGTATATAGGTTTTACCAACAAGAAAGTGCTAGCAACCTACCGACTTTCATACCATCTTTTTCTTCTTCAACACAACCTCACAAAAGACATGTTGTTTCTGCGGCTAGTATTGAAAGCCTCAGAAATAGAATGTGCGGCCGTACCACTACTAACCAAATTAACGAGTTTGATATTTTTATTTTGCAGGGTTATGTACCGTACCGTACCAAGCAGTTCTCAATGAAGAAGGACGTGAAGACTTGCTGAAATACCCGAGGGGGGAATGAGAAGACCTTTTCGACACTTTCAATGATGGCCCGAGATGTTTTGAACATTCAAGCGTCATCAACGGCGTCTGAAAGCGCTTTTTCTGCCGGCAGATATCAAATAGGAGAGCACATACACTCATTAGCCGGAGACCTTGGAGATTGTAGTATTATTCAGAGATTGGATACGAGTGGAGCGGAGAAGGTGCGGTCAATCGGAGATCAACGAAGAAGAAGACGAAAACTACAACGAAATGTTATCCGAAGATGGTGGAAGCGGCGTGGAGAAATTTGACCAACAAATATCAATTCCAACCGAAGAACCACATGAAATTATCAAGAAACTAGAACAAGTTTTTTTCAAAATGTAATTTTTTTAATTGTAATTTTACTATGTAATTTGCAACTTTTGAACAACACCACAAAGTTGCAATTTTGACAATTGTATTTGTGTTATAAAAAAATCATATGTCTATTAAATAATATAAGAGGCACAAAAACAGCCTTGAGATATTTTCATTACACTATCTTATTTAATTATTGAGTTTTTTATATACATGTTATTTTTTAAATTAAATGCAAAAATAAAAAAAACCGATCCCGACCCGACCCAACTCCGACGGGATCGAAAACGGGACGGGACAACGGCGAATCCCGCAGGACCCGATCCCACCCCTCCCCCCATCCCCCCGACCCGATCTCGACCCACTGGCTAGCCATAATGTTAACTGATATGTTCTATATTCCGGTCAGGACATATAAAAATTCAACCTAAGTGAAAACTTTCTATATTTCTATGATAAGTTCAACCACATAGGAGGATTAAGATCAATAACCTAAAACGCTACACATGCAATCGTGATACTCTCATTCAATATTAAACCTATGTCTAATCAACTATAGCATATTCAAATCTCCCTTCTCAGATATTGATCTGAAATCATATATGTAATGAAAACTAATGGCCAATTAACTCTCATTCAATAAACGCAAGATGAAGAAGAACATTAACAATGCATTAATTTATAATAGAGTTTCAAGTGATTCAACGGAAAACTCTAATAAAAGTAATTAGTCATGCTAAGAAGTAATTAACTTAATATTCAACATAAACTGAATTCAAGTAAAGAAAAGGAAAAGAACTTGAACAATAGATGTCTCTAATGGCTTATTGTTCTCTTGTTTCTTGCCTCCAAAGTGTCCTATCTCCTTCTCAAATTCGCCTCCCCCAGCTTATATCACGAAAAAACTCCAGGATGGACGTTTTTGCCCTTGTTAAATTTAGGTTTTTCGCTGCCCTGACGTTGTCGGCGTCGCGACGCTAATTCGCTTCTGCAAGTCGCTCACTTTCTGCCAGTGGGGTGCCGTTGCTCCATGCTGTGTTGCGTCGCGGCTCTTCAGTGTTCTTCGTCCGAAATTTGTTTAGACTGTTTTCCAAGCTTTCCAGGGCTTCTTTGACTCATTTCTTGTGACCAACTATGCATTTTTGTCCTTAATAATTGCCTATTTCCTTTGGATTCGCCTTATTCTTTTCTGAATCGCTTAAAGCCTAAAAACACAGAACAACCCGCATAATACTACATAAGACAAACAAAAGACTCCCCAAAACACAGTCTAAAACAGTACTAAAATCTACCTAACAAACACTCCCAAACTTAAACTTTACTCGTCCTCGAGTAAAGAACTCTAGACAACCTAAAAAGAAACACACACAAAATCTAAAAATGAATCAAGTCAACCACAATAGATTATGCCTTGAAGATCATGAACAACATGCAATATAATCTTCAGGAACATTCTAGCCACTAATTTGCTATCTAGAATTTCAAGTCAGATATTTCTCAAATTTGCTTAAAGTTATTAATTCATATGACCACTCAACCATGATTATTAGCAACTATTCTTCAGGAACATTCTACACCCCCAAACTTGTTTTTCAATGTACGTACAATGAGAGTGTAGTTTATTTCCCTTGTTTTCCGACTTTTTCTCAATCATTTGCTCTTCTATTGATAGCACCCAATTTAAAATACCCATTACAAAGTACCAATCCCCCAATCATCTATGCTCATGGTAAAATTCAATAGAATGAAAATTATTGTAACGGGTTTCAATTAGGCTTTATCATGGGCATTGGTCAACAAGGAAATCAGTTTTAGGCTCAACGGGGTAACTAGGGATTAATGTAATCAAGGGTGACTTGAAAGGCTCAATCGTTCCAAAGATAGCCTAAATCATCTTCCTAGGCATGCATCATCAATGATTTCATCTCAAATAGAAAACAAGCAAGTTCTAGGACTTTCCACCGTCTTTACTCAAACCAAAATTAATCATGCATAAACCAATATTTGAGTACAAAAAATTTAACAATCATGATCAGGTTCATATTTATTAATAATTAAAAGCAACTCAAGACTTATCCAACTTAAGCACACAAATTTATGCATTTCATGGCTATCAATTTCATCCAACTCTATCACATGTGTTCACTCAATCTCATGGGCTATTATTATTGACTTGACGCATTGACACAAGACACTCAAACAGACAAATAACTTAAAATTCAACATGAACTGAATTCATGTAAAGAAAAGAAAAAGAACTTGAACAATAGATGTCTCTAATGGCTTCTTGCCTCCAAAGTGTCCTATCTCCTTCTCAAATTCGCCTCCCCCAACTTATATCACAAAAAACCCTAGAATTGACCTTTTTGCCCTTGTTAAATTTAGGTTTTTCGCTGTCCTGACGTCGTCGGCGCCGCGGCTCAGCTATTAGAGCATCGCGGCGCTAATTCGCTTCTGCAAGTCGCTCACTTTTTGCCAGTGGGGCGCCGCGGCGCTAATGTTGGGTGTCGCGGCTCTTCAGCGTTCTTCGTCTGATGTTTGTTTAGACTGCTTTCCAAGCTTCCCAGAGCTTCTTTGACTCATTTCTTGTGGCCAGCTATGCATTTTTGTCCTTTAATAACCGCCTATTTCCTTTGAATTCGCCTTATTCCTTTCTGAATCGCTTAAAGCCTAAAAACACAAAACAACCCATATAATACTGCACAAGACAAACAAAAGACTCCCCAAAACACACTCTAAAACAGTATTAAAATCTACCTAACATGTATAACACATATGCCCCATGATACTTTATGCCATGAGTTATCTGTCACGTAAGCCTCAAGAATGACTCAGGCACACTCTTGCATCTTGAGTTTTTGTTTAAAGTTCTTTAAGTATTTGCAAGTACTAAACATATTTTTGTTCTAAACTTGTTAAATTGGTGAGTTGAAATTTTATGATGTGCATACAATATTATGATAGATAGTCAAATCCAATTTCTGTACAACTATTGCTTTTGAATTATACAATGTTTAATGCGTTTCTCTAGCTTTTTGATATTTTTCTCTATTTTATTTGAATTTTTATTTTTAAACTATATCAATGTAAAAGTTCATGGGGTTTACACCCATGCTTCAGCGCTAATGCCTCGTCCATAGGTAAACACTTTGTTCTACGGCTATGCCTTTTAAAACACTATAAAAGATTAATAGTGTTCATACATAACTGTAAAGAATGAATCTTAGGCCTAAATCAATCCAAAAGCTAGCTTAAAAGGAGGAGGATTGTCCAAGCCATATAAGGAGACCAATGACCACTTATTCCACCGATATGGGAGAACTCACACCCCACCTCACGCCCAGGGCTGGACATTTGGAGCGTGGACAATATAAGAGAGGGGCCCAACATCGGAAATAATGAATTGGGACGGGTCTAACTCTGATACCATGTAAAGAATGAATCTTGGGCTTAACCCCAAAAGCTAGCTTGAAGGGAGGAGGATTGTCCAAGCCATGACCAAGGACCACTTAATAACAACGTTTGCATTACTTACCAGATATAAGTGTCACAGGTTCCTCATAAGGAACTGCAAAGATAGCCTATTTTAGGAGGTAAGTTTACAGATAATTCCAATCAATGACATGAAATAATCCCCATTGCCCAATCCGATCTTCCAATAGGAAACTGAGAATCTACCGATCCTACCTAATACTTCCATTTTAAGTTCTAAATATGCTTTTAGTGCTACAATAAGGTGAATAAACACTTCCATTTGGTGCTTATCCTCTGTCAAACTTCCCAGTAAAGATGAGTATAAATCTACTGGTCTCTATAGGATGCATAGACTGCTTCCTTCATATCTTTAGAGTTACTGCAGGTCTCACTTGGATATCTTGGCAGTAAGTTCTCTTACCAGCTTCGCAGCAACCATTGCCGTCATGCCATCAACAGTATCACGCTGTGGGTTTAACTCAACGACATCAGCACCAACAACATCAGCTTGAAGGTTATGCAGTATGTTTAGAACATCACGGAAAGAGAGGCCGCCTGGCTCTATATGAGATACTCCAGGAGCAAATGCTGGATCCATACAGTCAAGATCCACGGAGATATACACGCCCTTCACACCTTCGCCAAGTTTCTGAATGTACAAGAATAATATTAACCAATTGAGTTTATCAATGAAGCAAATAAATACTCCCTCTGTCCCAATTTGTTCGACACTTTTCGCTTTTCGAGAGTCAAAACTTCTTAATTTTGACTGTGTTTGAACTTAGAATCACTAAACTTTTCGAAATAAAATTTACATATTTGGAAACTAGGTAAAAATTACTATAAGTCACCATAATTAATAATTAAAAATATTTAAAAGACATGTAAAAATTACGGTCAAAGAACAACTCGTTTGACTCTCGAAAAGCGAAAAGTGTCGAACAAATTTGGACGGAAGGAGTAATGAGATTCCAGCGTATAGACAATGGAAGACTAGCAGTTCCTGAAGTGATTAACACATTAGCAGGTATATAATTTGGGCAGGAAAAACAAGAGGGAAGGGGAAAGGAAAGAGATGGTAAAGAAAGACAGACCAGATTCTCCAAAAATTGGCGGTCGCGGGAAAATGTTCGCATTTCATATTGCTCCACGCCGAACCTTTTTCCTTGTTCACGACCTTCTTTATTAATTGATCTAATTCCCACCTACAAACAAGATCAAATATTCTGGTTATGCCTCCAGGAGTAAGCTCCTTGTAAACCAAAAGAGTACATCATTAAAAGCCTATCATATCGCAACAAGGATTGCTTTACAGCATAATGCAAGAAATAGTATACAAAATTATACATGCTTAGTTGGTCTGTAGAGAGAACTTATATTACTTGCAAAAGCCGTCGAGCATAACCACCCTCCATTATTCGTGCAAAGCTTGATGCGTGTGAATATTTGTTTCCTTCAAAGGCATGATAAATGTCAGGATGAGCATCAAAGTGAAGGATATCAATAGGTCCTCCAAGCTTTTCAGCTACGGCTCTTACAACAGGATAGGATATAGAGTGATCACCCCCTAACACCAAGGGGCACAATGGATCCTGAAAAAGTCAAACGGGAAATAAACAAATAAATACGTAAAAGGAAAAAAATGTTAGAAACTGAAGCATACTGACCTTGCCTAATTATGACAACTGTTTTATTCCGTTGCCAAAGTATAAGAAATTTTTCATTTCAGAAGCAAGGGGAGGTCATATGACAAAAGTGAGTATAGATGCTTCACTGAATAACAACTGACCAGAACCGATTTCTTTCATTCAACTGAAGGACTTTTTTCTCTTGTTTGCAATGAGATGAAAAAATTGGCAGAACTACTGTAGCAGCACAGAGAAGCCACAATATTTTGATGTATAACATATAGTCATCAGTAAACTGTTTCAAGCAGGTCCTTCCAGCTTCAAGAATCATATTATGGATAAAAGCTCCATGAGAACAGCATATGAGGTCATGAAGAGAACTCTCTTTTTCCTTTTTAACTTTTCGGATCTATGGATGAAGGCGAGAAAACGAATTTTACATTGGTAACTCTGAACAACATGTTGAAAATTAGCCTTTGGCGGGGAGATGCGTCCACCCATCTTTGATGAATTAAACACTTGTGTTCCGTATGTTGGAGACCTCGTCTCTTTACACATGCATGATCTACGAAGTGAGTAGATGACCGTAGGGCCAAGAATCGTCTAATTTCGTTGAGAAATGAAAGAGATATTGGTCCATGAAGTAAGGTGTTTGAGACATGAAAATGTGGTGTGGGACAAATCTACCACATCGGTGGGAATAGAAAGAATTGTTCTCTATATAAGTCTCTAATTGGTAAAGGGTTTGGGACCCCAAGGGGTATCCCATGTGTTTAAAGGAGGGAAGACCTAGATGTGCTTGGGTTCAAGGCTAAGCCCACACGCGCGCCGCCGCCAGCCGCCCGTCCGGTTCCGGGGCCACGGGCTGTGGGGCTGTCTAATATTATCTTTTTGGACCAGAGAACTCTGCCAGATGTACAGTTTGGTCCCTGAAGTTTCAATATTTACAGTTTGGTCCCCAGAATTTCTGGAGACTTTTTCTGCCTACTGTTGGACTGCGTTTTGGAGCATTAACCAGCCATTACTTGGCTGATTAACTCTCCATTAACAGCCCATTACTTGGGCAGTTGGGCAGCCTTTCAATGGCCATTAACAGCCATTACTTGGCTGTTTTAATGCCCTCCTAATGGCCATTAACAGCCATGTTTTGGCAGTTAGACAGCCCCTTCTCCTTGCTATATATTGAGCTTCATTTGGCTCAATTCAGTGGCAGAAAATAGACGAAAATACAGTGAGAAACAGGCAGCAAACAGAGACGAAAAACAGCAAGTAACAGGCCCGAAAAACAGCCACAAAATAGCACAAAACAGTGAGTGATATTCAGCGAAAATCAGTGCAATTTTCGACTGAAAAACAGTGACCAAACCCTCACGTATACACAAGATATACACTACAGAGACACACTATATACACAGAGACAAAAGAGAAGAGTAGAGAGAAACTCTTCCTTCCTATTCCATATCTTCAGCAAGTCGAGTCATATTTGTTTTCTTCGACAGGCTCAACCTATTGGCTTTGTAGTGTTGAGATTAAAGTGTTGTTTTATCTTGGGAGACTATTGCCCGCTAACGTAAAAGCATATATACGGGGCAATCTTGTCTTAAGGATAGAGGGCTATCCTCGACTCAACACACAACGTTGTAACCATCCAGATTTAGTTGTTTCTTGATTTCAGGTTATCAAGATTCAAGACACAACAAACTTGCGGCAGTTCTCAACATTGGCTTTGCAAGGTGATCAAGATTCAAGACACAACACACATGTGGCAGTTTTGAAGATTGACCATTTATTTATCCTTTCGAACATTTGTAATAGTTATTACTTCCCGTACTGCTCTATAAAGTACCATAGAAATACCAACAACTTAAGACAAGATTGTATTGTAATACTATTAGTGTTCGAAATATGTCGGTCAAAAGTTGTATGACCAAATCTGGATATGGCAATGGTTTTCTGGTAGAAGAGAGTAATGATGATGAACGTGTTCATGGTGTCACCGCTACCAAGACTGGTTGGAACAAGCGCTCACGAGAGCCCGAGGATGTCAACTGGGACAAGAGGAGAAGACTGAAGATGTTATTCTATCTTGCGGCCAGGCGTCGCCTATATCTGTCCCGGACATAAAAGATCTGAATAATGGTAAGAAGGAAATGGACACTCGATCGATGAAGTGATCAAGTGAGTCGAATCCAAATTGGGATAAGTAGTTTTTCTTACTTGTCAAGGATAAAGATTAAATAATGTCCGATTAAAAATGGATTAAAGTAAGGAGGAATATGAAAATAATTTATATTCCTTACGCTTTAAAAATCGTAAGTTTAATCTCATCTTCTTTTCCGCTTAAAGATTGGATTGTAAAGCGCTTTAAAAGATCCGTTCTTTTAAGAGTAATTATTAAAAGTGTGTAAAGTATGTTCGCACATACGAGGGAGTAAGATCCACTGATCGTGCGTAAAATCGTTACCACTCTTAAGTAAGCGCCAAGAATTATCTGGGCACCAATCTTAATCTAAGGAGTCTAAAAGCTAAAGACGTTGAACTCTGTCATACTATTTGGCGTAAGATCCTTCATAGGATGATATTGGACACTCGGTCATATAAAGCCTTGAGGCGATCGAGTGGGCCAAAATTCCTTTGATATGATGATATTGGACACTCAGTCATACAAAGCCTCCAAGCGACCGGAGTGGGGCCGAATTCATTTCATAGGAAAAGTAATGGACACCTAGCAAGGTGGGCCAGTGTCCGTGTCTTAATGATCCGAAGGCCTAAAGAAAGGCAAGAAAGAAATTGGACACTCGATGCCGCTAAAGCAACTAGAGTGGGCCTGAGTATCGAGATCACATATGATCCGGTTGCGCCCTAACCACGGGCAAGAGGTTGTTCATGTGAAGCAACGCCACCTCTAAAATCAAAGGGGTTGGAGAGGTTGTCCTCAATAGGACTTCAGGGAATAGGATCACTCTAAGATGAGGTGATACATGTCCCAAACTTGGTTTAAGGGACGTTGTTGGTCAAGCTGGTTTGAGACTAGTCCAACAGGTCTATAATAACTAAGAATGGTACAATATGTCTGTAGCCAAATGAATGATATATTTGTAATCCGTGCATCTATGCCATCATAGATTAAGACACGTTAAATAGCAAGTCATTCAAAAGCTAACGATGTTGAGATTGTTGCCTTCTGTCGACATAAACCCTCAAAATGAATGTGAGGTAGACGAATAGGCAAAATCACCTTTCCAAATTCCGTCAAAGGGAATAGCGAAAGAAGCACCGCTCCTCTAGAACTTAGTCACACCTACTTGGGTGATTTGAAGTTTATACAAAATAGAGGGGGGAGACAAGTACGTTGTGATCTTCATTGATGATGGTACAACGTATGGAATCCTTTGTTTGTTAAAAAGCAAAGATGAAGTTGTTGAAGCGGATAAGCGCTACAAAGCATAAGTTGAAACTCAACTAAGCCTACGGATTAAGAAATTCGTAGTGATAGAGGGGGAGAAAGTGAAGCATCGTTCATTAAACGACTATTCATTTCTCACCTCAGTCCAACGGTGTTAGCCAAGCGCAAAGCTCGTACGCCCAAATTATGTGGGTGGCTTGGTTAAAGTTGGAATACTGAAACAGGTCAAGTTGTACCTAAGACTGTAGATTGCATATCTGTCAGGATCTGCAAATAACAGTAGTGTTGATCGCCTCTTGGCGTCAAAGAATGTTGAATTCTTTGGAGATAACTTTCCTTGAAAAAGAAAAAATGAGTAATTGCTCAAGGTTAACAAGAACCCGCGAGGTTCGACCGTCCGGAACTAGACGCCCGTATCTCAGACTCGAAAGTTGTTCGCTATCCGGAACTCAATATTCCAGATCTGCAGAACTCAGGGATTCTAGATGTTGAACCAAGACGGAGCAAAGAAGGGGACAAAGACTTGTTCCAGTCCTTCTAGCTTGTATGGTTAAGAATGAACCATGGACAATTAACAAATAATTGTCATCTCCAAAAGCGCTGCTTTGGAAAGAAGCTACAAAGAGAGAAATAAACTCTATCATATAGAACCATACTTGTGTAATGGTTGATCTTCCTCCGGGAAAGAACCTTTGGGTTGTAAGATGTGCTCCCTTGTGAGTAGCTTCACATCCAGGGCCATTGCAGTCTTGCGTGGCATGAATGTTGAATTAGCCTTCCCAACTGGAGAGTTGGAAGAAGAGGATCCGAGTTGGTTTGCTGAACTGTTGGGCTTCTTCCTGAACTTTCATTTTGGTCCCTGAAATGTTTACATTTTGGTCCTGAAAGTTTCAGATAAAACAGAAACAATGAATCTGACCACAGAAACATTGACTTTGAAATTAGAAAGCCAACAGTTGGAGAATCAACAGTCTGAAAGTAAAAGTCATATTGAAACAAAGTCTCGATATGAAAGATATGGGTATCACAGATGACATCTTAGGAATTGGATTTCTAAGACATCTAACGGACTGGTCGATAGTTGGCGATCTCGTTGAAGCCACCAATGGATATGAATCATAGAATCGATTGGAATCATGGTGCACCCATAGACAAGGAGCGATATGCACAGGTCATGTGTAGTTCAATGTATTGTACACACTACAACCGACCTGGTATCGCCCTATTTAATGCATCGATTGAACTAAGGTTCATCGATGATCTTAATACATGATCAATAGAAGGCTTTAAGTCGGATATGACGATATCTGAGTTATTCGCTTATCTACGGATTATAGTATTCTGGATGTCCAGCGGTTCTTGGAGAACACAGTGATGCAAACTGGACATCAGATCTGAAAAACACCAAAGCCACAAGTAAATGTGTATGGTGGGTCTTGGAAAATCCTCTAAGCAAACTTGCATCGGCCGATTCATGATGGAATCGGAGTTTATCGCTTTATACAAAGCATGAAAGAAGTTGAGTAACTTCACGGCTCCTTAGAGGACGTCTCTTATTGGGAGAAACTCGTGCCTTGGCAGCTTATACATCGTGGCTAGCCGGCCGGCTTCGGGAAGGACACGGATGACGGCGTCTGGACATATCTTTTAGGATCCGCTTGAGACATAAGACCAGATGGCGATTGATCATCACGGGTGTCACATCCTTGTTTACTAACTAAGGACTACCCGAGATCAAGTGTTCACTGTCTAGGGGAATGGGCTTAAAACCCAAACAATACGAACCTTTATGTGGAAACCCAACCATACCGATTGGAGATCCCAAGAATGTGGTTCAATGGGAAAACTAAGCGGCAAAGGTTCACTGAGCGCCGGTGGAAGCAAGAAGCACTTCGGATGATGATTTCTGTACGGAAACATGAATCCAAAGTTGTTTCCGCGATAGACATTAAAGTGCTGCCTGCATGGTGGGTAAAGGTTAAGCTTTCAAACTTTTAACAGATCCTCAAATGGTTGAGGTTAAGGTTGTGGAACTTTTAATGATTCCTAACACTTGTGAAGTGGGGTATAGCAGGATACCTTGTAGGAGATCACCTATTTAAGTGCGAGGATGGCCGACTCAAATGAACGCACTTAAGAATCCAAGTGTGTCCATGGCCACAAATCCAAAACGTAAGAAGGAAAATGAATAAGAAGAGTTATTGTGTTGATATCGTTGTCTTGGCTTACACTAAACACCGACGGTTCAAGACATCACGTTCACCGCCAGCAAGTAAGTCCGATGGTATTCAACTAGGGAAGGTTCAAAGCGTAAGCTACCTCTCCCGATGCAATATCTTTCACCGAAAGATTCTTTGAAATGTAGGCACCTTGTGTGTTCGCCACAATCTCTCTTTCATAGAGGATTGTTGGAAATTAGCCTTTGGCGGGAGATGCGTCCACCCATCTTTGATGAATTAAACACTTGTGTTCCAGTATGTTGGAGACCTCGTCTCTTTACACATCATGATCTACGAAGTGAGTAGATGACCGTAGGCCAAGAATCGCCTAATTTCGTTGAGAAATGAAAGAGATATTGGTCCACGGTAAGGTGTTTGAGACATGGAAATGTGGTGTGGGACAAATCTACCACATCGGTGGGAATAGGAAGAATTGCTCTCTATATAAGTCTCTAATTGGTAAAGGATTTGGGACCCCGCGGGTATCCCATGTGTTTAAAGGAGGGAAGACCTAGATGTGCTTGGGTTCAAGGCTAAGCCTACACGGCGCCGCCTTGCCGTCAGGTTCTGGGCCACGGCCATGGGGTGTGGCCGTGCTGTGGCTGTGGGGTTGTCTAATATTATCTTTTTGGACCAGAGAACTCGCCGGATGTACGATTTGATCCCTGAAGTTTCATGTGTACAGTTTGGACCGTAATTCTTTCATATGTACAGCTTGGTCCCTGAAGTTTCAATATTTACAGCTTGGTCCCCGAAATTTCGAGACTTTTTCGCCATCTTGTTGGATCGCGTTTTGAGGCATTAATCAGCCATTACTTGGCTGATTAACTCCTCCATTAACAGCCCATTACTTGGGCAGTTGGGCAGCCTTTCAATGGCCATTAACAGTCATTACTTGGCTGTTTTAATGCCCTCCTAATGGCCATTAACAACCATATTTTGGCAGTTAGACAGCCCTTCTCCTTGCTATATATTGAGCTTCATTTGGCTCAATTCAGTGGCAGAAAATAGACGAAAATACAGTGAGAAACAGGCAGCAAACAGAGACGAAAAACAGCAAGTAACAGGCCCGAAAAACAGCCACAAAATAGCACAAAACAGTGAGTGATATTCAGCGAAAATCAGTGCAATTTTCGACTGAAAACAAAGGACCAACCCCTCACGTATACACAAGATATACACTACAGAGACACACTATATACACAGAGACAAAAGAGAAGAGTAGAGAGAAACTCTTCCTTCCTATTCCATATCTTCAGCAAGTCGAGTCATATTTGTTTTCTTCGACAGGCTCAACCTATTGGCTTTGTAGTGTTGAGATTAAAGTGTTGTTTTATCTTGGGAGACTATTGCCCGCTAACGTAAAAAGCATATATACGGGCAATCTTGTCTTAAGGATGAGGGCTATCCTCGACTCAACACACAACGTTGTAACCATCCAGATTTAGTTGTTTCTTGATTTCAGGTTATCAAGATTCAAGACACAACAAACTGTGCGGCTTCTCAACATTGGCTTTGCAAGGTGATCAAGATTCAAGACACAACACACATGCGGCAGTTTTGAAGATTGACCATTTATTTATCCTTTCGAACATTTGTAATAGTTATTACTTCCCGTACTGCTCTATAAAGTACCATAGAAATACCAACACAACATAATGAAGAGATACAAATAAAGCCAAAATTTCAGAATGACGCAGATAGGACTTGGACAATGTAAAAATAATTCTGTTTGTACTGGTTTTGGGTGGGGAGAAGGAGGGGTTGTTAGAAGTCTGGTATATCATTATTAAATGATTTTAGTAAATTCCCTAACTTAATGGGTGCAGGAACCTCTCCTGCATCCTAGCAAAGCCCTATGGTATTAGTATGCTTCCCCTGCAGAAAGGACACACATACTTTCCCAGAAGTTATTACATAAACGATGGTTTACCTCCTCCATAACTAGCTTGACAGATTCACTTATGATACTCATCAACCTATCATCATCTACGCCTGCATCACGTAACTCTTGAACTGGCACATCACCAACATCAGTTAAGATGCGTGGATCATTTAATTCTTTTCCTGCACAATAGAATAACTTGTTTAGTTAGAGTACAAACTTCCAAGATCAGTGAGCTAAAAGGAACGTCAATACATGACTCTATGATGAAGACTGCGGATAATAACAAATTCAAGAGGTTTAGCAAATTAGACTGAATGCCTAGCTGTGCAATTAATTCGACTGCATGGTTTTGCTTTCTCCATAAATAACAACATCAACATACGCAGTGTAATCCCACAAGTAGAACCAGTATCTCAACCAGAACAGATTGATATTGAACAGAATGAGTATAAAGCTTAACCCACTATTTACTTCATATTTGAGTGTGACTGGTAATCCCAAAAACAAATTATAGTCATTTGAAACTCATCTTGTACATAGTAAATAATGTGAAGAAAAATTGTTTTAACCGGTAGATAACTTGACTTACCTTCCTCAGTTGTGGAGTTTGTACTGCCACACCAGATAGCCTCTCGTATACGAGGAGGAGCAAATGCTGGCCCCTGGAGAAACGAAGAGTTATGTCCCAGAGGAACTCCAAGAAGAGACGTTGAGGCTGCAGCACCTCCAAGAGCACGAACAAGCTCTCCCTATAAAAGTAACTTGAAAAGATCAGCAAGGGAATAAATCACCCATGCACATGTCAATGGTCTTATAGGAAACAATTCACTACAGCAAACCAGTAGGTCAATCAGAATGAGAAACAACAACCCTTAAAAGGTAAGCTCTAATGTCTTGTAAGAGAATACAACCTAAGTAGCTGCTTGTCTTCTTTCTCCCCTTTCTCCCTTGACAACCCTAAGCCCTATCTATTCTTTTTTTTTTATAACCGTGGTGTCCGGGCCAGCTTTTGCGCACCTCGACTAATTCCACGGGATACCTGCCACCCCACACCAACAACTAGCTAACTTTGTCCATCAAGGCAAGGACCTAGTGTTTTTGTCTCTGTTGGGATTTGAACATGAAACCTACTAAGCTCTATCTATTCTAAATCATGATGAAGAAATTGACTGACCATTGTCATATTAGGATACAACTATCACTTGCCCAATTCATTTGTGTGACTAGATTAAGTGACAGTGCAGGGACACAGATCAGGCAGTAAGGGAACACTGTGTTTTTAAAATGGTAAACAACCTATATCAGCTGCAACAAAGGAAACAATACAAAAGTTTGAAAATATATCTGCTACTGACAAAATGTTTAGTCATTATCAATTCCAATCATATATAAAACATTCTTTTAATATGATATGATTATCATATGTAAACTTATTTACATGAGAGCTAGCAGTGCTGAATTTATACACACCCACACCATTAAGGACCAACAAGAAAACCCAAAAGAAAGATTTCCACCAGTGCTGTCAGGCTGTTAGTTCAAGACCTTTTACACAATAGGTTCTACTCACAATACTACTTCAACAATTAGCTAACTGCAGTAAAACAAAACAAAAAGAACTAAATGATACTAATGTGAAGCGTCTTACATACATTCTTTCAAGCCATACATACCTTGAGTTTTGCTCTTTCACGAATAAGTGTAAGAGATGCCTCTATAACACGATTCTGTCCTTTTTTCACCAATTCTATTGGAACATTTGACGCATGCAATTTCTGCATATAGTTGACTCCCAACCTCCCAGCACTCTTCATATTTATCAATTCTGATTATCCTACAAAGTTCACTCAACATTAAAAAACAAAAATACAGAAATCCAAAGCTGCAAAATAGACATGAGTAAAGCAACACAAAGAGGAATTAACTAGGCATGAGGCTACACAACAAATGAACCAGATATAATATGTGATCTATCTTCAATGAGCAAACATCAACCACCAAATTTCGCTGTCCTCTCCTATTGAAATCCCAAGAAGAAGAGAGAACACTCAAAAAAGACAATTTATTTTACATCCTTCACAAGTCTGTTAAGATTTCAAGCAAACCGGGTGAAACTTACAGTAACTAAGGGTGTGTTTGCTAGGAAGGAAAATGTTTTCCTAGAAAACAAGGGAGGTTCTTTCTTATTTAATATAGCAAAATATTACGGGGGTGGGATGGGAGTGGGTTGAGGGCGTCGGATGGATGGGAGGAGATAATGAACTTAGAATATTAATTATGGAAGTCATTTTCCTCGTTTTTAAGCTTTTTTCCTACAGAAAATGATTTCCAGAATATTTTGACTAACCTGGGAAAATTGGACAAAAATTCCTCCATACCAAACACACCCTAAGTCTGATTTTTCAAGAAGAGCGTTTCACCTCTGCAGTAGTTTTTGGTAAAAACAGTTTGTCCTCCACAAAATTGTAAACATGCATCAAGGTCTATATCGTTGAGTCATGTCATCAGATAGTGGGAAAACAATAGGAAAGAAAAAGGAATTAAGAAGATTTTGCAGTGCAAAATATCCACAAAAATAGGAATTTTCTCTCCTCAAGCCAAACCCATGTTCATAAGCCCAGACCATATCCAGTTCTTAGCTATTCTTTGGTTAATCAACAAAAAAGGAAGCAACTTTCTTTCAATTCCCATTATTATTTCCACACTTATGGTTCATAAAAGAGCTAAACTTTTCTCTGCAACCAAACACAAATAGTAAACCCAACAACAAAGGTACCTAGATTAGAAGATCCTAGAAACAATTAATTCAAGAAGAAAAGCTTAATTCTTGAAGGGTCATAGATTAGGTATCAAGAGAAAGAAAACAAGCCTGCAAGAAAGAATAGGCAATCGCTGAGTTGAATAAAGGCATGCAGATGCAATCCTTTTAGTAGCTGTGGGATTTGGTGATTGCAGTGAATGGACATGGAGATTATCAATAAAGGTAAAATATTAGCGCAGTTTACACGTAATCACTCACTGCTAAAGCCAATCCATTTCCATTCCCTCTAGTGTAACGGATATATCCAACATAATTAAATATTCTCTCTGTAATTTGTAATACATATTGGAAATTTGCCTTTTTGGGGAGGTGCGTTCACCCATATTTAATTAATTAAACACTAGTGTTTCGCATGTTGGAAGTTTTGTCTCTTCACACATGCATAATCTACTAAGTGAGTAGATGAATATAGGGCCAAAAATCGTCAAATTTTGTTGAGAAATGAAAGAGATATTGGTCCACGAAGTAAGGTGATTGAGGCATGGAAATATAGTGTGGGATAAATCTACCACATATGTGGGAAAATAAAGAATTGCTCTCTTTATGAGTCTCTTAACTGGCTAAGGGTTTGGGACCCCAAGGGAAACTCACGTGTTTAAAGGATGGAAGACCTAAATGTGCTTGGGTTCAAGGCTAAGCCCACACGCGCGCCGCCCGTTCGTGAGTCGTGAGTCCTGAGTCGTGATGATATTATCTCTTTGGACCCCAAATTGTTTAATATTTACAGTTTGGTCCCTAGAGTTTCTGCAAAGTTGAATTTGGGAACGACAGAATGGCTATTAACAGCCATGTTTTGGCAGTTGAGGAGTTCCTCCCTCATGCTATATATTGATGCCTTTTGGCTCAATTGTTAGTGACGAAAAATATACAAAAATAGTATAGAAAGACACAGAAGAAGAGACAATATTTATATACACAGAGACAAACAGAAGAGACATTGAAATTCAGTCCAAAACGTTGGGACTAAATTAGAAACTCTTCCTTCTTTTTCTATTCTTCAGCAAGTCATTTCGTATTTATTTTATTCGTCAGGATCAACCTATTTGCTTTGTAGTGTTGATATTAAGTGTTGTTTTATCTTGGGAGACTATTGCCCGCTAACGTAAAAGCATATATACGGGGCAATCTTGTCTTAAGGACATAGTGTCATCACTCGACTCAACACACAGTTATAACAATCCAGATTTAGTGTTTCTTGATTTCAGGTTATCAAGATTCAAGACTCAACAAGCTTGCAACAGTTCTGAACATTGCCTATTTTTATTTATCCTTTCGAACACTTGTAATATTTATTTACTTCCCCTACTGCTTTACAATATCCAACAATACATTCGTACTTACTTTATTTATAGTACATCATAAAATATTGCTAAGAATTTAAACTCACCATTGACTAGTTTTAATAAACTACATCCTTCGTCCAAATAAATTATCTTACTTTTTTTATTAATTTATCTTAAAAAATTATCATATTTCTATATTTAAAAATATTTTAACTATCTAAAATTTGTTTTAGACCACACATTTCAAAAATCTTTCTTTATTTTCTAAACTTCGTATCAAATAAAGTTACAACAATCTTTTTAGATGGAGGTAGTATAATTCTTCTAATCCGCCAAAACTTGAACCATTTAGAATCAAGTATTTGGCAGGTTAGTTTAAGCAGAATCTTAAGTGTATTTAAAAGATCGGACCAATTTACCAAAATCTACAAAAAAAAAATTATAATAAGTAAAAAGTACTGGTAATCAAATAAATCATAAAGAACAAAAAAGAAAAAATGAAAAACGATTTTGAATTAACAAACTGAATTATGATTCATTGTTGGATAAGTCTAAATTGACATGTTCATCTTGATTCAATAAAACAACTAGCGACATATAAACTCATACTTATTTGATTCAATTAACCTAAATGTAATTAACTCGTAAATTTTACATAGGTGAATGAAAATGAGTTCAAGTAAACAAATGTGGCAACTGACGAAATCAGCTTCTTTTTCCCAAGACCGCCGAATATTTAACGGCGCGTATCCCTCTGCATATCACGCACTTCTATGTGTCATTCACAGTCACGGACAGTGCGCAATTGGGTTGCTGACGCCATCTTATTGGCCAACTACACCTAGGATGATCGTATATTGGTTTTGTATCCGAAAAATATGAATTAAATAAAAATTATTTAAAAAAAAACGAATCCAACTTTTAAAAAAAACCGATATGTTCGATTTATATAGCCGAACGTATCGGATTATATCGATTTTTTCTAGTGGGCCGGGTCGGGTCGATGATTTTTTATTTTTTTTTTTTTAAATGAATTTCCAAAACTGAAATTGGCATTCACCCCTACATTACCACGAAATTTCTACGTTGAAATTAGTATATCGTGAGATCTTGATTAAAGAAAAAGAAAATTAGAAATCGATTTGGAAAAAAATACAAATTGACTGGTAAAACGGATGTTTTTCTAAAAATTGGTTGCGTCAAACCGCCGGCGGTTTGACCTGCCCCGTCTCAAAAAAATACGCAAAATCAAAAAATAAATCGGATAAAATGGACATCCGAGCGCAGAGTTATGACCATTTAAAGTTTCACCAATTTACAACTACTTTCTCTTCCTACATTTTATGTCAATGCTTCTGTGATATGTTAATCAAATTCATGCCGCATTCGACTTCCATAAAAGCTTCATAGATTGGCTTCAATGACTATGATTCAATAGATAGTAGTAGCATAAAATAAAAAATAAGAATAATTATATATTTAATTCGGTTTTTTGGTTTGGTTCTTATCCAAAATTTAAAAAGCGAATAAAAACCGAACCGAATTTTGGTTCGGTTCGATTTTTTCGGTTCTCCTGATTTTTTGCCCACCCCTAACTACACCGAACTTCTCTAACGTCGAGGGATGGCAATTGAGGCAGGGTACGGTAGGACGGGGCAGGTGAGCCTTGACCGCTAAGCTTTTGACCCGCTCTGTCCTGTTCCGTTTAGTATTTTTTGAAATTTTGCCTTGTCCCACATCGCTCTATCAAGCCTTGCCCCACCCTGGTCCATTTAGTTTCGGTTTTTTTTTCTTTATAAGTGTATGCTAAGATGGTGAGCTTAATTCTCTTATTTCCTTTCTTCAGTTATATTTTTTCAAATACTAAGAGAGACCTAAAGCTAGCTATTTTTTGTCTGCTGTGATTTGATTATCACGCACAATGTGTTTTATTTAGTTTGGGACCATTTTATACAAACATAGTATTGAAAAAAAATGACTAATATGCAGCAATTTTATAGAAAATTTACGAGCAATAAGTATGCAAATTATACCTAGCTAGTATCAGTTTCCTTTTGGGGATACAATATATGTTTCTTTGTTTCTAATGATGCCTGCCTAAATCTGATTTTGCTTTTCAATACTCTTCTGTAAGGGATGTGGAATCAAAAGAATCTAGTTCTATGCAGTCGTCTTTTTTTCACCTTATCAAGAAAGGTTTTTTATATTAAAACTATTTGGGTCTTTAATTCTCTTTTTATTCTCCTCGATTTGCATATCCTATGTTCAATTTTATTTTAATTATTTATCGGACTGTATAATGCAGCTCCATAGGCATCTTCTCTCTAATGTACTTTTCTTACAGAAAATAATATTCCCTCGCTGATCTTAATTGCACCATTTTAGTAATTATATTCGAGCCAAGCTAGAAATTAGCACTTCTTCAATAGGGTGGCCCCTAGACCCTTTTGTCATAGTACCAACATTGAACAAGTGCTATTTATTCTTTCTAATTATTTTTTAGTAGGCGACATGATCTGGTTGAGATTTGAAAAAAAATAGAAGTTGAAATTGAAAAAAAAAAAAAGTTAAAATTGTATTTAGTCATAAAACAAAATAGAAATTTTGTGAGTGAGACTTGAACCCCCCCTAAAAGTTGTTTTCAAAACTTAAAATTCTATACATCAAGTTGAAATAATAGACCAATTTAATAAACATACAATTAATTGATAATCTCTATATATTATTTTAAATTTTAGAACCAAAACTTATGAACAAAAATGGTCGAAAAAGCTTACCCGTACCCGTTACATTGAACAAGTGCAACCATCAAAATACATCTTCATATACATTCTTATCACTAAATTACAGTAGTTAATTAATGCGCATTATTACTTTAATCTACGATTTAACTATGAAAATTTAGTATAATTTCATATAAATATCTAATATAGATAAGTTCTTACCGTAATTTCTGTAAAAATTGCTTTAATTGATGTAAGTTTTTATCTAGAAAATACTGCACACATATTCTAAAATAATTTCATGGACATGGGATGTAGCCAACAGATAATGGCAATTGCGCAACGGATGACTCCCAATTATTCCATGCAACATGAGTTATAGGCTAATGGATCTATTAGGGTTTAGTTTGTTTTGGGAAAACATGTGAAGCCCTAACAAACAAACAGTAAAATGTGCAAGGTTTACTTTGATAACCCGGCCCAAAAACTAGCACACATAAAAAAGAGAGCATAAAAAAGGATGCTATATTATAGGAAATAAAACCACACTTTCTTATTAACCCTTTTGACATTTTTTAGCCTTGAATGTGCATCTAAAAGTAAGTGTTTTGTATTTATCGCCTCTATTCCCTTGCTTTTTTGTTAATATTTTTTTATGCAGAACTTCAATCACATCTTGCGAAATATTATGAGCATGTTTGGATTGACCTATTTTAAGTGTTTTTAAATCAAAATAGCTTTTAAGCACTTGTGTATTGTTTGAGTTTAAAACACTTGTTTTTAAGTCAAGTAATAAAAATAAGCCAAAAGTCATAAGCTAGAATTTAAAATTTATGGCTTTTGGCTTATAAGTCAAAAGTCATAAGCACATCCAAATGGGCTCTATATCATTTTATACAACATGTCTGCAAATACTAGAATACACCCATATTTCTCACCTCTCAAACACTTCCTTTCATCCACTTTTCCTCCGCGATATGCCTTACCTTTTTTTTGCCTTGTGCACATGCATACGAACCTCCTGATTAGTAATATAATGAGTCAACATGTCTGCAAGTTTCTTATCTCCAAATTCAGTAAAAGAAGATTCTTTTCGGCGGCATCGATCTTTGATCGTCTAGCTGTCCTCTAAGCCCCTTTCGATTATGTTGTCTCAGTCTTGGATAGAGTCCATTACTATCTTTCTTTATTTGAATGAGACTATCTGATGTTCCAAAACTAGTAAGGGCACTCATGCCCCAACAAGCCACCCCAACTGAAGAATCGTTGGTTTGACCGATGAACTACGTGGGGAAATAGACCTTATTTCTTTGATTGGTGTGGCATTAGATTGTTGAAAATGAAAGCAACTTGTCCTCACTAATAAAAAAAGAGTGTGATCAATTAGAAGTGCTACTAACTCTTCTTGACGATAAAGTAAAAATCATAGTTCTCGAACGAGCAATCGAAAAGATTCATTGAAGCGATCGAAAGAAAGTAAGAAAAATATTGCACACGCCCCCCATTAAAGTTTTTTTCCTTTGCAAAGCTATCAATGTTTTATTCAAGGTCAATCTTAGTTGAAATAGAGCGAAGAATGGAAAGACCGGCTGCAAAGGCGTCTTTTGAATAGAAGGAAGTGGGAGAGCAGAGGTTATTTTGAGCTGACATCCGTTACGGTCGCCATTCAATTGAAAGACTCTCTATTCCAGAACTGTACGTGAGATTTTCACTTCATACGGCTCCTCCTTTATGTGCATAATGAGAATAATACATAGAATAAAAAAAGATTCAACAATGAAAATATTCTCATTATGAACTCAGTACTCAGTAGGGCTAGTATTTTTACAAGAAATCTCTAGCCAACCTTCCTGCAAGAGATTCTTTCTTAATATCAAGCCTATTGGAACTAGATATAAATTATAAGATAACTCCAACAATTCCTTACAATTTAATTGAAGCCTCAACCCTGTCCATTTATTCATTTGACCCAACTTTATTTTGTTTTCTAATTGTTCCAAAGTCTTATAAGTTGAATTAATCAAATTCAATTTTTCTCGTTCTATCTCGGAGTATTTTCTATTCTAATAGATTCCACTTCGCTTGCTTGCACGACTTCCTCTTTGCTTTTGTCTGAATAAATATTAATCCCTCCGTTCCACTTTCTCTTTTGCATGCCCTAAAGAAATTGTAAAGAATGGATCTTGGGACTAACTGAACCCCAAAAGTTAGCTTGTAGGGTGAGTATTGTCTAAGTCCATACAAGGAGTCCATGTTCCCATTTCATATCCGGTGTGGGACTCTTAACACTCTCCCGCACGCCCAGACCTTGTTAACTGAAGCGTGGATAATATAATTTGGGGGCTCAACATCGGTGAACGAAGAATTAAAATGAGTCTGGCTTTGATACCATGTAAAGAATGGATCTTGGGCTTAACTCAACCCCAAAAGCTAGCTTGTAGGGTGAGGATTCTCCAAGTCCATATAAGGAGTTCATGTTTCCATTCCATATCCGATGAGAGACTCTTGACATAAATCATAAATAAAAGGTATATTTTACTACATTTCCTTATCTATCTTCAATAAATTATACTCTAATTAATATCGATTATTTTAAGAGCTATTTAATATTAAAAGTAAGATGGAATTTTTTTTAGTTAATTCTATCTTTTTTATAAATTAAAAAGTAATTTAGGATAAATATTTTTATTACCGTGGATAAATAATATGGGACGGACTAAAATTCAAACGGAATTGTGATAAAAATAAGAGTTAAAATGTTTGAAAAGCAAAAACGACTATCAGCCTAATTTTAAAAATAGTCAGAGATAGGTTGTGTAACAAAGTTATCAAATGTCTGTTCCCATCAATTCTCAATGTGAAGTCAATCGATAAGGTCAGCCATTCAATGGTCTAATAATTATTAAGGGTGGCTAGTGGGCCGGGACGGCCCGACCCCGACCCGATCCCGTCCCGACTCCGCTAAAAAAAACAAAAAAAACGTTGGCGGGCCTCGAACTCGGGACGGGACAATGTCTCGTCCCGTGAGACCCGAGCCCGCCCCAGGCCCGCTCGCCCCAGGCCCGGTCCCGACCCCTACCCCGCCCTTTGTAAATATGGCCGTTGCACCGACGACCATTTTAGATTTTGGTCGTTGGCCAACGGCCATTTTAGGCCTCCTCCCCTCAACCCCCCTACCCCTTAATATTTATTTTAACCCATAAGATATTATATTTACACTTTAACCCAATTTTCCAACTATAAATAACTCATTTTCTCTTCATTTTCCTACAATCTCTCTAATCTCTCAATATATATCTCTACAAGTCTACATTGTTTACGAAATATTCAATTTTATTTATTCATTTGGGAATTGGGAGTGAAGTTGGCAACTAGCTTGAGGATCTTCCATCGAGCAAAGTTTCAATTTTCAACCTCTCGATTACACGTCGACGTTACGTCGGCGTTTGGTACATTCGTTCCTTCATTAAATTATTATTGTCTGTTTATTTTATTTAGCGCACTTAATTTTATTGTCTTTAATTATTTATTATCATAATTAAAATGGAAGGATTAAAAGGTATGTTTAAGGGTAAGGGTAAGGGTGCTTCTTCTAGTAGGGGCAACCAGAGCAAGGGTACTTCTTCTAGTCATCTTATTCCTACACAGGATGATTTTGTTGATACTCAACATTTTCCTACAATACCATTAGATTTAGACCAGGAGCTATTTTCTGGAACTCAAGAAGACTTTAATCTAGACGATGATCTAGATGATACACCCACTAATGTTGATGACAACACACCCACTAGTGCACCTTCAACTGAAATACCTCATATTCCTCCTAGTATGAGACGAGGTCCAGCAAAACGACCATTAAAATCAGATGCATGGATATTTTTTGATAGGGACGTAGAGAATCAAGTAGCTATATGTAAAATTTGTAAAAATATTTTAAAATTTAAAACTGGAAAAGGTCACGGTGGGACGGGGGGTTTAATTAGGCACGTAGTAAGTGCTCATCCAGCTAGGTATGCCCAATACCAGGCTTCAAAATCGGGTGCGCAAACGTCCGCTCTATCGGGACAAGGTTCACATATCGACATCGTCCCACCAAGTACAATGTCAAATTAACCCTATAACTGGGAATTGTAGGCCCTAAATACAATAAATATAGAGATAGGGAAGCAATATCAAAATTAGTTCTTTGTGGAGGGTTTGCCTTTTTCATTTCCTTCATCTCCGGTTTTATTCATTACATTAGAGATATATATAATCCTCGCTTTTAACAGCTTTTTCTAGATCAACTGTTAAGAGAGATGTATTTAAATTGCATGAATATCAACAATATTTACGTTATTCATTATATCATTTTAATGGCAAAGTATCTATCACGTCTGATATAGGTCGTAGTACTAACGGCCATGATTATTTAACTGTAACTTGTCATTGGATAGATTATAAATGGTCTATGGAAAAACGTATCTTAGCGTATAGATATATAGATGATAGGCACACTGGTACTTTTATTGCAGATAATATTTATCAAGTGTGCCATTATTACGGAATAACCGATAAAATTATGACTATTACATTAGATAACGCTTCTTCTAACAATTACGCAATTACAATTTTAAAAAATAGTTTAACTCCATCTTTTCCAGATCATTTTCATATAAAATGCGCGTGCCATATATATAACTTAATTGTAAAGAATGGTCTATCACTTTTTGAAGACATTCTTAGTAAAATACAATTTGCTATAAACTTTATTTTTAAAAGTAATAAAGTACAACGTAGAAAAGAATATAAAAAAACTTGTCACGATTGTGGACTATCTTATAGAAAAATTCCACAAGAAGTATCCACTAGGTGGAATTCTTATACGAGCAACTACTTGTTGCTTATGACTATAGAAAATCTATAACTTTATTTTTTAACTCTCATAATCAAAATCCAGCTGATATGATTGTAAATAGCGATTGGGTAAAAATTTCCGAACTTATTGTATTTTTAGAGAAATTTTTTCAAGCAACAAAAGAATTTTCCGGTATATATTATCCTACTATTTCAACTATGCTGTTTTATATAACTCTAATATTTTTATTACTTAGTGAATATATGGAAAAACCAGCTTATAAGGCAGCTATTAAAAAATGTTTGTCAAAATAAAAAAATATTTTATTCCTATTCCCACTATTTATATTATTGGTTCTGTATTAAATCCTACTATTAAAATAGACGGTACTAAATCACTAATTGAAACTATTTACGATTGTATAGAAGTACTACCACCTCCAAGTCCCAAAAATCTAAATCACCCACCACCTATTGAACAAAGTCAAACTAAAGAAGAAGTGTTGTCTAGTGTAGAACACCAATGCAAAAAAATATATAGATTTTATCAACTAGAAAATGCTAGTAACTTACCTGGCTTTAAACCATCTTCTTCATCTTCAACACAACCTCACCAAAGACATCTTTGTTTACGCTAGTATTGAAAGCCTCGTAAATAGAATGTGCGGCCGTACCTCTACTACTAACCAAATTAGCGAGTTGAATATTTTTATTTTGCGGGGTTCTGCATCAGTATCAAGAAGTTATCAATGAAGATGGACATGAAGACTTGTGAAATCTTTGGAGGAATGAGAAGACCTTTCCGACACTTTCATTGATGGCCCGAGATGTTTTGAACATTCAAGCGTCATCAAGCTGCGTCAAAGCGCTTTTTCTCACGGCAGATATCAAATAGGAGACCACAGACACTCATTAGCGGGAGCGACTTGGAAATTGCGGTATTATTTAGAGATTGGATCTGGCGGAGGCGAGAAAGGTGCGGTCAACCGGAGATCAACGAAGAAGAAGATGAAAACTACAACGAAATCTTAGCCGAAGGTAGTGGAAGCGACGTGAATCAATTTGACCAACAAATACCAATTCCAACCGAAGAACCACAGGAAATCATCAAGCAATTAGAACAGATTTTTTTGAGAATGTAATTTTTTTAATTGCAATTTTATTATGTAATTTGCAACTTTTGGACAACACCACAAAGTTGCAATTTAGATTTTAGACAATTGTATTTGTATTACAAAAAAATCATATGTCTATTAAATAATATAAGAGGCACAAAAACAGGATTGAGATGTTTTTATTACACTATCTTGTTTTGTTTATTCAGTTTTTTTTATACATATGTTTTTTTTTTTTTTAAAAAAGGAAAACCCGTTGACCCCGCCGAGCCCGCCGCCTTCGCTTCGATATCGACGGGATCGGGATCGGACGGATCGAGCAAGTCCCGCTGCAGACCGACCTCGCCACTGACCCCGACCCTTCTCCCGTCCCGCCTGACTCCCAACCCCGCTGCAGACCGAGCAGACTGGCCACCCCTAATAATTATTACTTCATTCGTCTTAAATTATTTATCATTTTTTAGTTTATGTGACGAGTCGTCAAGTGAAGGAAATGGAATTTGATTAGGTTTTAAATAGTGAACTTGGTACAAATAAAAAGTATAGTAAACTGTGAGATGTGAAATGTTAGTGGTTGTCATAAGTAATTAGTACGTATTTTATTTTAGAGAGATGCAGTGAAATTGCAGTAATATATGAGACCATTTATATAGGCTTAAACCATATCATCCACCGGATATTATGGAGCACATTATGTGCCTACTTCTTTCCTTTTATAAAGTTTTATTTCTTAAAATAAATATAGAAATTTCTATGACAAATTTATTTTCAAGCAAATATTGCAAGTTATGAGCTCAAATTAGTGAGTGAAGTAAACAGATAATTGCTTTAGAAGTGTTGTAACTTTGTGAATAGTGTCTAATTGACATTTCTTTCCTACCAACTTCTGCAAACATCTTCTTCAATAACATTTCTTTCATTTCAATTCCTCTTTATCCTTTTAGCCAATTCCCCTGTTAGGTCATCTATATAGTATAATAATAGTGTAAAACAATTTCAAGATCCAACGAATTTCCTAAAAATGAAATGAACACAAAGCGCGAACATTTTAAAATGGGAATGAAAGTGTTAAAAAAAAAGCAACTATTTTGATAGTTATAGTTATGTACTTTTGGTTTTTGTTTCAATACACATACTTTCATCAATAATTTTAATAAATAATACCCCGTAAAATAGTTGTATATAATTTGAATAATTTATTTTTATGATCATGATATCTAGGTCATCCAGCTTGCAACTCGATTAATCCACAAGATACTTATTAGCTTTCACAAGAAAAGATATTAAGTAACTTTTTCTATCAAAACTTGATGAAATGATGATACGTATTTTAGATATTTATATCTTTTTTTTCTTTAAGAAAGAGCTCTCGATGTGGGTACCATAGGGCCTTGTGTGAGAATAAATAAATTAATATAGTACTCTGTTAGACAATACACTATACGGGTATAGTAATTGGCAAAATGAGCTCACAAGAGCACATGCGAGTTGGTAAGTGGCAAGGTGATTGAGGTACAACCACTCCGACGTCGCGCGTTCGAATCCGTGTGATGACAGTCTTTGTTGAAATATTGCAAGAGTACATTCTTTGGGTTCGTGTCCGTTGGTCCTCTCACTTACATGCATTTCATTTCAGCATGCTCACTCGATTTACATCCACCTGGTCAAAGTACCTCTAGTACCGGGGGTTTTCACCTTCGGGACTTTCCCATCACAGAGTAATTGGCAAAATGAAATATTTTCTTAGAAATTCACCAGAAAAAAGGTATTTTATTACTACTACCACAGTAATAGCAAGTGGGAGGTGGCAATCAATTACAGAAAGCACCAAACCCAACAGGCGTGCAAGCACCGAAAGATTAAATAAAACAGACAAAGCAAAGAGATGCTTCCCAGTGTTTGAGATATTGTCGGAAAACTCTCATCACCATCACCATCACCATCACCATCACACTCACCATCACACCTTTAAACTCTTCCTCTTCACTTCCGGTATCGGACCTCCGATCAGGTACCCCCCTTTTCTCAATATTACAAACTTTCTTACCTCTTTTGGGTTTTATATTAACTTGTTTTCTTGAAGAAATTGACACTACATTTCCTAGGGTTTTACCATTATTTTGAAAGCAAAAAAAAAAAAGCAACCTTTTTTGTTTACCTTGTTAGTTTTTAAGGGGTTTGCCTAATTCTCTGATTGTTTTACACAATTATTCACTTGATTTGGTGATTCCATAGAAGGGCATGGTTAACACACCCGGTAGCGGATCCAGAATTTTCACTTGAGGTTCGAAACAAACAACAAAAGCTAAACATAAAAATAATGTTGTCCCTGATCATCGAACCTAGTATGCTCGAGACAATTTTGAACATCCTAGACCATTTGAGCTAACTTTTTACATTTGTTCAGGGTATTCGAAAGTTAATATATGTAGATAAACCGTGTAATAGTTTGCCGAGGGTGTTCTCCACCCCCTAAATCCGCCCCTGAACACACCTTCAAGAAGAAGAAGAAGAAGAAGAAGAAGAAGAAGAAGAAAGGGGTTACTATGATTTTTGACCTTGTAGAAACAAATGGGCTAATGGGTGTTTTTTGTTTTGTGAAAGGATTGTGTCAGTTAGATGTTTATATTGCTATCTTGCAGAATAATCAAGAATGCTTAGTTATGTTTGATATTCTTCTGTTTTTTGCAGTGTAAAGGTTATTATGTATGTTGGACACCTTCAGTTCTTGATGTGTAGTTTTCTTAGGTATGTTATTCAGATTATTTCTATTTTTTTACAAAAAATTGTGGTATCATACTTAGAAGACTGTGTCCCTGTTTATTTAATTCTCGCTGTAGTGCCATAGAGGTGTTTTACAGGAAATTTATTTACTTTCTTTGAATCTATGTTATGATTTGTGTCTCTTTGAGGCTCTTGATCTACCTGAGTCTGTCCATGTAGTTTTTTTGTGCAAGTTTGTGCTGATTTGGAGTTCATTTTGGGACCTTCTGGCTGTTCAACATAGGATCTCCTTTAGTTTTCACTTTTCAGGAATATCTTCCAGTGGCAAGTTGGTTCATTTCTTCCATATGCGTTTTCTCTTAAGTTACATCTCCGTGTTATCTATTCTAGGTTACCCATTACCTCTATGAACTTGGTGGTTCAAATGAAGTGTCAAAGCTTTTGATCTAGTGGTGCCAAGGTGTTAAGAGTCGACTTTGAGAAACCACTACCTCTTGAAGAGATCTTCATAGCAATTTAGAAAGTTTAGGAGACTTTGAGAAAATTTAGTAGAGTTTGATACTTCGATAAAGCATTTGTGCTTTGTGATTATAGAATGTGAAAATTTACCCTGCCAATTATGGAGATAGAAAATTAATTCAAGACTAGTGTGGAAAGGGTGAGATGTCTTCAATCAACTTCAAGAAACTCATTCGATAAGAAAGCTTTCTAAAATCATATGAGAAGTGAAAATAGGTTCTTTTCCGACATACAGAGAAAACACATGACGTGAATGTCAAAGAACTTAATTCTACGCAAGGAAAATTCAACTTGAATCCTAAGCAAGATGATTACTTATCCTAAAAAGTGATACTTACCAAGATGATTATCAACATCATAGTATCTCAATGAAAAACTGAATCAATATGCATAGGCAAGTTGTAAATTTTTTCTTTTCAACTTACCAATTTAAGCTCAATTAGAGATACTTTGGTAGGATCATCTTCACCGTGATATGAAGAGAAAAAAGGCTCTAAAAGTAAACGCCACTACTAATGGTAAGTTAAACTAGGATTAAACACCACTACTAATGGTAAGTTAAACTAGGATTAAACAGCACTGCTAAGTTCTTTTTTGCACCTGTTTGTGGACAACCTTAGGGATATAATAAGCCAGGGATAAAAGGGTAATCTCAAATTCGGCAAATTGAAATATGGGATTCACCCATTGGCTAGTACTTGTACTGCCTCTTCTTGGCTGATTTTGAGAGGAGGGCAACAACAACAACATACCCAGTGAAATTCCACAACTTGGGGTCGGGGGAGAGTAGAGTGAACGCAGACCTTACCTCTACCTAGGTAGAGCGACTGTTCCCGAGAGACCCTCTGCTCAAGACAAAGCATAAGCAAGTCAAGCAAAGCAAGACAAGAGACACAGTCAGACCCATACAAGAAATTTAAAGCAGTATGAAAATGCTGGTATCAAAAGTGAATAAGCTATGATAGCGCATTATGAAAAAAGAAGCAATAACTACCGCAGGTAAATTAGATAAACAAAGTACACTAAAGAACACATAACAACAAAAATCAAGCTATGGGAACTATAAAGTAAAATTGTGTCTATTAGTATGATAGGCGAAGCAGGCCTACAATAAAAACACTACACTACCAGTTTGTAAGCGTACGTAGGACTACACTCGACTACCTACTACCCTTCTGCCCTAATGTGCGTTCTCCACAATCTCCTATTTAAGGTCATGTACTCAGTAAGTTGCACCTGCGCCATATCCCGTCTAATCACCTCTCCCCAATACTTCTCCGGCCTACCTCTACCCCTCCTGAACCCGTCTATAGCCAACCACTCACACCTCCGCTCTGGGGCATTTGTGTCTCTCCTCTACACATGCCCAAATCATCTCAACCTCGCTTCCCGCATCTTATCCTCCACCGAGGCCACTCACACTCTGTCCCGGATATCATCATTTCTAATCATATCCCTCCTTGTATGCTCACACATCTATATCAGTATCCTCATCTCCACAACTTTCATCTTTTGGATGTGCAATGTCTTGACTGACGAACACTCCGCCCTATACAGATAGTCGGTCTAACCACCCTATAGACCTTGTCTTTAAGTTTTGGTGGTACCTTGTTGTCGTACAAGACTCCAGATGCGAGCCTCCATTTCATCCACTCATGCCTCCTTGAAACCCTATAAAATATCTCTTTCTCTACCAAATTTGGGCAGCAGTTGTGATATTCAAAAGTAGCTAAAAGAATACCAAAGTTTTAGGCTCTTCTTTCATTATTACTGTTGTGGTGGTGCTTGTTTTTTGCTGTGTTCGATAGTTGTTGAGGGAAAACAGAGTTCTTCGTTGTTGTTGTTTCAATTTTCTGCATATTAGGTAATCCGATAACCTTGTAATGTAAATTTTCCTAGTATTAAAGATGGATTAAATGTTTAGCTTTGTTGGTGGGTATTGAATGTTATTTCTTTGGTACAATGTTGCAATCCGGTGATGAGATTTTTATTAAGTTCCTATTTTTTCTTGTTCAAGTCTTTGCCTATGATTCTGCAAATTTTTCTCCTTTTTTGTCTCTTTATCTTGTGTCATTGACAAGAATCAATTAGTTTTTTGTTTGTTTGTTTGTGTTTGCATCACGTGCATTTGAGTTGTCATACCCTAAGTTGCTCAGACTCGAGTCGGTGTCCGATAGGGTGTAGATCTAGATTTTGGATCCTTCATGATCTAAATTTTAAGATTTGAGGGTACAGATATGGGTGCGGGGATTCAGCTAAAAGTAATTCAAATATTTAAAAATAGAGTTAGATGTCTAAATTAGCTTTTGTTTTGATTACAGAAATCATTATATCTGTCCCGAATTTCTCCGTCGATTTTGGTCAACGTATCCAAAATCGATTGACCAAATCCGGTATGGATCTCACACCCACACCCACTTTATGCAACTTCCGAAAGTGAAGAATCCGATCAACTTAGTGTTGAGTTGTGGAGCTTAATTCTCGCCGATACTATAAAGACCCTAGTGAAGGGTATTTTGGGAATTTTAGGCTTGTATTATGTTCGCCGTAGTTTTCGCTATATATAGACTATGGACGCTGTTTTTCTTTCTAAGGTCGAGCAAGAGAGAAAGAGAGAATTGTAAACTCAAACTCCCTATTTGATTATAGTAAAATCTACAGCGGCAAAGTGGACGTAGCTCTCGCATTGAGGGTGAACCACTATAAATTTGTGTGTTATTTGTTTTTCGCTTATTTACTATTTTCTGATTAGGTAGGATTTGTGACTCAAATCCTAACAACTGGTATCTAGAGCGACAAGTTGTGTTGCGATTCAGAAAATGATGGGAGGCGAAGATGGTTCGGCGCACGACATCGGAAAATTCGATGGTACAAATTTTGCGTTTTGGAGAATGCAGATTGAAGATTATTTGTACGGCAGAAATCTTCATCAACTGCTGAGTCTGAAGTCAGAGGAGATAAATGATGCAGAGTGGAATCTCCTTGACAGACATGTTTCGGGAGTCAATCGATTGACGCTGTCGAAGAACGTTGCTTACAACGCGGCGAAGGAGAAGACCACCGCTGGCATGATGAAGGTTCTGTCCGACATGTATGAGAAACCTTCGGCAAACAATAAGGTATTTCTCATGAAGAAACTTTCATCTAAAGATGGAGAAATGTGCTCATGTTGCAATGCACGTGAATGAATTCAACACGATTGTCAATCAATTGTCATCTGTTGCTATCGAGTTTGACGATGAAGTGCAAGCCCTAATTTTGCTGGCGTCTCTACCGAATAGCTGGGAGCCAATGAGAGCAACGATTAGTAATTCTGTTGGCAGTGGTAAACTGAAATTCAACGATGTCAGAGATCGTATCCTTGCTGAGGAGGTTCGCAGGATAGATTCTGGTTTGTGCGATTGTTGTCTATTGACAGTCCGATCGACTCTTGGGTGCTTGACTCAGGAGCGTCTTTCCACATCACCCCACATCGTGATATAATGATGAATTACATTGCTAAGAATCGCGGGAAAGTCTATTTGGCAGATGGTAAGCCTTTAGACAGTATTGGAGATATTAATTTGAAGATGTCGAATGAAAACGTGTGGAAGATCACAAAGGTCAGACATGTGCCAAAGCTGATGCGTAATTTGATCTCAGTGAGTCAGTTTGATGATGAGGGACATGATCTTAATTTTGGTAATGGGTCTTGGAAGGTGACGAAGGGTGCTATGGTGGTTGGTCGAGGTAAGAAAACTGGTACTTTTTATATGACGACAAGCTGTCGTGATACAATTGCTTGTTGACAACACCAAAAAGACAGCTGTGGCATTGCAGGCTGGGGCATATGAGCGAGAAAAGGGATGAAGCTTTTGGTGACTAACGACATAATTCTGGAGCTGAAGTCGGTGGATCGTCATATGTGTGAGAGCTGCATTCTCGGAAAACAGAGGCGAGTAAGTTTTTCAAATGCAAGTAGAGAATTGAAAGTTGAGAAGCTTGAATTGGTGCACACTGACGTGTGGGGACCTGCTACTGTCCCCTCACTTGGAGGATGACATTACTACGTGACCTTCATTGATGATTCAACCAGAAAGCTATGAGTCTATTTTATGAAAAATAAATCCGACGTGCTGATTGTCTTCAAAAGATGGAAAGCCATGGTCGAGAATGAGACAAACCTCAAGTTGAGGAGCCTGAGGTCCGACAACGGTGGAGAATACATTGACAGTAACTTCAAACAGTATTGTGCTCATAATGGGATGAAGATGGTGAAGACTATTCCTGGAACACCCCAACAAAATGTAATAGCGGAAAGGATGAATCGAACATTGAACGAGCGTGCACGGAGTATGAGAATACACGCTGGACTGCGCAAGACATTCTGGGTAGATGCAATCAATACCGCAACCTTCTTGATTAATTGAGGACCGTCTGTTCCTTTGGGTTTCAGAATTCCAGAAGAGGTTTGGAGTGGAAAAAAGGTAAATCTTTCTTTTTTGAAAGTGTTTGATTGCTTATCCTGTTCATATTGATGCTACTGCTAGAAGTAAACTTGATCCGAAATCTAAGAAGTGTTATTTTATTAGCTATGGTGACACCGAGTTTGGTTATCGATTCTGGGATGACCAATCGGAAGATCATTCGAAGCAGGGACGTAGTCTTCAATGAACAAGTGTTGTACAAGGACAAGTTGCGGGATAGTTCAGAATCTAAGAACAAGGAATCGAAAACAGTTGATTTGAGAGACTTCTCGGCATCTGAGCTACAACAAGGTACTACTGCGACAGATGAACAAGCAGCACTAGAAGAAGGCTGACAAGCCAGTGATGGCGAGGTTGATGAAAATGTTGATTCTGAAACAAATCAGCGGACGCCGATCACAGAATTACGCAGATCATCCAGGACCAGTAAGCCGATGACAGAGGGGAGCTTGAATGTTACGAAGCAGTGATGCAAGTTGATGAATCGATTAAGTGGGAGCTGACAATGAAAGGTGAGATGGACTCACTGTTGTCAAATCATACATGAGAGTTATCTAAGTTACCAAACGAGAAGAAGGCATTGTAGAACAAATAGGTCTACCGGATAAAGGAAGAACACGATGGAAGTAAGCGCTATAAGGCGAAGCTGGTTGTGAAGGGATTTCAACAGAAAGAAGGCACTGACTACACGAAAATCTTCTCTATCGTAGTCAAGTTGGTGACAATCAGAACCGTTCTTGGGCTGGTAGCAAAGGAAGATCTGCATCTTCAACAGATGGATGTGAAAACTGCTTTTCTTCACGGTGATTTAGAAGAGGAAATCTACATGAAGCAACCCGAGGGATTTGAGGTCAAAGTGAAAGAGAAGCTAGTGTGTAAGCTTCAAAAGAGCATGTACAGACTGAAACAGGCTCCAAGACAGTGGTATACGAAGTTTGACAACTTTATGAAGAAAGCCGAATTCCTAAGGTGCGAAGCTGATTACTGTTGTTACTTCAAGAGATTTACTGATCGTAGGAGCATACCTACATGAGATTGATATGTTGAAGAAGAAGCTGTCAGAAGAATTTACAATGAAGGATCTGGGAGACGCAAACCAAATCCTCGGGATGAGAATTATCAGAAGGAGGGTCTCAAGCTCTCACAGGAAGAATACGTGAAGAAGGTTCTCAAGAGGTTCAACATGGACGATGCCAAGCCAGTCAGTACTCCCTTGGCTGGACACTTTTGTTTGTCAAAAGATTAGGCGACTGTGACCGAGGACGAGATGAAGCATATGGACAAGGTACCTTATGCCTCTGCTATGCGATGGTATGTACGAGTCCAGACATTGCACATGTAGTGGGAGTTGTTAGCAGGTTTATGAGTAATCCGGGAAAGCAACACTGGGAGGCTGTGAAGTGGATTTTCAGGTATCTAAAGGGCAACTCAAGTTCATCGTTGTGTTTTCGGAAGTCAGAGACAGGATTGCAGGGATATGTTGATGCTGACAATGGTGGTGATGTTAATAGCAGAAAGAGCACATCCGGGCATGTTTACACCTTCGGAGGTACTGCAATTTGCTGGGTTTCAAAGTTGCAGAAGATAGTAGCTCTCTCTAGTTGTGAGCCTGAGTACGTTGCCGTGATGGAGGCCATGAAAGAGATGAAATGGCTACAATCTTTTCTGCAGGAATTGGATCAGGACCACGAGGGGAGTGTGCTATACTGTGATAGCCAGAGTGCCATTCATTTGGCAAAGAACCCGGTCTACCATGCTCGTACGAAGCACATACAACTCCGGTACCATTTCATCATATAAGCTTTGGAAGATGGAGTATTAATACTTGAGAAGATCTCAGGTAGTCAGAATCGAGCAGACATGCTGACGAAGGCCGTGCCGAATGATAAACTGAAGTTGTGTGCAACTTCCGTTGGACTTCTTAGATGAGGATCGGAGTCGCCGCTGCAGATAGAGAGACAGATGATTGAAATTAGTCTCCAAGTGGGAGATTGTTGAGTTGTGGAGCCTAATTCTCACCGATACTATAAAAACCCTAGTGGAGGGTATTTTGAAAATTTTAGGCTTGTATTATGTTCGCCCTAGTTTTCGTTATATATAGACTAGGGGCGCCGTTTTTCTTTCTAAGGTCGAGCAAGAGAGAAAGAGAAAATTGTAAACTCAAACTTCCTATTTGATTATAGTAAAATCTGCAGCGGCAAAATGGACGTAGCTTTTGCATTGAGGGTGAACCACTATAAATCTGTGTGCGCTATTTGTTCTTCGCTTATTTACTGTTTTCTGATTAGGTAGGATTTGAGGATTTGATTTGAGACTCAAATCCTAACACTTAGGTCATACCCCTTTTTTCACCCCCGGTTTAAAAGAAAGGTGTTAAATAGATTTTCCATTTAAAGTAACGTTTTGAGGATTATTTATTCCATGTCGCCATTTATCCAAGTCACCTTTTTATTTGAATCCTTAATCAAAAGGAAGGTGTTTGACTTCTTAAATTATTGGTCTGCGAAAAAGATCAGGTAAGAAATTCTGTTGACCGTGGGAAGGTGTTAACACCAAATCCACAACTTAAACACATGCGCAAATTAGGTGTTCACAATTACGTTAAGCTTAATTAAACTAAATACTTTTTGAGTTGATTAATTAATCTAATTAACCGATTAAGTAATTAACTAATACTAAATGCGCAAATAAAGAAAGAAAAGTCTGTTTTTGGGTATATTGTGAATGAGAGATGCAATTAAAAAATGCACCAAAATTGGGAAATCTATTAAAATAAACTAAAATTAAGCTAAATATTGTCAACTTTAGGAGAAATAAAAACGGTGCAGATGTTCACAATGTCAACTCCGATGGGGTAAGTTTATGGAGAAGAATTATGAAATAAGAGGAATTCATTGTGTGGTTGACTTTGGTGTTGGTTGTGGAAGGAGTATATGATTTTGGTAGAACATGTGATATAATGGACTAAATCTGAAAAATGAATAACTATGGCTGTATACTTTGGTGATTAGTAAAGAAGCTATTGTGTCTATGTACTCAAGGAGCCCTGTGCAGGGTATCACTTGTTTATAAGCTGTCGAAGGGCCAATTCAAGTTGGAAATGGAAGGTGCTGGATACTTGGAATTTATGACTATCTAGTAGACGGGGGGGGGGGGGGGGGATGTTTGGAGGGGAAAGGGGTTCAAATCTTTTTCCCTGGATTCCTTCTGTAGAGAACCTGTTGGAACAGGGTAAAGGAAGGAAGTGCACGCATGGAATGAATTCACTTTCTTCACTTGGTAGGCAATTAATCCACGTTGCATAGATATGTAGTTAGATTTTTGTGAGGTACAAGGAATACATGTAATTGAGTCCTCTACTGCTAAGATCCTTCATGTACTTTAATGAAAGTTTTTGATGTATCCCCCCAAAAAAACAAGGAAACTTGATATACTGTGTACAATTGGAGGTGCAACGCCAATGACAAACTTCTAAGGAAGGAGACATATCATGGTGAGTTGGTCTATAGTGTACATAAGGATCAATGAAAGAGCACATGCCATATATTATTACATTGTAGGTCTACTCACAACTGTGACTGGGTATTCATATTGTTTAATATTTCATGGGTTGTGACAATGACTTTGGGACTAGTGGTACAGCTTGCTGGAACAGCACGGTCGCGTCTCTTTTAACTAATCTGGAAGGAGAGGAAAAAATGTTTCAGACTGTAAATTGTATGTAAATGTCTAAGGAAGTTAATTTCGTTTCATTTATCTTTTGGGGTAAAGAGGGAAGTTTAAGGCAGCCAGGCCAATGGGATAGGTGACGGTGCAGTTGTGCATGAAATTGGTGCAACAGAAGCTGTCATCTGATTTTCTTTATTATCGTTTTACATGTATTCCCTTTTGTTGGTTTGCAGAATTCAAGTGAAGAACACCTTACCTATCAACCCCACCCCCTTCCACCAATTAAAGAAAAAGAGAGTTCAAGTGAAGAAACTTTTCTTGAGTTTGGTTATGAAAGATGTTTTTATGGAGGCTAAGAGGAGGTGGTATAGAACTCTATGAACTTTTGTTGATTTAACTTTTTCCTTGCTGAATGGAGGATTTTGGGAGTAGACAATGATGGAGAACAACTTGTGAGTTATGACTTTACAATTGATGGGTTTATGTTGCTCGGACTCGGGTGCGGATCTAGAGGTCAGATTCTTCATCACATAAGTTTTAGGATTCAGGGTTATTGATCTGAGTGCTAATACAGGTGCTCGGACACGCCAATATATGTATATTACAACATATATAAATGTATATTTTGATTGATTAAAGTTACCGAACTAAAGTTAATTTAAATTTAATTCTTTATAAACACGTAATATTTTGTTCATAAGATATCTCGTGTAATAGCAAAGCATCATAATTTATATAACTGTAACTACATATATGTATGTGATATAAACTCAAAAATCAAACTAAATACCCAATCAATCTTTACTTCTTGGTCATAGATGTAGTCAAAGCACCCAAAGTATGTTGACCAAATCTGGTGTGGATACAACACTCACACCCAAATCGTGTCGGATCGACACGAGTGCGGTAGGGATTTTGAAGGGTCAGAGAAAAAAAGAAGATAGGGGAACCCCGTAGTTTGGCTTTGTTTGACACTGGTGAATTGCTGCTGCTCAGATCTGGATGTGTTAGTAACATTTACATCTCTTTATGAAATCTCATGGTAAAATTTGCTCCGAATGGATGCCGATCGTATCAGTTTTTCTTTTTCTTTTTTTCGCTTAGGTGTTGCCAAGTTCTTTTCCCCCGCTCTTTGGTTCCTTTTCCAAAACTGCTTTGAATTACTTTCCTTGAATTGAGGGTCTATTAGAAACAACCTCTCTATCTTGGCAAAGGTAGGGGTAATGTCTGCGTACACACTACTCTCCGCAGACCTCACTTTTCCGATTACACTGGGATATGTTGTTGTTGTTGGTTGCTTACCCTAGTGCACTCTGCTGCTAGTTACTTAAAAGTTTTTGTTTCCAACTTTGGCTGATTTTTCTGGATGCCCCAACTGTTAGATGTCGGAAATTTATCTGCCTGTTTGTGATTGGTCCATGATGCATCTGTGACAGAGTTTGGGTTTTACAGGTTAATCACCACAATCTTTTAGGGGTCGGGCTTTGACTAATCTAATCTTATTACAAGTAGCTATGCAACCCAGTGGTGCAAAAGATACACAACTCCGTGAGAGCAACAGCCAGAAGGTCCATCCGCAACCTATGGAGGAAGCCGCAAACCAAAATCCTGAAGCAGTTGAAGCTATGGTATCTAGGATTTTTACGAATATCTCCTCCCTGAAGTCTGCCTACATTCAACTCCAATCTGCTCATACTCCTTATGACCCTGATAAAATCCAAGCTGCCGATAAACTTGTAATTTCGGAGCTGAAGAATCTCTCTGAACTTAAGCACTTCTACAGGGAGCACAATCCCAAACCTGTGTGTGTTTCACCTCAGGACTCTCGCTTGGCTGCGGAGATCCAAGAACAGCAGAGTTTGTTGAAAACATATGAAGTTATGGTGAAGAAGTTTCAATCTGAGATTCAGAATAAAGATTCTGAGATTCTTCAGCTGCAGCAGCAGATACAAGAGGCCAGTCAGAAGCGGGTCAAATTGGAGAAAAACCTTAAGCTCAGGGGCTTGTCAGCAAAAGAATCAGAAAATACAGTTGACGAGAATGGCCATTTCTCCATGGATCTAACTCCTGAGTTTTTCAGGTCAGCGGTGGAAGCTGCTTATAGGGCCATTCACGACTTCTCTAAGCCATTGATCAACATGATGAAAGCTGCTGGTTGGGATCTTGATGCTGCAGCAAACTCCATACAGCCAGATATAGTTTATGCAAAGAGAGCTCACAAGAAATATGCTTTTGAGTCACATATCTGCCAAAGAATGTTCAGTGGATTTCAGAATGAATTCTTCTCTGTGAAACATGAGAATTCAGCCGTCACCACAGACAGTTTTTACCACCAGTATCTTGCATTACGGGAAATGGATCCACTGGATGTTCTAGGCCAATGTCCAGACTCCCTTTTTGGGAACTTTTGCCGAAGCAAATACTTAGCAGTGGTTCATGCAAAGATGGAGGCTTCATTTTTCGGGAACTTGGATCAGCGAAATTATGTTATGGCTGGTGGACACCCAAGAACAGCTTTCTATCAGGCTTTTCTGAAACTAGCCAAGTCAATCTGGCTTTTGCATAGGTTGGCATATTCATTTGATCCTCCAGTTACAGTTTTTCAAGTCCAGAAGGGAAGTCATTTCTCAGAGGGTTATATGGAAAGTGTTCTGCAAAATTTCATTGTAGAGGAAAACGAGGATAAGCCTAAGGTCGGTCTGTTGGTTATCCCTGGTTTCTATATAAGGGGCAGTGTGATCCAGAGCAAAGTCTACCTAACTGGCGTGAAGGTTACCGAATGATATTATGTATATCGTGTTTTCTGCTTTATCATGCCTTATGTTTTAGCAGGTGTGTTTTGTTGTTACATGCTGGTCAGTCTGATGTAAAATGTGTCTTCAGTAATGACTAGATATCTCCGACAATCGTATTGTCAGGCAAAGAATTGAAGTTGAAAACTTTCATCTGTTCATGAACATAATTTTTAGTTGATTTTGGGACATAGGTGTCTGTATCCCGACTATAAGTTTTATCATAAGCTGTTTGCATTTATTGAGGAAATTGATTTTGGTGTCCCAAAACTGATTATTACTAATGTATATCGCATATTTTTGCTGTTATATATCCATCGTGAAAACGCCAATGCACTATTATCTGTGCAAATTTTATGATACGGAAATGAATCTTAGTAGCCATAACAGCGCTGTTTATTTCATCCCAAAACATATATTTCCTGATCTTGGCAATAATAATTAAGTTTGGTTTACCAGATAAACTATAAACAACAGAAACATTCAACTGTATTCTTAGAATAAAGCTTATACTCTAGATTTATTGTTCTTATATTTTTAAAACATAGTAAGAGTCAATCACTCTAAAGTGTGTGTTTGGTATAGTAAATCATTTTTCATGTTTGATAGGTAAACATTTTTTCCTAGGAATGTAAAATCTTTAAAACTTTTAGAAAATAACTTTTCTAAAGAAAGTAGGAAAAACAAGCTTCATAAATGATATATTTTAAGTCTATTGTCTCCTCTCCACCCTCCGGTGTCCCACCTTGACCACCCCATCATGACCGCCGACTCTTCACCCCACCCATCCATCCACCCATAGTGTTTTCTTAAATCAATTATAAATTTTCTTAGGACAATATTTTTTTCTTACTTATTATTACTGAAATGGTTAATTAGTTGGTCGAACGATCCTATTTATTTCTTATTGGCAGGTGACCTCCTGAGAAAAGAGGAGGGCCACAAAGAAAAAGAAGCAAAAATATATGTTATGAAACAGTGAAAGCCATTGAAATGAAATCACGGGGTTGACTGGTTTACTTTGACTATGTCCTAGATGCGTTATGCATGGACCGTGAAGTTAGCTGCTGCAAGTTTTTGAGAACATGATACTCCCTCCGAATCAAAAAGAGTGTTCATTGAGCCATTTGAACACCCTTAAAAAAATACTAACTTCTAGACAAAAATAGATAATTTGACTAAAATGCTCCTAATTAAATATGTATTGAGATTTGGTCGTCTAACACTTAATAGAGGTAAATTTAGAAAAATAAGATTAATTTTTTCTTGATTTGGTAAGTGAACCGTTTTTTTTGAATAAAAAAATAAAGACTAAGTGAACACTCTTTTTTATCCGGAGAGAGTATTACGTACATACTTTTTATTAATTTAACTATTTTCTGAATTTTTGGACGGTTTAAGAAAACCTTCCTTCAATTCGAACTAAATTGATGTCGTGTCTCATTTCAATCTTTCTGATTTGTTCTATACAATTCTCGTACCTAAATTAACAAAACAGTAAAATGTTTTCGCAGAAATGGCAACATTAATTTGAAAAAAGACCATCAACTCAACAAGTTCAAGTTTTTGATGCCTATTATTTTGAGGCAAACTTTACAAGTCCGCTTTAGCAGCAAATTTTCTTCAACTATGTAAAGGAGGTAAAGCATAACATCTTTATCCTTACATGTGTTTTTTAACTTATCAAGTTGTTGCTAATTTTTTATTTTAAGACTAAAAATTGGCTGGAAGGATTCTCAAATGGTAAGCTCCAGCTACAGTGTGAGGTGTGTATTCGCTCTTCAAAATAAAAGTGACAATCTGAATTATGAGATCTCAGATCTCTACTTTATACTATAATATATTTAAGACTTATAACATAATACAATGGAATAAATAATTTAGCTTGATACAAGCATGATGTTGGTCAAAAGTTTACTCTATGTTATATTAATTTATTTAATTTGTTTGAGACAAGTTGCGGTATTCATGGACGAGGAGCCTTCTCTGCACAAGCTAATCAAATCGTTGGCATCACTTGCTAGAGGGAGATGTAAAACAGTTAAAAATTTACGTTATATACATTGATAATATAATTTTCTTTTACATTATTTAACATATGATAGTAGGTTAATTTTAATATCAAGGAGAGTATAATCCTATCAAATTTGTTAAAAAAAAATATGTGGCGAAGCTACAAAAGTGAAAAGCTTTTCGTAAGTTCTCCTATAGTATTGACAAAGTAAGTCAGTCCGGGGTTTACCCTGTGCGCACTCGAAAGAGTAGCGGCTGCAGGTTCCTTCGTCAACAAAAAAAAGTAAGCAACAATTTAGTAAATCAGAAGAAAATAAACCAATTGCTCTACATAGAATTAATAACAAACTTTGAACCTAGTTCTTTGAAGGTTCTTGCACGTGTAAAATCATTAAATTAAAGGAAAGGAAGTCAACTCTTATGTATGGGACGAACCCTTACTATATAAACCCCAATTCCCCCTTCACATTTCCACACCAAAATCAACACAATTGTCAAGCATTCTCTTTTCACAACCTAAATGGAGAAAATTACCCTTTCCCTAATTTTATTTCTCTTCAATATCGCCGTCTTCTTATTTGTTGGAGCAGTGGAGGGCACCAGTGCTAGTCGTTCACAACCCCGTGCCAACAAATTGGTGGAGTCACAATGTAGGCGCACTCGTTATCCAAAGTTGTGCATGACTTCTTTGTCAAACTATGTCACTCCCGCAACTGAACCTCAACAGCTAGCTCAAGCAGCATTGAAAGTGAGCTTAGTTAAAGCAATTTACACAAAAGCTTACGTGAACAAGGTTTGTAAACAACTCCAACAAACCAAGTCTAAGGATTATCAAGCTGTGAAAGATTGTTTAGATCAAATTTCAGATGGCGTTTCCTTACTATTCAACTCGGTCGAAGAGCTTCACCATTTGAATTTAGACAAGGAAAGTGAATTTGTATGGCATAGGAGTAATGTTCAGACTTGGCTTAGCACAGTTTTAACTGATGTTTTCACTTGCATGGATGGGATCTCTGGTTATAAATTAGGTGGTTATAAAGTAAAGGCTACAATTAAGGCTAAGGTTCTAAATGTTGCACAAGTCACTAGCAATGCTTTAGCTTTGTTTAATGGATATGCTGTTAGGCATAGGGATTCTCATCACTCCAACTCTGGAAAAATTAACAAGCCCTAGAATTCACAATCTCTGTATTTGATTATTATTTTTTCATTCTTTTTTGTTATGTATGTCGAAGAATATGTAACTTTAATTCTCTATCTGTAAAATAGATTTTGATAACACTTTATTTCTTGTTTTCTTTTCCTTGTATAACATTTGAAACACGTCACAGTACATCTAATTCGATATTGCTATAAGAAATTGATCTAGACAAGGAATAATGATCCAATTAAAGCGAACTAAGATGTAATTAGTTAATAAGCAATAAAGAGTAAAAGAAACTCTTGGGGAGTTAATCTGTAAATTTTTATGTAAAATGTTGTTCAGACTTCATACGGCCGGTTAATTTGGGCTAAAAATAGACCATAACCCTACATTCCAGCTCAAAAAAAAATTATTTACTTGTTGGTTCTTTTATATATATTCTTATTGAATTAGCAAATTAAACTAATAAAAAAACTATTTCGTTTATCATGACTATATATCAAACCAAGCAAACTGAGCAATATTTGGTCTTTTATGTTTTGATAATTCTTCTTATAGGTCATGATTTTGTGCTACACATGCAATCTAAATTGAACCCGAAGCCTTTAGATGGATTATGCCCAAAATGACAACCTGCCTAAATCTCATTGGGCAAGCAATATGACCTCTAGTAATTTGGTAGTTCTTCAAATTAAACTACATATAAAAAAAGGAAATATAAACATAGATGTAAAACTTTTTACACTCAACTGTACCCGCTTAGCTAAGAAGTTTGTTTTGTCACTATAGTGCAAAAAATCATAGATAGGTAGCCAAATTCTATGTTTTGTCCCTAATTCTTCCTTTTAAATTTTGGACTTACTGGACAGTAGGCGTCGCGGCTCCATGGTAGAGCGCCACAGCCATAATGAACTACAGAAGCCGAAAGGTTTCTTCCTTGTTAGCGCCGAGCGCCGCGGCGTTAATGCATTGCAGAAGCAGAATTTCGGCCTCTGCCTCACTGGCGCCGCGACTTTAATGATTAGCGTCGCGGCCCCATCGGTCCGGAAAAAAAATTAAAATGTTTAACCCATGGTTATTAATATAAAGTATATTATTTGATAAGTATATTGTTTATGTGCTAAATGTCAAATTATTTGTCATTTAAATTACTAGAATAACGTCCGCAAATAACTGTCTGGGTAGGCGAAACCCAGTATGTTTTAAAACCGTTTAATATCATGCTTGGGCAAGCGGTACCCAATAAGTGCTTAATAGACTTTGCATGATAATTAAGATGTTATATTTGATATAGCATACTAGAGTTGATCTTGGTTAAAACCCTGAATTAAAATATTCGCTAAAATTTTAATACAAGTCTCATTTGAAATGAACGTGTCGTCCGTTATAATTAATTGTAGTGCAAAATCCTTTTCGGCGAGATGAGTATTTATGCACAGCATTTGCTCTAAGTCTACGAGGACTCAGACTCTTTCATAAATGCATGTTAAATGTAGAAGTGGGTGATAAACCTTCATGAGTATTTACAACATAGTGTTTGCTCTATAAGGCAAAACTCACTTAGATATATAATTGCAATCGCATAACGGGGTTGACTTGCTAGGCTGTCTTGGCGCCACAGTGTCGGACAAGCCGAGGGACGCAGATCGATTGTTTAGAACATTCGGTTAAACAAGAGTTACAAATTATTTGTAATTGGTTTGGAGACCTACCAGGTTGTGATATTGAAGTTATCAGCCATAACAAACGCGGAGATAACATAAACCTGGATCTTGGCCCATTACGACCATATTTTATATGAGTCTGTATTCTTTTATGGGGTCGAAGGGTATGCTGAAATAGTGGGAGCTAATTAAACTAAAGGTCATGTTAATTAGTTAACGAATGTGTTCAATAGAAATTATATTAGAATTTAATTTCAAGTCTATCTATATCTTCATTTTATACAAAATGTCGAATCTGTCACTGAAAATGTTGGTCGAGACAAACAAGCTGACTGGAGCAAATTACCATGATTGGTTAAGAAATTTGCGATTGGTATTAAGACAAGAAAGAATTGAGTATGTGTTAGACACAATGTTCCCCACAGTCTCTGCTGAAAACTCTACTGAGTATGCTCTGTTTGACAAGGTGGCTTATCAGAAACATCTAGACGATGCTACCTCAGCACAGTGTGTAATGTTATCCTCTATGACTGTGGAGTTATAGAGGCAACATGAAAACATGGGCCCCAACAAAATGCTAGAACACTTGAAGAGTCTCTATGACTTACAGTCTCAAACAATGGAGTATGAACTGTTGAGAGACCTTTTCAAGTGTAAGCTGAATGAAATGGGTCAAGTGTCAGCGCATGTTCTGAAGATGATTGGGCTGATAGAAAGGTTGGATTCGATTGGAACGAAGTTGTCTATAAATGTCTCTGTCAACCTGATCCTGAATTCACTTCCTGGTTCATTTGAGAATTTCATTGTGAACTTCAATATGAATGAGACCAAGGCAAGTCTTCCAGAGCTTCAGAACATGTTGAAGACCTTGAATCATCTACCTCTGAAGGTAACGTCGTGCTCATGGTGGGCTCTTCTAACAAGTTCAAACCCAAGGGTAAGAACATACAGAAGAAGAAGGGTAAGATAGTTGCTGCACCTACAGTTATGAAACCTAGAGGAGGTGTTCAGAAGAAGGCAAATGTAGCTTCGGATGTGTGCCTCAACTGCAAGAAGAAGGAGCACTGGAAGAAGGACTGCACAGCTCTAGAAGGAGGCAAAGTACTAGGTGCTCCTGGCTCTACTGGACAAGGTATGTTTGTCATTGAGATAAATATGTCTATAAATAACTCTCACTGCTAGGTATTGGATACCGCATGTGGCTCACACATTTGTAATAATGTGCAGGGTCTGATTGACAACAGAAAGGTTGGACCTTGGGAGGTAGACCTGCGCATTGGAAATGGAGCACGAGTGGATGTTGAACGCGTTGGAACTTATAGACTAGATTTACCTTCAGGCTTTTGTTTATAACTAAATAATTGTTATTTTGTTCCCTCATTAACAAAGAATATCGTTTCTATCCCAATGTTAGCCATTGAGGGGTTTTTCTCATTTTTTGTCAATGAGAGTTATGTATTGTCTTTTAATGGTTTTGTTTGTGAAAATATTCCACTTATGGATGGTTTGTATGTTCTAAACTATAGTCGTGAAATTTTTAATGTGTAAAATAAATGAGCTAAGATAAGTAATCTAAGAAACCCCACCTACTTATGGCACTGTAGATTTGGTCACATAAATGAATCAAGGATAACAAGATTAAGAAAGTTAGACTACCTGGAACCATTTGACTTGGAGTCCTATGGTATTTGTGAATCTTGGTTGAGAAGATGACTAATAAGCCACTTTCTGGGAAAGAGGTGAGAGCCAAAGAGGTACTTGAATTAGTCCATACTGATGTATGTGGGCCATTTTCAACTCAAGCTAAGAGAGGCTTCCCTTACTTCATCACTTTTACAGACGATTTCACAAGGTTTGGGCATGTGTATCTTATGAAACACAAGTCCGAAGCCTTTGAGAAATTCAAGGAGTACAAGTCAGAAGTAGAGAAGCAACTTGAAACAAGTATCAATACCCTTCGATCAGATCGAGGAGGTGAATACTTAAGTAAAGAATTTCTGGATTACTTGAAGCTTCATGGAGTCCAATCACAATGGACACCTCTTGGAACGCCACAGATGAATGGTGTTGCTGAAAGGAGAAAACGAACCCTATTAGATATGGTTAGATCCATGATGAGTTTCTCAGCTCTACCAACATACCTTTGGGGCTATGCATTGCAAAACTCAATTTATATTCTGAACATAGTTTCTTCAAAGTCAATAGAGAAAACTCCATATGAGATATAGAACGGCAATAAGCCAGCACTTAAACACATGCAACCCTGGGGGTGCCCTGCATATGTAAAGAAGATGCTTACTGACAAGTTGAAATCTAAAAGTGAGAAATATTATTTTGTGGGGTATACAAAGGAAACTAAGGGATATTATCTCTATCTTTCTGGAGAACATAAGGTCATTGTTTCCAGAAATGCAACTTTCCTTGAAGAAGACTATGTCTACAAGGAACAGATCTGCAATAAGATAGAACTTGGAGAAAATTCAAGAACCACAAGATAATACAGAAGTTGAACCCTTGTCAAAAGACCTAGACAAAGATTCAGTGGGAGTATTTGGTGAAGATTGGATACTTAGAGTATGCCCTTCAGCCAGTGGGAGTGTTGTGAGAGACAGTGCAGAAATGCAAGGCTCTCATACACAACCAATGGAAGATGATACAATGGTTGTACATCATTCCATTCAGGAAATACATGAAAATGACATTCCTGAAAGCTTTCAAGGTGATGGATTGTCCAGCACACAAAGACTTTCTCACAATTAGAATGCAACAAATACTGAAACATAGAATAATCAACTCCGTAGGACCACTAGGACTCATCGTCCGCCGGAAAGACTTAATCTTCTTGTTGAAACACACAATGAGATAGATATTCCTGATAACGATGAACCTACAACCTACAGCGAAGCTATGTTAGACATTGATTCACAGAGATGGCAAAAAGCCATGAAATCTGAGATAGACTCGATGTATATCAATCAAGTTTGGAACTTGGTTGATTTGCCAACATGGGTTAGACCTATATGATGCAAATGGGCCTTCAAGATGAAGATTGATGCATATGGCTAGGTACAAACTTATAAGGTAATATTGGTGGCTAAAGGTTATAATCAACGACATGGGGTTAATTATGATGAAACCTTTTCACATGTTGCAAAAATTAAGTCCATTCAGATTTTGCTTGCAATAACCACATACTATGATTATGACATTTGACAAATGGATGTTAAAACTGCTTTCCTCAATAGTAACCTAATTGAAGAGGTGTATATGATACAACCTGAGGGTTTTACATCCAAGACTAAGCCCAAAGCAGTATGCAAGCTACAGAAGTCCATTTATGGACTTAAGTAAGTCTCAAGGAGTTGGAATATTTGTTTTGACAAAGCAGTCAAATCGTTTGACTTTGTTAGAAACAAAGAAGATCCCTGCATTTATAGTAAGCGCAAGAAAGAGAGTATTGTCTTCATTGTTACATATGTAGATGACATATTAATAATGAGAGATAATAAAATTCTAATGCAATCAGTCAAGGAATGGTTATCCAGGACCTTCATGATGAAGGACTTAAGGTGAAGCCTCCTACATTCTTGGAATTAGGATCTATAGAGATATACCTAATAGATTGTTGGGGCTGTCACAGTCCATTTACATAGCCAAAGTGCTAAGACGATTCTTTATGGAAAACTCTAAGAAAGGAAGTCTTCATATGGGTCAAGGCATCAAGTTATCAAAGAAGGATAGTCCTTCTACTGTTGCAGAACTTGAACGCATGAAAAGAATCACATATGCTTCAGCTGTAGGATCTATCATGTATGTCATGACCTGTACGAGGCCAGATGTGGCCTATGCACTTAGTATGACTTGCAAATTTCAGCAGAATCCTGGGGAAGAACACTGAAAAGCAGTCAAGAGTATTCTTAAGCATCTTAGATGAACTAAAAAATATTTCTTAGTCTATGGTGGACAAGAGAAGCTAGTGTGTACTGGGTACACTGATGCTAGCTTCCAGACAGATCTTGATGACTTCAAATCTCAATCTGGATAAGCTCATTTTCAATGGCGGAGTAGTGAGTTGGAAAAGTTTCAAGCAAGCTACAACTGTTGATTCGACAACTGAAGCCGAGTACATTGCTCGATCGGAAGCTGGTAAAGAAGTTGTCGTGATATCTGAGTTCCTGAAGGAACTAGGGGTTGTTCCAAGTGCCACTTGTCCAATAACGATTTATTATGACAACCCAGGTGCGATTGCGCAAGCTAAGGAACCAAGATCAACAAACAGAAACAAACATGTACCGAGAAAATACCACATACTCAGGGAGATGGTGGAAACTGAAGAAATAGGATTAGACTATGTTCTCACAGATGATAATCTAGCTGACCCGTTTACTAAACCATTAAGCTTAGTTAAGCATAATGGTCATTTTGAAAACATGTGTATTAGATACATTGGAGATTGGCTCTAGGCCAAGTGGGAGATTGAAAGTATATATGTCATAGAGACAATCATTATTATGGACAAATGTACTTGAACACATTCGTATTATTAATAAGATTAATATTTATAGCATTTGCAATTATTGAATTATTATTTGATTGTTTGTAATTATTCATTAATGTGCATCCCTTGAGCTTACATTGTCATTAATAAAGTGAGATGTTGATGATAGAGCGTAACTCTAAAATAACATCGACTAATGATCATTGAGAATGAGATATCGATGATATGTTATAAGTCGACATGTGGTCTGCGTCACATTATTAGAGAATATAGTATGTCTCACTTGCTACTAGTAATGGTTACTAGTGATGGACACATGGATACTTTTGGAAAATATTGGTATACCCTGCTGATAAACTATTTGTTATACATGTCTAAAGTGTTATCAACGTGTGGGAGATGAATGTCCTTTGACTTGAGGTCAATACACACCTTGTTTACATAGTAATGTACTTTGACTATGTCCTAAGCTTAAACTCCTTATAAGATAAGATACGACTTGTGTTGGGTGCATTATGATGTAAATTAAGGTGGTAGTTTAGCCAAGAATATGATTCATTCCTCGATTGGATATTCGAGAGAGCACTCAACTTCTCAGTGATATTAGGTCGACCAAGTCATTGGCCAATGCAAGAGACATATTTAGAATATGATCTAGTTGTCGACTAATATAAATGAGATAAAGTGATCAAGCCATTTGGATAGACACATGGCAAATCCTAAGCTTGATCGAGTGTGTCGCGAATGAAGGGAATTTATCATCTCATATAAAGGTTATGTTTGCTGGATTCATGTAAACATACTTCATATATTGAGTTCGTTGTACGGAGCAGTCTAGGAATTTCGTATAGACCTTAATTGGATTAGTGTCGATATATGAAGGCCTATAGGGTCACACTATGTCGATTGTCTCTTCGATCTAAGGGTGTATTGAAAAAGTATTAAATATTCGATTTGAAATCTAGTTATTTAAATTTATAATAACTATGGGATAATTTATATTAGATGGAAATTATTTAATTAAATCAAAATTAGATTTTGGATTTAATGTGCTGAATATATTTATTAAATGAAAACGGAAAACATAATTTTACGTAAGGCGCCGCGGCGCTTGCTAGGCTGCGCCAACCCGACAGTGAGCCGGGTCGGACTGGCCCACTGCACCTCGGGTTTTGGGTCAGGCTTAAGCCTAACCCTAAAACGTTTTTCTGACCTAATTTTCAACTATAAATACAACACTTCCCATTGTTTATTATACACCAATTCTCATAAATAAATTCTAGACTTAGAGTATATGATAAAACTCTCTCAAACCTTTGCCAAGATTTCCTGGCTTTCTTGACAGAGGAATACACCGTAGCATTGTGCTTGCAGTAAAAAAGGGAATCGCGTGTTCACCCTAAAGTAAAGACTCCGGATTTTATAACCTGTAAGTACTTGTTCAAGTTTTCTTTACAGGTTTTGATTGTCATATAACTATACCAGAAGAAATTATTGGGGTAAGTAGAACAAATTTTAAGCTTCCGTTGTGCCTATTTCTGTATTTTGAACCTAATAAAATCTTACGGTATGAACATGCATTTTTTCTTTCACATTTGAAGAGATATTCTGATACTTTTCAAATACGTAATACCATGACAAAAAAGAAATAACAAAAGAAATTGAGAGTTGGCGAATGCATTCTGCATACATAAATGAAGTTACATATTCATTTCAAATATATGAATTCGATACAAACACGTTACAAAGACATGAAACATATTCATTCCAAATGGATTATGTACCATTTGATGTAATGGTCCATTAATTAAATTCATCTCCTAGATTTCTGTGAACTCTCCTATTTGTAAATGTACAAATATTGTAATCTCCTATATAAAGGAGTGACATTGGTGAACATAAAACATGTACACCAAAAAACATCTTCTTCCTATCTTCTTCTCAAGTTAATTTCTGGCAATTTTTTTAAGCAACCTCCAAACTTTTAGCCATGAGTGCACGTGTTTGAAAGAGCTGTGAAATCTTGAGAGTGACTAAGCTTCAGCCATGAGTGCACGTGTTTGGAAGAGTTGTGAAATCTTGGGAGTGACCAGCCTTCACGATTTGTACTGATGTCGGGTTGAAATAACTTTCAAGGCAGTGGCTTGCCACGACACATTATTTATGATAATTCAGTTACTATATTTTTTAATTCCATTTCAATATCAATATTGTGGTACTTTTTCTAATATTCACATTATCAATTTCTTTTTCTAATTCTCTTGGGAAAGTATCCTTGAGCATGACCATTTCACTTCAAGAATTTAGTAAATTTATTTTTCGTAATTATCATCGTTTTCTCTTCAAAGAGAGACATTGAGATAATTATAGTACTGTTTCTAGTATGTTACGTTAGTAATTGATAAAGTTGGGATTAATTTATAGGACATTGAGCCTGTGAGCCTGTCATATAACGACAATAATTAACTGATACTAAACGACAAATTATTAATCTTTTCGAATTGGTTGAATTTTAAGAAAAGGTCCCTTCCTCCAAGTTCCAAGTAGTGTATTTTTTCATCGAAGTATCAGGAAGATTCTAGGAGTAATTTGAAGTTGCTTAAAAAATAATTGAAGTTGCTTTAACATAACCTAAAGGAACATAGGCTTCAAAGACAATTTACTAGTATATGACCTTGTCCTAGAATGACATCACACTTTTCGTCCCATAGACAAAGTAATAGAATATTATTACGTGATTTACATTCTCTAGTCTCTACTTTATGTTATACTTATTATTATTAGAGATCTGGTTATGTAATTACAGAATGCAATGGCCAAAATCCCAGTATTGTATATGTTGGTCAAGCAATCTCCAATGACTTTTTTCACTACCTTATAGTAATTCTTCATAGTTTACCGTCAGCTCATTATATTTTTGGTTTATCAAATTAATAAAAAAAATCAGGTGATTTAAGAGACAATATTTTCCTACTCTTTGGGTGTCAAAGCAATCACTCAATAACAAGTTACGTAAATACGAAATTGCTCCGACAAGAATTAAGGTTTGTGTTTATTAGACACCTAACATCAGCACCTTTCCCAAAAAATTGACTAAAATAAAAATAATTATTCATTACAAGAATGACTGTACTAAACTCCTCATGATCATGCATATTGTGATCGCCCTTCTATATAAAACTTAGCTCGCTCTTGACAATTTTCTCATCAAACAAACACAAAAAGCCATTCTCTCTTCACACACACACATATATATACATATATATATATATGCACTCTTATAGCTTAAGCGTTCCTTGTTATATTTCTCAAAACAATGGGAAAACTTGTCCTTACCCTAGTTTTACTTCACACCATCTCTATTTTTGTTGTTGAGGGTGCAATTGCCTCTACATTTGTAGAGTCACAATGCAAGCGCACTAGTTATCCGGATCTATGTGTAAGTTCTCTAGCGACCCATGTAAATCCAACATCACAAGATCCTCAAGAAATAGCTCAAGTTGCCTTAAAAGTGAGCATAGTTAAGGCCGTATACACAAAGATCCACTTGAAAATAGTGTCCAAACAACTCAAACAAAAGAAGCCTAAGGAATACCAAGCGGTGAATGATTGTTTAGATCAAATGTCAGATAGCGTTTCTAAGCTAACAAATTCATTCAAAGAGTTTCAACACATGAAGAGTGTAGAATATGGTGAAGGAGAGTTTGCTTGGTATCAAAGCAATGTTCAAACTGTTGGAAATTTGCCTTTGGCGGGAGTTGCGACCGACCAACTTTACCGGCTTAAACACTAGTGTTACGTATGTTGGACCACAATTGTTGGAAATTTGCCTTTGGCGGGAGTTGCGACCAACCAACTTTAACGGCTTAAACACTAGTGTTACGTATGTTGGAGAATCCGGTTCTTCTCACATGTATGATCTACTAAGTACGTAGATAACCGTAGGGCCAAGAATCGTCAAATTTCATTGAGAAATGAAAGAGATATTGGTCCACGAAGTAAGGTGTTTGAAGCATGGAAAGTGTGGTATTGTGTTCAATTCTCCCTCATCGGTAGAGGAAGAAAGAATTGTTGTGTATATAAGACTCGAAATTGGTTTGGGGTTTGGGACCCCAAGGGGTATCCCATGTGTTTAAAGGAGGGAAGACCTAGATGTGCTTCGGTTCAAGGAAAGACCACACGCGCGCCGCCGCCGCCCGTCCGGGTCCACGGGCTGTGGGCTGTGGGCCTTGGGCCTTCTGATATTATCTTTTTGGGCCAGAAGTACAGTTTGATCCCAGAAGTTTCAGATGTACAGTTTGATCCCTAAAGTTTCAAGATGTACAGTTTGGTCCCTGAAGTTTTCAGAAAGTTGGAATTTCGACGGTCAAAGCAGAAACGTCCAAGCTCTCAATTCAGCCATTTATTTTGGCTGAATTACTCCTCATATAATGGCCAAATCCGTTGGTCTTTCACCATTTATGTTGGTGACTTTACTACCTCCATAATTGCCATTATTTGGCTATTATGGAGGCAGTTTTCAGCCCCCTCCATCACCTATATAAACACCCCCTTACACCATTGTTGAGCACCAAGAACACACATGTAATATACACGAAATTCAGAAGCTTACACAAGCAGAAACTTTTCTTCTTCCTACAACTTCCAAGGCATCATTTAGTTACTCAATATTCTTCACGGTAGCTCTTGAGTTTTCTTTGCTCAAGTGTTCCATTGATGTTTTATCTTGGGAGACAAATTGTCCAGGACGTATAAAGGATACATACGGGGCAATATTGTCTTAAGGACAGAGTGCCACACTCGACTCAGCAAAACCAGTTTCCATTTTTCCGTCTTCAACAAAATTGTAATTTCAGTTTTGTGATTATATTGTAATTTCAGATTACTAGTTGAATTATTGAATCTTTGTTTATCCTTTCGAATACTTGTAATAGTTATATACTTCCCGTACTGCTTTATAAAGTATCATAGAGCAAAAATACCCAAAACAAACTTGGCTTAGTACGGTTCATCGGAAATGGAATGGGAACATAGACTTTATATGGACTTGGACAATCCTCACGCCCAGACATTGCTAACTGGAGCTTGGATAATATAATTTGGGGCCCACCATCGGTGAACAAAGAATTGGAATGAGTCTGACTCTGATACCATGTAAAAAATGGATCTTGGGCCTAACTCAACCTCAAAAGCTAGCTTGTAGGGTGAAGATTGTTCAAGTTCATATACAGAGTCTATGTTCCCATTTCATTTCCGATGTGGGACTATTAACACATATATTTGCATGGATAGGTTTAATGGGTAGCCCATGGGTGGTAAGACGATGGCTATGATTAAAGCCAGGGTTCTAAATGTTGCACAAGTCACTAGCAATACTATGGCTTTGCTTAGAGATGGCAGTGGATCCTGGATCCGGTCCGGATCCGGTGGATCCAAATCCTTTTTATAGGATATGGATCTTTAAAATTTGGACCCGACGGATTCGGATCGGACCCGGATCCATTTCTGACGGATCAGATCTGGATCTGGATCTTGTATTTGAGATCAGTATCCGATCTAGATCTGACCCGTGGATCTGTTTTTTATTAAAAATATTCATAACCTAGAATGTAATTTTATAAGTATTTTCTTAAAATTGTTAAGCACATCCTTGCAAGTTTAATTCTCAAAACAAGTTTAAGTTATCCCCGCGTTAACTCAAAAACTAAAAAATAAAGAGGTAACTTCGATAATAAAATTAATGTTATATTAGTGAATGACTAACATCTCCATAGACAAGTAGTTAAAATTATATTCACTTCATTTGCGAAGATTCCAAGCACATGCAAGTTCTGCATTGTGGAAATACTAATCAACATTTTTCACAACTATTGTCATTGTCCAACATTTTCAATTAATAGCTCACAATCAAAACGAGACAACGAACAAAATATCTCATATGAACATTTCAAAAGTGAAACACAGTAAACTGTTAGCTAAGTAAAAATCGTTTGTCAGTTCAAAAAAAATATTCTTAGCAAGGTTACATTTTTAGGAAGGCAAATTTTTTTACATGTGGATTCAGATCCGATCCGTGGACCCGATGAATCTAGATCCGGATCTGAATCCGAATCTGAATGCGGATCTGGATCCAGGTATGAAAAACGAATCTGGATCTAAATCTAGTAGAATCCGATCCAGATCCGATCTGTTGCCGTCCCTAGCTTTGCTTAATGGATTTGCTGTTAGACATAAAGTTTCTCGTCAGTCCAGCTCTGGCAAAATTAACAAGCCCGGGTGATCATGACTTTGGAGAAGTCACTTAAATCTTGAATTTATTATTTATTTAATTTTTTTTGTTATGTATGTCAAAAAACGTGTGTAACTTAATTTATATATATGCAGAGTGCATTCTCCAACTCTTTATTTATTTTCTTCTCTTTTTTGTCCATTATGTATTTGAAAAGTATCACAATATAATATTTCTTGTGAAATGGAAAATGCATGATCATAATTAGGAGTGACAAATGAGCGTATTGAGATGAATTTAAACTAGTCTAATATAACTGACTGTCCGGCACAAGTTGGGTAGCATTCTTCAAAAAACTTATGCCCCAATAGACATAAATTCCATTTAAGGGGCAAAAACTAAAGACCAGCACAAAATGGGAGGAAAGTGTAAATGACCCATCAATAAATGGTCCATGCCTGATGGCCAAACCTTGATAAGTTGGGTCATAGTCCAATCGGCAACTCCTACCAAGTTTTAACTTTGTTAATATTCTTATAATTTATTTTATTACAAAATAAAACTAATAAAACTTCCTTTCTTCATTATTATAGTTATACCTAACATATAAAAAAAATTAAAAATTTTAATAAAATTTCTAATAGGTCAATTCGAGCTATATATGTAACTTAAATCAATTAACTTTAGATAATTTGAATTTAGGCAGATCAAAATGAGTACACTAACTTTACCGCCCCTAATCATTAGCAAACTAAATAAAAATAGGTCTAAGGTAAAAGAAACTCTTATGCAATTAGACTCTATAAATACAGTGCAAGTTTAGTCTTTTGTTAATATGTTATGCAAAGCAAAGGTAAATTAAATAATAACAAAAAATCGAATATTTTAAAAATATTATCCAACAAAAACTTAGATTATTTTACAAAATTTCTTCCCAATTTCGATAATGAAATCTTATAACCATATTTCTGAGATATATACCAAATGAAGAATTTACGTAACAGAACTTATAACCAACCCGGGGGGGGGGGGGGGGGGAGGGGGGAAGCTTATTAAGCAGTAACGATCAATGTAAATAAAATTTGACAAAATCAATTTGACTAATGAATTATGATTTGAATTCAAGTCAAAGTGAAAGTAATTACACATTATTTGAACAACAAAGGCGATGCCTAATGTTGCGAAATTTTCTCTGCATATATATACTTGTATGTAAAGACTCATTGAATAGAAAATGTTACTTAAGTTTATGAATGACTCTAATTACACGAATTAAGGTTTATGTTTACGAGACTCAATCAACCTTATCTGATCTATCTGTGTTGGAAATTTGCCTTTGGCGGGAGTTGCGTCCGATCAACTTTAACGGCTTAAACATTAGTGTTCCGCATGTTGGAGAATCCGGTTCTTCACACGTGCATAATCTACTAAGTATGTAGATAATCGTAGGGCCAAGGATCGTCAAATTTCATTGAGAAATGAAAGAGATATTGGTTCACGAAGTGAGGTGTTTGAAGCATGAAAAAGTGTGGTATTGAGATCAATTCTCCCTCATCGGTGGAGGAAGAAAAAAATGTTTTATTTATAAGTCTCAAGGTTGGCTTGAGGTTTGGGACCCCAAGGGGTATCCCATGTGTTTAAAGGAGGGAGGACCTAGATGTGCTTCGATTCAAGGAAAGCCCACACGCGCGCCGCCCGTCCTGTCCGGGTCCGGGTCGTGGGTTGTGCTTCTTCTGATATTATCTTTTTGGACCAGAGAACTTTGCCATATGTACAGTTTGGTCCCTGAAGTTTCAAAAAAGTCAGATTGGGCAGAGAACAGAACGTCAACCAACACTTAATTCAGCCATTTATTTTGGCTGAATTACTCTTCCTAAATGTCATCCGTTGCACATCAAATTCACCATTTATTTTGGTGAATTACTACCTCCATAATTGTCATTACTTGGCCAGTAATGACACTTATGTGGGCATTTCATGAGCTTCTCCTTCAACTATATAAAAGACCCTTTGTTACCATTGTTGAGCTACACTTAACACAAACAGAAACGAATTCAGTCTTCCTACAACCTTCCAGCATCATTTCATTACTCAAAATTTTTCACGGTAGCACTTGAGTTTCCTTTGCTCATTTGTTCATTTGATGTTTTATCTTGGAAGACAATTGTCCAGGACGTAGAAAGGATACATACGGGACAATATTGTCTTAAAGACAGAGTGCAAACACTCGACTCAGCATACCAAAAACTGTTCCAGTTTATTCTTCAAGTTCATTGTAATTTCAGTTCATGGTTCAATTGTAATTTCAGTTCTTGTAATACTTAGCAGTTACTTGTAATTTTCGTTTCATGCATCTTTGTAATCAACACTCTGTTCTTGGAAGCTACTTGCACGTGTAAAAATATTTAAATTACAATTATATATGAATACTATATATGATCTTCTGGATCTGTGCATATGACACGTTACAGAAATCATGCATGTGATAGTACTATACCCTAATTCATACTTTTCCCTCACAATTCACAAAACCTTCTTTTAATCCAAACGCTTGCATATTTAGCTATTTCTTCCTTATAATTTAATTAAAAGATATAGAAATGATAAGATACAGAGTCACGATTTTAAATGAAGTTTTTCATACAAATATAAAGTTTGAGCCGATACTACTAAATACTGTCGGAACCCTAACTACTTCTGCGACTCCGCCCCCAAAACTTAGAAAATCCCTCTGAGCAACGCAAAAAAGAGTCCTTCCTGTTAAACTGCTTCTTCCCTCCATTCTCTTTTTTTCTATTTGCTATTTTGGCCTTTATCTCACATTATAAATTTCCTTTTCTAATTCTATTGGGAAAAAAAAAAAACTTTGACCATATCATTTCACTTTCAAGAATTTAGAAATTCCTTTTTCGTTATTATAATTCCCTTTTTCCCCAAGGAAAGACATTGAGATTCAACTGTTTCTAGTATGTGGTATTTTATAACGTCGGGATTAATTAGTAATATATAGGACGACATGGACCTGTTATATAATGATGATAATTAACTGATACTAAACGACAATTATTTATCTATTCTTCCAATTGTAGCGTGTTTTTTCAATCGAAACTATCAAGAAGATTCGATGAGTCATTGAAGTTGCTTAAAATCACCTAAAGGAACATAGGCTTCAATTGCAATTTATCATATATGACTGTCCTCGAATGATTTATGGGAACGTAATTTTCTTCCAAAACAAAAAAGTGATAAAATCTTATTACGTGATTTACATTCTCCACTCTCTACTTTATCTTATACTTGTAGATATATATAATTACAGCTGAATTCACGCACTTCCCAGAATCCTAGTATTATGTTGGTCAAGCATTAAAAAAATTGTCGCGTCGGTTAAGCATCTCTAATTTTTTTTAAAAATCACTACCTTACAGTAAAATAGTTTTACTGCGTTAGCCTTAAATATTGAAGTGATACAGAAATAAAAAGAATCAAATAATTAAGAGGTGCTGTAAATAACTTGTGAATTTTGTAGCCTTAAAGAAATCTAGGAAGAAACAAAATAAGCAATATATGGAACAGTCTGTTCTAACTTTTTGGGTGTCAAAGCAATCAGTCAATAATAAGTTACTTAAATAAGAAATTGCTCCGACAAGAATTAAGGTTTGTGTTTACTAGACCCCAACATCAGCACCTGCTTCCTAGAGACTGCTTGCAACTACAATTAATCATCAATTCTTGACTAAAAGAAAAATTAATTAACCATGAATATTGAGTGTACTAAACTTCTCATGACCATGTATGTGACATCCATTCTATATAAACCTTAGCACCCTCTTTACAATTTTCCCATCAAACAAACACAGCACTAAAGCCATTCTCTCAAGAATTCCTTGTTATATCTCTAAAAAATGGAAGAAATTGCCCTTCCCCTAATTTTACTTCTCATCATCTCTATCTTTGTTGTTGAGGCTGGTGCAATTGTGCCTACATTCATAAAGTTACAATGCAAACACACTCGTTATCCAGATCTTTGTGTGAGTTCTCTAGCCGCCCATGTAAATCCAACATCACAAGATCCTCAAGAAATAGCTCAAATTGCCTTGAAAGTGAGCATAGTTAAGGCAGTATACACGAAAAACTACTTGAAAATAGTGTCCAAAGAACTCAAACAAAACAAGGCTAAGGAATATCAAGCAGTGAAAGACTGTTTAGATCAAATGTCAGATAGCGTTTCTCAGCTAACAAATTCATTCAAAGAGTTTCAACACATGAAGGGTGCAAAGAATAGTGAAGGGGATTTTTCATGGTGTCAAAACAATGTTCAAACTTGGCTTAGTACTGTGTTGACTGATACATATATTTGCATGGATGGGTTTTATGGGTACCCAATGGGTGGTAAGGCGATGGCTATGATTAAAGCTAGGGTTCTAAATGTTGCTCAAGTTACTAGCAATACTTTGGCTTTATTCAATGGATATGCAGCTTGGCATAGGGCTAATTCTAATGGTGGTAGTGGCTACGGGAAAAATCAACCTTAAAGAAGGTCAAATGTGCAACAAATATTTATGAGAGTTGTTTTAGCGCTAGTTGTGATCATGTGAACCTTGTGTTTTGGTGGTGTATACATAGCATATGTTTGTAAACATGAATAATAATACCATGAATCAACGTGAATATGATATATTTTGCATATCTTTTTTTTTGGTCTGAATATTCTTCATATCTTATGTAAAAGAACGTAAATAATTTTGTTTGGCCTTTTATCTCACATTTCCATTCTTTTTTTTCTCTTGCCAGAAAAGAAAAAAAAACTTAAAGATGATGAGAGGAAGGCACAGGTTATCGCCACTTTTCAGCCTCTCTAGTTGATATATAATCACTATTTTGAAGTTTACTTGTAAACTTTTAGAATTTTAAGATAATAACCATTTTATAAAGACATGATCAAAAAGTGGCCAGTGAGTTTCATATACCAACTTTATTAGGCCAACAGAATCAAGAAATGACGAGGGTGTTTCAAAAGTGTTCAATCTTGAAAATTTGTTTCCGCTTAACGAAATATTTAAAGAATGACCTTAATTTGAAAAAGTTCGTTGGAAAGAACTTATGTTGCTCATCAGGCATAAGTTCTAGCTTTTACCTACAAGGCATAACTTGTTGTCAATTGAGCCGTTCACTATATTAAAATATTTTAAACTGTTGTCTTATAGGCAAAAGTAATTTATGTCCATAATTTATGCTCGATGGCCAATATAAACTTTGCCTAACAAATTTTCTGAAGCGAGATTATTTTTAAATTTTTTTTGTTAAGCAGAGCTAAAAATCAAGACCATCCTTTATGTATGCTATGTGAACGCAACCCCAACAGAATCCCACGAATGGCCTATTTTGGGGTGGTGTTTATTGTTTACCTTTCAAATATGTGGTCATTAAATTTTGCTCTTCAAGACTTTAAGTAACAAAAAAAGTAATGGAAAAATACCTTTGACATCAAAAAAACAAAATAGAGAAAAATTGATTGGCATAAATTTATGTTTTCGTATCGTAATATATTAAAATTTATGCCTTACAAGGCATAACAATATTATGTTGTTTAATTCCTATAGAACTTATGTTTCAGTTCAGAACCCATAAGTTATGCTTTACAAGATATAACTTAGTTCCTACAAAACTTTTTATGTACAAGGTAAAAGTTCTCTTAATTTATGACGAGCGAATTAGATACTACAAAACTTATATCTGGTAACTTAATTCCTCGGAACTTATGCCGAATAAGGCAAAAGTTCTCTAAACTTATACCTTGCGAAATCAGATCATAAATAAGGGTACTTTGTCCACAAATTTCCATTAAATGATAAATAGGGACAAAAATTAAAAATCAGGGAAAAAAATTAAAGACCACCCCGAAATAGGGCCAATCAATGCAAAAAATTGAACAAAAAATTGCGTGGATTTCCCTTCATACGGGCTGGTCTTTAATTTTTTCCCCTTAATTTGATGGTCTTTAATTTTTTTCCCCTACTTCTCATTTAATGAAAATTTATTGGCCAAAGTACCCTTTATTCATGGGTCTACTAAATAAGATATTTTGGGTTCGAATCCCATCAGAAGCAAAAAAAAAATCACAAGACAATTTTTTCATAGAAATTGTGCCTATTCGGCCAAAGTTATATAACTACATGGACAAGACATAATCTTAATTTTTCAACAAAACTTTGTTTTCAGACATAGTTACATAGAAACTATGCCCCTTAAGACATAATATCTATACAACTTTGATTGAATATGCATAATTTCTATAAAATCTTGCCTTGCAAATTTATTTTTGACTCTATTGAAATTCAAATCACAACCTCGTGGATATTGTCAATCATTTTTTAAGACGAATGCAAAAATTAAAGACCACTGATTTGAGGGACAAAAATTAAAGACCACCCTATTTGCAATCGTGCGAATTTGGACATAGCAATGATAATTATGGGCTGGACAGTTTTGGGCCTAATAAGAGTATGAAGTTTCCCATCAGTTTACCCCGACGCTAAAATTGATGAATCTCAGTCCGGCAAAACCAAATGAAATACTAAAAATTTGAGCAAATGGTCACACTGTTTCTGTCAAGCTCAAAAATGGAGGAAAAATGCGATGAACATGATTCTAAAGAGTGTTTTATGCAGAGATATTTTCTACAGGAATGGAAACTTGTCAAATCACTCCTCGACAATATCATTTCCAATGGCCGTGTCTCCGATATCTCTTCTGTGCATAAGATCCGATCTATCGTATGTCTTTCGTCTGTTTGAACTGCATAATTATTAGTTTAATGTTATGTTTCTTATTGAATTTAACTTTGGCCTTTTGAATTTTATTTGTGTTTAACAATGTAAAATGCAAATAATTCAGATATTTTGGCTCATTGTGTTAGGATAATGACATGATTCATGAAGATAACACATAGAGCTAGACTAGGATGGTTGAAACGGACAAGTGGTATTTTGAAAAGTCATCAACAATTTAATTAATATCTAAGATATTTCAATGAAGTATCAATAATATTCAAAAAGTTGTAGAGAATTGGAAAGAGAACTCTAGAATGAGAGTTCTAGAGTAGTTCTAGATTATAAGGCAAAGAAGGAAAAATCTAGAACTTCTACAATGAAGTAGTTGAGAAATACTCCCTCCGTCCCAAAATACTTGTCGTCCTTACATAAAATACTTGTCAATATAATTATGTAGTTTTTCCCATTTCACCCTTGTATTAGCTATATCAATGGGCTGATTTTGTAAGTTCGCACAACAACATTTAAGAGGTTCTCATCAAATGGAGTAAATATTTATTGAGGAGAAATTATATGATAAAATATGTTAAGAGGGTAAAATACTCAAAATGCTACCTTTATAAATGTTTTCTTAAGGAGCGTGTAAATGAAAAACGTGACAAGTATTTTGGGACGGAGGGAGTAACTCAATACATCCTTCCATCACCACCTATAAATAGAGGTGGTTCATTTTAGTTGTAAGTGTGCTCAAGAAGAGTCCAAGTAAGAAAGCAAGCAAACAAGAAAGAGTATGAGAGCAAAGGTGAGAAATAAGAGAGAGCAACAAAGAGTTGCTAGAGTGTGAGCAAAAGAAAAATTGGGTGTGATGATTTGTAAGATCAAAGCTGGTCTTTGGTTTGCAATAATAAAATTCAAGCTGTGAGCAATCATTTGCGATCAATGATATTCAATAATTGGTATAAGAGCCTGACTGATCAAGTGAGTTAGCAACTGAAGGGAGATCCTACAAGCTACTGTCAGAAGGTACAAGTCAAGAGGCACAAATCAATGATGGATTTTGCAATAACTACGGAGCGTGGAGCACAAGGATGCAATATTATTTTCTCGGCCAAGAATTATGGGATATTGTTGGTGGCTCAAAGACTACACCACCAACACACGTTGAAGCAGCAAAAATATGGAAAAATAAAGCTGGAAAGATCATGTATGATCTCGCTGTAACAGTCAAAGATGAGTTCTTGCAATAGATTAAGAACGCCAAGACCCCCAGAGAAGCTTGGGACACGCTGGCAACAAATTTTTGCATAGAAGAATGGTGTGAGATTACAAAGGCTTGAAAACAAGCTTTTGTCGGTCGCGTAGCAGAATATGACAATTAGTTAATACTTTATGTGATGAAATATCAAAAGAAGATTCAAAAAATGCTATCATAGAGACAAGGATGATGAGAATCATTGTTATTGTTGAGACATATATTTAGACTAATGTTTTGAACTTTGGTGTGATTTGTTTAGGAATTAAGCAAAAGGAACGGTATAACTACAGTTGTGACTTGATAGCAATGTATAAGAATATAGGTTTCGGACAGGGGATTTTTTATATCCTTTTGCTGTTCGTAAAGATCTAAACTAGCACCATTTTTGGGTGTTTTTTTTTTGATAAGGTAATATTTTATTAAGGAATTAAAAAAAGTACCAAGATGGTTTATTGATACAAAGTCCAGCTACCACCACTAACACAACAAAACTACAACTCTCCTATCTTGTGTAGAAAGTTAATATATTGCTCCATATTTTCCATGACACTGCTTTTACACCAAAAATACAAATTTAAAAGACAACTATTTTTAATCCTGGATATATGTTGCCTTTTCCCTTCAAAGCAGACCTTATTCCTCTCCAACTAAATTGTCCATAAAATGCAAAGGGGAATTGTTCTCCATACTGCTTGTTTACTTTTTGCCATTTTTTGATAATGCCATGTCTCCAGCAAGCTCCTAATATTGAGAGGCATTACCAATTTGATACCATACTTATTTAAGAAGAACTCCCAGCATTGTCTTGCCATTTTGCAGTGAATGAGGAGATGATTGACTGTTTCTATTTCTTCTTCACACATATAGCACCTATTGCTTAAAGCAATTCCTCTTCTCTGCAGATTCTCTTGAGTAAGACAAGCTTCCTTTGTTGCAACCCAACCAAAACACTCCACTTTAACAGGTGCCTTAGTTCTCCAAATTGCTTTCCATGACCATCTTATTCCATCTAGCCCTTGTTGTTTCATTAGTAGACTGTAACATCTTCTGACCGTGAACTTCCCATCACTACACTCTGCCCAGATCAATGAGTCATCACTTCTGCTATATTCCAAATTGACATTGTTCAGTAGTTGCATTAATTGGACAAAATCATCTATCTCCCAGTTTTGTTTGTGGAACACTGGAAACTTTTCTTTTAAACTTTCAGTTCCCAACCATATATCAGACCAGAACAAGATTTTAGTACCATCCCCAGTTTCAATCTAACATACTGCCTATACTCACCCCATAGATTACTAATATTACTCCAAACTCCGCCTTTAGAAGAAGATCGGACTAAACAAGGAGCCCAACTATCTTTCTTACCATATTTTGCATTTTGCATCTATAACCTGTTTCCATAAGCTTTCAATGCCATCATTGTATCTCCAAAGCCACTTAAACAGGAAACTTTTATTGTGCAGCTTCAGGTTTTTCACCCCAAGGCCCCTATCTTTTTTTCCTTTAATCACTTCCTGCCATTTGACTAAATGGAACTTTCTCTTTTCAGCATTTCCTTCCCATAAAAACTAACACAACTGTTAACCTTCCTAAAAAAAAACTACTACAGTTGTGACTGAAGAATGTTATTGAACTTCAAGTTTGATAATTGTGCTCTCTTTTCAATTTTATAAGACACTCATACATCCTTGATCCCTCCTGAAAAGATTAACTCCTTTCAATATTGGGAAGTTCATTGTATTAACATTTCTGGTTTGCCTTTAATGGCATGCTATTATACCAATTAATATGGCATGTTGAAGACCACTAGATGCTGAGGATACTTTTGGTAGAATTATATATTTAACTTATGCGTGAAAAGTCTTACTTTATTCTTAAATTCCAAGTTCAGTCAAACACCACCTTATATAATGAGCTGCAGGAAGTATTTTTATTTGGTAATTAAGGAGAATTTGTTTTTCGTACGATAATATTATTAACTGAAATGATTGTTCATTGGTGAGTAAAGTTTTGAACTTTGCTGGTTTTGATAACTAAAAGTGAGCTTGTAGAGGAACTGTGAAGAGATTATCTGTGGAGAAAGAAACTTGAAGAATGTATTTGTTCAAATTTCTGGTAGTTTCTCCTTGCTTTTTGAGCATGTTAATGTAGGATACTATATTCTTGATGACGCCAAGTCCAAACTCTTAATAGTAATTGATTCGGTGAATACTTTGCTTTCAGAATTCTTAAAACATCAGTTGCTTAGAGCTAATGCAAGTTTTATAGTAGTTATTTTTTTCTTTGGGTAGTACATTGATTATTTGTTTGACTATTAAAAATATGATTTGCAGATGGACAAATATCAGGAGCAAGGTCAATTACTGGAGCCTTACCTCGAGAGTATGGTTTCGCCCCTCATGTCCATTGTCCGTTCGAAAGCTGTCGAACTAGCTGCTGCCTCGGAAGAGATTCTTGAAGTAATTAAGCCTGTGTGTATCATAATATATTCTCTGGTGACAGTTTGTGGCTACAAGGCTGTTGTCAAGTTCTTCCCTCATCAGGTCTCTGACCTGGAGCTTGCAGTATCTCTCCTGGAGAAATGCCATAATACACAAGCAGGAACATCATTACGACAAGAAAGTACTGGAGAGATGGAAGCAAAGTGTGTGATACTATTGTGGCTCTACATTCTTGTATTGATCCCTTTTGATATAGCTTCTGTGGATACTAATGCTGGGGATAATAACTATGCTGGGGGTGATGAGCCACCTCCACTTGTACTAAGAATTCTGGAATTATCTAAAGACTACCTTTCAAATGCGGGTCCTATGCGAACCATATCCGGTTTGCTGCTCTCAAGGCTTCTAACACGCCCAGATATGGCAAAGGCTTTTACCAGGTCCAACTGCTAAAACCCTTGCCATTTCTAAAAGTTCATGATTTGAAATCTTACAATCAAGCAGATGAAAGTTACCAAAAAGAAGAAAAGAACATGTAAAAGTAGATGAATTGTCTGGTCATTTTCATGCATTCACATTTGCGTTTTGTGAATGCAAATGACAAGATACTTACTGGAGTACAATTTACTGCATTTTCAGTCGCTTGTGACACATGCAGTTCACTTTTATGCGCTATCAGCAGACAGAATCCTCGTCCTTTCTTACAAATTGTCATAATGCCTGCTGAGCATTCTGTTTTATCTTTCTCTATGTTAAATATGACTGTAGTATTTGTTTGGGCAGCAAAAAGAATAAAAACCCTTCTAAGAATGAAATATGCTGAGAAAGTACGATGTAAATACATTATGCCTCCTTTGGGGATTATCTAACACTTCTGAATTACTTTACACTATATGTTTGAGATACATATTTACTTCCCTCAAAACTTTATATTTTTCAGCTTTGTGGACTGGACGCATGAAGTTATGTCCTCTCTTTCAAATGATGTTGTCAATCACTTCCAGCTATTGGGTGCAGTTGAAGCACTAGTTGCCATTTTCAAGGTTCGCTCTTTATTCATTGTGCCCTATTTTGGTTATTTCCTAGCTCTCTTCATGTACAATTGTTATCTGTAGAATCTGTAATACTACTTTCGAACTTAGACATTCCTCTCAAGCTCAAATTTGAATGAACTGAATTCATCTTCATGCCTCGCCCTTCAGACCATGAAGTATTAGTAGCTGTTCTTCCAGGAACAATTTCTTTTGGTAATTATCTGAGAGAGGTGAAAATCAATTTTGAAAGAAATGGACAGGGTTCAATTTGGATTTTTTCAAGTAAATGCGAAGTTTAAGTTTCAGTTATCTTTGAAAGCATCTACTGATGTCATAATATCAGAGATCAGGGACGAATGGAAGAGACACACCGATCATGTTACAAAGTCTAATATCTTTAATTACGTAGACATCTTTTTGGCTGAACTCACTATAGAGTGACACAATTGTGAAAGATGTTATATAACCGTTCATTATTTGGTGATCTTGCATTCTTGCTTTCAAAGATAACTGAAACTTAAAGCAAGATCAGGGGCCAAATGGAAGAGACATATCGATCATGTTACAAAGTCTAATATCTTTAATTACGTAGACATCTTTTTGGCTGTACTCACTATGGAGTGGCACAATTGTGAAAGATGTTATTTAACCGTTCATTATTTGGTGATCTTGCATTCTTTCTTTAATATGTGCACTTTCTTAAAACACTATTGTTTCCTCTAAATGCAGAATGGAAGCCCTAAAGTGTTGCTTAGTGTGATTCCCGGTATTTGGAATGACACATCAGCTCTAATGAGGTCCAACACTGCAGCTCGGAGTCCTTTACTTCGCAAGTATCTTGTGAAGCTAACTCAAAGGATTGGGATGATATGTCTCCCTCCACGTCATCAGTCATGGCGATATGTGGTAAGATGGGGCTTAAATGTTTCTTACTAGTTACGGAGTGATGGTTGCTCTGCTTCAAAATTTTGTGCACTTACCTAGTTAACTAGGTTTGTTATCATTACTGGGAACCAGTTGTCCTACCTTCTATCTAAGAGAAAAAGTTTTGATACTTTGTGGGGAATAGGGAGATCGGGGTCTATGTAATTTTCTAGCAGGTAGCATCCTTTTTCTTTATGTTGTGTAATTCTGAACATTGTCATCCTTCTTTGCTCTTCCATCCTTGTCAATATTTCTCTTTCATTTCCAAAATGATAGTGTTGTGATGTTTATCAAAGTTAAGAGCAACATGTTTATTAGCTCCTTATCTCTTTGTTCATTTACTCGTTACTTGTCTCTGTTTCTCATCCCTGTGCTTTTCGGTATTCCGCTGAAATACTCCTGTACTGATCAACTCACCATATAATGTGGAAAATAGTTAGTAGCAATGCTTGTTTTTGCCATGTAGGGTAGAACCAGCACACTTGGAGGGCATGTTACTGTCGATAGAATCGGGATGAACCAATACAATAATGATAAAAATAATGATCTTTCGAACTTCTATCAAGACCCAGACTGTCATGAAGAAGACGAGATGGATGTCCCTGATATAGTAGAAGAGATAATTGAATTACTGCTGTCAGGACTGCGTGATACGGTATGTCTAAAGGGTGAGCTTCCATCTTGTACTTTTCTGTTTGTCCTCGTTAATCTTAAGTATTTGGTGCTAGACCTGTAGACAAATTCAAGTTGATATCTGTTTTCTTTTATTTATTTATTTGTAAAAAGAATCCTCCTTCACCTCCTCCTCATGTGTCATGGAAGATTCATGATAAATTTGAGTATATTTCTCTTTCTTTTTGAGCTAGTGCATTTGAAAACTTGATATCTTGATGCAAATGTTGTGTCTCTCTCTGTACGTGTATGCGCGCATGAGTCAAAAGAGATCAGTTAATCTGTCTCTGTTCCACAATGCGAGTGACACTAACAATCTCCTAAAGCAGTTAGTAAATGACACTTCATCAAGCTGAACAGTCATAAAGTATCATTTGCTTACTGTTTTCAGAGATTCTTAGTGTCACTCACATTGTGGAACAGAAACAGACATTTATTTACTTCCATTCAGGCTAACTGATCTCTTTTTTCGTTCATCTGTAATCACACCCAATGGGTGCGGTCCTTCCGCGGATCCTGCTAACGCGGAATGCTTTGTGCACCGGGCTGCCCTTTTTTTGTAGTTACTATTTTTAAAACAGGTTTATGTCTTCTCCTCATGCATTAGTATCATTTCATTCCGTTTCAGTATATTACTGTTGCAACAACTTCCTTTTATTTATTCACGTTTCCACTAATTATTATTTTATTGCAACTTTAGCATCTTAGAGATTTTATCATGGCACTACAGGATACCGTTGTGCGTTGGTCTGCTGCAAAAGGTATTGGCCGTGTTACTTCACGGTTAACTTACTTGCTTTCCGATGAAATCCTTTCATCTGTTCTGGAGCTCTTTTCGCCTAGCGAGGTGTGTTACTTCAGTTGTTTCTTGCCAATTGAATTTTGTGTTATCTTATGAGACAGCCACTATATCTGAATACAGAATATTAATCAAGGAGACACAGATCTTGTAATTTTAATAGTTTCTCTTGCACTTCATATTTCTTGATTGTTTGTTTGTTTTAGGCTATGCTTATGTATTCTAGTGTTACAGGGCGATGGTTCATGGCATGGTGGTTGTTTGGCGCTGGCTGAATTGGCACGTAGAGGATTGCTGTTACCTATTAGTTTTCACAAAGTTATTCCTGTTGTTATAAAGGTTGTCCTTACTGAAGTTCCCTAATTTTATCTGTACTTTGATCTCTCTTAAACTCCATTTGTTGGACCTTGCAATTGAGCAATTAATTTTCTCTAAAGAGTATAAACTTGCTATTAATACACAACTTGCTTCATCAATGTTCATCTTTATCCTTACTTCTTACCTTCCACGGAGCATATAGGCAATGAGAATCAGGCAACCCTTTGTTGACTATGCTCTATTCCATGTTGCTTGGTTGCTCCTCCAGCTTCAAGCTCTCTCTAGCAATTCTAATAGGTCAATTGGAATTCTGTATGTAATACACTTTAGTATTCAAGTGATACATCTTAACAGGAAGCTCTCTTTCCGAAAATTTGTCGCTCCTAGTTCTGTTGCAAAAACATACTTTCTTGTTGCAGAAATAGAGTAGATAAGACCTGCTGCCTGCTTACAGATCAGAGATAGAGAGAGGAAAGTAGGGTGGGAGGAGGGGGAGAGATAGGGTCTCTGTTTACTCATGATGAGCATGCTGGTTAGGCAATCAGAAGCACAGATGCCCATAGGACTCATATTTGCTGACTACTGTGTGCTTATGGATCCAAATCAAATCAATCTTATTTAGATGCCATTATTGTGTATTTCTGTCATTGTCGATGTTTCTGTTTGTGTACTTATGAGCATATAATCTTCACCTTTGAAACACACGTCTTTTCTATATTTATCATTCTGCTCTTAGTATCCGGAACACATATCTCTTTTGATGTTTACTGATGGCTATGCATGCCAAATGGATATATGGATGGACATTTTGTTTGGGATGAGTTACTGAAACATATTCAATCTAGACTACTAAAGGGAAGCCCGGTGCACTAAGCTCCCGCTATGCGGGGGGGTCCGGGGAAGGGCCGGACCACAAGGGTCTATTGTAGACAGCCTTACGCTGCATTTCTGCAAGAGGTTGTTTCTACGGCTTGAACCCGTGACCTCCTGGTCACATGGAAGCAACTTTATCAGTTACTCTAAGGCTCCCCTTCTCAATCTAGACTACTAATTCAAGATAATTAATTGCATTAGACTGGGATTATCCACTAGTTCAACTCTTTCCTCGTTGAAGCTGGATTTTTGTCGCCTTAATAATGAGGGAAAGTTTGGTGTTGCAGGCATTACATTATGACATTCGAAGGGGTCCACATAGCATTGGATCCCATGTACGTGATGCTGCTGCTTATGTTTGTTGGGCATTTGGCCGTGCATATTTCCATGCAGATATGAAAAGCATACTCCAACAGCTTGCTCCGCACCTTATCACTGTGGCCTGCTATGACCGCGAGGTACCAAAAACACGGGGATCATTTTCTTACCCAGTCAAGGTGTTTCTTCCTCCAATTAAAATGATGCAACATTGTTATTACTTCCCAGGTTAATTGTAGAAGAGCAGCAGCTGCTGCTTTTCAAGAGAATGTTGGACGGCAAGGAAATTATCCTCATGGTATCGATATAGTGAATGCAGCTGATTACTTTGCGCTTTCTTCACGCACAAACTCCTATCTTCACGTTGCTGTCTTCATTGCTCAATATGATGGATATCTTTATCCTTTTGTTGATGAGCTTCTGAACAACAAAATATGTCACTGGGTATGTTTATACTTGCTTGGTTGCTAGCTTTTACTCAGATAAAACACTTGTTTTGTTAAATGTTTATGGTTTGCTTGAGTGTGCCTTTTATTTGTGGTCTGGAGATGCATTATATAAGTTTGTTACTAAAGATAAGATGCATATAGCTAATTCCTCACCAAAGCTACTTTTTGAGGTCTTAGCAAAAAGAGTACCATGACAACTGACAATTTGTCACAACAGAAAGAAGATAGTAGGAATCTGATTAGAAATGAATGGAATTTGTTTACAAATATTTTTCTCTTTCTTTTAAGAACTTCATAGTTTTCTTCTCTTGGAACTCTTGAGAGGATCAAAGGTATAAAAATTTGGTGAAATATCAGCTATTTGACACTGTTCAGAAAAGATAGTGGCGGAGGAGGTGTCAGTAAGGATCTTTCAGTTGGGAAACTAAAGGTGTAGCCATAATCATGGCAAACTATAGGGTCATTTAGTAATGTATTCACCTTCTTGTAATTTTTCTGGGTTCCTTTTCTGATTGAACTTAAGACATGCATGCATAACAGTCTAAATCTGAGAATTAAGACCCTGCCAATATCATACCAGTTGGATGATGTACTTAACTTCTTTATTTGTGCACTGATTTTTGCCTGTGCTTTCACTTGCTAGTTCTATCATTAATGAGTCTTTTTGATTGGTTATCTTACTGTTGTAATATAGGATAAAAGTTTGAGAGAGCTTGCTGCAAATGCCCTTTCTTCTCTTGCTAAGTATGATCTTGGATATTTTGCTAGTACTGTTGTGAGAAAATTATTGCCTTGCACATTGTCTTCTGATTTGTGCATGCGTCATGGTGCAACTTTAGCTGTTGGGGAGGTTATATTGGCTCTACATGAACGTGATTATGTTCTTTCCCCAGGTTGGTGTCTCCTTTTTAGCTACAAGCTTTTAGTTATTTGTGTGAGATCCAAGTTCAAGCTGCCCCAGACCCCACTTGTGGGATTACACTGGGTATGTTATTGTTGTTACCAAAGTTCAAGCTGGTTGACACTGGTTTATAGTTTAAAGGTCTTCAATGCATTTGATGTTTTACCTCTTTGTTTATAACTATTAGTTTTTCTAAGTCTCACTTGAGTTAAATAGTTCTGCAGTATACTGGAAACATCAAATTTGCTCATAAATTGGAAGTCTATAACTATACTACATAAAAACAACTTAATTATTAAAATATATGAGATTGTAACGAGGACTTGTACTCAATCTGTGCAAGTAAATTCCACATATTATTGTTTTATATATTCATATATGTATGAAACATGATTTTTTTCTTATTGGTAGTGAAATCTATTCATGAATTCTATGTGAAATTATTTGTGTCTAACTTCTTCGCCATAGCTGTTTAGTCCCCATTAGTGCTTTTTTTTGTGATTTCTTTGCATAACCAAAGAAGAGGGGGGGGGGGGGAGCATTGGAGAAACAGTATAGTTGTCTCGGTGTGACATATAGGTCATGGGTTTGAGCCTTTGGAATCAACATTGATGCTTGCGTCAAGGTAGATTGCATGTGGCACTTCCCCGAACCCTGCGTGAACACGAGATGCTTCGTGCACCGGGCTGCCCTTTTTTATTTGTTGCATAACTAAAATAGTCCCTCAATGCTAATTGATTGTCCTGGAGGTGAGAGCATAAGAATATTATGGAAGTGATAGCTGAGCTTTTACAGTTTGAATAGAGAAGTGAGCTACTGATTGGAGTATGTAATACCTAGAAGTGATTACAAGAAGAGCAATGGAAGTGTTCTTTCAGTTCCAGAAATTTGGATTATCAGGAAAGGCAAGATGAACTGGACATTTAATTTTGGAAAGAGGATTACATTCTAAGGCATATAGTACTCATTTTTCATAGTTTTTGTGCCATGGATTTAATTGTCTTTCCATCACATACAACTGGACACCCCGTTTTCGTGATGCACATAGTATTACCATGTGGGTGCCATTTCAAATTTTTATTATCGCAATTCCTATATAAATGAATAAAAAGAGAATCATTTGGTTAAGGGTTACCACAGTCTATTTCTGTGTTTATTATGCAAAGCTAATTGTGATCCCTCTATTTTTCCATTAAAGATCTGCAGACGCAAGTTGCTGGTGTGGTTCCTGCAATTGAGAAAGCACGACTGTATCGTGGAAAGGGCGGAGAAATATTGCGTTCTGCTGTTTCCCGTTTCATTGAATGCATTTCATCTGCTCGTGTCCAATTGACAGATAAAACTAAACGGAGTCTGCTTGATACACTCCATGATAATTTGAGACATCCTAATTCTCAGATACAGGTTTACTTGTGACTTTGTCAGTTTCGTGCTGATTAGCTTCCTTTGAGTGAATTACCTGATTTACTAGTATGTTTGTAGGGTGCTGCTGTTGCAGCCTTAAAGAGCTTCATTCCTGCTTACATTGTGTCTCCAGAAAGTAAAGGCTTCAATGCCATTACATCAAGATACCTTGATCAATTGACTGATCCTAATGTGGCTGCTAGACGAGGATCTGCACTTGCGCTTGGTGTTTTGCCATTTAAGTTTCTAGGTGAAGGATGGAAGGATATACTTCGTAAACTGCGTGCTGCTTGTGAAATTGAGGTAAGGAAGTGCTTCTGTTTTAACTGTTGCTGATGAGGAAGTAAGCTGCACATTATATTGAATGACGGAACAACTTTATGCTCTACAGGATAACCCTGAAGAAAGAGATATTGAAGCACGGGTAAATGCTGTCAAAGGACTTGTATCAGTGTGTGAAACTTTAACCGAGACACAAGATCATTCTCATCTATTGTCTGTAGAAGAATGCATATCTCTCTATCTTTTTATAAAGAATGAGGTTATGCAGACTTTATTTAAAGCTTTGGATGATTACTCTAAAGATAACAGAGGTGATGTTGGTTCTTGGGTTCGTGAGGCTGCCATAGATGGGCTTGAGAGATGCACATATATTCTATGCAAGAGAGGATTCAAGGGCTTCTCAAGCAAGCCTGGACAAATGGAACTTGGATCTGTTCCTCAGTTGGATGAGAAAGATGTTAACAACCAGATGAATTATCTTTTTGACGAAAATATGGTGATCTGTTTAGTTGGAAGCATTGTTAAACAAGCAGTGGAGAAGATGGATAAATTAAGAGAATTAGCTGCAAAGGCTCTTCAAAGAATTTTGCATAATAAATCAATTTTTGTACCATTCATTCCCCATCGAGAGAGACTAGAACAAATAGTGCCTGACGACGCAGATCTGAAATGGGGGGTAGGTTAAAATTGCTTGTCTCCTGTTGGTTGCTATATTTTTTGGTATCTGACAAACAAGCCTTTCTATGCTATCTTGCAGGTACCTACTTTCTCATATCCTCGGTTTCTTCAGTTACTTGGTATCAGTTGCTATAGCAAATATGTGATATCGGGGTTGGTTATTTCCATTGGTGAGCTGCAAGATTCATTGAGGAAGGCATCACTCAGTGCTTTGCTTGAGTTTCTTCAGTCAACTGATGAAAATGTAAATGGTTCTAAAGAGTACAATCTTTCCAATGACATTCTTTGGGTTCTTCAGAAATACAAAAAGTGTGACAGAGTTGTGGTACCCACTTTGAAGGTAAGTTTAACTGGACATTCCATTACTGCAAATGATGATTGTCGACCCTTTCCTTAAATTGTAGTCCATTGTTTATCGGAAACAACCTCTCTACCTCCATGTTAGGGGTAAGGTCTGCGACACTCTACCCTCCCCAGACCCCACCTTGTGGGGTATGTTGTTGTTTATCTTTCTAGAATCATCACGTTATGATTTATGAAGCAGTTATTTTTCATGCAGTAAGCTATGACCTATGAAAGATGCTTGTTAATCATAAAGTTTTATTGCGGCAATCTGGTGAATTTACATTTTTGACTGTCTATGCAGTCTCCTGAGCATTTATCTATTTTCCTTTCTTGTAAAAAATTAATGATTTGTACCTGCTTTGAAAAGAAGAATAATGTGGAATGGCGCTTCACCTTTCAAGTGACTTTACTATATCCAATGACAAGGATCTTTAGTGGTAAACATTATGCTGAAGAATCTCAGAAGTATATATGATTTTGCTAGGGAGTCTGCAATATAGTTGAATCAAAATGTGAAGTAGTGAAATCTGCCATCACAATAGAAGTCTGGTAGTCATGAATCCTGGCAATGGAATCTCACGCTCTCCACCCCTTTGACTTATAATTATATTTCTGATCAAATTCAACTCTCTGGATATTTCTCAAATCTGTGCTTGATTTTTAGACAGGCTCGTTGCAGGAACCTCTGCTAAATCTTCTCGAATCCTTCTATAAAGTTCCATTTTATTCTTTGGATATTCGTAAAAGAAGTCCTTTAAAGTATTTTTTTTTGTCCTCATTTGCCACATCTCATTTTGTCGGGAAACTACAGGCATTCTTTATGTTATTCTTCAAGTTTCACTATTCTGACTATCAAAGAATCTAAGCATCCAACCTACGATCTTAAGGTAATGGGTGGAGAAACCAAGGACAATTGTTAACTCATTTGGAACTCTTACTATGCCAATATCTGAGAGGTTCTCTAACACCCTTCTGAATGTGTAACCTGGTTCTATAGGATTTGCACATGGGCATAAAACTTTATTTTATTTTTTTGGTTGAGAAGAGCGATGTGGCTTAAAAGGCTGAAGAGTGGGTTTGGAGTAGAGAGCCCAATAGTCTTGCTTAGAGCAGAGAGTTAATGGCTCAATTTGCTCAAGTGAGAGAGATCCAAGTGATAGAATATGTTTGAGAGAAGACGGTTGTGAGAAACAAACTTACCAAAGTTTGGCTCTGATATCATGTTGAAGGGGCCTTATGTCACCGAATCTCAAGAACTAGCTCAATGGTGAGGATTTACCAAGACCATACTAGAAGAGTTAAGCACATACACTTAACTAATGTGGTATTTTGACACCCACGTTCAGAATTGGACTATAGAGCGTGAGATAACATACATAATATGAATTGGCTAACATTGGGTAACCGATATCAGGAATGTTTTTGGTGTTGGTACCACGTGAAAGAATTTGAGTATCCAACCCATAACCTTAAGGCCGTGGGTGGAGTAACCTAATACAATATATCCTTTTTCAAAACCTTAAACAACCAATATGGGACAGGTTCTCTAACACTGTTGTGTTACTATTTTGTTGCAGACTATTGAGAACCTACTCAGCAAAAAGATATTCTTAGATATGGAGGTTAGTCTACTTTCATCAAGGTCTTATAGTATCTAATCATTCATGTATCTGGGATCTTTCCTTTGCTCTTATATGTATTGGACTTATTCTGCACAAACCTTGTTGTACTGATGATTTCTCTCTCTCTTATCTTTTAACAGGCGCAGACTGCAGTGTTTTGTGTTGGAGTTTTAGAAGCTCTCAATATAGAGTTGAAAGGATCAAAAGAATTCAAGAAGCTGTATGCTGGAATTGCAATACTTGGATATATTTCATCAGTATCAGAGCACATTAATATCCAGGCATTCAGTCATTTACTAACTTTCCTCACCCATCGATTTCCAAAGGTACCAGAAAGCAGCTGCACAAGAGAAACTTAAACCGAGTGAATAGATAAATTAATAGCATGAAACAATGAATTGGACGCCTTCTCAACAATTGTTATCGACTATTTTGCAGGTAAGGGAAAACGCTGCTGAGCAAGTTTTTCTTGTGCTCCAACAAAATGGCACTCTTGTGCCAGAAGACAAACTAGAGAAAGCACTTGAGATTATCTCTGAAACTTGCTGGGAAGGTGATGCAGCAGAAGCAAAAGAGAAGAATTTAGAGTTCTATGCTACATGTAACCTAGATATTGGAACATTTACGGAAGGAAATGTTGGAACCTCCCGCAGAGTTGTTGAACAGGCACATGCCGGTGATGAAAATGCATCTTACTCGTCGCTTGTTGGATCAGCTGGGTTTTAGTTTCTTGTCAGATGCGTTTAAGAATTAGAACCTTGTGCTATCACAGAGTTGGTTGCCATTGCTCCGGTTTTCTTCCTCCTTATTTAGTTGAGTAGTTCAGAATCACTTTTTGCAAACGAAGAGTTGAGTGTTTGTAACGTTGTTGCAAATTGCGGAAATGTGTTTCACTAAATAGGTAATATGGTTATTGGGGTTTTTTTCAAGTGGTGTATTCCTACTCTGACACACTCGAGTCTCGAATGTACAAATGATTCATTTGGATTCTCAAGGTGATTGATCCTTTTGAGTTCAAATTTCAAAAGTCAACTGTTTCAAAAGAGTGATATCTTATTTTTGTTAATAGTATAAAATGTAAACTAAGAAATTTAAAGAATCATACGATCTTCAGCGGCAATCCGACCATAGAATAATTCAAATTAAATATACCCTCACAGTTTGCAAACTTGTTAAATTTGCCCTCATTTGGACGGAAAGTTGTGTTGGATCCACGTGGACACAACGTCAGATCTACGTTAGCAGACCCAATTATTTTAACCAGACCCGCAACCTATAACTCGTTACGGGTTACTTTAAATAGCATCAATCTAGTTGAAATTAGTTCTTAATCGATTGCAAACTTGAACCCTAAAATCAATCTATGTTCTCCTGGGATCAATCCTTTTGCTAATCGTGTTTAGGGTACAAAATTTCTTCATTTTCCTTGCTAATTGATAGTGCTAGGTTTTTCTAATAACTGTTGTGTTCGAATTTGTTCAACTTTCGATGATTTGTGTGTGTTCGTTCGGGTCGTATGTGTTCCATTTTGTTGTATTTTTTGTTTCGATTTCACTTTGTCTTCAAGTTTCTTTAATAGACCAGCTTTGTTTGTCAATGAAGTTCACTGAGTGTTGTATCGATTTTGTGTTCAGTAAGTAAGAAATGTCTCAAGTGAGTTGTTCTTCACAAAGGAGGTGCAATTATAGTATGATTGCGAATCAATTTACTTCGACGACTACTTCCAATCCTGGAAGGAAATTCTTCAAATGCCCTAAGCCTAAGGTAAGTAATATTTATGTAATTCTTCAATTTACTTCGACGACTATTGCTCCGTGTTGGGTCATTTCTTGGATTGATTTTATTTTTGATTCGTTCTTCATTTTTTGTTCACAGAGAAGTTCTTGTGGATATTGGCAATAAGAGGATGAAGAATACTCTGAAAGTTTCATCGACGAATTAATGTCGTCATTGGATGTATGAAAGAGATACATTGAAGGAAGAATAGTTGCGTTGAAGGGTATAAATCAGGCTAAAATGAACAAAGCTTTGAGGATGCGCGTGTTTATGATGATTTCATGGGAGTTATTTGTTGGATTTGTTGCGGCGTCGATTATGAAATGAATATGTATTTCTAGTTGCGTAAGGAAGTTTAATGTGTTGTTTATGAATTAGTAGTAGTAGCTATGAATGAAACTCATGTTTGTACCCCATTGTGCCATTAAATTCGGTGCTTAGCTCACCATTTATGTTATGACATTTTTGCCTTCTGGTGCTGATATGATTCCCAACTTTCTTTATTGTCTTCAAAAGCAAAGTTATACCATTCTCTTAAATGTTCGTTTCACTTATTGCTTTCTGTTGCTGATAGAGATAAAGGATAAACATACAAGAAACTAATAAGTTTAAACCAGTGCAGTAGAATTAAACCGATCAACTTAAGAATAGAAACCATAATGGTCTTCATAGTAGGAAGAGAGGCAGACAACAATATTAAAGAGTTAAAAATAGATGATGATCCTCAAATGAAAAAATTAATAAGAATGAGAAAAGAACACTTGGAGTATTCAATGAAAACTCTGAATTTCACTTCATCTATCCTCTCGACTGAACATAAACTTCTTATTTTGAACAATCAATGACATAATGGTCTTCATAGTAGGAAGAGAGGCAGACAACAGTACTCAACTGTGCATCAGAAAAACATCAATCCTTTGCGTCAGGAAGAGAGGCAGACAACAGAACATTCAATGACATAATGAACAATTAGAAGTAAGATTGCAATACTCAACTGTGCATCTGAAAAACATCAATCCTTTGCATCATAAAAACATGGACATATTATATACAAGCTGTTGTGTAATGAAATCATCATTTTTATCATTCCATTTATGATAAAAAAAAATAGATGTCAAACAGTGATGTATACAACATATAATGTTAGATTATATACAAACACTGCAACATGGACAGATTCACCAAACTAAATGTTTACCAAAAGATAAATCAAAGGTGTTAATTAGTATTGTTACATCAGTAAATTCATCTTCACAAAAAACAGACTTCACTAATCATAAGTCTTCATTATGTTTGAGACTTTATATTCCCCTTCCTTGTCTTCATCTTCTCTCTTGTCACCTTCATCTTATTCCCTGTAACATCAGCCTTGTTTGGTGGTTGATAAGGCATGTTGGTTGGCTGACTCATTCAAGTAGAATCACCAACAAATGAGATTCTTCTTGTTGGTGTAGCTAATATTTGCTTCATCCTTTCAAGTATCCTAGTATTAGCTTCAGAAAATGACTTTGGCCTTAGTAATGGGTCTGGTTTTAGCACAGTTGTGGTGCTGCTGCTGCTACCCTTAAACCTCTTCACATCAGCTTGTTTCCCTTTACTTTTCTGTCATTACACAAAAATTAAATTGTATATGTTGTATACATCAATTCTGGTGCTTCAGAGATCTAGCACAATTCTGATGCTTCAGAAATCAAAATATACTGATGTATATGTTGTATACATCAGTATTTGTATACTGTTGTATACAAATACTGATGTATACAACATAAAATTGTACTTCAGAAATCAAAATCAGATATGCACTCTTAAATAGGCTACTGCTACAAATACTTGTGTTTAAAGTGTTACCTTAACACATCCCCTTGCATTGTGTCCACTTTGGTGGCATGTAGAACATGTCATAGGTTTTCTTTTCCTTGAAGCAGGTCATTCACCTTGTCTTTTCTAGTTTTCATTCCTCACCCTTCCTCTCTTAACTTTGGGTTGACCTACCATATTACATATTTCTGGTGGTTCCATATCATAACTCTTTTCATATTTTCATAATTTTGATCATCTAACTGGTTGAAGTTTGTGTAAGTAGACTGACAAGTAGGTTACCTTATTATAATATGGGTGAAAGGCTCCCTCGGCAATATGATCATTGTTTCTATGCTTGTATGCTCTTATAGCATGAGGACATGGGATTCCACTAAGGTCCCATGTCTTACAACTGTATTTCTTTGACATTAGATCCACAATGTGTGTGTCAGTTCCCTCAGACACTTCATACCCATCATCACCATTGAAATGGACCTTATACTTTTCAGCAATAACCACAAAGTCCTTGTAAATCTCTAATGTTGTAGGACTGTAGTCAGTAGCCCATTTATGCACCTGACTTTCATTAGCTACCAACATGTCCATTACCTACACAATATTAAAGTGTTATTTTTATGTGTTAAAACTAAATTGAAAACTTGAAATGGGCAAGTGTTACCTTTAGCCTGATATCTTCAAGCATCTTGATAATTGACTTGTGCCTTGCCTCCAAAATCCAATTGTTAAATGACTATGTGATGTTATCCATGTTTTGATTCTTGCAAGTGGTGTCTAAGTAGGCTCTAACCAAAGTCTCAACTGGGTATGTTAATAAATTCTCAGCAGCTGACTGATCCATCTCACCTATAACCTTCAAATGGTCACAAAACTCTACATGATAAGAACTCCATGTACAATGCCACATCTTCTTTTTCAATGCTTCAGAACCACCCCATCTCTTCAACCAATTGTGCTTTATATGTTTAGCACAAAACATGTACTTTGCTTATAGTAAAGTTGTCTGAATTGCATCAATTAACCCCTGCATATATATAAATCAATAAACTGAAATCTGGACTATAATCTGGACTGAAATCTGGACTATAATCTGGACTAAAATCTGGAAAAGACAATAATATTTTACCTTTTGCATGTCTGACATGAAGGTGATTCTTTGGCCTTGCTGCAGGTTCAGTGACTTCTTGAGTAATCATAGAAACCAATTTCAAGTGACTTTGTTTTCTTTAGAAACTACTGCCCAGGCTAGTGGATAAAAATGATTAATGGAATCCTGACTAACAGTCACGAACATTTGCCCTTTAGCCTTTCCTTTCAAGAATGTGACATCCAATCCTATGAAAGGTCTTAGCCCACTACTAAATCCATTCTTCATTGCATTAAAACATATATATATCCTTAGGAACTTTCTTATCCCTTTTTCAAGTGCATCCCTAGATAGGTTGATTACAACATCACTTTCAGGATTGCTATTCCTCAATTCATTGGGATAACTCTCTAACTTATTGTACTCATCATTGTAACTACCACTAAGTTCTTCCAAAATCATCTTTTTTGCACTCTTACACTTTTGATGACTAACATTAACATTAAAGACTACTTTCAGTTCTGCCCTCATCTATTTGACCTTCACTTTTGGATCCTTTTGTAGCTTCTTTTGAAAGTAATAAGCTATTGTATTAGAATCTGCTCTTTTGCATTCAAAGGCTGGTTGATAGTTGTGCTCAGTGATCAATGTTTTAACTGAAACCCCAAGTCCTTTCTTACATTTACAAATAGAACACTTAAAAGGATATCCCTCAACACACTTGTACCTAACCCTAGATTTGTCACTTTTCAACAATACTAACCCTTTATTTTCAGCCAAGGCATAAAGGTTCATAAATATTCTTGCTTTAAGGGTATCTTTGAAAGACATTCCAGGATAAATTATTTTGAAATGCTCTAACTTAAGTGTAATCTCCCTTTTATTTTGAAGTCTAATAAGCTCTAATTCTTCAACATCAAAATCATCATCACTAGAATCATTAGAAGAAGAGTTTACTGCTTCATTGGCATTGTCACATTCGGTGTCAGCCTCAACATCAATAGAATAAGACTCAGAATGGTGTACAATGTTAGTCACATCACATCTATCCCTAATTCAAAATCATCTACTGCAAACAGATTAATCACACAAAAATCATCACTCACAAGATATAACAATGTCCTAATCCCTGTATCAAATTCCATCTCATAATATTTCCCTGATGGATCAGTCACTACAAGTTGTTGAACCCCAATGAAACCTAAATTCTTAAACTGATATACCAAGTCTGAAAAGCATAGAAGGTCAGAGTCATACCCTTCCCATGTGTGCACAAATTTTCTTGAATAGACCAACTTTTGAACTTTAATCCACTCTCCACCATAGTAAAAATTCACCACAAGTCTTACCATGACTATGATCTGCAAAACAGACAACAAACAATAAAAATTCATTTACTGTTTGCGAAATAGACAACAAACAAAAACACTAATAATTTAATTAAAATTAAGTACATAAACAATAAATTTAATGTAGGGCAAACAAGTAACAACACTTGAGTACAGAAATAAATATTAAATGAACAAAGGAACAAGTCAACAAAGGAGGTAAAAGAAGAAAAAAAACTGCACATTAAACACCTAAGAAACAGACAAAGGAACACTTATTTTAGTCAACAATAAACAAACAAGATCAAATAGGGACCACATAATAAAGAAATGCACAGAGACTGGTTTTCAAGACAAAATAATAAGAAAAATAATTTTAATCACAGTGAGTGTCCCACTAGAAGAGACCAACTGCATATTCAATTCAGATTTTATACATCCAAGGTGTTTCTTTCAACATAAAAAACAATCAACGTGCACATGTATTTCAACAACCAAACCTAATACCTCTTTTTCCAACCCTAAACTACCTATATACATACAAATTGATATACATGCAGAATGGAAGATTATTCCATAAAACATAGTTGGAGGACAAATTTGACCATTTTCCCTTATTAGTATTTGATTGTTATAATAATTATTTTACCGTAGATAAGGATAGACTGGAAGACAATAAAATAACAATATGAGAATTGCTATATGAAAAGTTGCAAGATCAAAGTAAAGAATGAACTTAAAAAGTATTTGAGAAAATGATCAAAATAGTCCTTAATGTATTGCGGTTGGTTGATTTTAGTCCTTATTACATACATAATCTAATGGATATGGTCCTTAATGTATATAAAAGGTGTATCATTTTGATCCTAACCCTCAAAACTAACAGATTTATCTAAAAATTCAGTTAAGTCTAACCATATTTCCCCGTGAACATCACATGGTCGTCTATAGTTTTTGCTACCTTTGTCAGTCACTCGCTTTGAGAAATTTGTTTGTCACGTTTGATTTTTGCTGCTCAAAGGTTGTTTCGTCTCCCTTTGGTTTAAAATAGAAAAAAGAATTTGATTATGGGATAAATTGAAATTCCAGGTTGTTGAATTATATATGTGTTTAAGATCTTGTTATGAAATGATTGGCTGTTAGCACGATTCTCCCAAGATTTTATCCTGTATGTCATACGATCTATTTAGATCCACAAAGCATCTCGGACTTTTACATTTATGAAAATTATCAAAATGAAACCTAATGAATAAAGAAAAAGTAAAATATTTTTAGAAAACCTTGAACTTTTATTTGTACCATTAATAACAGCAAGCTAGTTGACCATTATTATTTTTACCATTAATAACAGCAACCCCAACACATTACGGACTTTTTTGATCATTTTCTCAAAATTATTTTCACCATTTTACGTGGCTCATGTCCATGTGCTTATTAAGCCTATATTTGTCCTTGATGTTAATGATAATGCAAAAGTTTATACCCAAAACCAGGCATTATATTTTACTTGAGGAGCTCTACAAAAACTAATCGCTACAAGGTTTATACCAAAAAACAAATATTAGACAAATTATACAAAAATAAATAAAAAATTAACGGCAAACCAAACAAGAGCTTAGGTGGAGGAGCTCAATTTAATATGAAATCAGATATCCAAAGGATTTGGCTTCATTATAGCACCTGAGTCGATAACAGGATGATTTGTTCATCTAGTTTGAGAACAAAATTTAAAAGATAACCAATTAAAAAATACACTTGTTACACATAAATAGACTTAACTTCAAACTTTTTTATGACTGGCAAAAGACAAATCAAGAACTCAACCAAGGGTACACCTTGGGAGATGTCGGCAAGCGTGCTGTGAGTACTTCAACTCCAGTCTCTGTGACCTACAAATTATCCATAGGCAGAAACACATCAATCAACAAGCAAAATTTCATACCAACAGAATAGAACACCCTTGTTCGGAAATAATCGACTGAACAAGAGTGGTCCATAGGATAGTCATATTATAGTCTCTTCCAATGCAATAAAGTTACGTAGTGTCCATTTATCTTTGATATAAGGAGTATTTCCATGGGTTTGCCTTGGTATCGTGTTCATACCGTTGTATTGAATGATCCCGGTCGGTTGCTTTCTGTTCATATATGATTGTTTTCTGATAACGAGTCTTAGAAAGAAACCAAATAGTTCCAACCGGAATCAGGTGTACCATACATATTGGATATCATTGGGTCCAGTATTTTTATCTTTTCCTAATTTCGCAGTTGTAACAGACCAATTCATCAAGAAGTATCTCAATTCAATCTGAGACAGCATGCAATAAAGAAGAGCTACCATTAAATCATTCAGACATCACCAAGGATGAAAAATAAAGTAATACCAGGAGAGTGTGTTCAAACTGAGCACTTCGTTTTCCATCTGCAGTCACAGCAGTCCATCCATCAGGCCACATCCGATCACGCCAAACACCTGAAATAGAATTAATCAAGACACAAGGAAAAGAGAGAGATTATAATTTTTTTTTGATAAGGAAAAGAGACTTGATATTGAATAGTATATATTGATTTTAGAACTGAAGAAGTTACCAGCGTTTATCATAGGTTCAATTGTAAAGGTTTGTCCAGCTTTCATCACACCAACAGCTTTATTTCCTGATCGGGTTAAGGTAACCAAAGGAAGATTGACAGAAGTAAAGCCAGTTTTACTTCGATCACCACAATCCTAGAGGTACTAATTATACCATAACTGACAATATTATGTTAAATCAATACTGCTGTCATTATTGTGCTAGATAATGCAGGAAATATTTTATGCATTTACATTTCACTGCTTGACCCAGCACATAGATTTAAATGTTAAAAGACAATATTTGCTCAGGATACTTGAATAATGTGGAATATTTGGTGCGCAATGGAAAAGCTCTCCAATGCCATGACCACAATATGACTTCACCTGTCACCCCAGTTAGCAAAAAAATGAGAACATGCAAAACATGTCAGCTTCCAACAAAAATTGAGCCTCACTGGTCCACCTGATAGGGTAGTTAGGCAATCTATTTTCTGTCTTATCTTACCACAGATAATCCAGACATAGAAGCATGTCGGTTGATGACCTCTCCAATTTCCCGAAACCGTACCCCAGGCTTAACTGCAACAAAATGGCACAATGAAAAAATGAGACACCTAATGTTTTTATCAACGTTGTTAGCCAAGATGAAATGAAACATTCTCCCTACAGGCAATATATTTTACTAGCACACTCTAACTTACACGTTTACCGAACTTCACTTCCTTAACTCTTTAATAACATACTGAAAGATAATTCTCAGCAAGACCATTCGTCATACCAAGTAAATATATACAGAGCAGATGCAAGCAAAAGGGAAAAGCTGCCATAGACAGGCGCAAAGAGAACCACTGGCCAAATAGCAAAGAAGAAAACATATTTTAACGAGTCTAATTGACGAGTGCAAACCACTGGACATGTCTTCTAAGACCTGTTACTTCAGCAGTCTGGGGCATTAAGTATTGAGGTTCTTATAAGAGTGAAATCTATGTACATAAAGTATTCAAGGCATAACATTACAGTAACCCTACCAATTGATATTGCTTTCTCCAAACACTCGTATGTGCACTGGACCAACCGTTGAGATGCTTCATCAACATTACCGACAAAGAAGGTTTCATTCAGATCACCTGCATAATCAGCAGTGCACTAGTTAAACATCAATTCTGCAAAAAGTTGAAACACTACCTAGCAGATCGACAGGAAAATTGATTCTTACCATGAACCCCTTTGTAATATACAGTAACATCAACATTTACAATATCACCATCCTCCAATTTCCTGAAATAAGAACGACCAAATGACATAGAGCTTAAAACACATTCTTTTCAGAACAATACATTTAGTAAGCACATATAACACAGTAAAATGCACCAAGGAAAGAGCATAGACGGGTGAAAATTGAAAAAAAGACATGGGGGTCGTTTGGTTTGGAAACAAGTTATGTTGGTATTAGTTATAGTGGGATAAGTTAAACTGGTATTATTCTTATTGACTGTTCAATTTGTCATATTTAAAAATAACATGCATTGCATAATTTCTAAGAAGTCGTTTGTTCAAAAAAATGACCTCCAGCTTATTTAGTAGAAGGGTTTGAGGGACCTCGTGGATATTTTTGTCATTTTTGTTGTTTTATTCAGGGATAACTAATCACGGTACTATTATCACGCTATCTGGCAGGGATAACTTATCCCGGTACTATTTCTAATCGTATAACTTATCCCAGGATTAGTAACCAAACAAAGGATAAGACAGTACTAAATTTGTATACCAAGACTATTTATGCTTGTCCAGCATACCAAACTTCCCTTAGTGTCTAGATTCATCGGTAGTTGAGCATTATTAAGCTCTTAAAAATGTACTAATTTAGTAAGAACAGTACGGTTTCCTCCCCCTCACTAAAAACAAAGGGGGTACTACACCTAATTTGAATGAACAAATAAGACTAGCATCATTGCTGAATGTAAGACTTACCTTGCATCTGGAATCCCATGGCAGATCACTTCATTGACTGACCTGCAACAAGTAGACAGATTTCCATATTTTAGTAATTTCTAGAACCTGCATACACAGTGCATAAAGAACTTTGCAAGGTAAAGTACCTACGTGCAGCATGATTTGGGGAAAAAATGATAATTTAGGGGAGATGGATATCCACCTGCATAAGCAACCAAAAAAAAGAGTTGAAGCACCAGATCCACATATTAGAAGAACAAGTGATCCAATATAGAGCAATATTCCTAAGAACAAGACTTCCTGTATGAAGCCAAAAACGCCGGCTAGGATGATTTTACTAACAACCTATCTTAGGAGAACATCATACTGAAAGACAAGGGCAAGTAATAAGTCCAATGGAACCAGGAACTTAGACCACATTGGTTCTCAATTTGGCGAGCAGAGAAAACATCATCTTCTACCAAGTATAACCACCAGTATCATATATAATGTGCACGATTAAAGTGAAAATGTGCAAGTCGAAAGGAACTAAGGGGTTGTGCTTTAACATAACTTGATTCAAGAACGAATTCTAACGTTTTGAACATATCGACATAAACTCAAAAACACATAAAATGTAACATGTTGATAAGTGGAAATGACCCTGACAACTGAAATATGCAAGCATGAAAACTGATTAAAATAATAAGAGTATAAGCATACCAGCAGCAACGGTAACCTCATGGACCACTGCATCAATTTCATCAGTAGTCACGCCAGGTCGAATAATACGAGCAGCTGCATCCAAAACTTCCCTTCCTATCTGAAGGTATGGATATGAATAAACAATTAACTTCAAAAATAGCAATAAAGCTGAAGGAGCAAAGCTCTGCCAGATATTTGTCCCTTACCATCTCTTAACCAAGTTAGTTTAGAATCATTAAACTGACAATATGATACACAACTATTATGAGACTCATTTCTGATGAAGAATTGGATTCTTGAAGATAATAAAACCAATCATGCATTAGAAGGAATTTCACAACTGAATCAAAGACTGATGAAGAACCAATTGAGCATGCTTATAACATGGTCCTTTGCCAAAGCTGCAGGGCATGGATACTTTACAACCATCTTGATAAAAAAATGGAAACTTCATAACCATAGGAATACTAACTACCCTTCATTTTTTTGAGACTAGGAATACTAACCATCCTTCATCTCGTTTGGTTAATTGATCAAGTCCTCAGCTCAGTTGAGGATATTAGGACACATATATTCAATGAAACACTAGAATTTTGCAAATGAGGCTGGTGCATGTGGTGTCCCCTTAGGTTGGATGACTATCAGTTAAAGTCTACTGCTGTGTTTAGCTAGCATAAAGGTTATTGCACACTAAAGCAGAGAAGGTAACAACTCCTTTGTCGCTTGGGATGTGATTGAATTGAGTGCTGATGATTAGACAATAAGTGATGGGTTTACAGATACATCAACAGTTGTGTAATCACTCAAGTCAGATATCTTTTCTGGAAACTTAGGTTCTAATAAAACCAAGCAAAAGCTACTAACTAAAAAGCATTGCTGCAGGAAGAAGACAGCAGTAGTTACTAGTTCCAGAGATATACTCAAGACCTTGATTGTAGTTATTGGTTGATCTTTCAAAATTCACTCGTCAGATTGAAACTAATGCTTCATTGGAACATTCTACAAAATCTTCCTAACCTGGTTTCTGTCTGCTCTTTAAAAGTAAATGTGAACACATACGTTTCTAGGCTTCAATCTCACTCAGATTTCCCACAAAAGTCTTGCAAGGAAGAAATTGCATGTAGTACAACAATTCCAGAGCATAATATAGGTGTTTATTCTTGACGATCTGCTTTCACTCCATTCTCCATTTGCATATTTCCTTTTTGTGTTATTGTAGTCCCCTTTTTGTTGGTAGAGTCATAAATGTCAACACATATTCCAAAAGTCCCTTAAGATTCCTAAACCACATCAATACTCCAAAGAATGGCATTAACTCTCCAAGAATTTGTAAATTTTAAATTCAAAACCCGTTAACTGCCCTGTAATATTGGTGTTGAAGAAGTACATGGTATCTAATAAAAGGACAGAGTAAATGCCTGGCGTAGCTATAGTATAGTAAATGGCTATGTTTCATAAACCGACAACGGTGATTCTATAAGAAGACTAATTAAGAAGACAATTTGTTGGTAGAACATAATCAAGAGACGTAAACTAATAATACTTACTCGGCAAGTTTCTCTCATTCTCTGAATCAGCTCCGGAGTTTTGATCTTCAGAACATTCAAAGAGAAAAGCAGGTGGTGAGCGAAAACTTTGTTTGTTACCACAAAGACATCTAGTGTAACTGCAAATCTTTACTAACTCAACATAAGTAGTACCTCAACAACATGCTGCAAATCACTATTGGGTTCAATTTTTGGGATACCCTACAAAAATGACAAAAACAAACTAAAATAAAGAACATATTTGATATCATTGATATTCAAAATGAGATAAAGGTGCAATATTAGGCACCTATACCACAAATGATAAGCAAATTAATAGAAGCAACTGTCAACATTCTTACTATCCAGCTCCATAAGAGACGGGGCAAAAATAGAACATGTGTACACGTGTAACCTGGCTCTGATATTTGGAGTGGCTTCCGGCGTCTATTTTTTCGGAAACAACCTCTCTACCTCCCAAGGTAGAGATAAGGTCTGCGTACACTCTACCCTTCCCAGACCCCACTTGTGGGATTACACTGGGTATGTTGTTGTTGTTGTTGTTGTTGTTGTTCCCCACTTGTGGGATTACACTGGTTATGTTGTTGTTGATGTTGTTGTTATGTACACATGTGTATGTATAAATGTATATTGTGTGTGACTGTATGTGTGTGTATTAAACAATGACTAACACTTGAAATATGCAGATATCAATTAAGACGACTCACATCAATTGCCCAATCAGGTTGATCAACATGAGCAGGTACAATACGCTTTTTTGATATAGGATAGGGCCTTAGAGTCCTGAAAAAATTAAGCACCATAGTTTTGGACAACAAATAAAAGTTAACAGCAACTTTCAGGAAAACAAGAGAGGAAAGATAAAGAAAAAATAGGGAGAGTGATTTTGTCATCCTTGCAGCAAGTGCCTATCACAGCAAAATCTATGTTCAAAAGGAGCAAGAAGATAGAGAAGGAAACTAACTTTTTGGTTCTATAACAGAAGAGCATAATAGTCTAGATAGCTAGGTAAAGCTGAATAATTTCTTGATTGAACTAAGAAACTAAAGCGCCACTTGATTTATCTTACTTCAGCTATCAGAGGCTTTAGACAAAAAAAAAAAAAAAAAAGAGAAATACAAATATAGAAACCTAGAAAACTTTTTTCATCTTTGATATCAGACTAATTCTAACTTCTGTAATTGGAGAGGAACCGTGGAAATCCAAAACAAGCTTGAGAGATATGTTCATATTACATCAACGAAGAGTGAGAACCATATCCAACATACCCAGTCCAGTCAAAATGTGGAATTTTCGGTGTTCGAGCCTGTCCTTTCCTCAAGCAATATAGCCAACCATCGCTAGGTGAGGCTGCATTTTGTTCTCCTGGAGTTTCAGTTGCCAGAGAAGATAATTTTGCCTTCAAGTGGACAGACTTGTGAGAACTCCAAGATGCCTTGAAACAATCCTGCGTGCTGACAAGAAGCAACTTGCATCAAAATCAAAGTATTAGGCTAATGGCCAGAGAAAATAAAGATCTAACTATTGTCATAGAAAGAGATCCTCGTCTCCTTAGTCATCCGTTTTTATTTTCAGTTCACAATCACAGCAGTAATATAACTTCCCAAATCCACTGTAATTTGATCTCTCAGACAGGAGGTTGCAGTTCTCCGAACTTTTTGTTGAGTAGCTAGAATGAAATATTCTTCTAATGTCTTCTCATTGTTCCGGTTTCCACTACTGAAACCTGAGTTTTTGACATTAAACAACTAATGCAGATAGGGAGTCCAGCTTTCTAATATGATAAATAATCCTATAACAAAGACTTCTGCAAACATAGCATGAAGAAGCACAGGTTATTCACACGTCAAATCTTTAACAAGCAGCGAGTACACCCTTATCCCTCTCTTCCATCACAACAGCTATACCGGACTAATACATTCTATGTTCAAACTGCTAAAAAGAAGAATAGCTTATTTCCCACAGACGGATGGTTTCAGCTATGATACAATTTATACACACTTATTTCCCACAGATGAATGGTTTCAACTCCGATATAATTTATACATATCAGAAATCCCAAGTTTAAGCTTCCGCTCTATAATGAAAAACGGAGAAGATAGTTCAGAAAGAGAATGGTCAGAGTTACAAACCAGAAAGCAGCTCCTTCACGAGGAAGCTTTAACTCCACGCACTTAGGACACCTTCAAATAGTAGAAAAAATAAATTAACAGAGATATTATAGACAGAAACTCTTCTCTGAAAGCAACATCACCAAAAAGACAATTATCTTAGTACAACTACAGCAGCTGAAAGATCACACATAGCAATTGCAACCAGGTATCGGATGCATTGAATTTCAAAGTCCAAGGATGACTAGTGAAGGTCCCGAAAAGTAAGCTGATGATATCCTTACAGATACAGTACATCAAAAGAGACTATATGAGCTGTGAGAATCAACAAAATATTATATCAGGTAACACAGCAAGGAAAGGAAAGGAAACGAGGAAGGAGGACTTCATAAAACACAAATAAACTAACCAAAAGATAAATCAAAGACACCAGCATCAGAATTACTTTGTGTCCCTTCCCTTTTTTATGCGATATATAAGGAAATTTTCAAAATATCCATCTCTCCTATTTCATGAAATACTCTATTACATCTAGACATCATCAGCATTTCCAATCATTCAGTTTTAAACCACAATGGAACCTATATAACCGAGAAATCCACTGGTTCTAACTTCAAAATCCAGCGGATAATGGGCCCTCCCTCTACTCTTTACCACTTAGCTACTACACTTTCTTTTTATCAGCACCACTAGATACTAAACTTGCTTCACCAGCTAGGATTCAAACTCGTTACTTGATCTAGCATTGTACTATATTTGCCAACAATAGAACCTATGCTTAGGCCTCATTTGTTTGCACTTAATGGAGGTCTAAATCTGAACATTAAGTGCATTTGTTTACATTAAGATCTAAGCATTAATCATTAAGATCTTGAACAAAGTCCTATTATCAATAAGAGGTATCTTTATATGGATAATTTTTACCACCCCCACCCCCGCCCTGCCCACCCATCACCACCCCCACCCCGCCCTGCCCACCCATCACCACCCCCACCCCGCCCTGCCCACCCATCACCACCCCCACCCCGCCCTGCCCACCCATCACCACCCCCACCCCACTCCCACTCCCACCCTCCCAACCCCACCCACCACACACCCATTCTCCACCCCTCCCACCCCACTCATATCCCACCACCACTAACCATCTCTGTCACAAGACAACCACCTCTGCCATCACAACCACCACTATTTACAACCATTACTATCCATCAGTACCACACCTACCACCTCCATCATTATAATTATATCAACAGTCATCGCCGTCGTTGCCACAACCACCGTCGCCACCACTGCCAACCGCTACCACCATTGCGGTCAATACCAACCACATCTACCATCATAACTCCCACCACCACCAACTACTACCAATACCATCGTCAACCATCACACATTCCACAACCACCACCACCCATACTGCCAATTACTAACATCAACCTATTCCAGCATCACAACCTCCACTATCAATCGTCACCATCGCGGCAGTCACTACAACACCACCACCACCACTACAAAACATCTCCACTATTACTAGAGAACATAAATGTTCCTTTTTTATCGAATAATAATTTAATTTTATTAGATTTCTATTTATTTTTTAATATTTAGTTACTTTTTTATTTAAATTGTATATTTATTATGTTTAAATAACAATATTATGCACATTCAGATGTCGAAAAACAAACAGTCTTAATCATTCAATGTTCAAATCTAAAGACAACATCTTAATCATTCAGATGTGCATTCAGATTCAGACATCTTAATGAAAACAAATGAGGCCTTAAACTGAAACAACGAGTTTAACCTTTCTATTGTCGATACATAAAGGGCACAAAAATCCCCAAGTACGGGAAAAGATAATTTTTATTTGTAAACAAGTGGATTAACTAATGGCTATAATTTCCAACCACCACCACCGTTGTCATAAAACTATATTTACCATTTTCCACCTACTAGAATTACAAAATCCTCTTTCATCTTGACCCCTTAAAAAATCCACTAAATTCTCAAAAAAATGCTCTTTAAGTCTTAAATCCTAACATACAACACAAGTATCCAATACCCATAAGCTTAAACTCAGTTGAATATCTGAAAAGAATATATATATATTTGTATCCAATCCATCAAACATTCAAATTCACGAGAAAATTACAAAACAATCATTCTTTTTTATAATTACAGAAATACTTAAAAACTCATATAGGTCGTAAAAATTACAAAGAGGAGATACATACTGAAGATTAGCAGGCTTGCTACATTTAGCACAAGATAAATTAGCTATAGTCACTTCTGATCCTCCTGTCATGGATTCTTTCAATATTTCTACACAGTACAAATCTTTATTAATCACAACCAATATCAATAAAAACCATAAATTAATAAAAATGGAAAAAAAAGTATTTGGATTATAAAGATTGAACCTTTAAAGCTTGCCTTTGAATATGGTTATGTGGGTGTTTCTTTCTTGCAAAGGAGAGGAGAATGGCAATAAGGGTTTTTTTTGTTTAGGGTTTTAAGACTAAAAAAACTCAAAGAAAGATGGGCTGAGGTGTTATACTGTGTATAAAATATGGTCAAATATATGGACCACTAAAAATCAAATATTACGTTCTAATGTACTTTTATATCCTCCTATGACCAATAAAAGTTTTCCAACAAATTATATTAACTTTTCTTATAAAGGTAACTAGAAATTTCTATATATATAATATACCAATACTTTTTTATACTATTACTTATTATGAAAATAAAATAGCGTCAAATAACTAGATATCAACCTTTACCAATCACTAGCATTGCCACTTTATTTCTTCTCTCAAAAGAAAAAGAAAAATTGCAGTGGTAAAAGAAATCTTATCACTACAAAATTTATTTGACAATTGATTGAATATGAAAATTAAGAAAGCAATTACGATTTTTGACACATATGTATTTTTAAAATTATAAAAATGTATCAATAATTTTGAAAAGTAAAAATGCCAAACACGTCGTAATAAAGCTAAGTTATATGATATGTATTTGTAACATGCACCACTTATAACTTAAAAGATACAATCTTCTTTAATTTTGTCTAATTCTAAGAGTACATGTACATAAATTGTTAATTCGCTACACCACGTAAGTTACTATTTTATCTATTTATTGTGTGCGAACCGTTCAACATTTTGAATATGAATTCATTCTTACTTTACTCAAGTTCAGGTATAAGATATTTTGTTCTACACTGGATATACGGAGTATCTTTGATGACTTAACAATAAAAATGATTGTGGACTGATTTTGGATAATCACTTTGAATCTTAAAAGTACATATTATTAGAAAATATTTGTTTCAACGTGCATGTTTCTTGTCGATAAATTTAAGTCGGGGGCATATTGAACTTTTACCAAAATTTTCCAAACAACGTGTCTTTCAACTTGCAACTAAACAGCCACCTTCACTTTTCGATTTCGATTTAGCTCTCCCTCTCTATATCGATCGATCGATCATTCTAATCTGAAATTTCTTGGCATAACCAAAAGAATTTGCCATAATCAAAGAGTAGCAGCGAGTAAGAGCAGTTACAATAAAAATCCACCTTAATCAAAGCGTATCACAAGAAAAAGTAAATAGAACCAGATCGTAATCTCTTTTTGAAGTGAAATTTTGACTTTAAAATGTTTTGTTCGATATTTATGTGTTTCAACTTTTAGCCTTAGTTTCTTCGGTTCTCTAGACCTAAGCTTTTATTTGATATCTAAATTTCTGCATTTATTTTTTTGATTTTGGGGTTTATTGTATATGTGAGTTGTGCTGAGTTGTTCTTCACTCTTTTTTTTTCATTCTTTTGTTTTATCCATTTCTTGGGTGTATCATACATCTTTCTAATTGGTATAATCTTTGTTGGTACTCTATTGTACTTTATAAAGCAGTACGTGAAGTAAATAACTATTACAAGTGTTCGAAAGGATAAACAAATATTCAATATTCAGAAATTGAATTTTGTTGAACAAATAGGCCAATCTTCAAAGCTGCCGCAAGCTTGTTGTGTCTTGAATCTTGATAACCTGAAATCAAGAAACAACTAAATCTTGATGGTTACAACGTTGTGTGTTGAGTCGAGTGATTGCCCTCTGTCCTTAAGACAAGATTATCCCGTATATATGATTTTACGTTAGCGGGCAATAGTCTCTCAAGACAAAACAACACTTTAATCTCAACGCTACAAAGCCAATAGGTTGAGCCTGACGAAGAAAACAAATATGAATCGACTTGCTGAAGATATGGAAAAGGAAGGAAGAGTTTCTGTTTTCTTTTCTGTTTTGTCTCTGTGTATATAGCGTGTCTCTGTTGTGTATATCTTGTGTATATGTGTGTGTTTGCTCACTGTTTTGCGGTCTGTTTTCTTCACTATTTTTGAGTGATTTTCGTCACTGTTTTACAATGATTTTCGTCACTGTTTTGTGCTATATTTCTGACTGTATGTTTATTCTATTTTCTGTCACTGTATGCAGCTATTTTTCAGTCACGAATTGAGCCAAAGGAGGCATCAATATATAGCATGGAGGAGGGGATGTTCAACTGCCCAAAACATGGCTGTTCAACTGCCCAAAACATGGATGTTAATGGCCATTATGAGGGCTGTAAATGGCAGGCTTAATGTCATTAGTGTGGTTGTTCATGGCCTTGAAGGAGGGCTGATTAAGGTCATTGAAGGAGGGCTGTTAATGGAGTAATAAACAGTCAAGTAATGGCTGGTTAATGCTCCAAAAACAGTCCAAACGGTAGGCAGAAAGTTTCTGCCTTCCGTCACTCCCAAAATCAACTTTCCAGAAATTCTAGGGACCAAACTGTAAATATTAAGTAATTTGGGGTCCAAAAAGATAATATCGAAGTTCCCACACAAATTTCACCACACCACAAATTTACACCATGACCCGAGACCGAGACCGGACGGATCAAGTGACGGCGGCGGCGCAAGGGCTTAGCCTTGAACGTAAGCACATCTAGGTCCTCCCTCCTTTAAACACATGGGATACCCCTTGGGGTCCCAAACCCTTTACCATATTAGAGACTTATATAGAAAGCAATTCTTCATATTCCCACTGATGTGGTAGATTTGTCCCACACCATATTTCTATGCCTCAAACACCTTACTTCGTGGACCAATATCTCTTCAATTTCTCAACGAAATTTGACGATTCTTGGTCCTACGGTCATCTACTCACTTCGTAGATCATGCATATGCGAAGAGACAAAGCCTCCAACATGCGGAACACTAGTGTTTAATTCATTAAATATGGGTGGACGCACCTCCCCGCCAAAGGCAAATTTCCAACAATCCCCTCTATGAAAGAGAGATTGTGGCGCACACACAAGGTGCCTACTTTCAGCAATCTTTCAGTGAAAAGATATTGCATCAGGAGAGGTAGCTTCCGTTTTGAACCTTCCCTAGTTGAAACCATCGGACTTACTTACGTGAACGTGATGTCTTGAACCGTCAGTGTTGTATAAGCCAAGACAATGATAACAACACAATAACTCTCTTTATTCGTTTTCATTCTTATATTTTTGTCCGTTGTGGCCGTGGACACACTTGGATTCTTAAGTGCGTTCATTTGAGGCGGCCTTCCTCGCACTTAAATAGGTGATCTCCTACAAGGTATCCTGCTATACCCCACTTCACAAGTGTTAGGAATCATTAAAAGTTTCCCCAACCTTAACCTCAACCATTTGAGGATCGTTAAAGGTTTGGAAGCTTAACATTTACCCACCATGCAGGTAGCACTTTAATGTCTATCGCGGGAACAACTTTGGATTCATGTTTTCGTACAGAAATCATCATCCGGAGTGCTTCTTGGTTCACCGAAGCGCTCAACTGAACCTTTTGCCGCTTAGTTTTCCCATTGAACCAAATTCTTGGGATCTCCAATCAGTATGGTTGGGTTACCACCGCAAATATTCGTATTGTTTCGGTTTTAAGCCCATTCCCCTAGACATGCAGAACACTTGATCTCCGGGTAGTCCCTTAGTTAGTAAACAAAGAAGTGACACCCGTGATGATCAACTGTCATACGGTCTTATGTCTCCGACAAATCCTGACAGATATGTCCAGACGCCGTTATCCGTGTCCTTCCTGAAGCCGACCGGCTAGCCACAGTGTATAACTGCTGAAGACACGGGTTTCTCCCAATAAGGGACGTCCTCTAATGAGTCATGAAGTTACTCAACTTCTTTCATGCTTTGCATAAAGCGATAAACTCCGATTCCATGATGAATCGGCCAATGCAAGTTTGCTTAGAGGATTTTCCAAGACCCATCATACACATTTACTTGTGGCATTGTTGTTCTTCATATCTGATGTCCAGTTTGCATCACTTTGTTCTCCCAGAACCGCTGGACATCCAGAATACCATAATCTGTAGATAAGCGAATAATTCAGATATCGTCATATTCGACTTAACGCCTTCTATTGATCATGTATTAAAATTATCAGTGAACCTTAGTTCAACTGATCTGTTTGTAGGCCGATACCAGGCGGTTGTAATTTGTACAATACATTGAACTACACGTGACATGTGCATATCGCTCCTTGTATATGGGTGCACCATGATTCCAATAAGTTCTATGATTCATATCCATTGGTGGTTTCAACGAGACTGTCAATTATCTCACAACTGAGTTTGGAGTTAGACCAGTCAGTTAGATGTCTTAGAAATCCAATTCCTAAGATGTCCCATATCTTTTGTTTCAATATAATTTCCACTCTCAGACTGTTGGTTTTCCAACTGTTAGCTTTCTAACTTCAGAGTCAATGTTTCTGTGGTCAGATTCATTGTTTCTGTTTTATCTGAAACTTTCAGGACCAAAATGAAAAGTCAGGAAGAAGCCCAACAGTCCAGCAAACCAATTCTGATCCTCTTCTTCCAACTCTCCGGTTAGGAAGGCTGTTTCAACATCCATGCCACGCAAGACTGCAATGGCCCATGATGTTAAGCTACTCCCAGGGGAGCACATGTACAAGTAGCCAAGGCTTTGAACTCGTCAGTAGATCCATCTACTTTGTACTCACTTTTGAGTATCCTTTTTCACAACCCAAAGGTTCTTTTTCAGGAGGAAGATCAACCATTACACAAGTATGGTTCTATATGATGAAATATATTTCTCTATTTGTAGCTTCTTTCCAAAGCAGCGCTTTTGGAGATAACAATTATTTGTTAATTGTCCATGGTTCCTTCTCAACCATACAAGCTAGAAGGCCTAGAACAAGTCTTTGTCCCCTCTTTGCTCCGTCTCGGTTCAACATCTAGAATCCCTGAGTTCTGTAGATCTGGAATATTAAGTTCCGGATAGACAGCAACTTCCGAGTCCTGTAGATACGGAACGTCTAGTTCCGGACAGTCAGGCCCTCGCGAGTTCTTGTTAACCTTGAGCAATTACTCTTTTTTCCTTTCCAAGGAAAGTTATCTCCAAAGAATTCAGTATTCTTTGACGCCAAAAGGCGATAAACACTACTGTTATTTACAGATCCAGTGGATATGAAATCTACAGTCTTAGGTCGAACTTGACCTGTTTCGGTAGTCCAACTTCTACCAAGCCACCCCACATCACAACCTTTGTATGTGAGATCATTTCCATGTCTCACACGGAGAGTTCTCCTTATCCTTATGCGGAGTTCTGTTGAGAATCGCATTAGCGGTAAGGATCGTCTTGCTCCACATAATTTAGGCGTACGACTTTGCGCTTGGCTAACACCGTTAGACTGAGGTGAGAAATGAACAGTCATTAAATGAACGATGCTTCACATTCTCCCCATCTATCACTACGAATTTCGCAATCCATATGCTTAGTTGATTTTCAAATTTCTTCTTTGTAGCGCTTATCCGCTTCAACAACTTCATCTTTGCTTTTCAACAAACAAAGGATTTCATACGTTGTAACATCATCAATGAAGATCACAACGTACTTGTCTCCCTCCTCTATTTTGTATAAACTTCAAATCACCCAAGTAGATGTGACTAAGTTCTAGAGGAGCGGTGCTTCTTTCGCTATTCCCTTGACGAAATTTGGAAAGGTGATTTTGCCTCTTCGTCTACCTCATATTCATTTTGAGGGTTTATGTCGACAGTAGGCAACAATCTCAACATCGTTAGCTTTTGAATGACTTTCTATTTAACGTGTCTTAATCTATGATGGCATAGATGCACGGATTACAAATATATCATTCATTTGGCTACAGACATACTGTACCATTCTTAGTTATTATAGACCTGTTGGACTAGTTTCAAATCAGTTTGACCAACAGCGTCCCTTAAACCAAGTTTAGGACATGTATCACCTCATCTTAGAGTGATCCCATTTCCTGAAGTCCTATTGAGGACGACCTTTCCAACCCCTTCTACTTTGGAGGTGGCGTTGCTTCACATGAACAACATCTTGCCCGTGGTTATGGCGTAATCGGATCATATTTGATCTGGATACTCTGGCCCACTCCAGTTGTTTTGGCAGACTAAGTGTCCAATTTTTTTCTGCCTTTCTTTAGGCCTTCAGATCATTTAAGACCTGGAAACTCTGGCCCACCTTACTAGGTGTCCATTACTTTTCCTATGAAATGAATTCTGGCCCCACTCCAGTCGCCCGTAGGCTTTGTATGACTGAGTGTCCAATATCATCATATCAAAGGAATTTTGGCCCACTCCAGTCGTCCGGAGGCTTTGTATGACTGAGTGTCCAATATCATCCTATGAAGGATCTTTTCCCAAATAGTGTGACATGCTCAACATCTTTAGCTTTTAGTCTTCTTCCGTTATGATTGGTGCCCAGATAATTCTTGGCGCTTACTTAATAGTGGTAACAGTTTTCGCACAGTCAGTGGATCTTTCTCCCTCGTATGTGCGAACATACTTTACACACTTTTAATAATTACACTTAAAAGAACGGATCTTTTCAAGTCGTTTACAAAATCCAATATTTAAACGGGAAGGAAAAATAGATTAAACTTCTGATTTTAAAGCGTAAGGAATATAAATTATTTTGTGAAAATATTTTCATATTCCTCCTTACTTTAAGCCATTTTTAATCAGACATCATTTAATCTTTATTCTTGACAAGTAAGAAAAACTACTTATCCTAATTTCGGATTCTGGCCCATTTCAGTCACTTCATCAGACTGAGTGTCCATTTTCTTCTTACCATTATTCGAATCTTTTGTCTGGGACAGATATAGGCCTTCTGCCGCAAGATATAACAATATCTTCAGCCTTCTCCTCTTGTCCCAGAGCGTTTGTTCCCACCACTCTTGGTAGTGGTAACACCATGAACACGTTCATCATCATCACTCTCTTCTACCAGAAAATCATTGCCATATCCAGATTTGGTCACACAACTTTTGACCGACATCTTTCAAACACTAATAGTAATACAATACAATCTTGTCTTAAATTATTGGTACTCTATTGTACTTTATAAAGCAGTACGTGAAGTAAATAACTATTACAAGTGTTCGAAAGGATAAACAAATATTCAATATTCAGAAATTGAATCTTGTTGAACAAATAGGCTAATCTTCAAAGTTGCCGCAAGCTTGTTGTGTCTTGAATCTTGATAACCTGAAATCAAGAAACAACTAAATCTGGATGGTTACAACGTTGTGTGTTGAGTCGAGTGATTGCCCTCTGTCCTTAAGACAAGATTGTCCCGTATATATGCTTTTACGTTAGCGGGCAATAGTCTCCCAAGATAAAACAATACTTTAAGATCATCGTGTAAGAAAACATTCTTTACATCTAACTGATGAATGTGACATGCTTTTGAGAGAGCCAAACTGAGAATAGTACGTATAGTAGCCGGTTTGACCACTGGACTAAATGTCTCACCACAATCCACTACAACTTGTTGAGTTTTACCATCACCTACAAGACGAGCCTTATACCCTCAAAAGAACCATCAGAATTTTCTTTATGAGTAAAAATCCACATATACCGAATAATATTAACACCAAATTGACGGGGTACAAACTCCCACGTCTTATTTTCAATAAGAGCATTATATTCGTCGGTCATAGCCAATTTCCAATTCGGGTCATGTAGTGCAGACACATGGTTACATGTTAGTGGGGATTTAGAGACATTAGAATTGAGATTAAAATGATATTTTGGTTTTAAAATACCCCAGTGACTACGAGTAATGGGCCCTTGACTCGAGGTAGAGTTGGGTGGATTTTGGGCAATGTGCGGGATGGTGACGGACTGACCAGCAGGTATCGGGCCTTCTGGCCTAATAACTGGAGTGGGCTAGAACATCGAGCGATCTGAGATCGATCTTGGCGGTGTTTCCACCCGGAAGAATCGGCGAGCAGGTAGAGGCGTGTGGGCCGACAAGCGATGGGCTCTTTGGCGTATTTTGGTCACGGAACAAGTCCGATAAATGGTGGATAATATATGGCGAGACCTCGTCATCTAAAAAATTATACGAACTAGGCACGAGACTACTCACTTTAGCAAACGAAAATTGGGTTTCATAAAAAATAACACGACGACTAATATGATTTTATTAGACGATAAATCAAAACATTTGTAACCATGATGATTTGATGGATAACCCAAAAATACACAAGCGGTAAAACGGGCTTGAAGTTTGTTAATTGTAGTTGACGGAAAAAGTGGATAGCATAAACACCCAAAGACCCTAAGATGTGAATATGAAGGATTCTTATTATAGAGAATTTTAAGGGGAGATTCATATTCTAACCCTTTGGTAGGGAGTACGTTAAGGAGGTAAGTAGTCATTTGTAGTGCATGATGCTAAAAAAGAAGAGGGTACGGAAACATGTGCTAATAAAGTTCGGATAATATTATTAATGGTACGAATTTTTCGTTCGGCTTTTCCATTTTGTGAGGACGTATGAGGACAAGAAAAATAAAAAAAACTATGCCATTAGCATCACAAAATTCCCAAAACAACTCATTAACGTATTCCTTGCCATTATTACATTGACTATTTTTAATTTTCCATTCGAATTGGGTACGGATGAATGCTCTAAATTTTAAGAAAGTTGAAAAAACTTGAGACTTATTGGATAACGGTTGTCCACAAAATATTAAAACTATCATAAAAAAATAAAGACATAATAACGATGGCCCAAAGACTTAAAACGAGAGATGTCCATAAATCACTATGAATCGCGTCAAAAGGCATCAAAGTACGAGAAGTAGAGGCTACAAATGATAATCTAACATGTTTTCCTAACGGACAAGAATGACAAAGTGGAGTACTACACATACCCTTACAAGAAATAAAATTGTTTTTATGCAAACAAGAAATAAAAGACGATCCCGGATGACTCAAACGTGCATGCCACAAGGAAGGAGCAAGGACAACAAAAGTAGACGGCATGACTTGACTCGTGAAAGTGGTGGTAGTTGTGGTTGGATAAAGCTCTCCCCTACTATTGCATCTCATTAGAGGTATCCCCGTTTTAAAACCCTTCACAGAAAACCCAAAAGGATTAAAATTAACATAAACCCAATTATTAGTGGTGAATTTTCGAACAGACACCAAATTTTTAATTAAGTTAGGGGCATGAATGGTATTTTTCAAAACTAGAGGTGGATGTGGGGGAGACAAAATTGTATGTCCATAACCGCGAATTGGAATTGAGTTGCCATTAACAATAATTATACCACGATTTTTACTCAAATTTGAATAAGACGAGAGAGTACCTTGATCGAACGTCATATGAGAAGTGGCGCCGGTGTCCATGTACCAATTTGGGTCCGGATGAGTTAATCCAAGTGTATGCATTGCGGCCTCAATATCTGTAGGCGTCAGGATTTGATTTGGGCCCGCAACATGGAATGTCTGGGAGGCCGAGGCCCAAGCAGGCCTGCCTGCTGCCCTGGCCCAGAATTGTATCTTCCACCACTGTGTTGGACCGAGAAACTAGGCCTGGAATTTGGCTAGAATTGAGCCCAGTTTCTCGGGTTCAGATAAGGTGGAAAATAGGGGTTGTTGGGCCAATGGACACTGGACAGCCCCACTGTCGGGGGGCCATGGCTGGGGCCAGTTGGCTTGCGGCCCACTGTTGCTGCCGCCATTGTTCCGTCCTCCCCCACCGTCGTCGTTATCACCGCAATTTTTGCCATTATTTTTATGATTTTGACCCTTTTTGCCGCCACCTTTTTTATTATTTTGCCTCGAATATCTGGAGAATGAGTGAGGGTCGTCGGACGTGGTCATCATCACGACGGAATTTGCTATGGTAGCCGCCTTTTTAGCCAAACCGGCCTCTTCCAATGTGAGCATGAAACGAGTTTGATAAAATGGTGGTAGAGGATTGCTCTGACGAAGTAGTGTTCCAACGCCATTATAGGCCTTAGATAGGCAAGCAACCATTTGAAGAACAAGACGATCATTGGTAACGGGCGCACCAACGTTGCGGAGTTGGTCCACCAATTCTTTCAGCCTTTTACAATAGGCTGAGACGTTAGAAAAATCTTTCATGTTAACATGGGAAAATTTCTGCTCAAGAGTGACAGCACGAGAATTCTTGTTATCTTGGAATATATCACGCACCCTATTCCAAGTATCCATCGCCGTAGCGGCGAGTTCAATAATCGTCTCTAAGAGGTCTGTAGAGATAGTGGAATAAATCCACTGGAGAACGGTAGCATCAAGGGTTGTCCATAACATAGGATTATCCTCGGGGTACCGAGGGGATTATGTGATGGAGGACTTGATGCGAGCGTGAGCTTTGAATAAATCCGCCCACGTCGCGTATTCGACGTTTTCCATTTCAAGAACAATAGGAATGTGGTTCTTGATGTTGGAAACTGTAAGGGCAGGATGAAACATATTTTTTGACGTAGCCATAATGAAAGAACAATAGGTGAATTAGGGATTTGGAAGAAAATTTGGTAAAAGAGGAGGAGAAAAAATTCACGGAAACCGAGAAAAGAAAGGGGCAACGGAAGTGTTGGAGAGAAGGTATTTTAGCCTTAGACTTCTGATACCATGAAAGAAATAATCTCTTGATTATTTTCATTAATGAATGGGGTATATATACAAGTTACAATCTACAATTATGAAAAATCATATTCATAATATACTTCTAAATCATAATCATACTTGTACAAGAATTCTACAACTATGAATACGTTTGTACACTAGTTCAATTACAATCCTAATATACACGGTATATTTGTCGGTGAACAACCAGCATAGATTAAAATGTGAGCTTTAACAAGGTGATTATTAGGGATTTTAGTAAGGAGTAGAAAAGTGAAGAAGAAGTAGAGGAAGAAAATTGAAAGAGAAGAAGAGAGTTTGAATAAAAGTAAGAAGTGTTGTCGAAGACCTTTCTGGAATTTTATGAAATTTGTCTTCCTTTTATATTGTTCCTTTTCTTTTTTTTTTTGGTTTGTATGCTTTAATTTGATATGTGGAGTTCGAGGAAAATAGTTAAATTAACGAAATTAAAGTGGATTCTTTTTTTTTTTTTCGCTTTTGCTCTGTGCACATTTGTATCTTTGGGCCTCTGTTGTTTTATAAATGGAATATAAGCCAATCCTATACACTGGCGAGTACTTGAGATATGTTTTTTGGTACTACTTAACAAAGAAGTTTAATTAATTGGTTCCTATACAGGTAAGGTATAGCAAGTGGTTTCTAGATTATCCCTGTTTTTGTTCCTTCAAATTCTATAGGAATTCGAATCTCTTCCTTTATGAAAGATCAATCATGCTCATTGAAAGCAAATTATTTATCTTTCCGGCTGTTCCTGCCCCTATTACTTTAGTACTTTCAAAATTATTACTCGAGTAAATATTTTCAGCCGGTTGGAATAGAAGCTAAATTACTTTATAAGAGGATTGAGCAAATAAATATTTTATATTTTAGAGATATTTTATATTTTCCCTATTCCTTTTAGCAACTGGCAACTATCAAGATAGGCTAACTCAACCTAACCCATTAATGTTGTAATCGAGATTCTTTCCATCTTAACTAGGTTTTTAGTGGAAATCAAGGAAAAGATAAACTAAAAAATGTTCTTTTTGTTTCTTGAAACTGTTGGGTTTGGAAAATGAGGTTGGTGGGGTTTGATTTTGTGTGTGTTTGTGGGTGGGGTGGAGTGGATGTCAAAACAAGTTACACAATTTCCCGGAGAAAAAGATGAATCTTTCTTAATGTGAAGTAAAAAAGAAAGAAAATTGACTGCAAAATATAAAAAAGGTACTAAGAATATAGTATCTACACGGGTTCTTTTGTTATTGAAGGACCTCACATTATACCATTAGCGAAGGCTATAACGCCTATATGATACGCAATTTTACAAGGCAATAATGTTTTCAGAATGTTTGTTTAAAGATGTGATAATATTTGATAATACATGATTATGGTGTAATTGTAAAAGTAGCTTAGTTTTGTTTTATCTCCTTTGTATCCGATACAATGCCAATTATCAAACAAGGTAATTTTAGTAGGCGTTTGACCATAGATTCCAAATATTTTTATTAGAATGAAGTTGTGTTTGGTTATATTTTTTGTAAAGGATAGAAGTAGAGATGACAGTGGATCCTGGACTCGGTCCGGATCCGATGGATCCAGATCCGTTTTATAGGATATGGATCTTTAAAATTTGGACCCGACGGATCCGGATCGGACCCGGATCCATTTCTGACGGATCGGATCTGGATCTGGATCTTGTATTTGAGATCCGTATCCGACCCGTGGATTCATTTTTATTAAATATATTCATAACCTAGAATGTAATTTTTTAAGTATTTTCTTAAAATTGCTAAGCACATCCTTGCAAGTTTAATTTATTCCCGCGTTAACTCAAAAACTAAAAAATAAATAGGTAACTTCGATAATAAAATCAATGGTATATTAGTGGATGACTAACATCTCCATAGACAAGTAATTAAAACTATATTCACTTCATTTGCGAAGTTTCCAAGCACATGCAAGTTCTGCATTGTGGAAATACTAGTTAGCATTTTCCACAACTATTGTCATTGTCCAACATTTTCAATTAATAGCTCACAATCAAAATGAGACAAAGAACAAAATATCTCATATGAACATTTCAAAATTGAAACACAGTAAACTGTAAGTTAAGTAAAAATCGTTTGTCAGTTCAAAAAAATATTCTTAGCAAGGCAAAATTTTTTACATGTGGATCCAGATCCGATCTGTGGACCCCGTGGATCCGAATTTGGATATGATTTTTATGAACCCGATGAATCTGGATTCGGATCTGGGCCCAGGCATGAAAAACGAATCTGGATATGGATCTAGTAGGATCCGGTCCAGATCCGATCCGTTGCCATCCCTAGATGCAAATATGCATGTGGATGAGAAAATTAAAAAGCACTCGCGGCAAATAAGTCAACTAATGTATGGCAGTGGATCCTGTACCCGGTCCGGGTCCGGTGGATTCGGATCCGTTTTATAGGATATGGATCTTCAAAATTTTGGACCCGACGGATCCGGATAGGACCCGGATCCATTTTTGACGGATCGAATCTAGATCTGGATCTTGTGTTTGAGATCCGTATCCAATCCAGATCCGACCCTTGGATTCGTTCTTTATTAAATATATGCATAACCTAGAATGTAATTTTATAAGTATTTTCTTAAAAAATTTCATAATTTCTGTATTTTACATTCAGGTTTGGAGTAATGGATATTGAAAGTTTTAGGAAGAATTGACTGGAACAACAATTTTATTACTCCACTAATCACCTCAGCTTCCATTCTCACACCTCTTAGTTTTTCTTGAATAAATAAATTAACAGACCTCTTAATTTATTCTATAGATATAAATTAGTGATGTAATATATTTACTTTCCATGTTTGCTTCAATATGACTTTAATGCCTTTCTACTCCAAAATGGTTAAATGAAACAGCTTCTTTAAATATCATGCATTCTTTAACATACTCTTATTCTTTAACATACTCTTGTTTACTTATTTAATTTTCTATCTATCATACTGAAAAATGCATTTTGTTACAAGTATATGTACATGTTTCTCAGATTTAATTAGGTCTTTATCATTTTATGAGGCTTCCTGATTTTTTTTTGCTGTTATAGAATCAAGGAGACATTCATTTGTCTACAACAATATTGGGAGGCCAAAGATGTCATCGTCCAATTCTCCATGTGTAGCATGCAAATTATTGCGTCAAAAATGCACTCAAGAATGTGGATCCGGATCCACGGAATTCGATGGATCCGGATTTGGATCTGATTTTTATGGACCCGATGGATCTGGATCCAGGTATGAAAAAAGGATCTGGATCTGAATCTAGTAGGATACAGTCCATATTCGATCCGTTGCCATCCCTAGATATAAGAGAGCATTTTATTTGAAGTTTATGAAGATGGAGTTTGAAAATAGGTTTGAACCACTTATCCAAATTTGGAATTTAACTCGAAGTTGAATTTGAAAATTTATAACCAAACAATGATTTTGAAATAAATTAAAAAAAAATGAATAATTCTCATGATCAAACTGATCCTTAAAATTAAAGGTGAAGTTCGAAAACCAAAGTTATATTTTGATTATTCTTTGTTCAAGATTGGTTCATAATTGGGATTAGTGACCCCTGGTTAGAGTTTCTGAACGGTTATTTAAGGTATATCTTTGATGTTTTCGGGTTATACTCTGTAATCATTTTTAGTGGAAATTATGCTTCTAGGTAAAAATAGTTTAATTTTTATATACGAAAAAATAAAAATTCATCAAGTTAATTTTGCCTTATTGGACAAAACTTCAAGTGTATATGATGAAAAATTATGCCTAAAGGCAAAAGTAGTTTCATTTTTATATATATAAAAAAAAAGTAAAAATTCATAAAGTTAAGTTTGCCTTATTGGGAAAAACTTGCAAGATTATAAAATGGAAAGTTATGCCTAGAGGCAAAAGTAATTTTATTTATATATACAAAAAAGAGTAAAAATTCATCAAGTTACGTTTGTCTGATTGGGAAAAACTTGCAAGATTATATAATGGAAAGTTATACCTAAAGGCAAAAGTAATGTAATTTTTATATATAAAGAAAAGTAAAAATTCATCAAATTAAGTTTGTCTGATAGGGAAAAACTTGCAAGATTATATAATAAGAAGTTTTGCCTTGCATAACTTTATATTCTAAAGTTAGTCAAGTTAGGCCTTAAGGCATATCTTTATATTTCAAAATTAGTCAAGTTATGTCTTAAGATATAACTTTAGATTCCAAGTATTCAGGCATAACTTTAGATTCCAAAGTTAAACCTTAAGGCCTAACTTTCTATTTCAAAGTTAGTCAAGTTAGGTCTTGACCTTAAAGCATAACGTTAGATTCCAAAGTTAGTCAAGTTAGGTCTTAAGGCCTATTTTTATATTCCAAAGTTAGTCAAGTTAGGCCTTAAGGCATAACTTTAAATTTTGAAGTTAGTCAAGTCAGGTCTTAAGACATAACTTTATATTTCAAAGTTAGTCAAGTTAGGCCTTAAATTTAATGCATAACTTTAGATTCCAAAGTTAGTCAAGTCATGTCTTAAGGCATAACATTATATTCCAAAGTTAGTCAAGTCAAGTCTTATTAAGGCATAACTTTATATTTCAAAATTAGTCTTTCAAAGTTAGTCAAGTTAGGTCTTAAGGCCTATATTTATATTTCAAAGTTGGTCAAGTTAGACCTTAAGACATAATTTTAGATTCCAAAATTTGTCAAGTCAGGCCTTAAGGCATAACTTTATATTTCAAAGTTAGTCAAGTCAAACCTTAAGACATAACTTTATGTTCCAAAGTTAGTCAAGTTAGGTCTTAAGGCATAACTTTATATTCCGATGTTAGTCAAATTAGGTCTTAAGGCTTATCTTTATATTTCAAAGTTAGTCAAGTTAAGCCTTAAGGCATAATTCTAGATTCCAAAATTTGTCAAGTTAGGTCTTAAGGCATAACTTTATGTTCCAAAGTTAGTCAAGTTAGGTCTTAAGGCATAATTTTAGATTTCAAAGTTAGTCGTACCTATAGACAAAAGTAGTTTAATTTTTATTTATGAAGAAAGTAAAAAATTATCAAGTTAAGTATGCCTTATAGGGAAAAACAGGATATATAATGAAAATTTATGTCTAGAGGTAAAATAATTGAAGATAAAACCTATCTTATTAATTAAATAGCTTAAAATTGAAGATTATACACAATAAATAAATTCACTGTTTTCACCACCAAATATTATAGCAACTATAATGAATTTCATCACGTATCACCACCAAATTCATTGCCTACCACCGAAGTCATTCTTCCACCGCCATAACTCACAGCACATGCCATAAATTTTATGATCCACCTTCAAATCCACATTATCACTCCAATCACCAAAAAATCAACTTGATTCCTAAGTGTTCTCTTGTCCCCAATTGAAGTTGTGACCCGACAAAAGAAATAAAATGAGTTCTTCTCAATATGGTGACAGTTTCATATTATTATATGCACATGCTTAAATTATTTCCTTCAAATCTAACAATTTGAAGTTGATATTAGAGTGAAGTTAATAAAAAATTGAAATTCACCATTGTTGATACTTAGAGCTCCTGTGTTTGAAATTTGAATGAGGAGAGAAGGATGAAGTTGGGGAAGAAGATGAGTTGGAGAAGAAACCTAAGTTATGTGGGATAGGAGGAGTAGTTTCATCCATTTATTACTAACTTAAATGACTGAAGAATAAAAATTAAAACAATAAGATAGGAGGGTCAAAAATTAAAGACCAACCCAAAGTAAGGCCATTTGTGCCAATGACCCTTAAGCTTAAAAGTTCCAGCCCATTACAAACAAACTTGGCATTCCCAGCCCTTGATGAGATTGGGTTGGGCTATCCGTTGAAGCTAATGAGTAACAGTACTCATATGCGAGAGGTAAAACAGATTATAACCCATATACCATCAATTAATTCAGGTTTCTTGAGTACTTCATAAATTGTCTATAAGAGTATGATTTAGTACTTGAAGAACTGGTTTCTTTTTTAAATAACCTACAGCCCATATACCATAAGTTTGTTTGGGATTTTGGGTTTTAATATGGGTTGGAGCGGGTCAGATTAGTTTTTAAGTGATAATAGTTATTAGTTAGTATTAATTCCGTGTGGACTGAGGAAAAAAATTCATATGTACTAATAAATCGTCAGTCAATTGTTGTTGGTCAGATTTATATAAGTTCTCTAAGAGACTAAGAGTAACTTTTGAAGTGATATAGATAATGATAATTGACCTTCTAGTTACAAAATTTAAATGACTATGCTAAATAATTTTCAATAGTTGAGTGACATTTTGGCTTTTGATTAATGGACTCGGTAGAAAATACATGAAATTGAAATACTTTATTAATAGTTTGTTGAGTATTTCACCCCCTTTTCAAATTTTGAACAGTGTAAGATTGTATCAATCTCCCTTAGAGAGTCTTTCTCATTAATACAAATATATATAGTGTGTACAATGTGGAGTCTTAATACAATAAGGATCATACATCTATCATAATTATGCAACACTAATAATTATAAAATATATGGTGAATATCTTCTAATATTCACTAATACACCCCCTTAGTCGGAGCGGGAAGAGGCTGGACGTTGAGACTGGATCTGAAGTCAAGGAATAGCTGTCTAGGAAGTCCTTTGGTGAAGATATCTGCATACTGATATGAAGAAGGCACATGCAACACCTTAACATGACCTATAGCAACCTTCTCACGAACAAAATGTATATTCATCTCAATGTACTTGGTTCGCTAATGCTAAACCAGATTATGAGATAAGTATATGACAGATATATTATCATAGTATACCATAGACGCCTTACGCAAAGGACATTGAGAGGGTTCAGAGCCAGTAGATCTCAGCAACAACATTTGCAATGCCTCTATACTCTACTTCTGCACTCAAACGAAATAGGGTGGCTTGCCTCTTGGCAGACCACGAGATGAGATTATCCCCTAAGAACACACAGTAGCCGGAGGTGGAGCATCGCGTGTACGGACATCCTGCCCAATCTGTATATGTATATGATACTAACCTGGTTAGTGCAGATGGGTAGAGATGTAATCCATAATCAAGTGTACCCTTAACATATCGAATGATACGTTTAAGAGCAGTGAAATAAGGCTCTATGGGGGCATGCATAAACAAACACACATACTGAACAACATAAGCAATATCAGGCCTGGTGAAAGTAAGATACTTAAGTGCACCTGGAAGGCCCTATAAAGAGTGGGATCGGACACTGGATCACCATCAACAACGCTGAGCTTCGATTTAGAGTCAATCGGAGTAGGCATAATCCTGCAGTTCACCATTTTGGCCCTGTACACAATCTCCTCTGCATACTTACGCTGACATGGGAACATAGTATCTGCAGATCTAGTCACGATATCCCTAAGAAATAACTCAACTCCCCAAGTCAGTCATAGCAAATTTAAATTTAAGCAGAGCAATTATCTCATTTTTCAACACATCAAATGAGGCAGTGAGAACAATATCAACCACATATAACATCAAATAAGCAATGTTACTACCTCGATGAAAAATGAATAGAGAATTATCACTTGTTGCATACAAACCCAATCTGCATAACGTAATTGGCAAAGCGTTCATACCACGCTCTGAGGGCCTGTTTCAAACCATAAAGTGACTTACGAAGACGACATACATAATAATAGGCCTCTGAATGGACAAAGCCTGACGGCTGGTGCATGTAAATAGTTTCTTTCAAATCCGCATGTAAGAATACATTCTTGACATCAAGCTGATGAATCAGCCAATGCTTACCCATAACAATGCTCATAACTATGCGAATGGTAGTCGGTTTAACAACCGGACTGAACATCTCACCACAATCAATACCCTCATGTTGATTAGTATCATTAGATACTAGTCTCGCCTTATATCTCTCTAGGTCACCACTGTATATGAATTTGTGGCAAAATAGCCACATGCATCAGATCACATTCACCCCATTTGGTCTAAGAACCAAATCCGAAGTGTGCTATTTCGTTAAAGCATTAAATTTCTCACGCATGACCACATTCCAATTAGGGTCAAGTTTGGCTAATTTTGGGTTTTTGGAAATTGGGGATATGGTTTATGCGGATAGGTTAAAATGGACTTTGAGTTTGAAAATCCTGTGTTGAGCACAGGTTTCCATTCGGTGTGTGGGGGCAGAGGCAGGTTGGGTATTTTGGTGGGGTGTCGGATCTGGGCTATTCTGTTGGGTCTGAATTTATGGGGCAGTGACGGTAGGAAGTGGCTGTCGGGGGAAGTCGAGGGGGTAGAGATTTGGGTGATTGTTCTCAGGTGCATGAGATAGATCGGGTGGGGTTGGAGATCGGGTCAAATCGTATGGATGGGTGGGATGCGATTCCCAGTCCGGTGACGGTAACTGGGTGGGAGGGTGGTGTTGTTGTCGTGGTGGGGTGGCCTGGGGTTGGTATGGTGACTAATTTGCAACGGGTTTGTTTGGTTCCAAGGTTGGACGACGGGAGGAGTGGCGACAGTGGGTGACACAGTAGATGTCAGTTTTGGTTGCCGTTGGGTCAAAAAGACAACGACAGGATTATTTTAGGGGACAACTGACCGATTGTCGGTGATGGCAGTGGCAAGCGACGGTGACCGAGATTGGCCGGACATAGTGCTGGTGGTGGCAGTGGCAGTTTGCAGTGACAAAGATGCGGGGGCTGTGGTGGCGGTACGACAGAGTTCGATGAGTATGACAGGAGAGGTAGAGGACTCGTCTAGAAAGATATAGTCCATGTTTCAGAACTTTTGGATATTTGCAAAAGGGGAAATTGTCTCATCAAATGTGATGTGATGAGAGACGTGAATTTGACGAATGGACAAGCTATAGCACATATATCCCCTATGATTAGACGAGAAACCTACTAAAACACAAGGAGTGGTTCGGGGTGCTAATTTGTGAGGGACAATGGAGGCAAGATTTGGGTAGCAAATGCAATCGAAGATCCGAAGGTGATCATAAGAGGGGATCCGACAATATAGAATTTCGGTTGGGGTCATGTTATGAAGAGTACCAGTAGGTAAAATATTAAGGATATATTCTACCATTCTGAAGGGAGGTGTGGGGACACGAAAACTGAAAAACTATGCCATTATTTTTATAAAATTTGTGAAACGTGGAGTTATTAAATTCACGACCATTATCACACATGATAGATTTGATGGCTTATTCAAATTGTGTTTTGATAAAAATGTGAAATTCAAGAAACTTCGTGAAAACTTTCGACTTGAATTTTAGTGGGTAAATCCAAATAAAGTGAGAGAAATTATCTAATAAGACTAGATAATATTTATGACACATTGAGCTAGTAATGAGAGATGTCCATAAATCAACATGAACAATATCAAAATGAGAAAACGTAACACTTAAAGATGACTTAAAAGGAAGGCGAACATGCTTGCCTAAAGGGAAAGAAAAACAATCTCGGGCAAGTTTTCCATTGTTACATTGAATAAAATTATTGCTTCTAAGAAAATTTAAAACAGGAGTTCCCGGGTGTCCAAGTCTATTATGCCAAGTTAACGGAGAGATAGCAACGAGAGAGGTGTATGAGCGGGATCTGGCAGCGGAAGTGGACGAGAAGGGATAGCAGTCCCCTATATTATTACATCTCGTAAGGGGTGTCCCCGTAAGCAGATCCTTCACAGAAAAACCAAAAGGGTCAAACTCCTGTTTTTAAAAACGAAGTTCTTGATGTTGGTAACGGCAAACGCCGGATGGAAATAAGAGGTGGATGGGGTAGTGGGTGTGGTGTGGGTGACGACTGGGGAGGAAGAGGAACCCTCGGTGGAGGTAGGGGTAGTTGTGGGGGCCATTGGATGACGGGAAGGGGAAAATTAGTAGGTTATGGTGTTGTGCCGTCGGCCGAGGGAGGTGGGGGGGGGGGCACTTAGAGAAAAAAAGGAAGAAAAATTTAGGTGTTTAAGGTTTTGGCTCTTGATACCATGTAATATTGTATTAATCTCCCTTGGGGAGTCTTTCTCATTAATACAAATATATATATTGTGTACAATGTGGAGTCCTAATACAATAAGAATTCTATATCTATCATAATTATAAAATACTAATAATTACAAAATATATGGTGAATATCTTCTAATATTCACTAATAAACAGACGTTTAATATATAAATTTAGCTTCAAATAAGTATATTACATTTCAATTTGGATACTGAGGAAAGCTTTAATTTAAGATGTTGTCTGAGCTTTAGTTCAGTTGTATTATCAGTATATTAAATTTAAATTTGAAGGTTTGCCAAAACTGAAGCATTCACTAAACGCTTGAGGGAGACGTTAGATAGTCAACTGTTAGAACTGCCGAATGCAATTCTTTGCAATTGATTAAGTGGATGAATTTTCACATGACATCTTTAGAAAAATATTTTAGTTGTCCGGTAAATTCAACTATTTTGTCTTGGTTTATCTGCATTTCCTACTTGTTTGACAATTTAATAAATCCTCTTCTAGAACTTTGCAATTATCTTATTGAAGACAAATCCAAGGAGAAAAACAAAACGAATGCCATGAATAATATGGTAAGGAAAAATCTCTTCTGTTGTATCTTCAAGGAAAACAAGTGAATTTGAGATCGAAAATATAGAAGCCTATTTTCGAGACTGTTTGTCCATTTCGTTAGCGCTTCTTCTCTTTGTGTTCATTTTTTGTTGGGACAAAGAGCTAACATTTGCTTTATTTTAAGCTTCACATTAACAAGTATTTTCAATAATTTGGCTTTAGCTAAACAATTTATAGGTTAAAGTTATAGTAGTAACAATAAGACTTGGTCATGCAATGATGGAATATGGACCATTTAGCAAGTGGCATCTCAAGTCTCTTATGAATGATGACCAATGAATGCCTGTTCCTTACCGGCAATCATGCGTGCTCTAAATCCCAATAATGCTGCAGCTTCAAATGGAAAAAAGAAAAATTATTTAAGTTACGTCGTATATACCTATTAATAGTTTATGTATTTTTTCACAAATATTAATATAGTTTAACATGTGACAATAAATTAGTTACCACTTTTATTGTCTAGATTTATCAACCAATTAAAGCTTAATTATTACAAAAAAATTCTTACGAGTGATCTAATTATACAAATAATTTCTATAGTGTATGTAACTTAAGTTCGTAAGAAAAATTTAATTGCAACATTGCTTTCTACCAGAGAGAATAATGATGATATATAATAGCAAATCAAAGAATAGCTAGAAGTTCCATTAGCAAAGATAAATATAATTAGCAAAGTCTCCCGCGCACACGGCTATAATTCATGTGGAGATTTCTCATGCCCTAGGCCATAATTCTTGTTCCTGACATAGTCCTTTACGCTTTTTTTAACTTAAAAAATTAGTGAAGAAGCTGTATTATATTTGAGTCTTGATCTTGCATAAAGTTTAATCCCTCATAAAAAATTACGGGGATTGAGCGAGTTTAGGAATACAAGAATCTATGTGTACCACTAAAAAAAAATTATTTCTTGGATAAATAACTCAACATTCAATCACGTGCATCATTTAGTATTTTTCAAACATGGATGCCAACAGATAATATTAGTGTTAAACAAGGTAATATATCCGTGATATACACTTGATATACATAAGTGTATATCACGGGTGCTTAAGGCAGCAAGCCCAACACGGACAGGCAGCAAACCCATCACGGATGATGTATATTTGGTGTATATATTGTTGGTATATTGTAGTGTAAATGTTACCTTAATTAGTCTTGTACACTTACCATAATTGTATAGTTAGAATTATGGTAGAATAAGGTTTTAGGAATAGAATAGGAATATGATTCTTCTATTATGGAAATATGTAACTTGTATATATACCTTTCAATTAATGAAAATAATCAAGAGATTATTTCTTTCATGGTATCAAGAGTCTAGGTTTATTTTTCTCTCCCAAATTCACCACTTTTTCCGTCGAAATCCCTAGCCAAAATTCGAGACCTTGCTCTCGGGTTTCGTGCCGACGAGAACCTTCTTCTTCCAAAAAATTTCTCCCTAATCCCTCAATCTCATATTGTTCTATCAATATGTCTACATCCCGGAACATGTTTCATCCGGCCCTTACAGTTTCTAACATCAAGAATAACACCCCTCTCGTTCTTGAAATAGAAAACGTCCAATATGCGACGTGAGCCGAACTGTTCAAAATTCACGCACGATCGCATCAAGTCATCCATAACATAATCCCCGCGGCTCCTGAGGATGCGGAGGTGCCAAAACGCGAGGATGATCTTAAGTTGTGGACGACTATTGATGCTACCGTCCTTTAGTGGATATATTCCACCATATCTACCGACCTTTTACAAATAACTATTGAGCATGACGCTACGGCACAGGCGACTTAGGATAGACTGCGTGATATATTTCAAGATAATCAAAATTCTAGAGCCGTTACTCTTGAGCAGGATTTCTCCCACGTCACTATGGAAGATTTTCCTAATGTTTCGGCTTATTGCAAAAGATTAAAGGAATTGGCGGACCAACTTCGCAACGTTGACGCGCCGGTTTCGAATGATCGTTTGGTCCTCCAAATGGTTTCCGGCCTCTCCGAGGCCTATAGTGGTGTGGGAACGCTTCTTCGGCAAAGCAATCCGCTTCCGCAATTTTATCAGGCGCGTTCTATGCTTACACTAGAAGAAGTAGGCATGGCAAAATAAGCGGCTACCAGTACTAGTCCCATAGTCATGATGACTGAGTCCACGGTGTATCCTACCGGTTCCAACAACTCGAGCCAAAACCGCAACAACGGTGGCGGCAAAAAGGGTGGAAATAACAAAAATAATGGCAAAAACCACGGCGACAGTCGGCAGAATGGTGGTGGCGGTCCTCGCGGTGGTCAGCAGCAACAACAACAGTTTTGGGGCCCACAGTGGGTCCCTATGCAGTGGCAGTGGGCCCCACAACAACAGTTTAGGCCCAGCCAGTTTACCTCCCAGCGGCAGTGGCCAACCCAACAGCAGTCCAGGCCCAATTCGGTCTGGTCCAGTTACGGCCAGCATCAGTGTGGGCTGAGACCGCAAGCAGGGGTGCTTGGGCCTCGGCCCCCGCAAGCCCATCATACAGCTGGCCCCACTCTGACCCGAATTGGTATATGGACACCGGTGCCACTACCCACATGACATCTGATTCAGGTACTCTCTCATCTTATTCCAATTTGAGCAACTCTCGCTGTATAATTGTTGGCAATGACAATTCTGTTCCAATTCGTGGTTATGGTCATAAAACATTGTCTCCCCCTCATCCCCCTCTTATCTTGAAAAATACCCTACACGCCCCCAAATTGTTTAAAAACTTAGTCTCTGTCCGTAAATTCATTACTGACAATTCGTTTCTATTGAATTTGATCCATTTGGTTTCTCTGTGAAGGATTTCAAGACGGGGAGTCCTCTCATGAGGTGTGATAGTAGGGGGGATCTTTATCCTATCACACCCAGTCCCGGTCCATCGAGTCAATCCCTGCCATCAGCTTTTGCAGCCATCTCTCCTTCCTTGTGGCATGCTCGTCTTGGTCATTCGGGGTCCCCTATTTTGTCAGCTTTAGATAAAAATAGTTTTATTTTATATAAGGGTACGAGTCGTACTCCAGTTTGTCAATCTTGTTCTTTAGAAAAAATTGTTATGTTGCCGTTTGTAGACTCAAAATCTCATACTTTAATGTCATTTGATATTATTCATAGCGACTTATGGACGTCTCCTGTTCCTAGTTCTATGGGTCATCGATATTATGTTCTTTTTTTGGATGCTTATTCTAAATTTCTATGGACGTTTCCAATAGCGAATAAATCTCAAGTTTTTTCCATCTTCCTAAAATTTAGAGCATTCATCAGAACCCAATTCGACCGTGAAATAAAAAATATTCAGTGTGATAATGGAAAAGAGTATGACAATGGGATGTTTCGAGAATTCTGTGCTACTAATGGGATAAATTTTCGTTTCTCTTGTCCTCATACATCTTCACAAAATGGGAAAGCCGAACATAAATTTCGTTCCATAAATAACATCATACGCACTCTATTGATTCATATTTCCGTACCCCCATATTTTTGGCATAATGCTCTTCAAATGGCTACATATCTACTTAACATAACTCCTTCCAAATGTTTGATATATTCTTCCCCTCTTCAGATTTTATATAATAAAATTCCTTCATATTCACATCTTCAGTTTTTTGGGTGTTTGTGTTATCCGTTATTCCCGTCCACCACAATTAACAAACTTCAGGTCTGGTCGACGCCGTGTGTTTTTTTGAGTTTTCCATCTAATCATCGTGGCTACAAATGCTTTGATTTATCCTCCAATAAAATCATCATTAATCATCATGTAATTTTTGATGAATCCCATTTTCCATTTGTTAAAAGTCATTCTCCCGTGCCTAGTTCGTATAGTTTTTTGGATGAACAAATATCTCTGTATATTATTCAGCATTTTTCGGACATCTCCCGCACCCAAAATTCTCCAACGGGCTCACTGCCCGCTGGTCCCACTGGCCCGTCACAGTCCTCTCTGCCCAGTTTTGTCATTGGGCCAATTTCAGCAATTGGGCTACCCACCCAATATCGCAATCGATCCAGCTGTTCCGCCACCGGTATCGCTTCGAAGTTGGGCCAAGAGCCCACCGCCGGCCGACTACCCGTCCCGAGCCCAAAGAAATTCTCGAAATCCACTCAATTCTTCCTCGAGTCATAGACCGGTCACTCGTAGTCATCGGGGTATTGTTACACCTAAAAGACATTTTAATTTACATTCTAATATTTCTAAATCCCCCTTGCCCCGTAATTATGTGTCTGCCTTAAACGACCCGAATTGAAAAATTGCTATGACTGATGAATATAATGCTCTTATTGATAATAAGACGTGGGAGTTGGTGCCCCGTCCATCTGGTATTAATGTTATCAGGTCTATGTGAATTTTTGCTCAGATGGTTCATTTGCTCGATATAAGGCGCGGCTTATGGGTGAGGGTAAGACTCAGCAGGTTGGTATAGATTGTGGGGATACGTTTAGTTCGGTGGTCAAGCCGGCTACCATTCGCATTGTGCTTAGCTTGACTCTTTCGAAGACATGGCCTATTCATCAGTTAGATGTCAAGAATGCTTTCCTACATGGGGATCTTAAGGAAATAGTCTATATGCATCAGCCTTTGGGATTCAAGGATCCCAATCATCCTCATCATGTCTGTTTATTGAAGAAGTCCTTATATGGGCTTAAGCAATCTAACCGGGCATGGTATACAAGGTTTGCTGACTATGTTTCAACTATTGGGTTCACTCATAGCATGTCGGATAATTCTTTGTTCATCTACCATCGTGGTTCGTCTTTACCTTACATTCTGTTATATGTGGACGATATTATCTTGACTGCCTCTTCCGATGCCTTGCGCCAGTCTATCATGACCATACTCAGCTCCGAGTTTGCTATGAAAGACTTGGGGCCCTTAAGTTTTTTTTGGGGATTGCTGTCAATCGTCATTCCGATGGGTTGTTCTTGTTACAACAGAAGTATGCAGCCGAGATCATCGAGAGGGCTGAGATGTCATCCTATAAGTTCACTTCCACTCCAGTTGATACTAAGCCCAAGCTTGGTGCCGCGGCTGGCGTCCCTTACGAGGATCCGACCCGCTATCGCAGTCATGCAGGGGCCCTTCAGTATCTTACCTTTACCAGACCGGATATTACGTATGCTGTCTAGCAGGTGTGTTTATTCATGCATGATCCCAGAATTGAGCACATGAATGCACTCAAATGCATCATTCGGTATATTCAGGGTACACTAGACTATGGTTTGAATTTGTATCCTTCATCGACATCCATAATTGTCTCATACACAGATGCTGATTGGGGTGGGTGTCCAGACACCAGACGGTCTACGTCTGGCTACTGTATGTTCCTTGGCAACAACTTGGTCTCCTGGTCTGCGAAGCGTCAGACAACTCTATCCCGCTCAAGTGTCGATGTTGAATATCAAGGGGTAGCCAATGTGGTCTCAGAATCATGTTGGTTACGTAATTTGCTTTTAGAGCTTCATTGTCCAATACAAAAGGCAACTTTGGTTTATTGCGATAATATTAGTGCCATTTACCTTTCGGGTAATCCGGTTCAGCACCAACGCACTAAGCATATCGAGATGGACATACACTTTGTTCGTGAAAAGGTTGCTCGGGGTCAGGTACGCGTCTGTCATGTCCCGTCAAGATATCAAATTGCAGACATCTTTACAAAGGGTCTTCCCTCGGTCCTTTTTGAAGATTTTAGGGACAATCTCAGCGTTCGAAGACCGCCTGCTATGACTGTGGGGGTGTGTTAAACAAGGTAATATACCCGTGATATACACTTGATATACATAAGTGTATATCACGGGTGTTTAAGGCAGCAAACCCAACACGGACATGCAGCAAACCCATCACGGGTTGGCCCATCACGGGTTGGCCCGTCACGAGTGATGTATATTTGGTGTATATACTGTTGGTATATTGTAGTGTAAATGTTACCTTAATTAGTCTTGTACACTTACCATAATTGTATAGTTAGAATTATGGTAGAATAAGGTTTTAGGAATAGGATTCTCCTATTATGAAAATATGTAACTTGTATATATACCTTTCAATTAATGAAAATAATCAAAGGATTATTTCTTTCAATTAAATTAATTTTAAGTAATATATACATAAAATATCAAATCTTATCGAGCGATCATGGATTCACGTGTCTGTATTTTAAGCCTAAATTCGCCTATAAGGATTTCAATGAACGTAGTATTTGTATTGCATTAATCAATATGACACCTCATGATCTACTGACATTCCTTCAAATACCTATAGAAATTCATAGGAAGCGAATAGTGATGGCACCTATATAGGATCCCGTAACTAAACCTTTGCCTAAACTTAAGGTTATTGCATGTTGCCTCTCTTCTTTTAATTATCGTTTCCCATTTCATAGTTAAATAGCATCTTATAAAGTAGAGACTTCTTATTTCTTATATACTCAATTAATTATTGTTCATATTTTATGTGAGGAAATATTGGTCTTCGCCTTCTAATGAGATCATCTTTTTTTCTTCACGATCTCTCTCTATCATGCAAAGATTGTCAAAGTCCACCACCCACGAGACTTTTCTTTTATTGTAACACAGTCTCATTTTCACACACATCGTCGAACTCTTCTTTCAGCTGTTTCCTTTATAAAGAAATTATCGGCATTTTAGACCTAAAACATCTGACTACTTGTTAATATTATATTTTAATGACCTCATAATACATATAAATTATAATTTTTGGGTGTGCGTGGACAAAATGTAGAATGAAAAAAGAAGATAGTTAATTATAAGGTGTTCAATACATTTAATGGTGTGAGGTCTTTTGGGAAAAAACGTGTTGGCTTGACCCAAAGCGGACAACACCAAACCCTATTAAGAGTATTTTTGAGTTATTTTAGCCTAACAACTGATATCATAGTCAATGATTCAGCGAAAAAAATATAACAGTAGCAGAGTGATTGTTTAGGACCCGACTTAGGGTCTTTGCCCGTCTATGGATTGGTTTGCTACCTTTATTCGTAGCTTTGAAGATGCATACGCAGAAAGGAAGTCAATGAGCTATGGTGGCCATAAATAACACTAATGAAAGTGATGGATCATGAGGAACTTATTTCAAGCCTTCAACTGGAAGATTGTTGGATATGTGGTTAAAGTCCACATGACAAGTAGAAAAGAAAAAAAAAGTTACTTAAGATACTCTTAATGATATAATGTAAGACCTTTTGAAAAAAAAATTAGGGACTTAACCCAAAACAAACAATATCACACAATATTAATGATAGAGAATATATTAATATTCTTCATATATTTTGTAGTTATGATTTTGATGTAATTATGTAAATTAAATATTCTCATATAATTAGGTTTGTACTTGTAAACACCTATATATATTGTATTAATGAGAAGCCTCCAGATAAGGAGAATTATATAAATCTACATGGTATCAAGAGCCAAACCCTACCCTCCTCCAAAACCTTAAATCCCCCCTCTTTTCTTTCTCACCCCGCCGGCAGCCATTGACCATGGTTTCTCCCGCCTCTACCCACGACACACATCCTACTCCTTCTCCACCCCATCTGGCCTTTACCGTTACGAACATCAAAAACTTTATCCCTTTGATTCTTGATCAAGAGGATGATCAATACTCATCGTGGGTTGAACTATTTTGAATACATACTTGTGATTACAATGTACTTAATCACATCGATACCACCACCCCCGTCCACCCGACGTCGACAAACCAACGTGGAAGCGCCTCGATGCAATCGTCAAACAATGGATATATGACACCATATCCAAGGATTTACTTCATACCATTATAAAGACAGGTGATTCGGCTTACGAATTATGGACGAGACTAGAAGAAATTTTTCAAGACAACAAACATACACGTGCCGTGTATCTGGAGGAACAATTTAACAACATCCATCTTGAGAACTTTGCTAACATGTAAGATTATTGTAAATAACTAAAATTAGTTGTTGATCAATTGTCTAATGTTGTCAATCCGATTTCCGAAACAAAGATGGTTTTGCAACTCATTAATGGGTTGCCGAAAGGTGAGTGTGATACACTTGTGATGATGATCCAACAAGTTGATCCCCTCCGTAGCTTTAATAAGGCCCTATCACAATTGCTATTAGAAGAAACTAGACGTGACAAACAAGACAAACATAATCAGAAGGCATTGGTAGAAGATGCACCACCGACCATTCCTGCACCCGTCGGACCACCGTAACCTGCAGACCACCAAAATCAGCGCGGTAGCCGAGATGGTGGCAGAGGCCGAGGCTGAGGTCGAGACAACGGATGCGGAGGAAAAGGAAGGGGCCAGTCCAATTTCGGTGGACATCCATGACATGACCAATCCCTATATCCGTGGGTCAGCCCAATGTCGTGACAATTCTGTATCTATTGAATTTGACCCTTTTGGTTTTTCTTTGAAGGACCTACGTACGGAGACAACTCTTACGAGATATAATAGTGTGGGGAACCTCTATCCTTTCTCATCCAATTTTGCTACAAGTGTCAATCCACATACCTCTCTAGCTGCAATCTCTCTATCAACTTGGCACGATAGACTTGGGCACCCGGGAGCACTAGTTTTTAATTTTCTTAGGAGTCAATTTAATTCAATGTAATAAAGGGATATTTCCCCACGATTTCTACTCTTGTTATTTAGGGAAGCATGCTAGACTTCCTTTTCAGTCATCAATGAGTGTAACATTTTCTCATTTTGATATCATTCATGCGAATTTATGGACATCTTCAATTACTAGCAAACTAGGTCACAAATATTATTTGGTGCTTTTGGATGACTTCTCTCACTTTCTTTGAGTTTATCCTCTAAAATATAAGTCCCAAGTTTACCCCATTTTCTTAAATTTCAAGCATATGTTAAAACTCAGTTTGAGAAAAATATCAAAACGTTTCAATGTGACAATGATCGCGAGTTTGACAATTCCCCTTTTCATAAATTTTGTGCGGATAATGGCATGGTATTTCGATTCTCTTGCCCTCATACCTCCCCTCAAAATGGAAAAGCCGAAAGAATCATGCGCACCATCAACAATATGATCTGTACTTCACTCTTTCATGCTTCTATCCCCATTCCTTTTGGGTCTACGCATTGCACATGGTAGCATATATCCTTAATATATTACCAACACGTACTCTTCATAATAAAACTCCAACCGAAATTATCTTCCGTCAAATCCCTTCCTTTGGTCACCTTCAGACCTTTGGTTGTCTATGGCACCTGAATCTCGCATCCACGGCTCCTCACAAACTAGCACCTAGGTCTACTCCTTGCATCTTCTTGGGTTTTCCGTCGAATCAAAGGGGGTACTTATGCTATGACTTGTCCACAAATAAAATCCTAGTCTCTCGCCATGTCACGTTTGAGGAGCACATTTTCCTATTTGTAAGCGTATGAAAATACCATGTCATTGATTATGGCTTTCTTGACGATTCAGACACATCCCCTCTCGAGCCTCCGACACTTGCCATGTCTTTCGTTGAACCCCCAACACATTGCCTGCCTACGGGTAGTGTGCCGTCATCACCCTCCCCTTCCCTATCACACACTGCCCACTGCCAGCAGCCCACCCTGCCTGACCTTCTAGCCACATTGAACACCCCCTGCCCTCGTCTGCCCTCCGATCCCCGAGCCTAGATCATACGCAGCCCGACCATATCCCATAAAATGCCACTCATCCGATCTCTGTTCCTATATACCGCATGGAAACTCGTGCCTAACATGGGATCTTCAAGCAAAAAGTCCACTTTAACCTATCAACTCAAACTATCTCACATCTACCTAAAAACCCAACATTAATCAAGCTTGACCCAAATTGGAATGCGGTCATGCGTGAGGAATTTGATGCGCTCACTAAACAACACACTTGGGATCTTGTCCCAAAACTAGAGGGGGTCAATGTGATTCATTGTATGTGGCTATATCATCACAAATTCAGGGATATTGGTGAGCTTGAACGCCATAAGGCGAGACTTGTGGAAAATGGCACAGGGCAATAGGAGGGCGATGATTGTGATGAGACCTTCAGTCCAATGGTTAAACCTACCACCATTCATATTATTTTGTGCATTGCTATGGGGATTTGAACGAAACCGTCTATATGCATCAACCACCTGGATTTGTGCATCCATCGGCTCCTTAGTATGTCTGTCATCTTCGCAAGTCACTTTATGGCTTGAAACATGCCCCTCGGGCTTGGTATGAGCGATTTGCCACCTACATTATAAAGATCGGGTTTGTGTGTAGCAAAAGTGATAATTCACTTTTTATTTTTCATCGAGGTAATGACACAACATACCTTTTGCTCTACGTGGATGACATTGTCCTGTCCGCGTGCTGAAAAATGAGATCATTGCCTTGCTCAAATCAGAATTTGCCATAACGGACTTGGGTAAGTTGAGTTATTTCTTGGGGATTTTCGTGACTAGATCCGCGAATACAATGTTCTTGTGTCAGCATAAGTATGCTGAAGAGATTGTTTACATGGCTAAAATGGCAAACTGTAAGATCATGCCTACTCTAGTTGACTCGAAGTCAATGCTCAGCACCAATGATGGGGATCCGGTGCGTGATCCTTCTATTTATAAGAGTCTCGCTAGTGCACTTCAGTATCCTACCTTCACTAGGCCCGATATTGCCTATGTTGTTCAACATGTGTGCTTGTTCATGCACGCTCTTAGGGAGCCTCACTTTACCGCTCTTAAACGTATCATTCGATACGTTAGGGGCACCTTTGACTATGGATTACATCTTTATACATCAACACCGACCAGGCTGATATCATACACGGGCACCAATTAGGGGCGACTGTCCTGACACACGTCGATCTACTTCTGGCTATTGTATATTTTTGGGTGATAACCTCATTTCGTAGTCTGCAAAATGGCAAGCCACGTTTTCCCGTTCGAGTGTAGAAGCAGAATATAGAGGCGTTGTGAACATTGTTGCCAAAATTTGTTGGCTCGAAAACCTCTTTCTAGAGCTTCATTGTCCCTTACGTAAGGCATCTATTGTTTACTGTGATAACATATTTGTTGTCTATTTGTCTCATAACCCGGTTCAACATCAGAGTACCAAAAATATTGAGACGGATATTCATTTTGTTCGTGAAAGGTTGTCATGGGTCATGTTTGGGTGTTACATGTTCCTTCTTCCTATCAATACGCAGATATATTTACTAAGGGACTTTCTTGGCAGTTGTTCCTTGACTTCAGATTCATTCTCAGCGTCCGACCTCCTCCCACTTCGACTAAGGGGGTGTAATAAAGAATATATTAATATTCTCCATATATTTTGTAATTATGTAAACTAGATATTCTCATACAATTAGATTTGTACTTGTAAACACCTATATATATATATATTATATTAATGAGAATTATACCATTAAAAGTATCTTTTGACTACAGATGTAGTAGCAAGATATGGAATGACTACGAATATGTTGGACTTCTGTAACACCCGTGGCTTCAAAGAATTTCAAATTAATGTACATGAACCTTTTGCAAAAGGAACCTAAAAAAGAGGTAAACTATATGCTCCATTTGCCTAATTGAGGACCACCTACCTCTTAAATAACCTTTGGTCCAATCTAGTTACCATAAAAGTTTCGTGGAAGTGTTATGGTTTGACGCTATCAACAATCAAGTGAATTTTCCCTACATTAATTTCTTCATGATCACAAGAATATATAGATTCTCACACTATTATGGAAAAAGACACTTGTGGAGATGAACTCCTTGACGGCAAATTCTCGTTCTTCCTTTTTTCTCCCTTCTTAAAATGGAACAATTTTGAAAATTATCACTAGTATAAATAAAAATGACATACATCCCCTTCTGTTTTTTTCCTGCGAATAGATGACTACAAAATTCTGACAACACGTTCTGTTTTACTACGTGAACATACTGAATGTATCTTTAGCATAACTCAACTCCAAAAGCTAGCTTGTAGGGTGAGAATTTTTCAAGTCTATATAAGGAGTTCATGTTTTTATTTCATCTCCTATGTGGGACTCTTAACACTCCCCCGCACGTCCAGACCTCGTTAACTGGAGCGTGGACAATATAATTTAGGGCCCAACATCGACGAACAAAGAATTAGAATGGGTCTGGCTCTGATACCATGTAAAACATAACATGTTTACATAAAAAAGAAATTGGTTTCTCATCCGGTGTCCAGATCTACATTGGAGCCCGACTAAATTCGGACTCGTGCCTGGAAGTCCCACATTGGGGTATGCACTCCCTAACAAAGATGACTTTATATTCAGGGACTCGAACTCGGGACCTCTGATTAAGAATGAAGGTTAAGGATACATACAATGGTCACTCTAATAGGTTGATAATATGGAGCGAGAGTAAAGGATTTTTTCTAAAAAAAAAAAAAGAATTTCGTTTGTTGATACACTAATTAAACCAATAAATACATTATATCTATTATTTTTAAACATAAATTTTATTACTTATTCATAAATAATCAACAAGTATATTGCGATACATGATGTTAAATGAAAAATGTGAATATTTTCTGTCTTTGCATTGACATAAAATAAATTAAAGAATAACAAAATGAATAAGCTACCTGAGGAACGACATTACACACTTTTCCTAATATTACAAATATCAAATATATTCGTGTACTCTTTGAAATTGAGTGTTTTTGTCTTCTATTATGCTTCGGTTTTAGTTTTATCTCGTTTTTTTTTTTTTGGAAAAAGTCTCATTTTGACCTGACTCCTAACGGAGCTTTAATTCAGGGATAATTCAAATCATAATTAAAAAGTAAATGAATAAATTTGGACATTTTTTCGAATTTATCAGGAACCCCAATAATGGCAAATGTAGTATGAAAATTGATCAATTTCAGTTGCTTCAGTGGCAAATTTGGACATTTTGCTTTCCCCTTTTCTTTAGATCTGACCTTTAATTTTCATCTGACACTGCTATATCACCTCAATTTGCATTTAATACTCTTCTTGCACTTAATATGCACCGAGTGTGAGTAACGTTTTTTCAAAATTATTCTTCTCCATTTTATTAAACGCACAGTTTACATGACTTTTCATATAATTAGTGAATTGCATGATGTTGTGCCCAAAATAACTACATGCCGATTTTGACAGACACGATAATTAAAAATATGAAAACTACATAATTAGAAAAGCATTTTCAATTAAAATCAACTATTCGGATGTCTCCTCCCTTTCCCATTTCATAGGAAAATGAGGCTGAAGTGTAAATAAATGTCTTTCTCAAAGGATAACATCAGAAAAGGGGAATCACAAAGTTGCAATTGCTTAGAACATTAACAATTGGGAAAATTGACTCCACGATTACTTAAAATACAATTTTAAAAATATATTTTTCATCTTAACAGCTGGACTAGTATTAATATAGTAGCAAATATCCTAATTATTCATTTTCCGCCACGCGCTATTATTTTTCTTAAATAACAATGTCAACGTTTTTTACTAATTCCTTGAGAGAAAAAATCAAACGTGCCGATTACACACATCAAGCTCATGAACATTGGCAATAACAAAGTTGACCACTAATTCACTAACCATTAATGTTACTGAATTATGGTTTTCCTATACTAGAAACTATTTAGCTAGATACTCAGCTAGAGCGTTTTGGAGTTGGTTAGAGTTATGGAAATATTAATAATACAAGAATTATTTATAAAAAAGTATATATATTATTTTATATAATGATTAGTTGTGCGAATTTCTGAATTGTAAATTAAACATAATATTAGATGTGTTAAATTTTATACACATCAATAACAATATAATTAATGTTACTCGCACCGTCCCACATTACTTGTCCACATTTTTAGACTAACAAAACCAAGATAGGATTAATATTAAATTTTTTCCATTTTACCATTAATAAGTATTCTTAAAAATAATTAATATTGATTAGAATATTATTTAATAAGATAATAAAAATACACGTTTATTTATGATTTCTTAAGAGTAATTCAAAAAGAAAAAGTAGACTGGTAATATGGGACGGAGGGAGTACGAGACATAGTATTACTTACTCACGATTAAATAAAAGAATAATGTAGCTCCTAATCCGCTACCGAACAAACCCCTATAGGTAATTAGCAAACTGAACACCTATCAAAAAATGGTATTCGCAGAAAATGCAAAACATAAAACGAAAAAAAAAGATCAGTTTTAAAAGGCAAAAATCAAAATGGTCAAGAAAATCCAAAGATACTGGAAAGAGATCGGAAGTTTCCTCTATATAGTATATACTGTACATCAATAAACTACTCTTACATCAGAAATAAAACATCCGAAAATAAAAAACAAACAAAAAAAAGGACTTAACAAACTACGTGCAAAATTCCAACTCTCAACAGCTCAACCGTCTCTGAATAATTTATCGTCATCATCATATATAATCCAAATTGTATTTGCATGCATCACTTCCCATGTTCACACTTTACGGGTTAACCCGACCCGACCCTGTTTAATCCGGGTCTGGACACGCTCAAAGTCCGAGATCCGACAAGGAATCGTGATACCACCCGGGTGATTAAACCCGTATTCTTCTTCTGCCTCTCTAAGCAACTCACTAAACAAAGGGTGATTAATATAAATTACAGGAACCAAAACCCTTTTATAATCACCATCTTTTTGACCCACATAAACCGCCAAATGACCTTTGGGCACCGTTACAGCTTCCTCCTCAATCGGGTCTCGCCGGACATGCATGTAGCCCCGACCCGACCCGTAATAATGGGCCTTGCTGCAAATCGCTTTGGCTCTCGTCTTGACACGTTGGCTCCAGCTCAAGAACCTGGAAAATGATTTTGTACCCCAACTCGGAAGTGGGTCCAGCCGGCAGTACCTAGCCGTCGATCGCCGTCGCCGGAACATGCACCGGAAAAGTGTAGTCACCCTGTGTTTGAGCACAAAACCTAGGAATTTTCGCATGTTTTAATTTTCTGTATTAGGAAAAACTAAAAGAATTAGAAAAGAATAATTTTTTTTCAAGAAAAAAGCCAGGGATCAGCTATGGACATAGCTAATCTGAAAAGTGTAAGGCAAATTTCAGATATACAAGTTGGTATATTGAACATGACAATAACAACTTGAGTTTTTCATTAGAAAAAATGTTTAATAGAACTTTAAAAGAAAAATAAATTGGAGGACAAAATTGAAGAAGAAGGTAATTAGATGATTTATGTTTTGTTTTTTTTGTCTTTTGGATGGAAGGGAGAAGTGAAATAGAAGATGTGGAGTGAAGGAATTAGAGATATGAAGAGGTGAAGCAGAGAGTCATTTATATATAGAAACTCCACTTAATATTGAATTGGTCGAATCTGCGGCTAATTGTCAGTAAAAAAACAAAAAAAAAAGTACATGTACGTACTACGGAGAACTAGTAATTTTTGACTTTTACTAGCTCCTTCCCAAATAAAATTCTCTTAATTTAATTTGAGATGAAGTTTAAGAAATAGAATATATTTTTAAAAATATATAATTTAAAATAAATTTTAAATATTTATATAATTATAAATTAAATTATTTTTAAATATAGAAATATGTCAATTTTTTTTAGGTTGAACAATCGTTTCGGGGAGGGGGAGTAATATACTATTTGAAATGGTTAAAGTATTTGAAAAATTGCGTGTTTAATTTTCATTGGGAGGTTGCCGTTTTGGGTGAATGGAGCAGTCACGTTATTGTTTTTGTGGTGGATTCAAAGTTGGAGGCATATGTATGAAATCTGAAGAGAATAAAAGTAGGGGTGGGCGTATATCGGTTCGGTTCGGCTTTGTATTCGAAAAATATGAATCGAATAAAAATTGGTTTTTTTAAAAAAAAGCGAATACAACTTTTTTTTTTTTAAAAAAAACGATCTATCGATTTATATCGCCGAACGTATCGGTTTATATTCAAATATAAAGTCCAAATGATTTATGTTTTTTTAAACATCAACAGCAAATGCAGCAGCATATTAATAGCAACAACAACAACCAATTTTAACAGGAACATACATAGACTGATTTTTTAAACAACAACAACAAAGAAGAGAAGGAAGAAACAAGAAGAAGAAGCAGAAGCGAGGAGGAAGCGAAGAAGAAAGAAGAAAAGAAGAAGAAGTAGCAAGCAAGAAGAGAAAAGCAAGCGGCCAGGCGAAATTCCAAAGAATACCAACAAAGAAGAAGAGCGAAGCAGAAATTCCAAAGAATAAATTAACAAAGAACATCAAATTCCGAAACATCACAGAATTTCAATTTGTTTAAGAATCGCTCGACAATAGCAACTAAGACTGCGTATGAGTCAAATATAGATAGATACTAACAACAAAAACTAATTTGAAGGATTGTAGATTTGAGAACTTTACCATTATGACGCCAATATCAATCCATCATTCCATTGTTAAGTCCTCAACTGCTTGTGTTTGTTCTATTGGCTGTGACTGTGATTGTGGTACGGTTAAAAGTTTCTCAAAGTCTACATACAATTTGCCGAAGCGTCAATATAATAAACAAAATATTAAAGTATAATGATTCTATTAAAAACAGTATTGTTACCCAATTCAGCATCTTCATAAAACTCAGTTTCTTCTTCGGTTGGTTGCACAATTTGTTCTCCTATAAGAGTTGAGCGAAGCCAATTCTGTGTGCAAATTAATGCTTCAACTGTCTTATGAGTTAATGTACTCCTAAAAGGGTCAAGAATGCGCCCCCGTGCTAAATGGCTATTCGGAAGCCACGGTAGACACAGGAATTGCCAAAATATCTTTGGCAATCTTTGACAAAGTCGGATACCTAGACGAATATATCTTCCACCAACTCAAAAGATCAAAATTCGGATCATTTGGACTTTCATTCCGCTCTGACAAATATTTTTCAACATCATTCTTCACCCCAAAATCATCATTTTCAGTTGCCTTCATCTTTTTAAACAGTTGAAAAGGATCAATTAATTCTTTTCTACTGCTGCCACTATCACAAACTTCACTTAACTGAGCAATTGAACTACTACCCACACCACTATTTGGGCTAACATCATTATAATTTTCAAATAACCGTAACAACAACTATTTGATATCAGCTTTAATTTCATCAACCTTCCTACTATCAAATATACTTCCAAAGCACCAGTTTATAAATTCAAATTTACACCGAGGATCAAACACATTTGCTAAAATTAATAGCTTGTTCACCTTTTCTATAGAAGTACCCCAATATTTCACAAACTTATCTCTCATGCCATTAACAATTTTTTTCACCAACAAATCAGTAGATTCCGATAGTGAGCAAAGATGAAGATAAACTTTCCACAACTCATTCAAAAAATCAGTAGAAGTCACACATTTTGTACTACTGAATTTTAATGTCACATCATAAAAAACTGACAAAAAATGTACTAACCTCTTAGCATTATCCCAATCCACAAAAATTGGAGGCCCAATCCTTTTTCTTCCATTCTCATCTTCGTTAAACCAATTTTTGTAGTGGCCATCGTCCTCCTCTAACCTATCAAACACTTTTTCAAATATCACAGCTTTTTCCAACATTAAGTATGTAGAATTCCATCTGGTTGGCACATCCAAAATCATAAGTCCCTTATATGATATTTTCTCTCGCTCAACACATGTCTTGAATTTTTGCAACCTTGTCGGAGAAGATCTTACATACTTCACCGCATTACGAACAACAGCTATTGAGTCCTTCGCTTCTACCAACCCATCCTGAACAATCAAGTTCACTATATGTGCAGCACACCTCACATGCATATGATAACCATTTAAAACCATCACCTTATGACTCCAATTTGTCAGTTTCTTCTTCACATAAGCAATTGCAACTTGATTAGCACTTGCGTTGTCCACATTAATTGTGAATAGCCTATCAATACCCCAATCCAATAAGCATTTCTCTATAATCTTTCCAATACCATATCCTTTATGATTAGAAATTGGTGTAAAACAAAGTATCTTTTTATGCAACACCCACTCACAGTCAATAAAATGCCCAGTTATTACCATGTAACTACTCATTTGAATTGATATCCACGTGTCTGTTGTAATACAAACTCTCTGTTGGTTTGAGTTCATGATTCTTTTAATCAAAACCTTCTCAGTCTGATGCAACTGAAGAATATCCCGTGCAGTCGTTCTTCGTGAAGGCACCACAAATCTGGGACAACAAACCCTCATATACTCTACAAAGTTCTGACTTTCCACAAATCTAAAAGCTAACTCATCTTTAATAATCAATTTCACAAGTGCGGCTCTACAAGCCTCTTGATTAAACCCCACAAATACAACTTTATCATTGTCCTTACCCTTGTCACGAATTAATACTTTTTTATTCTTATCCTCTTCAAGCTTTGATTTCTTGTACACTTTGCATCTAGCCAAGTGGTTCCTTAAATTAGTTGTCCCAACTAACGAGCTATCGCAATCATAATCTTTTCGGCAAAAATGACATTTGGTTTTCTGTCCTCTAGGTAACTTAGTAAAAAAATTCCAAACTTTTGATCTCAATTTTCCCTCGTCGGTTCGTTTCACCACTTTTGTTCCATCATCCAAGATGTCTTCCATTCTACAATATTAGAGAGTTCATGAGCAATTTGTCAAATACACTGTGAATACAAAACATCAACTTCATTTTAGATAGTAGGAAGGTTGAATACACCATGAAACTATAGATTGAATATGCTTCCTTCTTTACAGAAAATCAGAAATTACTTCAGTAACTTCATTTTAAAATCAGAAATTATCACCTTTTCTAAGAAAATCAGAAACTATATATTGAATATGCTTCATTATTTACAGAAAATAAGAAATTACTTCAGTAACTTCATTTTATAATTCTCTTACTCAGAAATTACTTCGGTAACTTCAGTAACTACATTTTAAAATAAGAAATTATCACATTTTCTCATAAAATCAGAAACTATAGATTGAAATTGAATATGCTTCCTTCTTTACTTCAATTTGTCAAATACAATACACCAGAAATTACTTTATAATTCTCAGAAAATCAGAAATTATCAATACATTTTATAATTTGTCAAATACAATACATTTTATAATTCTCAGAAAATCAGAAATTATCACATTTTCTCAGAAAATCAGAAATTACTTCAGCAAGACAACAACTTCACTCTAAATAATCATAAATTACGTCAGTCATAACAACAAATCAGAAAATCAAAAATTACTTCAAAAAATCGGAAATTACTTCAGTCATAACAACAAACACCAGTTCCCAGCATCTAAATCATTCAACAAACAAATAAAGCTAGTGTCCGAGAAAAGTCTTCTCGGATTACGCCTAATTCATAACTTCTCATAATGTTTCGACAAACATGGTTCAAACTTCAAACATAGCATAAAACAGATGACAAATCAGAACGAGAGAAAGAAATGACTTACCATACATATATTATTTTTGTACTGATGATTGTCTCAAATTAATTCAATGGTGTATGTCGTATGATGGCTGCTTCAATGATGTTGAAGTCGACGAGCGTGATACTAATGAGGAAGAAGACTAGCGGTGAGTGCTGAACTGCAGATGCCAGATATCGATTTGAAGATGAAGGATTGAAGGCTGTGAAATCGATCGAGTTCGAGTGCGTGCAATGTGTGTAGCGGAGTGACAGTGAGTGAGTGTGGAGTGAGGGCTGAAAATGAAATAGATTTAGGGCTTTTATTTATATATGGGTATGGCTAATTATAAAAATAACCCCGGTTTTTCGGTTCGGTGTATCACAAAATCATGTGAACCGAACCGATTCAACTTAAAAAATTTTGAACCTGTTTTTTTTATATCGGGTTTGTATCATATTTTTAACCGAACCGATTCGCCGGTTCGGTTCGGTTTTTTCGGTGCATCTGATTTTTTGCCCACCCCTAAATAAAAGCAGAAGAAAATTAAATGTGAATCTTTATACTATTAAATATGGTTGTCCGGTGGGTCGGGTCGGCCCAATCCCAACCCGTTACTAGGCATGTCCCGTCCCGATCCCCATTAAAAAAATTTGTTGGTATCGGGGTTCGAACTCTGGACGGGTCCTGGGATCGTCCCGCCCTTCCCTATCCCGACCCTACCTGCTCCATCGCGATCCCATCCCGTCCCGATTCCGACCCGTCCCCCTCCCCCTTTACAAAAATAACTGTTGCAACAACAATCAAATTTCGATTTTGGCCGTTGTGCAATGGCTATAATGGCCATTTTTGCCCCCATCCCATAAACACCCCTACCCCCTTAATATTTATTTTTAACTCCTAAGTTAATATATTTACACTTTAACCCTATTTCTCAATTATAAATAACTCATTTTCCTCCTTATTTTTCTCATAAATCTTCCTACCATCTCTCTAATCTCTCAATTTATCTCTCTACAATTCTACAAATCTTCCAACTATTAGTATTAAATATTATATCAAAGTTAAAAAAATTGGGAGTGAAATTGGCAACTAGTTTGAAGATCATCGAGCAAAGTTTCAATTTTCAACCTCGATTACACGTCGATGTTACGTCGGCGTTTGGTACCTTCGTTCCTTCTTTAAATTATTATTGTTACTTAATTTTAATTATCACACTTAATTTCATTTACTTTAATTATTTATTTATTTAATTAAAATGGAAGGATTGAAACGTATAATTACGGGTAAGGGTAAGGGTGCTTCTTCTAGTAGGGGTAACAAGGGTGAGGGTACTTCTTCTAGTAATCATATTCCTAATCTCGATTATTTGATTGATTTCAGTCATATTGATGAAACAGTTTTTTTAATGATATACCATTAGATGGATGAAGTAGATGAACCAGACTTTAATTTAGACGATAATATAGATGACACACTCACTAGTGCACCTCAACCTCAGGATCAGAGTCAGACTGAGTCTCAGCTTGAAAATGCAACTGCAATGCCTCTTATTCCCCCTAGTATGAATCGAGGCCCCACACAACGAAAATTAAAATTACCTGCATGACATTTTTTTGATAGGGACCAGGAGAATCAACTAGCTAGATGTAAAATTTGTAAAAATGTTTATAGATTTAAAACCGGAAAAGGTCAAGGTGGGATGAAGGGTTTATTAAGACATGTACAAGGTGAGCACAAGCTAGGTGGAATCAATACCAGGCTAAAAAATCGGTTGTGTCTTAGTCGAGACAAGGTTCCCATAATGTCCCCGACCTAGTACAAGGTCAAATTAACCCGACTACGGGGGGAATTTTTGGTCCTAAATATGATAAAAATAAAGATAGGAAAAATATGGCAAAATTAATTACGGTGGAGGGTTTGCCTTTTTCATTTTCTTCTAGTTGTCCGAAATGTTATCCTAACATTCTGGGTAACATTTACTGTTGAGTCAATATACAGGATAAGTGTTGTAGTAATGTTGCACTATTTTTCAAAAGATTCAAGCATGACTCTAAAAGGGCAAGATATGAAGGTGAAGCCTCTACTAAAAGATTTGGATGTATACAAAAAGAGCAAAGCTCTAAGATTGGTATCGTTCCTATTCTATAGGAGTACCACGTGCTTCAAAAAGATTGAAAATTCCTCAATATTTTTTTAATATGTATGTGTTCAACTAAGTTGATTAAGGACAATGGTAAAATGTTACATTAGTCCAGCGATCAGTCTCATAGGGAACATATACGAAAATATCATCTGCCAAATCAGAAAATCATTGGAGTCTCATAATGCTTGTTTAACTTTGAAATGTTGCCAACATCATCAACAACATCGTGTTCCAGTACATTGATCAATCTGGTTTATCTTATTTTATTCCTGTTTTTGGTATTTAACACGTCTCTGTCTTTAACCGGAAGTCCAAAAATTCTGGATGACCATTTTTTTTAAAATGATGATATGTGCTATGACAATCCTTATTTTAGGTGTGTAAAGAGTTTTTATTCTTCTATACAATCTAAATTTAAGAAAAAGGAGTTTGAGTGTAAGTATATTTTTTGCCATAATAAAACCTCCCATTTTTTGTCTTGGAATTGTCACATCAGTCGACTACCAATCCATCAAACCATGGCAGCTCAAACAACACCGTCATTTCTCAAAACCCAAAGCTTCTCCAACACGCCCAATTCCTCAAAACCCTCTCCCATGTCCGTGTTTTTTCGAGACATTTGGTCTGTTCTTGCAGACATTGTGACTGCTTTCTAAAGATGTTCATATATATTTGCTTGATGTGGATTGTTATGAATGGTTACTGTAGACTGATTACGCAGTTGCCGTAAGTAAGTCACGACTAACAGAATATAACTCATATCTAATCAAATCATCGATACAACACTGCTTGAAATTTACTACTGCAGGTTAAGGGGGAGCATAACACTGATCCTACTGATTCTTGGAATGTAAGGACTACACCGGGAATCAGTATCCTAGTCATTTTCGCTTCGTATGAAGTTTTGTGAAAAAAGGCAAAATGGGGGAGATTGTTGATGTTGGATGGATGTTGTGACAATATCTGTAAATGCTCAGGACAACATCTTATGAAAATAAGAATGTTGCCTACGATGTTGTCACAACATTCCTGACAACATCTCTGTAACGATTTTGCTTATTCTTTCGGTCAAAACAGGTTGTGTTACTGTGAGTAAAAAATGATCCAGGCAAGCTAACAATGATGATATGTTTAAAATGTGGTAAAAGAAACAGTCAAAGCTTGGAGAGGAAGCAGCGTGAAGACCAAGTCCAGAACGTTGAGCTTTTGAAGGAGCAAGAATCGGTCCAAGCTGAAGCCTTCTTTTACTCAGCCTCCTCAACCAACCAGTGAGGGTTTCAAGGGAAGTTCCACACTATAAATAGAGGGGAACTTCAGAGTATCGATATCCAGAATTGAATGAGAAGAATTACCAAGAGAGCTCTCGGATATTCACCTTAGAAACTGGATCAACACACTTAGCCTAAATTAGTATAACAACATCTAGTCCCACATTACTATTGCTGCTCAGATTCTAGATCAAGCTAATATTTTAAGCAATAGTAATGAAGATGTTGTATTTGTCTTTTTAGATCTTTTAACTTTAGGCTGAAGTCATCTGCGACATCACTTTTGTTTGTAATTTCTTTTTCGCATTTATTGTTCAATCTTGTAAAAAGAAATTCATTTGTAATTGTATATAATTTATACAATTCTTTGGTCATTGACCATCAAGGGATATATTAATATATACCCTTGAAAATATAAACCTTGTGTCTCTTTACTTTTCCGTTGCATTTACTCTATAAAGGTTTATAATTGTTTTATTACAATGTTGCCTCAGATGTTGACACAACATTGAATGCAATATCCAGAAACTGTTTTAATTGCTTTAGCTGTTACTGTTTTATTCTTACATATCCTTGCTTATCCGTAGCCCCGAACCCAACAGGTTCGTATCCAAAATTAAAAAAAAATGAATCAAATCACTAAATCCTGATTCGGTTCGGTTTTTCAAAAATTTGGATTTTTTTTTAAAAAAAATGAATAATCGATTCTCCGAGTTTTTTGCCCACCCCTAATTTTTACTTAGGACAAAAAAGAAGAAAAAGGTTTGTTACCATCTAAAAGTGCGTTTTCAAAAGGATATATTCATTTGATATAAAATTTAAAAAATAAAGGTTGACTTTTCAAATGTGTATTCTAAAATAAATCTTACATAAATATGCGGTTATAAATTATTTTATTAAGGTAAAAGAGAATTTTAAAGCTAACTTAATTCTAATTTTAGAAATGTGACAATTTTTTAAAAAGACGAAAAAAAAACTATGTCACATAAATTGGAACATATAGAGTAAAAAAATAGACTATTTTCTCCCTCCATTGCCTTTCCGAAGCAAGCAGATGAAAAACCAGTGTGGGTAAAACTAAAGGAGAAAGAAAGGGTACTCTGGGCATATGTGGATGACAAATGAAGGAAATTTAAAATCTAGATGCAGGCACTCTGGTGGGAGCAATTTGTTTCTCTTCTGGTATACCTTTTAGTTAATATCAGTTGCTCTGTTTTTAAACCTGGTCATTCAGACACATCTCGCGATTTACTGGTACTAGTGCTGAGGAACCGGACTAATATCTTCGAAAATAGTACTGTGTAAGCTGAATAAAAAAAAAGAAAAAAAAAGGAGAAAGGAAAGGCAAATAGTGGCTTCTGCTGAATCAAAAAACGAAAAAACCCTCAACTGAAATAACTGTCAGATCACAAACCCCATTTCCCAATTGGTAGAAAAGAAGGAACTTCGTTACAAGATTGATCGGGTCGGATCCGGATCAGATCCGTATGGAGATACTACAAGAATCTGGGTGGGAAGAACTGCGAAAAGAGGCTCGCAAGATCGAAGGTGATCTTGATGTTAAGCTCTCTTCTTATGCTAAGCTTGGTGCTAGGGTCACCCAAGGAGGTACACTCCTATTTTTTGCTAAATCTTTTTATACCTAATTGCATTTTGAACTTCAATTCCTAATGTGATCGGAAAAATATTAATGGTTCTTGATTTAGAGAGTTTAAAGTTTAATCTGTTAATGGGTTTTGGTTTAGAAAGTGTAAAAGATTATATCTTGATTCATTGTGTCGAAGTGTTTATGGTTTTGGTCCAGAAGGTGCTAGGTTGTTATTTTGATGGCTAAAGAGCAGCCCCGTGCACTAAACTCTCGCTATGCGTGGGGTCCGGGGAAGTGTCGGACCACAAGGGTCTATAGTACGCAGCCTTACCCTGCATTTATTCAAGAGGTTGTTGCCACGGCTTGAACCCGTGTCATATGACAAGTTATTTTGATGGTTAAATTTGCAAATTTTGAATGAATTCTTAGTGGGTTTTGGTTGTGGAAGTGGTAAAATTTCTATCTTGATTCGTCGTGTCAAAACATTAAAGGGTTTTGGTTGAGAGTGTAAAGTTTCTACTTTGATTCATTGTATCACATTGTAAGTGGGGTTTGGTCCAGAAAGTGTAAAGCTTTTATCTTGATTCAATGTATCAATGCAATTGCTGTTTTTTTGTTTGTGTATTTATTTGTTTGAGAAAGAGTATGATACTTTGTTTCTACATTGATTCGTTGAATCATATACTTTGTTTCTTACTCTATGTCGTTGTCTACGAGTTGAATTTCTGGTTTAGATCAATTTGGGATCCTTCCTTTTTTTGCCTCTTCAATGTAGTTGGGTGAAGTTTAATTTATGGCTAAACGAGTGATTTTTGAGACAAGGAAGTTGCTACTGCATCTTTGACTAATTGAGGGAAGTGAATAACTACCTTAAATATTTTTTGAAATGCAAAGTAACACCTACTAATGAACGTACTATGAAGTATGTACTGTCATGTTACAATTAAGGTGCTTGTGGAATTCAGTCCTTCATGCATGCAAGGAATCCATGGAAGTCTAGTACACCGTCTAATCTATCTACAGTTTTTCTATTACACCTAAAATATAAGTTTTGTAAACAATGAAACTTTAAAAGTGATGAAGATACAAAACCTTTCCTCAAGACATCTATGGTGCCTTTTCTATCTATCTGTCCAAAAATATACAAAGCGGAATGTATAGTACACAGCTGCTTTTTCTCCATTTTCTGTCCTTTCCAACTGGTCAGGTCACCCAGTCAGTAATAGGTATGCTCACACTTTCCAGGTCCTAGACTTGTAAGTTTCTTCTAAAATGAAGATTTCAGTTGCTTCTGCTTCAGCAGTCAGCTATGTTGCATTAGTTGGTGTTGACCTGATTGTAGAAATCTGGATAAGCTCCTTAAAAGGTCGGCTTGCCAGCCATTTTGTCATACCATGTCCTTGTTTTCCTCCCATTTCTCACCTGGGTATTTATCATTCCGCTTCCTTCTTTGCTAACTGCTAACCATAGGGTTTTGTAACATCCTTGGTGCACCATCGACTGTCTATTTCTTTTTCCACAGTTTCTTCATTTCAGTATAGAATTCCCTCAACCATTTTAACACAAAGCTTTATTGTGAAACCTTAAGTTCTTTACCAAATAGTGCAAATACCATTTATTTTATTTTTAGTCACAGTCGACCATTTAATCAGATGCATCTTTTATCTATCAGCATTACTTTCTATACAAAAAACTGCACCTGTGATTGTCCAGCTGCTTCACAACCTTTACTAAGATAGGAATAAAAGGGACATCATGTATGTGAATTCTATCCTCTACACTGTTTGAGTGTCGACATTCTACCCAAAAAAGATATTTTTTTTTCATTGGTGATTGGAGTAGCTTTTTCTCACATTTGTCCAGTACACTCATCCACCTAATTTGTAAATCGAAATAATAAATTGTGAGAACCGTCTATATACTTTGTTAATATTTGACTGACAATCCAAGTATGTGGTTCACATTAGAGTAAAACCAGCTTTTGATTAAATAAGCTTAAATCAGAACACCAGACTTCACCAGTTTGTCACTAGACTGCACTCAGTAAGAAATCTCTAAGCACGTGTACTTACTACGCCAGTCAATTTCTGTGCTAAAAAAACTGCTTCCAGGATATTATATGCTATGCATTGTCTTGACTTGTCATATCAGTTTTATCTCAATAGGCAATTGTTTGTAGAGATACAAATGTTGCAAACTCCTAATTTTTCCACTATTTATTTTTTAAAGGAGATATATCAAAAGATATTTTCCAATGCAGATTATGAGTTATTTCAAGCTAACCTGAAGAACTTTGTGGTCGATTCTGAAGTATTTCCAATAGTCGCTACAAATTTATTGTACAATGCGCAACTGTGCTTCTGCATATTCTTTCCTTATACTGTCATCATTGTTGACACTTCTATTATGAATAAACTCTGTTTTTGATTGGCTTATCAATCCGTTTGTAGAGGTGAACAAGTTTTGTGTGGGTACCAATATGCATTATCTTTCCTCCCTCCCCATAAAACATGCTTTTTTTCTTTTTTTAATTCATTCTGATAATTTGACCTCCTTCGTAAATGAAAAAAGTTCTCCTATACTTTTCTTCCAGACAATCTGTTCAAACATTTTAATCTGAACAACTGATCATTTCAATTCTATTTATTAGTACACATTTTTTTTAATAAAAAAGACAACTGTTCATATCAAATTAGGTCTAGTTTATTAGGACATAGGTAGTATCTGGTCTATAGCCTAGAAAAGGATGTTTACCACCTTGTTTCTCATAATCCAAGAATTTTTACAATTTAATGCATGCTTTGCTGTGGAGATGTCTTGGTCTTCTTCCATTTACGTTTGTTTTTCCATTTTTTGATCTTGTTGTATTCCACATTTTCATTCATCATCGTCTTTTTTTCTAATGCATTTTCTATACGTGATCACAATTTCTTATCCTTGAAGCTTCTAAAAGAAGAGTTTTATCCCACTCATTAATGGCTGTCAATTGTTACCTTGAAACAATTTGAACGTAACACTTACACAACATAGCCCTGCAAAAAATAAGTACTCCACTACAACAATTTCATGTGCTGAGCCAACAGTACGATACAACCAAATCTTATGCAAAAAGATCATTAGAATAAAATTTAATAGCAGAAATCATTACTCTAATTACTGTTCGAAGCAAATCATGAATCTAATTATGTTCCAGACCAGGAGTAAACTTTCCTAGATATTTGTTATATGCTTGTCTCTGTCCATGGAAGCTAATAGGGTCAAAACTACTGATTACCCACCCTAATCTTGGATAGGCCATCTCACTCTTGAGCTAGTTGGGTTCGGCACATGAATTCTCACTATCAATATCGCTCTATTTGGAACCGTTTAATTCCAATTTCTTAAAATTTGAGGTGGCTAAGACTAGAAGTTTTCTACATTACCTACTGACATGCAAATCTCTAAACAGCTTAAATGGACTCCTAGCAACAAATGACCTAATTTATTAATAGGATCATGACCAAGACTTGGTGTTCTTTTCCAGTTCATGATCAAAGGAAAAAAACAATTAGAAAGTTAATTCTCTTTTTTCATTCATGATCTGCAACTTCTTTTGTCAAGCTGCTTGAAGAACCGAGCAAATATGGCTGATTTCTGATTTTTTAGCTTGTTGAACAAATTGGCGTGTAGTGTGGTTTCTGACTCTTGTTTTTATTGAGTTCAGGTTATGTAGAAGTTGGTTCACCAACTTTAGGATCCAGCAGGTCCTGGAAGTCCATGGAAATGGAGATTCAGTCATTACTTGAGAAGTTACTGGATGTAAATGATTCTATGAGTCGATGTGCGGCATCTGCAGCACCTACCACTTCTGTTACACAAAAGCTGGCAAGGCACAGGGACATTCTTCATGAATTTACCCAGGTTACTAACCATGTGATAGTATGTTATAGTCACTGATACACGATAAAGGATTTGACATGTAACATTTGTAGCTTTCTGAAGTGGGGAAAAGGTAGTATATAATCTGCAGCTTTGGTGATAATGGTGATATCTTCTCCTGCCATGTTGATATCCAACTGATATGAGTTCTTTATCTCTGACTACTCATGTCCAGTTTCCGGAAGTCACTGCACTGCTCATGTTGCTTATGCTAATCCCATAGATTACAATCCCTTTTTGGAACTAAGCACTAGCAACATGTGTTTGGAATGGAGCATTTGAAATAACACACAAACTCTACTCAATATATTCTATCCATTTCCCTGGCCTTGCTGCAGATTTAACTGGTGCCCATTTGACTGAGTTAATTCACTTAAGCTCTTGGAAATTCTGATGTGCTTAGAAAGCAAAGTCTTCTGATGACTATCAGATTAGCTATCAATGCCATACTTCTTAAAAGGGTATATTGGGGAGGGTTTGTTAGTCTATCAATTTCTTTGTGGGAATAATTGGAACTAATTGTGGCTGAACTCCTTATCAGAAAACTTCAATTATAGTGATTTAACATATAAAGAATAAGAATACTTAGTAGAGCCCAAGGAAAGTCAGATATCCTAAAAATTGAACTATCAAATTTTTGGTTATACGTGAATGTTGAACTGCTTTCACTCGGAGTGCATGCTATCTTGGGGTAGTTTGATTTGCTTGTTAGCTATGCCAGTCAGTGTGTTTATGGCTGATACATTGTCTTGTCTTCAGGAATTTAGGCGTATTAAGGGAAATATAAGCTCAATGAGGGAACATGCTGAACTTCTTAGTTCTGTGAGAGATGATATCAGTGAGTATAAGGTAAGAAACCTCATTGTTGAAATTCTTTTTTAGATCCTATGTTTCAATTGTGTCTTAAGCTATTATTTGTATCTATTCAGGCATCAGGGAGTTCCCCGAAAATGCAGATACTGCGGGAGAGGGCTGCTATACATGGAAGCATAACTCATGTAAGATTAAAGTGCTCTTTTTAGTTTTTACAGACATATCATTTTCTTTGTCCAGAGTTTACTCCCTTTCATCCTCTATAATGGTCTTGGTATGGAGTATAGCAGTGACAACTAAACCTCAAAGACATTCTTTCAATCAGTGTTATCAAAGGTGAAATGTGAAAACAAGCCCTGAAGACTATGGGACTTTGAGCACAATGCACAAAAAGATGCGTGCTTTAATGAAAAGTGTGCAATTAAAGGAAAGATAAGAACTATGTTGTTAATTCAAGAATTAATTATAACCCTAACAACATTATATAGGCAAAAGGATTGGAAAAATTATAATCAGATGAGTGCACATGGACGATGAAGCACACCCCTTAAGGCTTTGGTTCCTGCATTGAAGCGCCGCTTAAGTGAGATGAAGCGCACAACCTATATTGAAGCTAACTTTAGTAGGCTGCCGATGCATTAGTTGAAGTGCCCGTAAGTCGCAAATGACTGATCACCACCATCATAAAAGAAATGTTCATTAATCATGGAATGAAAACCTTGTCTGCTTTGCTTGGTAGGAGCTGTCACTTGAGAGTCAGGAGATAGCCTTGGGGTCTTGGAGTTAAATATTGGTGATTAGAATTAGGTGGAGCCCATTAATCTAAACACATGATGAGAGCTGGTCGTTGGTGGGTCGAATATGAGTTTGCGCAGAGCTTCTAAGAGTCACCTTTATTCTCTTTCAGCATAATTCCTGAGTCCAGAATTTACAACTAGTTCCAGAATTAGATTACTTTCTAGTATGCAACAAACAAAAGCAATCATGCGGGAATGTAAGGCCCAGTTGACACTGTTGTTGACATGGTACAATACCCTTACCCTCTTTTCTTTTCCGTTACTATAGAATACTGGGTAGAATTAAGTGACAAAATTATGTACTTTTCACTGCCTTCGGGGTGTTTGCTCTTGTGCGGCATATTGTAGAATGTAGCATGGCAGCAGTTAGGGTCTAAATCAAGATACGTGTTCTAGCAAACTTTGTCACTTATCCTTTTATTAGAATCTTGTATTCACTTGATATATCAGTCATCACTCATCACTCATCACTCATCACTCATCACTCATCACTCATCACTCATCACTCATCATAGCATTTACTGTATTATGGATGGGCTAGTATCTAAACCGTGGATACATCATAAGACTATCTGGATACAGATGAGAGTGTGACAGCCATTTTGGTTAACGACAATCATGATTCGTGACTGAATATAAAACAAAAGCTAGGACATCATGCACCCAAAGGAGACGCTAGCACTGCTTCTCAAACGTGTTGATCCTTCTGTGCAGATTGATGACGTGATTAGCCAAGCTCAAACAACTAGGGCTGCCTTGGGTTCTCAAAGAGCTTTATTTGGTGATGTTCAAGGAAAAGTGAAACAATTGGGTGACAAGTTTCCTGTCATCCGTGGGCTAATTGGTACTACTATTTTTGGGACCATTTCTGCTACCAAAATGTCTTGGTTAAAAGTATCTCTGGCTGACATCATTGCTGATCCATGCAGGTTCAATCAGAAGGAAGAAATCAAGGGATACACTCATTCTATCTGCAGTCATAGCAGCTTGCACTTTGTTTCTTATTATCTATTGGCTCTCGAAGTAATAGGTATATTTGTTGATACAAGAAAATTCAGAAGATAATGATTTCTAAGGAATTTTGCGCTTGTAGTCACTGCCATTTCCCTGATAAGTGAAAATCTTGAGTTCATTACTATATAACCCATCTGTTTTCTTCAATATTATTTATGTTCTATAGACAATTCCACATTCAGTTGGTAACTACTAGCTCTGCTGCTCTTCAGCAACTTAGAGGAAACAAATATGAGTCATCGGTTAACTTAGCTTGCTGCTTCTGTACCAGAAGACATTAAGAAACATCCACCAAGTGACTAGGATAGAAGATTTAGAAGGCTTCTTGCTGCTCTACCAAGGCTGTAATATGAATCCTGCTTTATCCTTGTAGTAAATTTTTGGAGCTGTAAAGAATAAAACCAAGTCACATATGGTAACTAAGGGTGTTGTATAGGGCTATTCAATCTTAGGTTTGTTGACACTTATTATTGAGGGGAAATAAATTTAAGTGTAGTGGTTGAATTTTGGTGTCCAAAGTTATCTATTATATTTCCAAATGTGTCCATTAGATACTGCTGGATCTATTTCCTAGACTTCCCGTATGCCACTGAATGGAGATGGCTGATATATGCATTAGAGTGGCGCTGACAAAACTCAAAATTATCATGATGATTTGATCCTTACCAGAAAATGGATGGATCATAACTAAGGAGCCGTTTGGACATGAGATGAAATCATGATGATTTGAAGTAGAAGTTTTGTTTAGACATGCAATTTAGATTTCTTAGGTTCTATTTTTTATAGACATAAAAACCCCACAAATTGTGAAACCATCAATTTTTTTCTCAATTCTTAAACAATCTTACAAAATGAGTAAGTCATAGTTCATAACAAAATTAATACGCTACTAGAACACCTTTCTGAAAAATACAACATCAATTGATCAAACTTTAGTTCAATAAAATGAAAAATTGAACATGAGTTGTAGCGTAATTACTCTTTAATATAATTCTCTCACATGGTTGGTAAGAGTAAATTTGTTGTAAATATACTACCAACTTGTAGATCTTCTAATATTTGATATAAATGGTTGGTAAACATGATTGATCTACCAACTTATGGATCTTTCTTTACAAAATGTAAATTTATGGGTTAACTTTTATATTTAAAAAATTTGAAATCATGATTTGAAATTTCAAATTATGCCTTTTTAGATGATTTGGGATTTCATCTCACAAGATGAAATCGCATGTCCAAATGCCTACTAAGACTGGCATCAAGGGGAAATGGATAGAAAAATACCTAAACCACATCTTTTAAGGGTTACAAATTAAACTCGTTTAACCTTGGTTAAGTAATAAAAGTTATACGCAAGACAAATATCTTGCATTCATTGGTTTGTTTCTGATAGAAAGTCCGTCGTAAACTTTTTCGATAAGTGATTTCCCACGGAAGCCCGTTTTACTCTTTTTTTTTTTCGAGCAGCGCGAGCGACATATGAATTTATGCTTTTCCTTGCACTATACACTCATCTCTCGTTAGGTGTAAACTTTTTGAAGCAAGAACTTGAATGTTGTGTAATGCTAAAGACGGTGAATATGAGTTAACTAATCAACAAGAGGCATAATGCAGGGATGTCTTCATCTTTAATTAGAGTTCTCAAAATTTGGTCAAATTGACTCTCGAAAAGCGAAAAGTGCTACATAAATTCGGACGGGGATTACTATTTTTACTACTACGACTATGTTCATGTGCATTTGTTTGTTGGTGATTGACAAGATTTATAACAAACGTGAAGTTATTTTTATTTCAGTCTCAATTTAAAGTAAAAAAATGGCCTAAATTTACAAGTAGGTGGCCCCGATGCAATAATTAAGCACGATTGTGAACTACTTCAAACGTTTTCCAGTCAAGAATTTATAGTAGTAAATTCAAGATGGAACAATAAGGCACGACAGAAAATCAATTCAAACATTTTTTTCAATATAAGAATTTAGTACTCGTGTGGGGTATATTAAGTTGAATAAAAAAAGAGGTTTGCCTACTCACATGCAGGGGAAAGAGGAAAGACAATTATAGCACATAGAAAGCCAAACGCTGCACACTGCATTGTCCTTATCTTTACAAAGTACAAAGGCGTTTTTCTTACTACAATTTTAACAAAACATCAAAGTATGGCCAATTAGTCATTGCCATTACTTTAACATGTAAAAAGTTTGGCCCCCTCCTTTAGTAAACACTGTACAAGCCATACCATTCCATACAATACAATGTTGTCTTGGCCTTCTAGTAATATAAGCAGCTTCACAGTACTCTATGCTTTTTTTCTGCCACAATATAATAGAGTGACATCTATATAGCTACTCATGAAATTTTTTCGTACGTACTTTTAATATGTTACGTTAAAAGAAGATGCTAAAGAAATGGGTGTTGTGTTAGATTCCAAAACATTTAAGCAGTCTTTGGCAGGTTATTAAATAAGCTTAGCTAACTTTATTGGTTTCCAGTCCACCATATTTGTTTTCACACACTTGGAGGGGGGCTCTTTTCTGCTACCATGTACACTTTCTTACATCTGTTGTAGGGAGAAAGAGATGCCCAAATCCCAATATATTACTAATTTTTCGCGAAATTGGTAGACCTTTTTTTCATAGATTGTAGACTGCTCCATAAATGTACTATGTTGGCTTTGCTTAAATGCAGAACGTGCTTATCCCCACGAAGATATTAAAAATAAGAAGAAAAAAAACATAAATGAAAGTATTACTAATATTTAAGTATATACATTTACAATGTAATTTACTCCCTTCGTGATTCACTTTTACAGGCCCTTTAAAAATATTACTTAGGAAGAATTTTTAACTATATATTTTGCCCATTATTGTTATTTAAACAATCATAATATCAACCCATAATTGAGGTATTATTACTCTTCAAGAATGATAACTACTAAAGGTTAAGTGGGCAAAAAAATTATTTTTGTCTTAAACTTCTAAAATAAAAAATAATTTGACATAACTATTTTTAGAAATCATGACAGATAATTTGAGACTACAATATATGTTAACTCAATTGTAACATGTAAGTTGACTTATTATTCAAATTGCTAATCCCACTTTATTGGATAGTTACTTATATAATTATTTTTGCAATAAGACCTCCTCTTACATTCCCAAACAATGTGATGCACTTATATTTTTAGTCAATGTCGAAATTGATATTTTTCTATTATAAATAATTGACTTTAAATTTCATATTTTATGTATTCTTAATGAAATAATTTATAACAACATAAATATTATAAATTTTAAAAATCTTTCTTTATTTTTTAAACTCTGAGATCAATTTAAATATATCAAATAAATAAGAACGAACAAAATATTGATTTAAATGAAAACAAGTAGAAGAACCACAAAAAGTACTGTAAGCTTCATCAACTTTCTATGGGACATCAGCTGGCACTTCCAACTTTTGCATTCTACTCATCAGCTCAAGTCTAAGATTAAAATTAGAATATAAGTTGATATAACTTTCAACTTGCGCAGTCTAAAAAGTCAACCATTCTAACCATTTCAATTAAATGGAATCTATCTATTTCCCTCAACACTCTATCCTACTCTTAGAGTTGCTCTTTGTTCCCAGCTCCAACCTGGCCTAATTTGATTTGTGCATACTTTAACAATATTATTTGAATAAATTAATACATCGAAGTTTGTTAAAATATTTTAGCAAAAATAATCTACAACTTTCTGGAGTGGAAAGAAAAAGAGATATTTTTTTTGGGGTACAATGAACGTAATAATGTTAGTAAATGAGATTTAACTCAGTCAAGTTGAAGTGTCAATGACTATAAGGTCGTCTACTTTATATTTTTGTTAGCAATATACTCTGTTATAGTCTTTACTTAGATTTCTTCATATATAGACATTTGAAATTAGTTATATATATTATAGTCACGGACAATGAAAATAAAATTTTCAATTCTTTTTAAAATGATTGAACTGATCAGAACAGATTTATTTCAAAGTAGCTGAGAATTTTGTATTTATATAATTGTCAGTACATGGCACAGTTGTTCTTATATACAATAAACATACAAAATTTAGATCAGCCAACAGTAGATTTCAACAATAAAAAACTTCCAAGAATTGATTCACAGTACGGTAATTCCAGTGATGGGATAATAATTTAGAATTCCAGTACAGTTGTCTGTATTATTTAGTTTGTATTTTCTTCATTCCTAATTGCCGTGATGAGAATTAAGATATTGATCGAGGATTACACTACACTATCACATATTGATCGAGGATTACACTACACTATCACATGGAGTATTTTTCAGTAATATTTAGTATGTCTCAATATTTACTGATTCAGTCCAAGAAGAATCGAAACCAGAAAAAGGGCTCCTATTATTTTAGTGGGTCTATTTCACTTAAAATTAAATATCATATTAAATATTATTTTTAGTTGATTATGTCTTTAATACGCCCCTCGAGGGTCTAGCATTTTTCATGCTTGACATATTTAACACAACATTCAATTTGGTTATAGTAATCGAACAAATTAAAATTTGATTATCCCTTGACGCTGCAAGACCCTCCATTAATACATACTAAAATTTATTATGCATCTATAGAATGAAAGAAATCAGCAGAACCAGTAGCTTATGGGAACTATATTTAGTACTAACATACTTGTGTTTATGTAGTGTTGAAAATTTACTAATGTGGAATTAAGTTTATCCCATTATTTATGACTCGAACAATTGGGCCCCGCACGTCGGAAATATCGTTTCTACACACGTGCAATCTTAGTGCCAAGTATCATAAATTTCGTTAATGAAAGAGATATTGATACGTAAGTGAAATGTTTGAGACATAGAATGATGGATGGTTATTGGATAAATAACAAGTGTTCCACGTTGGTAAACGAAAGAAGGATTGTGCGAAGTGTAAGATGGAACGGGTCGGAAAGGGTCGCGGAACCGAGAAGGGTCGCGACGCCTCCCGGACTGGGCCGCAGCCTTGTGACTCCCCACTGCGACTCATGGCGCTAATTGTCTGTTTGGACACTGGAGCCGCGAATCTAATGTTGCAAAGCCGCGGTGCTTCCCAGGCAGTGAATGCTTGACGGAAGTCCAAAAGTTTGGCTGATTATGGAGAGGTTTTGGAGCATTAACATGGAAGCGTTTCCTCCATAACTTAGCCATTATCTGGCTACATTAGTTGGGGGTTAAATGTCATCCATTACATGGCAATTGAATGCCATTATGGGGCATTTGAAAGGCCATCTTGCACACCTATAAATTGAGGCATTTGGCTTAATTCTATAGATGAACAGAAATGCACACAATATACATACAAGTATACAACACCACAAAGAGATCAGTTTTCCTGATAAACAACCCTTCTCTTAGCAATCTTCATTGTTCGTGTTCTTCACTGAGGTCATTTGTGTAGGCTTTGCACATTTGATAGTTTGTTGTATTATCTTATGCACTTCCGTAAAGCCTATATACGGGGGCAATCTTGTCTTAAAGACAGAGAGACATCTCTCAACTCAGCCGGTGGTGTTGTGATTATCTAATTGGTTGCTAAGTGTTTCAGGTGTGAACTTGAATCTCAAAGGACTCAAACCGTTCGGATTCTCAACGGATCTACAAGCCACAAGTGTCGCAGTTTATGTTCTTGTATTTCCGAATACAAGATCCATATTTGAAGTTCCAATTCATGATCAAGAGATTGACAACTTGTTATTGTAATCTTTGTAGTTTATCCTTTCAATCACTGTAATAGTTATTTACTATTTCTGTACGTGCTTTACATAACCAACAATTTTAAGACAAGATTGTATTAGTGCTAGAAAGATGCGTGCCAGCAGATATGGTCCCAAATGTGGCTGTGGTTTTCTTCTTGAAAACAGTTCTGTTGACAGTTCCGTTAACAGTTCAAACACTGTCTCTGTCAACAACCGTGCTTTCAAATCTGGTCCTAGTTTTGGTTCTCTCTTTGACGACAGTTACAAATCTGTTTCCGTCAAAGGTGGGATATCTGGATCTGATGCTGAGCTTCAAGATACTGCTGATAGTCATGCTAGTATAGCTAAAGATCAAGGACGAGTTGGTGTCACCGCTCCCGATGGTGGTGGAAACAAACGCCCACGAGAGGCTGAGGATGTCAACTGGGACAAAAGGAGAAAGTTGAAGATGATGTTCTATCATATAGTAAAAGACCTATATTTGTCCCAGACAAAGGATCTGAATTATGGTAAGGAGGATATAGGCACTCAGTCTAACTGAAGTGGGCCAGAATCCAAAAAGGCTAAGTTAATAATCCTTCCTTATCTATAATATGTTTAGTTAATATCTGAATAAAATTGTGTAAAGCAAGGTTGGGAATATGAAAATGTTTTCATTAAAAAACTTATATTCCCTACACTCTAAAACCAGATATTGAATCTTCTTCCTTCCCGTATAAAGATTGGACTATTGTAAACAAAACTTAAAAGATCCGTTCTTTTGGGTGTAATTATTAAAAATGTGTAAAGTATGTTCGCACATACGAAGGAGAGAGATCCACTGATTGTGCGAAAACTGTTACCACTCTTAAGCAAGCAATAGGAATTGTCTGGGCACCAATCTCAAGGGAAGAAGACTAAAAGATAATGGCTTATCTTAAGACATTGAACCTATCACACTAACTGACAGAAGATCCTTCATTTGATAGGATGATATTGGACACTCAGTCGTAAAAAGCCTACGGGCGACTGGAGTGGGCCAGAATTTCCAGGTCTTAAATGATCTAAAGGCCAAAAGAAAGGCAAAAAAGTAATGGATACCTAGTGAGGTGGGCCAGAATTTTCAGGTCTTAAATGATCTGAAGGCAAAAAGAAAGGCCGAAAAGTAATGGACACCTAGTGAGGTGGGCTAGAGTTTCCAGGTCTTAAATGATCTGAAGGCCAAAATAGAGGCAGAAAATAAATTGGACACCCAGTCTGCCACAACAATTGGAGTGGGCCAGAGTATCCAGATCACATATGATCCAGTTACGCCCTAACCACGGGCAAGAGGTTGTTCATGTAAAGCAACGCCACCTCTAAAGTAGAAAGGGTTGGAGAGGTTGTCCTCAATAGGACTTTAGGGAATGGGATCACTCTAAAAGGAGGTAATACATGTCCCAACCTTGGTTTAAGGGACGTTGTTGGTCAAGCTGGTTTGAGACTAGTCCAACAGGTCTGTAACAACTAAGAATGGTACATAATTTCTGTAGCTAAATGAATGATATATTTGTAATCCGTGCATCTATGCCATTATAGATTAAGACACGTTAAATAGAAAGGCCTTCAAAATCTAACGAAATTGAGATCGTTGCCTTATGTCGACATAAACCCTCAAAATGAATGTGAGGTAGGCGAAGAGGCAAAATCATCTTTCCATTCCATCAAAGGAATAGCGAAAGAAGCACCACTCCTCTTGAACTTTGTCACACCTACATGGGTGATTTAAAATTTATACAAAATAGAGGGGGGAGACAAGTACTTTGTGACCTTCATTGAAGATGGTACAACAAATTACATCTTTTGTTTGTTGAAAAGCAAAGATGAAGCTGTTGAAGCGGATAAGCGCTACAAAGCAAAAGTTGAAAATCAACTAAGCCTACGGATTGAGGAATTCATAGTGATAGAGGGGGAGAATGTGAAGCATCGTTCATCAAATGACTGTTCATTACTCACCTCAGTCTAACAGTGTTAGCCAAGCGCAAAGTCGTACGCCCAAAATATGTGGGCCAAGGAGATCCTTACCGCTAATGTGATTCTCTACAGAACTATACATAACGATATGAATAACCCTCCGTGTGAAACATGAAAAGGATCCCACCTACAAATGTTGTGTTGTGGGGTGGCTTGGTAGATGTTGGAATACCGAAATAGGTCAAGTTGGAGCTAATACTGTAGATTGCATATCCACTGGATCTGCAAATAGCAGTAGTGCTTATCACCTCTTGGTGTCAAAGAATGCTGAATTATTTGAGGATAACTTTCCTTAAGAAGGAAAAATAAGTAATTGCTCGAGGTTAACAAGAACCCGCGAGTACCTGACTGTCCGGAACTAAACATTTCGTATCTACAGGACTCGAAAGTTGCTGACTATCCGGAACTTAATATTCAAGATCTACAGAACTCAGGGATTCTAGATGTTGAACTAAGATGGAGCAAAGAGGGGACAAAGACTTGTTCTAGGCCTTCTTGCTTGTATGGTTAAAAATGAACCATGGACAATTAACATAGAATTATCATCTCCAAAAACATTGCTTTGGAAAGAAGCTACAGAGAGAGAAATAGATTACATCAGATAGAACCATACATGTGTAATGGTTGACCTTCCTCTGAGAAAAGAACATTTGGGTTGTGAAAGTGGATACTCAAAAGTGAGTACAAAGTAGATGGATCCACTGACGAGTATAGGTCTTCAGCTACTTGTACATGTTCTCCCCTGTGAATAGCTTAATATCCAGGGCTATTGCAGTCTTGCGTGACATGGCTATTGACGCCGCCTTCTTAACCGGAGAGTTGGAAGAGGAGGATCAGAGTTGGTTGGTTGGACTATTGGGCTTCTTCCTGAACTTCCATTTTGTTCCCTGAAATGTATACATTTTGGTCCTGGAAGTTTCAGATAAAATAGAAATAATGAATCTGACAACAGAAACATTGACTCTAAAGTTAGAAAGCCAACAGTTGGAAAAACCAACAGTCTGAAAGTGGAAGTCATATTGAAATAAAAGTCTCGATATGAAAGATATGGATATCACAGATGACATCTTAGGAATTGAGATTTCTAAGACATCTAACGGACTGGTCTAACTCCAAACTCAGTTGTGAGATAGTTGACAGTCTCGTTGAAGCCACCAATGGATATGAATCATAGAACTGATTGGAATCATGGTGCACCCATATACAAAGAGCGATATGCGCAGGTCACATGTAGTTCAATGTATTGTACACACTACAACCGACCTGATATCAGCCTACAAAGCAGATCAATTGAACTAAGGTTCACTCGTGATTCTGGAAATGATCGATTGAAGGTGTTAAGTCGGATATGACGATATCTGAAATATTTGCTTATCTACGAATTATGGTATTCTGGATGTCCAGCGGTTCTGGGAGAACACAGTGATGCAAACTAGACATAAGATATGAAGAACACCAAAGCCACAAGTAGATGTGTATGGTGTGTCTTGGAAAATCCTCTAAGCAAACTTGCATCGGTCGACTCATGATGGAATCGGAGTTTATCGCTTTATACAAAGCATGAAAGAAGTTGAGTAACTTCACGACTCCTTAGAGGACGTCTCTTATTGGGAGAAACCCGTGTCTTCAGCAGATATACATTGTGGCTAGCCGGTCGACTTCAGGAAGGGCACAGATGATGGCGTATGGACATATCTATTGGAGACATAAGACCGTATGGCAGTTGATCATCACGGGTGTCACTTCCTTGATTACTAATCAAAGGATATAGCAGATTCTTTAACTAAGGGACTACCCGAAGATCAAAAGTTCTGTCTGTCTAGGAGAATGGGCTTAAAACTCAAATAATACGAACCTTTGCGGTAGTAACCCAACTATAGTGACTGGAGATCCCAAGAATTTGGTTCAATAGGAAAACTAAGCTGCAAAAAGTTTAGTTGAGTGCTTCGATGGAAGCAAGAGCACTTCGGATGATGATTTTTGTAAGGAAACATAAATCCAAAGTTGTTTCCACGATAGACATTAAAGTGCTACCTTCATGGTGGGTAAAGGTTAAGCTTCCAAACCTTTAAGGATCCTCAAACGGTTGAGGTTAAGGTTGGGGAAACTTTTAATGATTTCTAACACTTGTGAAGTGGAGTATAGCAGGATACCTTGTAGGAGATCACCTATTTAAGTGTGAGGACATGCTGCCTCAAATGAACGCACTTAAGAATCTAAGTGTTTCCACGACCACAACTGACAGAATAATAAGAAGAAATGAATAAAGGAGAGGTATTGTGTTGGTACCGTTGTCTTGGCATACATTAACCACTAACGATTCAAGATATCACGTTCACTATGCAGTAAGTAAGTCTGATGGTATTCAACTAGGGAAGGTTCAAAGCGGAAGCTACCTCTCCTGATACAATATCTTTTCGCTGAAAGATTGTTAAAAGTAGGCACCTTGTGTGTGCGCCAAAATCTCTTTCAAGAGGGTATTGTTGAAAATTTACTAATGTGGAATTAAGTTTATCCCATTATTTATGACTCAAACAATTGGGCCCCGCACGTCGGAAATATCGTTTCTACACACGTGCAATCTTAGTGCCAAGTATCATAAATTTCGTTAATGAAAGAGATATTGATACGTAAGTGAAATGTTTGAGACATAGAATGATGGATGGTTATTGGATAAATAACAAGTGTTCCACGTTGGTAAACGAAAGAAGGATTGTGCGAAGTGTAAGATGGAATGGGTCAGAAAGGGTCGCGGAACCGAGAAGGGTCGCGACGCCTCCCGGACTGGGCCGCAGCGCCGCGGCTCCCCCCTTGCAGCTCCGCGGCGCTAATTGTCTGTTTGGACACTGGAGCCGCGAATCTAATGTTGCAAAGCCGCGGTGCTTCCCAGGCAGTGAATGCTCGACGGAAGTCCAAAAGTTTGGCTGATTATGGAGAGGTTTTGGAGCATTAACATGGAAGCGTTTCCTCCATAACTTAGCCATTATCTGGCTACATTAGTTGGGGGTTAAATGTCATCCATTACATGACAATTGAATGCCATTATAGGGCATTTGAAAGGCCATCTTGCACACCTATAAATTGAGGCCTTTGGCTTAATTCTATAGATGAACAGAAATGCACACAATATACATACAAGTATACAACACCACAAAGATATCAGTTTTCCTGATAAACAACCCTTCTCTTAGCAATCTTCATTGTTCGTGTTCTTCGCTGAGGTCATTTGTGTAGGCTTTGCACATTTGATAGTTTGTTGTATTATCTTATGCACTTCCGTAAAGCCTATATACGGGGGCAATCTTGTCTTAAAGACAGAGAGACATCTCTCAACTCAGCCGGTGGTGTTGTGATTATCTAATTGGTTGCTAAGTGTTTCAGGTGTGAACTTGAATCTCAAAGGACTCAAACCGTTCGGATTCTCAACGGATCTACAAGCCACAAGTGTCGCAGTTTATGTTCTTGTATTTCCGAATACAAGATCCATATTTGAAGTTCCAATTCATGATCAAGAGATTGACAACTTGTTATTGTAATCTTTGTAGTTTATCCTTTCAATCACTGTAATAGTTATTTACTATTTCTGTACGTGCTTTACATATCCAACATGTAGTACTCGACATCCTTCAAAAGTAATGTTGTTTTAGTACATTATAGTGTTGACACTACACAATCTTTTATTTTTTTTTGGTACAAATACAATCTTTTAGCTAATTAAATGGTCACTGAACTATTAAATCAATTTTCCTTTTTATCTCAAAATAGTCACTCGAGTTTGAAAATGATAAATAACACCATTATTTAGCAGCTGACCTTTTAAGCCAAACAAGAACAACAAATTCTGGGATCTGTTAGCGTAGATAGATTGTTTCCAATAGACCCTTGGTTCAAACTTCAAAAGAGATGCACATGATTTTTTAAGCTAGGAACATTAAACCCAACCCATTTTAATCAAAACATCCTATCCAACCCAATCCTTGACCGTTAAAAATCTTTATATGCTAAACAAATACCAAAAAAGTATAATGTAATTTGCTTTTTGTCGCTTAAATTCATATAGCTACGATTCATCTATTTCTAGGAGTTCATTTCTAGTGTGATTATTCTCTCTCTAAATATATTGTAGGTATAAATGGTGTCAGAAATGTTAAACAGAACATAAGTTGAGTGGAGAGATGACTCTGTCTTTAAAACAAAATTTCCCAGTATATATATGTTTTTACTATAATGGACAATAGTCTCCTAAGATAAAATAACAACAATCAATAATACAAAGCAAGTAAGGTAAATTCTAGCCAAGAAAATGAATATAAAATAGACTATTGAATAGGAGAGGATCTGTGTGTTTTTGTATTCTCTTTTTCTGTCTCTTTTAGAACTGAACAGAAGGGTTTAATTTATAGGAAATAGGAGGGCATTTCTGACTGTTGAAGTCAGATTAGTTGCAACGTTTCAGAGTTGTTACAACGTTTGGTTATCTCCGAAACTTTCAGGACTAGAATGTAAATAAGAAACATTTTAGGGACCAAAAAGAAAATTTTGGAAGACAGCCCACAGCCTGTGACCCGAGCCCGAGCCGGACCGGACGGGCGGGCGGCGGCGCGTATGTGGGGTTAGCCCTGAATCCAAGCTCACCTAGGTCCTCCCTCTTCTTAACACATGGGTTACCCCTTGGGGTCCCAAACCCTTACTTAAAACTAGAGTTTATATAGTGTTCAATCCTTCCATCTTCTACCTATGTGGGAGATTTGTTATTTAGCCAAAACAATCCATCTATTCATCTCTCAAAACACCTTACTTTGTGTACCGATATCCCTTTCATTTCTTAACGAAATTTGACGATACTTGGCACTAATATCATCTGCTCATTTAGTAGATTAGGCATGTGTGAAGAAACGATGTTTTCCACATGCGGGGCCCACTTTTTTAAGTCAGTAAAGGCGGGAAAAACTCAATCTCACATAGTTAAATTTTCAACAATCCCTTCTTGAAAGAGAATTGGTGCACACAGGGTGCTAAAGTTCAGCAATCTTTCCGCTGAAAGATATTGTATCAGGAAAGGTAGCTTTTGGCTTTGAACCTTCCTTAGTCGATTACCATCAGATTTACTTACTATGTGGTGAACGTGATATCTTGAACCGTCAGTCTTTAGTATAAACCAAGACAATGATATCAACACAATAACTTCATTTATTCATTTCTTCTTATAGTTTTGTTTGTTGTGGCCATGGACAACTTTTGGATTCTTAAGTGCGTACAATTAAAGTTGCATGTCTTCGCACTTAAATAGGTGATCTCCTATAAGGTATCCTGCTATACTCCACTCGCATGTGTTTAGGAATCATTATAAGTTTTAGAAACTTATCCTTTACCATTTTTGCAAGTATTACTTAATGTCAATCGCGGGAACAACTTTGGAATTATATTTCTTTAAAGAATAATAATCTGAAGTGCTTTTACTTCAAGTGAAGCGCTAAAACTGAACCTCTACAGTTTAGTTGTCTCATTGAACCAAATTCTTGGGATCTCCAGTCAGTAAGGTTGGGTTACCACTATAAAGATTCTTATTTTTTGGGTTTTAATCCCATTTCCCTAGACATGCAGAATATTTGGTCTTTTGGTAGGCCTTTAGTTAATGGATATGCTATATTATCATTTGATTTGATGTAATAAATGGAAATGACACCCGTGGTGATCAACTACGTAACCGTCTTATGTCTCCGATGAATATGTCTAGACTTGCCGTTGTACATACTGTTTCGTGCCCTTTCTAAAGCCGATTGGCTGTCCCAGGGAATCATCACAAAAGGTACGGGTTTATCCCAACAAGGGATATCCTCTAAGAAGTCGTGACGTCATTCTGCTTCTTCTCCTGCTTTATCCAAAGCAATAAACTCTGCTTCCATCGTGGATCAGGCGATGCATGTTTGCTTAGAGGACTTCCAAGACACAGCCCCACCACCAATTGTGAAAACATACCCACTGGTGGATTTGGTGTTCTTTATGTTCGATATCCAGTTTGCATCACTGTATCCTTCCAATACAACTAGATATCTTGAATAATGTAATCCGTAAGTCAGCAAATATTTCAGATAGCGTAGTATCCAATTTAACGTCTTCCAGTGATCATTTCCAGGATTATGAGTAAACCTAGCCAACTTTTTGACTGGATAAGTGATATCGGGTCAGGTACAGTTTGTAATGTACATCAAACTACCAATGACATGCGCATATCGCTCTTGGGATACGTGTGCACCACGATTCTTATCAATTCTATAATTCATATCCATTTGTGACTTCATAGGGGAACTGTCAAATACATCAAATTTCCTCAAAACGTCTTTAATGTAATGAGATTGAGATAAGAACAGTCTGTCAGATGTCATAGAAATCTTAATTCCTAATATTACATCTGCAATACCCATATCCTTCATGTCGAAACATTATTTTAACATATTCTTGGTTTTCGGGATCAAGTTTAGACTACTTCTGGTGATGAGCATGTCATCTACGTAAAGGCATATCATGACAAATGAGTCAGAGTTCCCTTTTATATAGATACATTTATCACATTTATTTACGGAAAAACCTTTTGATAATAAAGTATTGTCAAACTTTTCATGCCATTATTTCGGGCCTTGTTTGAGTTCGTACAGAGACTTAACAAGTCGACACACTTTTTTTTCTTGTCCTGGAATCACATACCCATCGGGTTGTTCCATGTATATTTTCTCTTCCAAATCTCCGTTTAGGAAGGCTGTCTTAACATCCATTTGATGTATCTCAAGGTCAAGCAAAGCTGTTATGGCTATGAATACCCTTATGGATGTTAATCTAGACACAAGGGAGTATGTGTCGAAGTAATCGAGGCCTTCCTTTTGTCTGTAGCCTTTGACTACTAATCTGGCCTTATACTTGTCAATAGTTTCATCTACTTTGTACTTTCTTTTGAGTATTCACTTACAACTCAAAGGTTTGCTTCCCGGAGGAAGATCAACCATTTTCCAAGTATGGGTTTTTATGATGGAATCTATTTTGCTTTCTATAGCTTCTTTCAAGCGGTGCTTCTGGAGTTGACAATGATTCCTTAATTGTACTCAGTTCATTTTCAACCATATAGGTTAGAAAATCTAGACCAAAAGTTTTGTCCTTTTTGGCCCTTTTGCTCCATCTTGGTTCAACCTCTGAAACCCCTAAGTTCTGTAGACCATGAACATTAAGTTCCGGATAATCAATAACTTCTTAGTCTTGTAGATCTGGAACGTCTAGTTCCGGATAATCGGAAATTCTCGGGTCTTGTTAATTTTGAGCATTTTGTTCATAACTTCATTTTTGTGAAATTATTTCTTTTTCCTATCAAGGAAAGATCTGTTCAAAGAATTCAGCATTCCTTAATTCCATAATTGTACCCTCGTAGATATTAGGTATCTCCGACTTATATACTAAGAAGCAAAAAGCACTACTGTTATTTGCATATCCGATGAATATGCAAACTACAGTCTTAGGTCCAATTCTGACATGTTTTTGTTTAGGTACTTCGACCTTTGCCAAATAGTCCACACTTTCAAATATTTGTAAATGGGTTTCTTTCCTTTCCATGATTCATATGGAGTTTTATCCTTATGCTTATGCGAAACTCTATTGAGAATTGTAGCGGTGAGAATCGCTTCGCCGCACATGTTTTGGGCTAAACCGGAATTGATAAGTAAAACATTCATCATTTCCTTTAACGTACGTTTTTTGCGCTCGGAAATACCGTTAGACTGAGGCGAGTAAAAAGCGATCGTTTGATGAATAATGCTGAATTGAGCACAGTATTCTTTAAACGGAGCTACGTATTCTCCCCTCTATCACTACGAATTGCCTTAATCCGTAGGTTTAGTTGATTTTCAACTTCTGCTTTGTAACGTTTAAATGCTTCAAACGCTTCATCTTTACTTTTCAACAAGTAAACATAACAATACCTTGTACTATCATCGATGAAAGTCACAAAATACTTGTTCCCCCCTCTAGTTTGCACAAACTTTAAATCATATATGTCAATGTGAATAAGTTCTAGAGGAGCAGTGTTTCTTTCGACTGAATGGAAAGACGATTTGGTTAATTTGCCTTTATGCACACCTCACGTTTATGTTAAGGGTTTATGTCGAAGGAAGGCAGCAATTTCAACTTTACTAATTTTTGAATGGATTTGTAGTTAACGTGTCCTAATCAATGATGCCATAAATTAGAGAATTTAAGCAAGTAGGTAGAAGGCTTTATTTCATTAGATGAACGGATTACAGACATAATATTTATTTTGAAGAGGCTGTCACACGCGAAGCCCCTTCCTACAAATATACCATTCTTAGTTATTACAAATTTGTTGGACTCAAAAACTAGTCTAAAGCCATCCTTGACCAACAGTGTCCCTCAAACCAAGTTCTTGCGGATGTCAGGGACGTGCATCACTTCCTTCAGAGTAAGCTCTTTGCATGAAGTCGTTTTGAGGACAACATTTCCAATCCTTTGCACTTCAGAGGCAGCGTCGTTGCCCATGAACAATTTTTTACCCGTGATTGGGGCGTAAGAAGAGAATGCACTCTTGTCAGAGCAGATGTGACGGGTTGCACCATTTCCTTGGATTCTCCACCAAATTTTCCTCAAGCACTACAGCCGAGAAATCCACAATCATGTCGTCAAGGTTCGAAGGACCACCTCGTCTTTTACAACGTTAGCATTGGCCTTGCCTTTTTTCTTTGCCTTTTTCTTCTGCTCTCGCTTCAATTTGCGGCACTCTTTGATCATATGGCCAGACTTTCCACAGTGATGGCAGTTTTCTTTGAACTTCTCCATCGTTTGGCTTTTGCCGTCTCCCTGGTACTTACGCTTTTTGTTAGTGTTTCCTTTCAAATCAATCAGATTCGTCTTTGCCTCCATTGGCTGATTTTCCTTAGATATAGCCCTTTTATTGTCATCTTGTATTTGCAATTTGACAATAACATCTTCAAACTTCATTTCCTTTGTCTTTAGTTTGAGATAACTCATGAACTCATTTCACGAGGGAGGTAATTTCTCAATCAAAGACGCAACCAGAAATTGCTCGTTTGGCTTCATTCCTTCCAAATTCAGATGATGAAGAATCATTTGAAACTCCTGGAGCGTGGATAACAATATATATTCACACTTAAAATTAGATGTGAGACTATTAACATTCTCCGCACGCTCAGATCTTGTTAACTGGAGCGTAGATAACAATATATATTGACACTTAAAAATTTAGAGTGATGAAAGAAGGCATATTTCCCTTCCAAGCAAATTATTGAGTCAACGGGAAGCTGCCGTTATGTGGATCTTAGAAAAACCACATGAAGTGTAACGTTGATAAGGAACATACAAAAAAAAAAAAATGCTAGGAGTAGAATATATTGTTGATAATGTGGAGAGAGGACCACAAATATTTGCAACGGTGAGTCTGAACAACCTTACCTTAAAGGGTAATGTTTGGGATGACAAGACTAGTTTCATTTCTCGTTACTATACATGACTTTGCTGCTAAAATGTCATGATGAAAATATGATATCAAGATGTGATAGTTCTCAATTATGTTACAGAAAAAGAAATTGAGAGCCATCTTTTTCAGCAACCATATTTTTCAACTGTTTGTTTTGTGCTTTTACAACATAGCTTCTTCCAATAATAATGCAAGAAAATTAATGGACCTTTTTTTTCACCTAGGAAAGATTAAAAGCAAGGGTTATAAGGTTATGCTGGAATTGCTGGCTGGAATTACTAATTAGGGTCAGGACAAAGAGCTGCATAAATAAAGATCAAAGATTTATGTCTTTCTGCTTCAGTGACAGCTACATATCTCTGTGTTTCTGCGTGAGTGAGTGTGCGACAAACAGCCTGAACTGTCAAAATCATTCTCCACCCTAAACTTTTTTACTTACTCTAAATACCTTCACTTAGATAGCGTTCAGTAAGGAGGAAAATGTTTTTCTGGAATTTTTTTTTTTTTGAAATAAGTGATTTTTTTATTAAGTTTTTATGTTCGTTTGATTAGTAAAAAATATTTTATCAAAATATTCACACAAGCTCCATCCAATCCTACCACCCCACACCCAAGCCCACCACACCCCACCACCCACCACCCACCCAAGCACCCACACTCCACCACCCACCTCAAGCACCTACCCACCCCACCCACCGCCCAACCAAATCTCACCCCACCATCCTCGAGCGCACTTCATCTTCACCCCTAACCACCACACCCACCCCAAACCATTGTTCCACCTAACCCCCCACCCACAAACCCCCTCTAAATTTTTATTTTTGATAAAAAAATTATAAAAGTAAAATAAAATATACGAACTAAAAAATTCGGGAGGGGGTAGGGCTGCGGGACCCGAGGGGTTAGGAGATTGATGGGTGGTGTAGATTAAAAAAACAATTTTTTTTTGGAAGGGTCGTAGGGGGAGGGGGCATTAGGGGTGGGGGTGGATTTGGGGGTTGGGCGGTGCATTAGGGTGGGTTGGTGTAGAAAATCAAAAAATAATTAAAACTTTAAAAAAAAAAATTGGGGGGAGGATACGAGGGGGTTCTGTAGAAAACCAAAAAAAAAACTTTTTTTGGGGGGAGGGGGTGGGTGTGGATGGGGTGCATAGGGTGGTTGAAATGGTTGGGGTTTTGGTGGTTGGGTGGTTTAGGGGTGGGTTGAGTGATTGTGAGTAGTTAATTGAACGTCATTTGTGAAACTTATTTTTTCTATTTCATTTTCCTCATTTTTGAGTCACTTATTTTGAAAAATGAAAAAATTGAAAAATATTTTCCTACCACCTAACACACTGTTAATCTACTAATCAAGCAGTGACCTGCTTTTTACGCCTTTAATTTTCCACTCTCAAGTCACAAGCACCATACCATATATACCTGTATCATGCTAGTTGCCATCTTACACTGTTTAATGTTCTATGCAATTGTTTTGTCAGGGTTTAGAAGAAAAGCGTTGACAAATCGATGGCCTCATAATTAATTTGTTGCTACAATTTAAATTATTTGTATTTCAGCCTATTAAACGTATGGATCTTTTTTTTCTTTCTAATTTCAATCCACTTATGATCTTACCCACAAGATAATCTTAAAATCATTAAGAAGTAGAGTTCACTTAAAAACTTATGTGAATGTAATATTAACGTATAGTGTACAATGTAAAATTCTAATACAATAAAGATCCACGTTAATTAATATGTTACAGTACCAATATATGTTCTATTTATCATCACAAATCACTATCACAGTCATTTCAACTAGCTAATTACCTCCTTGCAGAACCATCACTACAAAAAATCAATCAACTCCATCATTAGTCATCACTACCGTCAATCACCTCCCAACCGACCACCTCAACCACCAGCCTCCACCTTGAAATCATACCTTTTCCTCGCTTTGTTTGTGATAGGTTTCACAGGATAGAAAATAGTGTGTGTATAGGCCTTTATATGGACCCAAAATATGGATTCACTTAACAAGCATCTTTACGACTCGGTTATTAATCAATCAATTATCTTCCACTTAATCTTTCTTTTATGAGCACATTTCTTTCCGAAGAAGGAATTAGAAATTTTTCTCTTGTAATATAAATCCAATTTTCATTTTATTGCCTCGCAGCCAAACGACAATCATGCTGAGGGCATCTTCGGCATTGTTTTATTGCTGGCCTAATTATGGCTCCTGCTTGGTATAGCTTATGCTAGCTGCATGGCTTATATATGTATGTGCTCATGCCTAGCTAGGACTTGCTGGCAGCTCCTTCTTGACCTGAAATATTCATCTTTGAACTCCTATTGACCTCCAGCCTATCTTGTGGGCTACTCCTTACTTCCATTTGGATTTTATGGGCCTAGTATATTTATTTTATTAGACTCTATCAGTATCTAAAGAATAGCCTGCAGAGATAGCTTTGAATGTTCTCTTAATTGAATTAACATTTACCAAAGAGAAATTAGAGGAAGAAGAAAAGAGTGAGGAAATTCATGAAGCTATCAAATTCTTGTTCAAGTTTTGCCAAACATGATATAGCAAACTAGTTAAGAAGAAGATCAATGATATTACATGAACTAAGTTCGGAATCATAGTGTAATTCAAATGATACAAAGGGTATTTATCCCATACAATTCTTCCACTTGCACTAAGAATTGGATTACACGGGACTTTGAAAGTGGTCCAACACTACGAAACAAAGATTAAAACATTAGCAGTATAATATTTGACTTTTGTTGAATGAAAAACAGTACGAATTGTCATCTATATTGTATGAAAATCAGGGTGTGGTCACGCAAATTACCTTCATCGATATTTTCCCAGGCCTTTTCTGAATTTACATTAGTTGACTTTGGACTAAGCATCAATCCTAAGTATGAAGATATTTATAAAGGAATATGTTCCCTCCTTTCATTGATTATTGTGTACAATATACACAGTGTTATATAATTATTTACATTGCTACAAATTAAATAACTAATCTTCCTAATTACAATCGGAATATAAATTTACATAATATAAAAGATATACAAGATATGATAATATTCTATCACACCCCCGCAGTTGAAGCGGGAGGTTCTCGTACGTGAGACTATCTCGGAAATCATCAAAGAGTATGCGCGGAAGTCCTTTAGTGAATATGTCAGCAATCTCATATCGGGAAGGAACATGAACTTGTCCATGAGCAACTTTCTCATATACAAAGTGAATATTCATTTCAATGTGTTTAGTGCACTGATGTTGAATGAATTTCCGAAAAGATATATCACACTTACATTATCACGCTAAATCATTGTAGCCTTATGGGTTGGGCAGTGAGCTCAAGTAGAAGGTTGGTATCCAACAAGACTCAGAAACAACATTTGTTACACCTCTGTACTCAGCTTTGGCACTGGATCGAGACATAGTAGATTGTCTTTTAGAACACCAAGAAAGCAAGTTATCTACGAGGAACACACAGTAACCCGACGTGAATCGATGAGTGTCAGGACATTTACCATAGCCAGCATCAGAATAAGATGTGAGACTAGAGAGTGAGGACTTGTACAGGTGTAAGCCGAAATGAAGAGTGTCTTGTACATATCGCAAAATACATTTGAGGGCATTCATATGTTCATCCATCGGGTTGTGCATATGTAAGCATATTTGTTGTACGGCATATGACATATATGGTCTCGTGAAAGTGAGATACTATAACGCTCCTGCTAAACTGTGATAGTAAGTCGGGTCGGCATACAGAGAACCCGAAGAGGAACTGAGTTTGGAATTAGTGTCCATCGGTGTGTGGATCGGTTTGCAAGACATCATGCTTGCTCGGTCAAGAATCTATTTGCCGTACTTCCTTTGATAAAGAAATAAGCCGCATGCATGTCTTGTAATAGCAGTGCCCAAAAAATAGCTTATGGGGCCCAAATCCTTCATAGAAAACTCAGAGGCATGAAGTGACATAATGAATCGGCGAAGTGCATCAGTAGATGTAGTTATGATGATGTCATCAACATATAATAGAATGTATGCCATGTCATTATCCTTGCTATAGATGAAAAGTGAGTGACCAGATTTTCTATGTGAAAATCCGATAAAGGATACAAAGTTAGCAAACCGTTTGTAACATGCATGAGGAGCATGTTTCAGTCCATAGAGCGATTTCTTCAAAAAAACACACATAATTTGGATGAGCCAGATCTCTGAATCTCATAGGTTGATGCATATATACAGTTTCATGAAGGTCCCCATGCAAGAAAGCATTTTTGACGTCAAGATGATGAATATGACAAGATTTGGACAATGCAATACTGAAAATGGTCTGAATGGTCGCCGATTTCACCACCGAGCTGAAAGTTTTATCACAATCCACTCCCACATGTTGAGACCTGCCATCATTTATAAGGCGAGCCTTGTGCCTCTCAAAAGAACCATCATATTTCTTTTTATGTCAAAAAATCCACATAGAACGAATAATATTAGCATCTGGAGGACGGGGTACTAGATCCCACATCTTATTGCCAATAAGAGCATTATATTCGTCAATCATGACAGATTTCCAATTAGGATTGAACAAGGAATTTTTTGAGTTACGAGAAAGAGGTGAAGGGGCAATCGAAGTCGACAAATGAAATTGCCGTTTGGGTATGGAAATGACGTGCATAACATGAGTTTTTATTTTCTGTAGGGGTGCCGCGGAGAGCTGGGTTGGCTCGGGCAGGATGAGAAGAGACTGGACTGGCAGTGGCCTGGGAGTATAGGGACTGTGGGGTGGGGTTGCAAGCCAGAATAGGAAAGAGTGGGGTCAGAAAGATTTGTAACCGAGCTAGAATCAAGATAGGGACGGGTGGGGAGTGTCCCGTGTCCCCTGGTTGGGTACGGTGACCCACCCGAGATGGTGATAGGGGAGTAGAGATGGGCTCCAGTGATGGCGGCGATGGATTTTGCAAGTGGTGAATTAAAAGGGGGTCGAGGACATCATTTAAGAAGTCATAGAAATCTGGAGGTGGAGAGTGGAGTTTGGTAAATGGGAATTGGGACTCATCAAATATGACAAGCCGAGAGATGATTATTTTTTGGCTAGACAAGTCGTAACAGTTGTAACCTCGACGATTAGGGGGTAACCAAGAAATACACACGGGGTGGACCTAGGTTGCAACTTGATAATTTGTGTGGAGGGATGAAGGGGGTACCACAGACATCCGAAAGTTCATAAATGCTTATAGGAAGAAACCCGAAGATAGAGAACTTGTATGGGAGACTTATGTTTGAGAGACTTATTTGGGAGAATGTTCAAGAGATATGTTGCCATTGATAGATCGTAATGCCAAAAATAGGGGGAATAGAGGTGTGAGCAAGGAGGGAACGAACTAAGTTGTTTATGGCTCTAATTTTTCGTTCCGCTTTGCCATTTTGTGGAGAGGTGTGGTGACAGGAAAAATAAAAAAATAAGGCCGTGTTTGGTGCAAAAAAGTTTGAATTGATTATTATCGAATTTCCTCCCATTTTCACATTGGAAATATTTAATATTCTTTTCAAATTGTGTCTTAATGAAAGCACTGAATGAAGAAAAAATCAAAAAATAGAATAAACTTGGGACTTATTACCAATGGGAAAAGTCCATAGGAAGTTTGAATAATCATCTAAAAACAACATATAGTATCGCTGCCCACCTGTGCATAAGATAGGAGAAGTCCATAAATCATTGTGTATTATATCAAAAGGCATTAAAGTACAAGTGGATGAAGAATAAAATGACAACTTGACATGTTTCCAAAAAATACAAGATTCACAAACAGGGGGATAAGGGACATGTTTGCAATCAATAAATTTATTTTTGTTAAGGGGGCATAAAACAGAGTCTCCCGATGTCCTAATCTATTATGCCATAAAAGAGACGAAATTGCTGCAAAGGTTAATGGAGATGAGGCTGGATGGCTGCCGAAGGTGGTGATAGAATAAAGGTCCCTGGTGCTATCACATCTCATTATTCGTATCCCTGTCATAAGGTCATTCGCAGAAAAACTAAAATGATCAAATTCAAGGGAAACATTATTATTGGTAGTGAAACGACGCACATAGATTAGATTTTTAATAAGTTTCAGGGCATGGAAGACATTTTTTAAAGCTAACGGGGTGTGGTGGGGAAAGGGATGATTGTCCATAACCTCAAATGGGAATGTCTTGTCCAATACTAACAATAATATTACCATTTAAACTGCTCATATTGAAATAAGACGAGAGAGTACCTTGGGATGCCTTCATATAAGATGTGGTGTCAGTGTCCATGTATCAACTGTCGTCAGGAACGTTGAGAGACATCATGTTCATAGCCGCCTCAATATCAGACGGTGCGTAGGTTGAAGGAGGAGAAACTTGTGCACTGTATGCCTATTGTGGACGTGCGTCGAGGATGTTGGGTTGGGCCTGTTAGGCTAGAGGTTAGGCTAGGAGGACGTCGGGTAGGGGCAGGGTGGAGCAGCTCATGCCGGCGAGGCCCACACAGCCCATAGCGGGTAGGCAGCCCACGGCGGAGGCTGCTACCACTGTTGCTTCCACTGTTGGTGGTTGCCAGCCGGCGGGGGCTGCCTCTTGCCGTCGCTGCCACTATTTCGGGCACTGCCGATGTTGCCATCGCTACCACCGCAGTTGTTCCCAAAATTTCTTCCTCTGTTGTTATTCTGGGGACGTGAGTCACGTGTCTGATCATTGGCTTTCCAATGGGATGGGGTGGGAGATGAGCCTCTCGGGTAGGCATGATTGTCGCTGGTGGTTACGAGAGCGACGTTGGTTGTGCTGACATTAGTAGATGCCCGCTTTATTTTTTGGGTTTCTTCAAGGATGAGTCTCGAATGAGCCTCATATAACGGAGGCAAGGGCGTACTTTGTTGGAAGATGGTAGCGACGCCGTTATAATTTTTATTCAAATCTGCAATAAATTGTGTCACCAATCGTTGATTAGTGACCGGTGCACCGACGTTGGAGAGTTGATCGGCAATCATCTTAAGTTCTTCACAATAGGTCGACGCTATAGGAAAATCGTCATGCTGAATGGCCTGAAATTGATTTCCCAAATACAAGGCGCGTTGTGTCTTGTTATCAAGAAAAATACTTTCTAAGCGCTCCCGTGTTTGTCGTGCAGTGGCATCGATATCAATGATTGTATGCAATAGATCATTCGAGATCGTGCCATAGATCCATTGTAGGACAATCACATCTAAGCGGAACCAAAGTTCATCATCAGAATCATCAGGTTTTTCTACGGGCTTTGATTTTGGAGGAATGATATGGTCGATGACTTTGTATACATGATAATGAATCTTAAATAATTTCGCCCAAGACGAATAATGAACCTTTTCCATCTCAAGAATTATGGGAATGTCATTCTTGATGTTGTTAACTACAAGAGCAGGATGAAATTTAGGTTGTTCAGTCATTGAAAATTGGAGAGGAAGAGAGGAAAGTCGAAGAAAGAAGGAGGAGGGCTGCCAAGAACGAGGGTTGCCGAGGGGGGGAGGCGGCTTAGGGAGAAAAAAAGTTAGAGTTTGGCTTCTGATGCTATAAAGGAATATGTTTCCTCCTTTCATTGATTATTGTGTACAATATATAGTGTTACATAATTATTTAAATGGCTACAAACTAGATAACTAATTTTTCTAATTATCGTAATTAAATTTACCTAATATAAAAGATATACAAGATATGATAATATTCCATCAATGATAATATTCTATCAATTTATTCACACAACTGAATTGTACCACAAGTGAATCCTTGTATATTTTATGAAACATGTGGATTTAGAAGCCTTACTAAAATCCTACCTACCAAATCTTCGTAATTAAGCCAAACTCGCTCAAAGAATCCCTAGAATCATATTTCTTACCGGTCTCAAATTTTAATCATTTTGCCAAACTATATTAATTTTAAATTTGACGTTTTAAAAAAAAGCATTTTTAAAAAAATATCAGCCAAAAGCCATAATTAGTTGGTCACCACCGACTTATGAATTTTTAGTTTATAGAAACTTTTGGTTTGATCAAAACATTTAATTTTACTATTTAACTTTAATATCTTTTGTGATCCCCAAGTTATCCTTTCCACAAAAAAAAATCCTAACTCTTTCTTCATACCAGTTTTATCGTCGTCCTTTTTTGTGTAAAAATATTTTTAAATTATACAGTTTTTGTAAAGGCTTTCAGGACATTTTGTCATTTTAATAAAAAAGTGCTTATCTATACAGTTTTACTAAACAAAGAGACGCATTTAGGATTTAAATTGTATGAGTTCAATCTATATATAAGTTTCTTAGAATTGAAGTCATTATATCTTTAAAGTTATAAATTCATATCTACTATATATTATAATTTTAATAGATATTTATATATAAATTTATACATCGTGCCGAATTCTTGAGATGGAAAAGCATGATTGGGGCATCAATATGGTCACAACACTAATTTGCTGGAGAGGATAGGTGCCCGCCATTTATGGCTTTATTAAGTACCCTAATAATATAATAATATAATAATGAAATAATGAAATAATGAAATAATGAAATAATGAAATAATGAAATAATGAAATAATGAAATAATGAAGATTTGGGAAACGAAAAAAGAAAGGAAATAAATGAAGATATGGGAGCCAAGAAAGAACCAAAAGAAAAAGGGTGCACCTTACTCTCCCCTCATAACTACGAAAACTACAAGTGAATGAGCGAAAGCTAATCGCCCCATGCAAACGTCCCTTTCTCACTCCTTTCCCCCACCTCTGCACCCACCCACCCCCGCTCACCACCCCTGTTTATATCACAAGCATAGCCATTGGGATTTGGGGAATGCCAACCACACTTTTTTTTTCTTTCACACCAAGTATGATACATCAATCAGTTTATCAACTTGTGTACTCTTAATTTTCTTAATTATTGTAAGATCTTTTGTGTGCGAAATCTACTAATTCAAATTATTCAATTAGGGAAACGTAGACATACCCTTAGGCCAACTAACGAAGTATACACTATGTACACATTTTAGTTGTATATGTTGGGTAGAAGTATGTATATTATATGTATAATATGTGTATATTATATATTTAGTATAAACTAAAGTATATACTACTTATACACTATTTATATATTTTCTAAACTAAATGGCCGAATGATATTTTACTGTTTTTCCTATTTGATTAAATCCAATTTCGACCACATAGGGCCCATTTAGGTGGAAATGTTATTTATCAATAATTTAATCTCCATTCCCATGGCTTAAACAAGTCATTCCCATTCACTATTTTTCCTAGTTTGAGTTTTGCAACCACTTATTTTTTGAACCGGCAATTTAATGTAAGAAATATTTTTCTTAATTATTTTATTTTAAAGGGGTAGTAAATATATTCATAATACAAGCATAATCACATGCTAGAATAATGGTAATAAATTACTAAATATACATTTACTATAGACACAATTATGACTAAATGTTTTATCCTATTCTATCACACCCCCGCAGTCGAAGCGGGAGGTCGGCGTATGCTGAGACTGTCCCAAAAATATTCAAATAGAATCAGCATAAGACCTTTGGTAAAAATATCGGCAATCTAATAGCGTGACGGGACATATAAGACATGTACTTGTCCACGAGCAACCTTTCATGAACAAAGTGAATATCCAACTCAATATGTTTAGTGTGTTGATGTTGAACCGGATTCCCTGAGAGATAAATTACACTAACATTATCACAATAAACCAATGTCGCCTTCGGAACTGGACAGTGAAGCTCTAAAAGAAGGTCCCGTAGTAAACAAGATTCAGACACCACATTGGCAACTCCTCGGTATTATGCTTCGGCACTGGACCTGGACAAAGTAGCTTGCCATTTGGAGGACCAAGATATTAAATTGTCACCGACAAATACACAATAACCAGACGTAGAGCATCTAGTATTCGGACATCCACCCCAATCTGCATCTGTGTAAGAAATGAGAGTGGTTGTCGAAGACGGATATAGATGCAAGCCATGATCGAGAGTGCCTTGAATATAGCGCACAATGCGTTTGAAAGTATGCATGTGATCCTCCATCAGGTTATGCATGAATAGACAAACTTGTTGCACAACATAATATATGCCGGGCCTCATGAAAATAAGATATTGCAGGGCTCCTGCAAGGCTGTGGTAATGTGATGGATATGCATATGGAGTGCTGGAAGTAGCACTCAACTATAGTTTAGTATCAACCGGAGTAGAAGACGGCTTACACGAGGAATGTCAGCTTATTCAACGATCTCTTCTGCATACTTCTTTTGAGACAAAAATAAACCACATGCATGACGTGTGACAATTATCCCCAAGAAGTAACTTAGTGGCCCTAGATCTTTCATTGCAAATTTTGAGCCAAGAAGAGACATGATAGACTTACGGATAGCATCAGATGAGCCAGTTAATACAATATCATCCACATACAGAAGAATGTAAGATATATCATTACCCTGACGGTATATGAATAGAGAATGATCAGACATGCTGTTAGAAAACCCAATATTAGAAACATAATCTGCAAACCTCTTGTACCAGGCCCGATGAGCTTGTTTGAGCCCATACAAGGATTTCTTCAGTAGGCACACAAGATTAGGATAAGTGGGGTCTCTGTACCCTATGGGCTGATACATGTACACCATTTCATTGAGTTCACCATGCAAGAATGTATTTTTTACATCAAGTTGATGAAACAGTCATGCCTTCAAAAGAGCCAGACTTAGTACCGTGTGAATAGTTGTTGGTTTGACCACTAGAATAAAAGTCTCACCGCAGTCCATACCAACCTGTTGAGTCTTTCCATCACCTACAAGACGGGTTTTATTCCTCTCAAATGTACCATCAGATTTTTCTTTATGACTAAACTCTACATAGACCAAATCACATTAACATCAAGAGGATGAGGCACCAAATCCCATGTCGTATTATTAATAAGAGCATTATATTCATCATCCATAACCATTTTCTAATTCGGGTCATTAAGGGGCAAACACAAGATTACGAGGCAACGGTGATTTGATAACATGGGTGTGAAGATCGTATTTTTTGTTTGGTTTGAAAATCTTATGTTGAATACAAGTGACTAGCCATTGGGCCATAATTGGAGTTGGTTGGATAGAGGACATGATATTGGGTTGCGTGGGTAGCAGACTGCCTTGGAGTGGGCCGGGCGTCTTTGGGCCGCCATCGCCGAGGTCGATCGCCAGCGATGGGTGCCAAAGAGGCCCAGTTAGGCCGACAACCAATGGGCTCGGACAGGCAGGCCCATTTCGCTGGGTTTGAGGAGAAAATTATTGGGTCGAGTTGCCTGAATTAATTAGGCTGGCCGAAATGGTTGGGCCAGTTTGTGAAGCCAACCGGTAGGCCAAATTCGTGGGTATGCTATCGTTAATAAATTCGTAAGTATGAGGCACAGAACAATGCATTTTGGCAAAGGGAAAATTTGTTTCATCAAAAACTATGTGACGACTCACAATGATTTTATTAGAGGATAAGTCGTAACATTTGTAACCACGATGATTTTATGGATATCCCAAAAAAATACACGGAGTAGATCGGGGTTGAAGTTTATTGATGGTAGTGGAAGGAAAAAGATGATAGCATAAGCACCCGAATACCCGTAGATGAGAGTAGGATGAGTCTCTTAGGTATAAAATTTTGAGAGGGATTGATAGGCTAATTGTTTGCTCGGAAGTATGTTAAGGAGATAGGTTGCCATTTGTAATGCATGATGCCAAAATGATAGTGGTAGAAAGGCACGGGCAAGTAAGGTTCTAACAATATTATTAATGGTTCGGATTTTTCTTTCCGCTTTTCCATTTTGAGATGAGGTATGTGGACAAGAGAGACGAAAAGATAAACCATTAGCTTTGAAAAAATCCTAAAATGGTCTGTTATCAAATTCTCTAGCATTATCACATTGAATATTTTTAATGTCTCGTTCAAATTGAGTGCAGATGAATGCTCTAAAGGAGAGAAATGTGGAAAAAACATGTAATTTTTTAGATAAAGAAAATGTCCACAAAAAATTAGAGTAATCATCCAATAAAAGAAGATAATATCGATGGCTCGAAGACCTCAAAACCGGAGATGTCCAATTATCACTATGATACTATCAAAAGGCATAACAATGCATGAATTATATGCAACAAAAGGAAATTTAACATGTTTTCCATGCAGATATGAATGACAAACATGATAATTACGAGTTCTAGTACACGAAATAAATTTATTTTATTTAAGGGAGGCAAAAACAGGTGCTCCCGGATGACCCAAACGTTCATACCATAAAGAAAGAGCTAAAGCTATAAAAGTGAATGGTAACGTGGATTGATGTGTTGTTATGGTGATTGGATAAAGCTCGCCCCGACTATCACATCTCATTAGACACATCCCAGTCTGAAAATCCTTTACGGAAAACCCAAAAGGATCAAATTCAACAGAAACTGAATTGTCAGTAGTAAATTTTCTAACTGAAATCAAGTTTTTAATCAATTGAGGAGCATGAAGGACATGCTTTAAAGTTAATAGTGGGTTTGGGGGAGACAGATTTGTAGTACCATAACCATAAATTGGAATGAAATGACCATTTCCAACAATTATACCATGATTATTGCTCAAATTAAAATAGGATGAGAGATTACCTTGTGAGGACGTCATATGATATGTTGCTCCGGTGTCCATGTACCAATTTGCGTCGGGCGGATTAAGCCCAAGAGTGTGTAATGCGGCCATGATGTTGGTTGGGGTTGCTACTGCCAAGTGGGCCTGCTACCACGGGTTCAGCAGTGGCCCAAAAACGCCGGGTTGTTGGCTGTTGGGCTGCTGCTGGACTGCTGCCCTCGCCGTGGGCCTGGTCCAATTTCCCGAGAGAAAGAGGCAGGAAGGCACAGTCCAAGGCCATTGCCAGACCCACGATGTCAGTCCAGTGCCCCACTGGTCCCTCGGCTACCACTGGCTGGACTATTGTTATTGGTTGCTGCCCCTGCCGCTACCTTCGCCATGTCGATAACCGCCGCTCTTGCCACCACTGCGGTTTTTACCTCCATTATTGCTATTTCATCCCTTTTGACCACGGTTTGGCGGAAAGTTTTCAAATTGTGAAGAGTTATCATCGGATGGAGCGGCAATCATGGCGGAATTTGATATGGTGGCTTTCTTTTTGGAAAACCCTGTTTCTTTTAGTATGAGCATAGAACAGGCTTGGTAAAATGGTGGAAGAGGGTTGCATTGGCGGATGAGCGTACCTACTCCACTAAATGCATCGGTGAGATCGGCAACCATTTGTAAAACGAGCCGGTAGTTTGTTACCAGCGCCCCGACGTTCTTGAGTTGGTCCGATAAAATCTTGAGTCGTTGATAATATGTGGATGCATTGGGAAAATCTGCCATGTCATTGGTGGAGAATTCTTGCTCAAGTGTGATAGCTAGGGAATTCTTATTATCTTGGAATATGTCACGTAAGCGATCCCAAGCCTCCATTGTCGTGGAGTCGGGTTCACTTGAAATTGTGGCATAAATCCACTAGAGAACCATCGCATCAAGGGTCAACCAAAATTCCATTTCATCATCGGTTTTTTGCACCCTCTCCTTGCCTTTTTTCGGCGGAATTATATGATGGATAATCTGGTGTGACCGACAGTGAATTTGGAAAAGCTCCGCCCACATAACATAATGGACGTTTTCCATCTCAAGAGTGATGGAGATATGCGATTTAATATTTAAAACTATGAGGGCTGGATGGATTTGATTTCAAGTCAGACATGGTTAACGGAAGAGAAGGGAAGTCAGCAGCACAAAGAAGGGGGGGGGGGTGACAGTGAAGGAGTATATTTTTAGGGTTTAGGAACTTTCCATAGAATCTGATACCATGTAAGAAATATTTTTCTTGATTATTTCATTCCAAAAGGGTAGTAAATATACACATAATACAAGCATAATTCCATGCTAAAATAATAGTAATAAATGACTAAATATGCATCTACCATACACACAATATATGCAATTATGACTAAATATTCTATCATATTCTATCATTTATGTTAGCCTGAACTACATTCGCACTGTAGTCATCTATATACGGGCTTAATAAATATATGTGTTGATCTTATATTGGGTGGAGGTAGGATCATTTGTCCCTTTATTTAGTTTTGAGTGATCTTTATCTCTTGTGGTAGCTTTTAGGGTGCAGTTAAACTCATAAATATTCATTTCTATCAACCTGAAATTTAATTTTTGATAGCAAATTAACTTCAAGTTCAAAAGTACACTTATCATAAAATTAAAATTTACTTGTAATTATCTTATAAGTGAGATCTAACTATGTAAAAAAAAATAGACCTTCAATACATAGAAGTTAAATGAATCGAGTTCCTATAATTTGAGATCAAGTTAAACGAATCTGCACAGAGGATGCATACTCATGGAAGTACTATATTAATATTGATAATCGGAGAAGTACAAAATAGAGAACGTACCAAAGAAAAATAATGTAGGGTAGCCTAGTGCACTGAGCACTTGCTATGCGTGGGTTCGGGAAAGGATCGGATCACAGGGATTTATTGTACGCAATGTTACCTTGCATTTTTGCAAGAGTTGTTTTCACGGCTTGAATTCATGACCTCTTGGTCACTAGCAGTAAACTTTACCAGTTACTCATGGTTAAAGGAAAATAGTCTGAATATAGAAATGACGGAATACATCGACAACCCCTTAAACTTGCGAATAAATTTTATTATAGATATTTGAATTGCGATCTGTTTCAATTGAGCATATTATTAATTTAGAGGTGATATATTTTAAATAATTAACTTATCAATGTAATGATCGCTTAAGAATATGTGCATAATTTTTTCCTGAAATTTGAGACAAAAATATTATATAAAGATAATTTATCATATGTTCAGATATTGTGTAATGAAATTTATTGACAAATCTAAAGTAACATAATTCATACTAAAGAGATGAACCCTGGTAGAATATATTGTGATATACACGGCATATACAACAGTGTATATCACGGTGATACACGAGTATTCAAGACAGTTTTAGCCGTGATATACACGGCATATACATCTGTGTATATCACGATTTATGGAACATATTTTGGTAACTTTAGTTTGTATTTAATAAGAATTGTACACTTACCATAATTGTAGAATTATTGTACAAATAGAATAAGGTTTTAGGAGTATAATAGGAATAAGATTTTCCATATTATGGAAATTATAAATTGTATATATACTCATTCATTAATGAAAATAATCAAGGGATTATTTCTTTCATGGTATCAGAAGTCTAGGTTTCACATACCTCCTTCTCCAAAAGTTTCTGCTCTCGGCTTTCTCGGTTTCCTAGCCGAATTTCTTCCTCCTCTCTTCCCAAATTTTCTTCCAAATCCCTCAATCACCTATTGTTCTTTCGTTATGTCTACATCAAAGAACATGTTTCATCATGCCCTTACTATTTCTAACATCAAGAACAACATCCTTATTGTTATTGAGATGGAAAACGTCCAATATGCGACGTGGGCTGAGTTGTTTAAAATTCACGCACTCTCACATCAAGTCCTCCATCACATAATTCCTCATGCGGAGGATCCTCAGTTATGGATTACCCTTGATGCTACCGTCCTTCAGTGAATTTACTCCACTATTTCTACTGACCTTTTACAGACGATCATTAAAACAGACACTACGGCTATGGCTACCTGGAATAGATTGCGTCATATATTCCAAGATAACCAACATTCTCGAGTTGTTACTCTTTAGCAAGAATTTTCGCAAGTTAACATGGATGATTTCCTGAATGTTTCAACTTATTGTAAACGGCTCAAGGAATTGGCGGACCACCTCCGTAATATTGGCGCGCCTATTATCAATAATCGTCTTGTTCTCCAAATGGTTGCAGGCCTATCTGAGGCTTATAATGGTGTTGGAACTCTACTCCGACAAAGTAATCCGCTTCTCTATTTTTATCAAGCCCGTTCGATGCTCACTTTAGAATAGGCCAACTTGGCAAAAAAGGCAGCTACCGGCGTCATTTCCGTGGCGATGATGACGTCCTCCGGTAATTCTCATGGGGTTGTTGACAATTTGGGCCAAAACCCAACAACGGTGGCGGCAAGAAGGGTCAAAACAGTAAAAATAATGGGGCAGTACCGACGCAACTTCTCACATGACATCCGACTAAGGTACTCTCTCGTCTTATTCCAATTTGAGCAAAAATCGTGGCATAATTGTGGGTAATGGAAACTCAATTTCAATTCGTGGTTACAGTCATACAGCTTTGTCTCCCCCCCCCCCATCCACCTCTTGTCTTGAAAAATGCCATTCATGCCTCTAACTTAATTTAAAATTTGGTGTTTGTCCATAAATTCACCACTGATAATTGGGTTTCTGTTAATTTTGATCCTTTTGGATTTTCTGTGAAGGATTTCAAGACGGAGATACCTCTCATGAGATGTAATAGTAGGGAAGATCTTTATCCTATCACGTCTGCATCCAGTCTCTCGAGTCAAGTCTTGCTATCTACTTTTTCAGCTCTAGCTCCTTCCTTGTGGCATGCACGTTTGGGTCACCCTAGGTCGTCTATTGTTTATTCCTTGCATAAAAACAATTTTATTTCTTGTAAGGGTACGCGTAGTACTCCAATTTGGCGTTCATGACCATTAGGAAAATATGTTAGATTACTATTTGTATCCTCTACTTTTCGTACTTTGATGCCATTTGATATTATTCATAGCGATTTATGGACATCTCCCGTTTTAAGTTCTGTGGGCCGTCGTTATTATGTTCTATTTTTGGATGATTATTCTAATTTTTATGGACCTTTCCGTTAGCAAAAAATCTCAAGTTTTTTCCACATTCTTAAAATTTCAAACATTCATCTGTACCCAATTCGGACGCGAAATAAAAAAATATTCAATGTGATAATGGCAAAGAATATGATAATGGGTTGTTTCGGGAATTTTGTGAAAATAAATGACATAGTTTTTCGTTTCTCTTGTCCTCATACGTCTTCACAAAATGAAAAAGCCGAACGAAAAATTTGTACCATTAATAATATTGTCTGAACTTTATTGGTCCATGCTTCCGTACCCCCTTCTTTTTGGCATCATGCTCTACAAATGCCTACCTATCTTCTTAACATACTTCCTACCGAAGGGTTGGCATATACGTCTCCTCTTAAAGTCCTCTATAATAAAGATCCTTCGTATTCACATTTTAGGGTCTTTGGATGTTTATGTTATCCGCTTTTTACGTCAACTACTATTAACAAACTTCAAGCCCGTTTTACCGCTTGTGTATTTTTGGGTTATCCATCTAATCATCGTGGTTACAAATATTTTGATTTATCATCTAATAAACTCATCATTAGTCGCCATGTTATTTTTTATGAAACTCAATTTCCGTTTTCTAAAGTGAGTAGTCATGTGCCTAGTTCGTACCATTTTTTAGATGACGGGGTCTCCCCGTATATTATCCACCATTTATCGGACTTGTCCCGCACCTAAAATCTTCCAGCGGGCCCACTGCCCGCTGGACCTCCAGTCCCGTCGAATCTGCCCAGTCCTCACATCACGGGTCCAGCAACTGGGCCTCATATCAAGCCCGATTACGCCTCGCTCGCTTTCGTGTCTTGGTACCGATTCGGTGTTGGGCCAAGAGCCTACCGCTTGCCACCATCACCCATCTGACTTTTTCCCAAAATCCACTCAATTCTCCCCCGAGTCACAGACCGGTCACTCGTAGTCAATAGAGTATTTTTAAACCAAAAAGACATTTTAATCTAAATTCTAATAATCTTACATTCTCCCTACCCCGTAACCCAGTGTATGCGTTAACTGACATGAATTGAAAATTGGCCACGAACGACGAATATGATGCTCTTCTTGAAAGTAAGACATGGGAGTTGGTGCCCCGTCATTTTGGTGTTAATATTATTCAGTCTATGTAGATTTTTACTCATAAAGATAATTTTGATGGTTCTTTTACAAGGCATAAGGCTCGTCTTGTAGGTGATAGTAAGACTCAGCAGGTTGGCGTAGATTGTGGTGAGATGTTTAGTCTTGTGGTCAAATCGGCTACCATTCGCAATGTTCTCAGTCTGGCTCTTTCCAAAGCATGGCCCATTCATCAGTTAGATGTGAAGAATGCTTTCTTACATTGTGATCTTAAGGAGACCGTCTACATGCATCAGCCCTTGGATTTTCGAGACCCCATATTCCCTAATCATGTCTGTTTATTGAAAAAGTCCGTGTATGGGCTCAAACAGGCCCACACGCTTGATATAAAAGGTTTGCAGACTATATATCTACTATTGGGTTTTCTCACAGTAGGTCGGATAATTCTCTATTCATATATCATCGTGGTACTTCCTTCCCATATATTCTCTTGTATATGGATGATATTATTTTGACAGCTTCTTCTGACGAGTTACGAAAGTCTATCATGACACTACTCAGTTCTGAGTTTGCGATAAAAGACTTGGGGCCCTTGAGTTATTTCTTGGGGATTGATGTCACTCGTCATACATCTGGTACTAAACCCAAGCTGGGTGCTGCGGCTGGCTCACCTTACGAGGATCCGACCGACTATCGCAGTCTTGCAGGGGCTATTCAGTATCTTACATTCACGAGATCAGATATTATTTATGTCGTACAACAGGTGTGTTTGTTTATGCATGATCCCAAGGTTGAGCACATGAATGCGCTCAAACGCATTATTCGATACATCCAGGGGACACTTGACTTTGGCTTACATTTATATCCATCATCGACGTCTACACTTGTCTCATATACAAATGTTGATTGGGGTGGTTGTCCAGATACCAGATGCCCACGTCTGACTATTGTATGTTTCTGGGTAATAACTTGGTATCATGGTCTGCGAAGCGATAGTCTACATTATCACGCTCTAGTGCAGAGGTCGAGTATTGAGGGGTAGCCAATGTGGTCTCTGAATCATATTGGTTACGTAATCTTCTCTTAGAACTTCATTGCCTCATTCAGAAAGCTACCTTGGTTTATTGTGATAATATTAGTGTCGTCTACCTTTCTGGTAATTCGGTTCAACACCAGCCCACTAAACACATCGAGATGGATATTCACTTTGTTCGCGAAAAGGTAGCTCGTGGGTAAGTACGCGTCTGTCATGTCCCTTCCAGGTATCAAATTGCAGACATCTTTACTAAGGGTCTTCCCTCGATCCTTTTTAAAGATTTTAGGGACAGTCTCAGCGTACGAAGATCGCCCGCTATGACTACGGGGGTGTGACAGAATATACCGTGATATACACGGCATATACATCAGTGTTTATCACGGTGATACACGAGTATTCAAGACAATTTTAGTTGTGATATACACTGCATATACAGCTGTATATATTACGATTTATGGAACATATTTTGGTAACTTTAGTATGTATTTAATTAACAGTGTACATTTACCATAATTGTAGAATTATTATACAAATAGAATAAGATTTTAAAAATATAATAGGAATATGATTTTTCATATTATGAAAATTATAAATTATATATACTTATTTATTAATGAAAATAATCAAAAAATTATTTCTTTCAACCCCAAAAACGAAGAATTTGTATGTTGATCCATCAAGTGCCCCTAGTATGTTACATTAGGCCGGTTTGTGTCTCTCCCTCTGTTACACATGAACTTCTCACTCTTATTAAACTTGTCCTGATAACTCAACTCCCAAAGGAAAAGAAAAAGAGAGAAAAAGATAAAGCGGAGAATTAGGACGGACCCTATCCAATATAAAACTTGGACCCTTGATCAGTCAATCATCAATCAATCAAATCAAAAAGAGAGAACTCATCAAATCAGGCAGAGAGGAAGGAAGGAATCTTATCATCTCACTCACTAAAAAACATGTCGTCTTCATCTGCTGCTTTTGCTCCGGACCATCACCTCCACCACCATCACCTCTCTCCTCCCTCAGGGGAACAACTCTGTTATGTCCAATGCAACTTTTGTGACACTGTTCTCGCGGTACTACTTATTATACTCTCTCTACTCCATATCACTCTCTTCCTCTTTTAACAATATATTCCTCCTCTCTCTTCTCCCCTTTTTACCATACGTTTAGTAAATTTATCCCTATATTTGTCTTACATGCTTTTAAAATATAGTAGGTTGAAACCCTTTTCTCTAAATCTTTTTTTCTCTAAATCTTTTTTTTTCTAAATGATCTTTGTTATATAAGTAAGATGTGTAGGTGGATCGACATCAAGTTCCCATTGAAATAGGTGTTTCTCCTTAATATCTATATATATGGCCTTTCAACATTGCTCAATAATATCAAGTCCCTTATAGTAATGATCTTTGTTCTCCAGCAAATGCTTCTAATTTTGGATTTTTAGCTTTCTTCTTGAATTTATTCATTTGCTACTTGCTATGGTCAACAATATTTCATTCTTTTTAATATGTTAAGTTCTATTGGCTAACCCTTTAAGCTAAATAATGCATTTGATAAAATGGGTCATGATATTTTTTTAAATTTGTGATACAGGTGAGTGTTCCTTGCTCGAGTTTTTTCAAGAATGTGACAGTAAGATGTGGTCATTGCACCAACCTTCTGTCTGTCAACATTATTCTTCCCACTGCAGCTAATCAGCTTCATCTCCCCCATTCTTTCTTTTCTCCTCAGAATCTTCTGGTATGTAATATTTACATATTATATTTCTCCTTTCAATTAATCTAGGTTTTCTTATTCCATGTGTTATACATGTAAGTTACCTATTTATAACATCAATAAATCATTCTCCACGTTTTATTTTTCTCAATTTGTCTGTGCCATCCTTGCTCGCAAGGCATGCTAATTAATCTTCTATTTATCATTCCAATTTTATTTTAGCGGTTTCCATTTCTAGTAATATGGCTTTTTTAGTAATATTCTTAATTTCTTTACACATTTCAGGATGAGATTCGGAATAATCCACCAAGTTTGTTGATGAATCAACCAAACCCCAATGAGTCACTCATGCCAGTTCGAGGAGTTGATGAACTTCCAAAGCCGCCAGTTGCCAACAGACGTAAGATAAAAATTACAATATGATACAAATGACAAAATTACTTTTATAGCCAACACAGTTTCTTAACTGTACCAGATTTTAATTTCAGCATATGGAGTGATGTACCTTTAAACAAACTATCCAGCTCTAGCCTTTTCAGTAAACAGGAGTTTCTTAGCAAATGAAGAAAGAATATGCAAAATATTATGTTCACTGTTCAACATTGTCAAGATTTTTCTTTTTCCATAATGAAATTTCATTTTTGGGGAATGGTCTTTTACCATTATTTTTTCTTCCATGCCTTCCTTTTTCAAAAATTTCCAAATATAAAGTACTTTCCAAAAAAACTAAGTTTAGAAATTGCAGCTAAAACGTATTTGCATTGTTCATCTACAGTTTCTGCATTAGTGAACTGTATATGTGCCTACCATGAAGATGATATTAATTTATCTTCACAGGAAAATTCTGGTAAACCCTAATATCTGTGTAGAAGGGGTAATTTTAACTTTTCATATGGACTTCTTCTCTCTCGGGGTTGGTTGGGAGGTGTTGAAGACATGATTAAGTATATAAAAAGTGTATTTTTTCTAACAGTTTGAGCCTTTAAATAAGATGATCAAATTCTAGTATAGCAGTAAATGTGGCTGAGAAGTTGCTTTAGGTTGTAGGTATTATTGTTGAATCCGTGCTTAACATGAGGAAACTTCTACATATATTGACAAATATAGTTCAAAAATTACTTTCGGTTGTAGGTTCAATATTTTTTAATTTCGTTTGTTAATTCTGGCTTGCTACTGTTGGGACTATGCTGCGGTTTAGGGGAAATTTATACTTTTGTATTGTTGATATTCTTTTGTTCCAATTTATATGATATTATTTTCTTATTAAGTAAATTAATCTAAAAAGAATGATAGTATTTATATAGTCACAAAAACATTAAGATTTATTTAAAATCATAATTTTATTTAAATGTTGTAACGAGTCAAATTATGTTATAACGAAGTGAGTACCTTTTTCTCTCTCGTTCTTTTGAAGAAAAAGAAGTCATCCAGAGGGGTCAGCTTGCTGGCAGGGAGTCAACTTTGCGGCCTTAGGGTCGCAAGTTCGATTCTCCCCTCCGGATATCGTCCTCCGGGGCACATACATGTGGTAAAGCCTGGGCGCTAAAAGCCGAGCGGGCATGTTGCAGTGTGGGTTCGGTCTCCGCCAAGCCTTGTGGATGGGGCCTGTGGGGGGGTCAACCTTGTAGCATTGATCTGTTGGACGCAAGCAGACACTGACCATGTGTGCACATCCCGCGATTTACCTGGTGGTGGGGTGCTGAAGGACCGGTCCCATCATTTTCAGGACGTCTGGGTAATATCAGTGAAGTAGTCAGGCGCAAGCCTGGAAACCTGAATTATCAAAAAGAAAAAAGAAAAAGAAAAAAGGAAAAAGAAGTCCCCCGGAAAGTTAGATGGTATTCGAACTTCGAAGCACCACAGAATCTAGATGAATAGATAGAAGGATGTATAGATGATTAGGTAATGATCATGAAATGATGTGATAGACCCAAAAAGTATTCTCTTTTGGTCCCGCGTGGGGGTGAGTAAAAGGTTACTTACCGGTAATAATCAACAGAAAGTCAGCCAACTATATATATTTATAATGCCTGTTTTTGTTTGTCTGCATGTCTCTGTACTCATATATTCCAGCTCCGGAGAAGCGACAGAGAGTCCCATCTGCTTACAATCGATTCATCAAGTATGTTAACATCTTTTCTTTAACCCTTTTTTTTCAAATATTACAGAATCATATTTAATTATAAATAATATTAAATATTGTCCAAGAAGCATATATGAAATGCCATTGAAAAAAACAATGCAGAGACGAGATCCAACGTATCAAAGCTGGAAATCCTGATATAAGTCACAGGGAGGCCTTCAGTGCTGCTGCAAAGAATGTAAGATTATATACTCCCAAAATAAAAATATTTATTCATGAGCATAAATTAATACTCCCTCCTCCGCCTCAAAAAAATCGGCTTAGTTTGACTTAGCACGTTGTTTAAAAAATATATGAACACTTTTGAAATATGTAATTCAAAACTAATTTTAGATATTTGTATAAATCATCTCATAAAATTAAATTATTTCTAAATATAGAAAGATATCGATTTTTTTGAGACAAACTAATAATTAAACTAGTTAGATCTTTTTCGGACGGAGGGAGTATCCATTATAAAAAGGATACAAATTGAAGAGAAAAAGATTCTATTCTTTTAGGCATTATAAAGCTACTTCCAATCCTTTCTAACTAGGGTTTGGTTCATTCATGTGTTGCTTTTTACGAACATGTTTGAATTTTGTGTTGGTTTGTTTTCTTGTTATCAGTGGGCCCACTTTCCGCACATTCATTTCGGACTTATGCCTGATCAACCCGTGAAGAAATCCAATGCATGTCAACAGGTACCCTTCTACTCATCAAAACCCTACATTTTCACTAGTGCTATAGTTTTCATTAAGTGAGCTGATTAGTTAAAGCACTTTTTTATCATTTACTATATATATATATACACAAAATATTATTTTAAAGTGTTAACATACATTTTTTATTTTAAGGAGATTTAGTATAGAGTTCGTCTAGAAACTGACGGTGTAAAAGAACTTATATACTATCAATCACTTAAATATAACTACAATAACCATTCCATAATATATAGGATTAATTAGTATTGGAAAAATAAAGCATGTAATCGACTACAAAATGTTGATAGTATAATATTTTCTTACATTGTCTGTAGTTTAGTGTTAGGCGACTTGTGGTGATTTCAATTTTATACAGGTATTTCTTATGGTAGTTTTGATTTTTTTTATTTTTTTTTGGGAAACGTGTAGGAAGGGGAGGATATTCTGATGAAGGAAGGATTTCTTATGCTAGTTTTGATTTTCTTTTTCTTTTTTTGGGAAATGTGTAGGAAGGAGAGGATATTCTGATGAAGGAAGGATTTCTTGCTCCAGCAAATGTGGGTGTATCTCCTTACTAATTAAGGAACTGAATTCACCACTCACCAGTGTTCTCTCCCTATGTTGGAGTTAATTGTCTTTTTATGGTCTAATTAATGTTAATTAGTTTATCTAAAAATTAGGGTTCTTCTTGTGTTGTTTTGAAGAACACTCTCTAGGGTTTCTTACATGCATGCTCATGTTGTGTCTTTGAAGAAGACATTCTAACTGTTTCAGGCTGCTTAGTTTCTAGTACGTACTCAGAAAAGAATTCTGTTGATGCAGTGTTTGTTTATTAATTAATGCTAATAAACAAGCTCTCTGAAACCCAAATATCTGCTACTACTGTTGATAAATGTTAAGACTACTACGTATTATGAATTTCGTCCCTTAATTAGCACTACTATTCTTCTTCTTTTTATTTATCACTGTAATTTTGTTCCTTTCCTTTTTGTCTTTAGAATCTTTTCTTTACAGTACATATCTATATATATAGTACCTTCATTCACGTACTGTCAATTTCGTTAATGTGTCAAATCTATGTTTGTTCGTTTGTTTATATAATTACAAAGAAAGTGAATCGGTAGAATAGTGAAAAATTTTTTTACAGAGTTTTCTTATTAATGTGATATATATATAGAGAGAGCATACAATTGTAGTCCTAATAGAATTAGGATCTCTATTTTATATTAATTACACTAAATATTAATTACAGAATATATTGTGAATATATATAGAATATATTCACTATCACACCTCCTCAATCGGAACGGGAGAAGGTCAAACACTGAGACTGAATCTGAAGTCAAGGAATAGTTGCCGAGAAAGCCCCTTTGTGAAGATATTTGTGTACTGATACGAAGAAGGAACATGCAACACCCTAACGTGACCCATTGCAACCTTCTCACGAACAAAGTGAATATCCATCTCAATATGTTTGGTTCGCTGATGCTGAACTAGGTTATGAGACAAGTAGACGGCAGATATGTTATCACAGTCAACCAAAAATGCCTTACGTATGGGACAATGAAGCTCAAGAATGAGATTTCAGAGCCAACATAGTTCGGCAACAACGTTCGCAACGCCTCGATATTCTGCTTCTGCACTCGAACGAAAAAGTGTGGCTTGCCACTTGGCAGACCACGATACAATATTATCCCCCAAAAATACACAATAGCCAGACGTAGAGCGACGGGTGTGCGAACAGCCTGCCTAATCTGCGTCTGTATAGGAGAGCAATCTAGTCGGTGCAGAGGGATATAAATAAAGTCCATAGTCATAGTGCCATTTACGTACCGAATGATACGCTTAAGAGCTGTAAAGTGAGGGCCCGTAGAAGCGTGCATGAACAAGCACACCTGCTGAAGCGCATATGCAATATCTGGCCAAGTGAAAGTGAGATACTGAAGAGCACATGTGAGACTCCTATAAAGAGAGGGATCGCTGATCGAATCCCCATCATTCGCACTGAGTTTGGACTTGGAGTCGACGGGAGTGGGGAAGATCTTGCAATTTTCCATTTTAGCCATGTAGACGATCTCCTCTGATATCCCCAAAAAATGGCATGTACGGATCTGGTCACTGATATCCCCAAAAAATAACTCAGCTTACCCAAGTCAGCCATAGCAAATTCGGACTTGAGTAGAGCAATGATCTCGTGCTTCAGGCCATCTGAAGAAGTTGTCAGAACAATATCATCCACATATAACATAAGGTAAGATGTGTTAGTACCTCGATGAAAAATGAATAATGAATTATCACTCTTGCTGCACACGACGTCGATCTGTATGATGTAAGTAGCAAACCGCTCATACTAAGACTTGGGGTTGTTTCAACCCATATAGCGACTTATGAAGACAACAAACATGCTGAGGAGCTTCCGGATGCACAAATCCTGGCAGTTGATGCACATAAATGGTTTCTTTAAATCCCATGTAAGAAAGCATTCTTCACATCAAGCTGGAGAATAGGCCAATTCTTCCTATAGCGATGCTCAAAATCGTGCGGATGGTAGATGGCTTAACCACTGGACTAAAATTCTCACCACAATCAACACCCTCATGTTGCCATATGCCATTTGCCACAAGTCTGGCCTTGTGATGTTCAAGGGCACCATTATCTCTAAACTTATGACGAAATAGCCACATACAACGGATTACATTCACCCCCTCAGGTCGCGGAACAAGATCCCAAGTGCGCTGTGAAGTAAGCACATTAAACTACTCACGCATGGCCGCATTCTAATTTCTGTAAAGTTTGGCTAAGGTTGGGTTTTTCGATAGCGGAGAGATGGTTTGAGTGGACAAATTAAAATGTACTTTTGGTTTGAAACCCCTGTGTTGTGCACGGGTTTCCATATGGTGGGTTGGGGGCTGGATCGTGTCACGACCCAAACCGGAGGGCCATGACGGGCACCCGGACCTTACTTGATGAGTACCACTAATCATATAGTTAAAATCTAACCATAATTAATCACGGGCCCCAAGGACCGTCATAAAGTACCCTACAGACACATAAAATGATAAACTAGAAAGAAGCTACGTAAAATCTTACAAACATACGAACTCAACCCATGCATAGATACATACTAAGGCCGACAAGGCCATACCTGACTGCTATACATAATACACTTTCTACAAGCCTCTAAAGAGTACGCAATATCATAAGGTCGGGACAGGGGCCCGCCATACCCATATGTATATGCAAAAATACCGTACCGAGATTAGATGGCCACTCCGAAACAAGGGGAGTGCTCCAATATCCGCTGAGTCAGCAACCTACTAATGCAGACCGTCGCCTTGCCTACCTGAGCCTGCGGGCATAAAACGCAGCGTCCTCCGACAAAAAGGACGTCAGTACGACTGATGTACCGAGTATGTCAGGCATGAATAACAGAAAAACAGAGACGTAAAAGTAACACGAGACAAGAAACAATCAACATGTACCGAATGCCTCTAAGGGCAATAATATGCCTAAGTGTCACACCTGTACAGAATGCCTCTGAGGGCCATAGTATGCCTAAATGTCATGCACAATGCGGTCATACATATACATATGTGTATATAACTCCATAAAGCCTCTGTGGGCATCCCATCATATCTTATCGGCCTCTGTGGGCATCCCATCATATCATATCGGCCTCTGTGGGCATAAGCATCATCGTATATATCTGTACCAGCTGCAGGTGGTGTGCGTATATAACGTCTTCCCTCTTCCCATACCCCATACATATATATAATGCATATTATATAGTAGTGTATATAACACATTTTAAGGTCAAGGGTAATACATGAATATAATGCATGAATGATACTAAGACACTCTGAGTTTGTCGGAGTGATGAAATGTCGCTTCACCTCCGATTAACATTATGAATACTAACATTTTTTTCATATACCTCGATAAGGAGTTATGAATATATTTAGACATGTTTTGAACATATGAATGAATAACATGAACATCCTTAACTACTACGAGTAGAATCATTTATGGAACAATATTACATTTTCGTTTCGTACTTAGAACATGCCAAAAGAAAGAAGAATTTGCCTTAACATACCTTCGGTTATTGACCCCTCAATGACGACGATGAAATCGACCACCTTTACAAGTTAATCTAGGATGTTAGGGACTACTATGTTTCCACCTTACCTCACCTAAAAGAAAGTTAAAATTCCAGTAACGACACCAAAACAAAATGCTCTATGTAAGCTGCACGGGAACAATGAGACCAAACCAGTAAGTACACCCCTATGTTGTTCTTGGAAGGAAATCCTATATTGTTTTCTTAGTATTAGCACCCATTTGCTCCCGCGAAGTGAGTATCACGTTGTTGTAGATATACTAATTACTATGTCTAAATGTCTAAGTTAGTTTACAACAAGGTTAGGTTAGAGATAGATATATTACTTACCTTAACATGTGGCAACTTTATGGTCACTTTCTTGACACTAAGGAATTAACGTGTCACCCCCACCTTATGTGACCTTACACATCACCTAGTTATCTATTAATCAAGGGCCCATATAAATTAATCCATACAACTAATTATCCACAATTCTTCGGGGCTCGGTCTACTTACATACGTCTAGCTGTTCAAATCATCGCCCGAAAGTACGGGGTGTTACATTTTTTTCCCCTTAGAAGCATTCATCCTCGAATGTTGGGGTGCCAGAAAATACAACTACTTCTAACACACATCATTACATCAGACCTCACATGGTCCTCAAGCATTAATTATAATAATATGAAATAGAACTCACCTTATGCTTCTCTCAGAACCTCGGCGTTGGTCTGAAATTGGTAGGGATATTTGTGTTTCATCTCCTCTTCCGCCTCCCATGTCATTTTCTTCTACATTCTTATTCTGCTATAGTACCTTCACATGGGTTACTTCTTTAGTCCTCAACTTACAGACTTGTCGATCTAAGATAGCAATAGGAACCTCTTCATATGATAGGTCATATGTAACCTTCACATCGTCAATCGGTACAATCCGAGAAAGTTCCCCAACACATGCTCTTAACATAGAAACATGGAAAACCGGATGAACAAACTCTAACTCTGGAGGCAAGTCAAATTCGTAAGCTACTTGGCTGATTCGTCGGATTATGCGATATGGCCCAATATACCTTGGGCTGAGCTTTCCCTTTTTCCCAAACCTCATTACACTCTTCATAGGCGAAATCTTTAAAAAGACTCAATAATCTACTTGGAACTCTAAGTCCCGTTGTCGCACATCTGAATACGACTTCTGACGACTCTGAGCGGTTCTATGGCTTGGTGCACCAGGTCAGGCCCAAATAATTCTGATTCACCTACTTCAAACCATCCGATAGGAGATCTACATTTTCGTCCACATAAAGCCTCGTATGGAGCCATTTTAATGCTAGCATGACAACTATTATTATATGCAAATTCGATAAGGGTAAATGATCATCTCAACTTTTCTTAAATTCCAATACATAAGCTCGTAGCATGTCCTCGAGCGTCTGAATCGTATGCTCTACCTGCCCGTCTGTCTGAGGGTGGAAAGCTGTGCTAAGATTAACTCAGGTATTGGGTAACACCCCGTACTTTAGGGCGATGCCCAATCTGGACTGGATGGTGGGACTAGGTCGTGAGGTATTGGGCTGGGCAGTGTTGTAACTAGGCTGGGTAGTCTGGGAATTGGGCTGGGCAGTGGGTGTATTGAGCTGAGAAGTTACGGTAATAGGCGACAGGGCAGAGCAGGTCAGACCGGGTGTAGCAGGTGGGGCCAACGGGGTGGGTGTCGTGACAGTGGAGTCCGTAACTGGGCAGTGGGTGGCGGGTCGGTATTTGGCCAATATAGTGTGTTATGAAGTAGAGAGGAGGTGTCTGAGTCATCAAGGAAACCATAATCAGTGACTCAAATTTTTTGGATGTTGACAAACGGGAAAACGTACTCATCAAACGTGACATGGCGTGAGACTAGGATTTTGTCTGTGGATAACTCATAGCACAAGTACTCTTATGGTTCGATGGAAAACCTAGGAAGATGCAGGGAGTTGAGCGAGGTGCTAATTTGTGAGGGACCGTGGAGGTAAGACTTGGGTAACAAAGACAACCGAAAATTTAAAGGTGATCATAGGAAGGGATCCGACGGAAGACAATTTCGGTAGGTGTCCTATTTTGGATCGTATGGGTTAAGAATGTGTTCTGTCATTTTTAATGCATATACCAAAAAGGGAGGGGGAGAGACGCATGAAAATAAAGGTACGAATCATATTATTAATGGTGCGGAGAATTCTATCGGCTTTACTATTTTGAGGGGAAGTATGGGGGTAAGAGAAATAAAAAACCATGCCATTAGCCGCACAAAAATTATGCAAAAGGGAGTTATTGATCTCACGACCATTATCACATTGAAACGTTTTGATGTCTTTTTCAAATTGTGTTTTAACAAATGTATGAAATTCAAGGAATTTGGAGTAAACTTGAGACTTAAGTTTAAGCGGATAGACCCAAAGGAAGTGAGAAAAGCCATCCAAAATACCAAATAATATTTATGACCTAGGTTGCTAGTTATAGGAGATGTCCTTAAATCCGCATGAATAATATCAAAGGGAGAGAAAGTAATACTTAAAGAAGACGTAAACGGAAGTCTAACATGTTTTCCTAGATTAGAAGAGGAGCAACTATGGGAAAGTTTCCATTTATTACATTGAATTAAATTGTGGTTTCTAAGAGAATAAAAAGCATGAGCTCCCGGATGACCAAGTCTACTATGACACGTTGATAGAGATATGGCAACTAAAGCGGTGGGTGGAGTGACATGGGCAGCGAACGTGGATAGGAAAGGATAGAGGTCCCCTACACTATTGCATCTCGTAAGAAGTCTCCACGTACGTAGGTTCTTTACAGAAAAATCAAACGGGTCGAAATCAATGGAGACAGAATTATCAGTGGCAAATTTTCGAACGGAGATTAGGTTCTTGATAATGTTAGGGGCATATAGAACGTGTTTAAGGGAGTAGAGGGGTTGCGGTGGTGGAGTTAGTGTGTGACCCCTTGAATTGGAATGTAATGATCATTTCCGACCATAATAGATTGAAGAGTATTTAAATTGCGCAGTTGAAGAAGATTACCATAATTGTTGGTGAGGTGAGACGTGGCGCCCGTATCCATATACCATGCATCATCGAGCTGCTGGACTGATGTGTAATGGGCATGATGGCTTGGGCCTACCTGGCGAGCCGTTGTTTTATACATATATCTAAATATCCGATTGTTCGATAACTCTAGTCTATGATATACTATAATTAACCAGTACATGCAAGATTCAAATTAAAACCATTATTGAACTATATTTTTGCAAGCAAACAAACCAGCTGACAAACTAGCCTGTCTTAGTCATAAGACTAATGGAATCCAAACGTTCAACTCTTTTGTTGATCTCCCGAGAAGTGTTCGACGGTTAATGAATCTAGCTAGATAGGTGGAATATGCCTAGTTTGAGGGTGAAACCTGTCAAACCTTCTCGTTTTGTTTATGATCCTCCCTAATGAGTGATCCATACAGTCATAGTTTAGTCTTTTACTAGCTTAACTATGACCATTTTTTGGTGTTAACTATTGAGGCTAACCCTCTAGTAAGTCCCATCTCATGATCATGTAAAAAGTTTGGATTGCCAAACTCAAGATGTACATTTTTGCTTATCAATGATCAAATGGAGGCAGTTTAAAACCAAAAAAAAATCTATATTTTGCATTGGCTCAATGAAAGGGGAAGGTTAAATGTTTAATTTCTTCTCCTTAATTATGTACATTTCATGACCTTGTTAAAATTCTTACTCTTGGACAATTCCGGTAGAAAACTTGGTGTTTATACATAATTAAATCCGCCTTGGTGTTTGGACTAATTTTAATTATGCTTAGACATTTTTTTGATATTTAACAGCATCCGGCATTCGGCATCCTGTTAAAATCAATTCAACTTTTCTCAATCAACTAATCATATTTTATTCTACAGGAATAACAGTGTTACGTTGCATCTTCTGCAAGATTAGCTTTAGAAAAGTTACTTGTCTTAATATAAATAGTGAGTGAAAGTTGATTGCATTAAACTAAAACTATTCGTTGCTCCCCCTATAGTATATACTTGTAGTCCAATTGTGATGTTTTCTTCTTTTTAACACGCCACGAGCTGCTAAAATGTGTTTTTCCCTCTAGTTTTACTGTTAGTAACCTAATTTAGGACCTTCATATTTTCAAACTAAAATCTCTGTTAGACTAACTTCCCGATATGTCGCCATGACTTACTTGTTGATGTTACAATGACCTAAACATCCTGTGACACCTTAGATGAATTTCACATCGAAATAGAAGAGAAACACAAAGAGCTTTATATAAAACATAATATAAGTTCACAAGGTAAGAGCAATTTTGGCACAATGATGGCGCGTCGCCCAAGAGACAAATCTCGTGAGCGTCAGTTGTCCCTTTCTGTCGTTTTGGGACAGATGTTAAGTAAATGACCCTCTTTTTATTTCTCTTGCTTATGTATCTTTTAGACCACTATCTAAAGTTCCATTTTGATTAAATTGATAATTTTATGAGAATACGTTAGACCACGACTTAATAATTTTTAGTAATTTTGGTGTAAGATTCAAGCAAATATATAAACAAACTTTAGCCTCAAGTCTAACCTTATCTTGAAGGATAATTTTTCAAGAGTTATTTTTGCACAACTTTTAATAATAGGAACAATATCTAAATGGTGGACTATATCCCATTTATGTAAATGAATCGACAAATATGTAATGTCTATTGGTCCAAAGCGGACAGTACATGAGCTTGGACCATAACTAGGGATGGTAAAATCAACCCCAACCCGTCCAGTCTTTATGCTGATTGGGTCTTGACTCCTTTGTTGAGTTGACCCAACGGGTTGAACCCAAAATGACCCATCAAACAATTGGATCAAAATGGATCGAAGTACTCAAGTTAAAATGTAACCCAACCTAAACAAGCCAATCATATTAGAACTAAAGATCAATTTAGCAAACATTACTTTGTGCTTGTGGATGGATATGTGTAATGCATGAACATGAGGCTAACTGAAAGAAAGATAATTATCTGCCACTCATTTTCTCTAACTGCTCTCAGTCAACTTTTCTTTTTTGCAATGCTTTTTTATATATTACACAAAATATTTCACATGTTTTTTCAGTATATGTAAAATATACAGTTCTCTTCATATATGCATAATATTTTTTAATTAACCAACATGAAAAAATTAATGTTAAGATTTGAAACTATCATCATGCAACAGTATTTGTTTACATTCCAAATCATGCATACATGAAAGATTTCAAAGTCTACACACTACTAGAAAATCACTATTTTTCCACTGAATTTTCCATTGAAACATGTTCAGTGACTATTCCCACTTAATGTCAGTGAAAAAAACTTAAATAGTAGTGTGAACACACAAAAAAAATAGAAAGTTTCCCAGTGTTTCAATGGAACCTGTTTTCCACCATGCGTTTTCCCAGTAATTTCCCAGTGAGCTGATTCGGTGAGAATAAAGTGGAAAAATCATATTTTATAGCACAAATTTTTCACTGAATATCGATGGGAAAACTTTTTATTTCTAGTAGTGACAGTTGTAATGATGATTTTCAAAAAAAAAAACGTATCAATAATTTCAATTCATAAAGTTTAAGATGAGGGGAGATAATGATTTTATTTGAAGTTTATTCTTCTAGCTTCTTAAAATGCAAAATAATTGATTATATTTTAGAATTTATTTTTTAATTGATCGATTTGGTCACTTAGATATCAGCCTAGAAAAGGGAAAGAAATAATTAGAAAAATAGAGACTATTTCTACGGAACACCACCAGGCATCAAAAGATTTCAGTTTTGTAGGTGGGCTTTACCGCAGTGATGCTGGCCCGGAGAGAGAACAGACTCCTCAGTTTTAAGTACGGGCCAATGGTTTCTACAAGCAGCCTTTAGAACATGGATGGAAAAGCCCACGATAGCCCAATTACAGATAGCTTCACCCAACCCAAACTTCCATTTCTTAATTAACCTCCCTACATGGTAACAAGTCCTCGTCGTTGAAAACTGGGGAGGTCCACTTATAATAAGAAGATGATTAGATTCAAACTTGGAAAACTATAGAAGATATCTAATTAGATAGCTATCAACAGTGAGAAGATGATTATATTCAAATTCGTAAAATTATTTGAATTGTGACCGTATATTTTTTATTTTATTTTTCATCCGATGTTCGGTATATTTGTATTGGGGCTCGAGTACACTCGGCTTCACGCTGAAAATTCTTATATTGAAGGGTAAAACGTTTCCTAACATAGGCGACTCTGTATCCAGAGAAAGCCCGAGACCTCTGATTAATTATGACGGCTATTTATCAGTGAGTTGTCCTTACAGGGATTATGTTCGATGATAGACAATTAGCTCATACACAAAGCAATATAAAGAAATATTTTGTCATGTAAATTTTCGACATGGAATTTCGTAACAGGGTTCTCATGTATTTAAATGTTATGATGTTCCCCCCATTTCCCACCCTAAATTGCTAGAATTTATATACTTTGGTGGTGTAAAATCTTTTGAAATGCATTTATCTTATTGTAATAGTTTAACTGCCTTGTTTTTTAAAGTTACTAATTGCACTAATCACGGGTGTTATTGTACTTGTGCTTTACGTGTCCTAATAATGAAATTCGTTTACACAGTTTGTGCATATAAAAATTAAACTCAAATCATTATCTAGTGATATTCGTATTTCCAATATTCCAAGTTCAGTCACTTATAAAGACAATACTAGGTGATTTTGCCGGAACACATAATAACTGCAAACGGATATAACGGAAGAGAAACATAATTTTATAATTTCAAAACTTTAAATTCATTCATATATAAACTTTGAGTCAATTCTTTCTTAATCGAACTAACTTTTACTTAGTACTAATTTGTATTCTCTTCTGATACTGTTAATGTACTACACTTTAATCTATATAACTCAAATTTAACGTTTTCATATACAATATGCAATTACATCTTCAATGACCACATTCATATTAATGTATTATCTCCCAATTCCACTTATGTGTTGAGTCGCACATAGGTGAATTTAATGATATTTTGTCTCTTTATATAGTTTTCAGTAATCCTGATCTGTTGAGCTAATTTTTTAAATTTAATTAGACTCAATGTCCCATTTTTTGAAAAATCTTAGTGCTCTATAGTCTATTCAAGTAAACTCTATTGAGAGTTTGTCCCAAAATAGTTTTGGGTAAGGCTTTACCCTTTTGTAGGGCGATGTTAAATTTCTTTTATCCTATTTTTAGCTTGCCTAGGCAAACATAACCCAGTGAATTGGAGACCGTATATATGGATTATTTCCCTCTGAACATTTTTCTGCACATGACCTATGAGTAAAGTGAAGGTGTGGAAAATTTAATAAATTAGGTCAAATGGAAATAATACTATCATTTTTGTCGGTCCGGCAAAAGTTATTGAATAATTGACTGATACATTCAAGTTTTGTCAATTCGGAAAAAAATATAAATAATTTAACAAAACATAATTTGTAAATAATGAAGGATTTATTAATCGCTAATACTTGTAAACAATTTAACATTACTTTTATTTTTATTTTTGTGTGGCATCGAAGTTATTTTTGCACAAATTTCTTAAACGGAAAATAAATTTAAACAGCGACCTTAAGGCAAATTACGCGTTACCCTGTTTATATCCCACGGAATGAGATGTAAATGGACCGTTATATAAAGACAAATATGAAGCCTAGCCCATCTAAGCATTTCCTCTTCAGAACAAGCACTAGTCGTTGACCAATTTGTACTGTAGACATCCAGCCCAATATTGTTCGGCATTTGGACCAATATCTGGTTTAGTTTAAAAAGAAAATAAAATTAGTATTTGAAAGTTAAAATAGTGCTTGAATATATATTTTACTGGAGAAAACAGTTAAAGTTTTTGGTTGAAAACCTTTACTTTATCCTCAAACAACATTTTTAATATTTCAAATATTAACATTCGGTATTTACAATACGGAAATGGAGTACTATTTATTGATAAATAAGGCATTAGAATAAAGTAAAAAATCAATCAATGTCCATAACAAATAACGGTATGTAACTTTCTAAATGATGGGGTAGATTGTATTAAAAATGTATTTCTTATAATCTCCATAAGAGTGCGATAAGTTTATATGCATTTTCTTCTCATCATATATAACTAACTGATAGAATAATGTGTATAGTGTAATTAGAGTATGAAATTAATAATTAATTGTAGAATTCATGTACAAGTAGAATTATAATATTAGAAGTATAGTAGGAATACGATTTTTCATATTTAGAGATTGTAACTTGTATATATACTTCATTCATTAATGAAAATAATCAAGAGATTATATTCTTTCATTGTGGCATGCATGTTTGGGTCATCCGGGATCGTCTATTATTTCTTCTTTGCATAAAAATAATTTTATTTCTTGTAAGGGTGTGCGTAGTATTCCACTTTGTCCTTCTTGTCCGTTAGGAAAACATGTTAGATTACCATTTGTAGTCTCTACTTCTAGTACTTTGATGTCGTTTGACATTATTCATAGTGATTTATGGACATCCTCGTGTTAAGTTTTGTGGGTCATCGTTATTATATCATATTTTTGGATGATTATTCTAATTTTTTGTGGACCTTTCCTTTATCGAAAATTCTCAGGTTTTTTTCACATTCTTAAAATTTAGAGCATTCATCTGTACACAATTCGAATGGAAAATTAAAAATATTCAATGTAATAATGGCAAGGAATATGATAATGGATTGTTTTGGGAATTTTGTGATGCTAATGGCATAGTTTTTCATTTTTCTTGTCCTCATACGTCCTCACAAAATGGGAAAGCCGAACGAAAAAATTGTATCATTAATAATATTGTCCGAACTTTATTAGTCCATGCTTATGTACTCCCTTCTTTTTGGCATCATGCACTACAAATGGCTACTTACCTCCTTAACGTACTTTCTACCAAAGGATTAGCATATAAATCTCCCCTTAAAGCTCTATATAATAAGGATCCCTCGTATTCTCATCTTAGGGTCTTTGGGTGCTTATGATATCCACTTTTTCCGTCAACTACAATTAACAAACTTCAGGCTCGTTCTACCGCTTGTGTGTTTTTGGGTTATCCGTCTAATCATCGTGGATACAAATATTTTGATTTATCATCTAATAAAATCATAATTAGTCGTCATGTTATTTTTTATGAAACCCAATTTCCTTTTGCTAATGTGAGTAGTCCCGTGCCGAGTTCATATAATTTTTTAGATGACTAGGTCTCACCATATATTATCCACCATTTTTTCGACTTGTCCCGTAACCAAAATACGCCAACAGGCCCACTACCTGTTGGCCCACAGTCTACCGCAACCATTGTTATGCCCAGTGCGCCAATGACATGGTCCAGTACCGATCTCGGTATTGTTCTAGTGTTTCAACCCATTCCCGAGCCTGTTACTGTTCCGATTTCAATTATTGGGCCAGCAGGCCCAATGCCTGCGGGCTAGTATGTCACCCACCCAAACATTGCCCAAAATCCACTCAATTCTACCTCAAGTCAAGGGCCCATTACTCGTAGACAACGGGGTATTTTTAAACCAAAACGACATTTTAATCTCAATTCTAATGTCTCTAAATCCCTACTACCACGTAACCTTGTGTCTGCACTACATGACCCGAATTGGAAATTGGCTATGACTGGCGAATATAATGATCTTATTGAAAATAAGACGTGGGATTTACTGCCCCGTCCATTTGGTGTTAATATTATTCGATCTATGCGAATTTTTACTCATAAAGAAAATTCTGATGGTTCTTTTGAGAGACATAAGGCTCGTCCTGTAGGTGATGGTAAAACTCAACAGGTTGACATGGATTGTGGTGAGACGTTTAGTCCGGTGGTCAAACCGGCTACTATTCGTACTGTTCTCAGTTTGGCTCTCTCAAAAGCATGACTTATTCATCAGTTGGATGTAAAAAATATTTTTACGTGGTGATCTTAAGGAGATGGTATATATGCATCAACCCTTGGATTTTCGGGATCCCAATCATCCTCATCATGTATGTTTGCTGAAGAAGTCTTTGTATGGGCTTAAGCAAGCCCCACAGGCTTAGTATAAAAGATTTGCAGATTATGTATCTACTATTGGGTTTTTTCACAGCCGGTCTGGTCACTCTCTATTTATATATCGTCGTGGTACTTCTCTGGCATACATTTTATTGTACGTAGATGATATTATATTGACTGCTTCATTTGATAATCTGCGCAAGTCTATCATATCATTTCTTAGTTCTGAATTTGCTATGAAAAACTTGGAACCCTTAAGTTATTTCTTGGGCATTGCTATCACGCGTCATTCAGATGATCTATTTTTATCTCAAAGGAAGTATGCTGCTGAGATTATTGAGAGAGCTGGTATGTCATCTTGTAAATCTACTTCCACTCCGGTTGATACCAAACCGAAGCTCAGTGTTATGTCATGCACACAATACGAGGATCTCACCCACTATCGCAGTCTTGTAGAGGCACTTCAGTATCTTACTTGAACTCGAGATCTCTAATTAATGATAAAATGATTCTATCTATCCTATTATAATCTGTTATAGTGGATTAAAAATTTGTTATATACGTATGATATGATAATGAAGATAAAGTTTATTTTTGAAGAAGTTGAGTAGCTTAAGAATTTTAAGTACAATTTAGTACGAGAGCACCTATACCTTTATGTATTTGATCACGTAAACATCGGTTTCATTACTTTTCACTTTTTTTATTTTCTGACAGACGAATGTAAACATGTCTAAACTCCTGTTTACATGATTGCAAACCATTTCTTTTTAAAAAATTGATGTTCCTTAGTAGCTTGTTTCTAGTTTATACTTTATAGTCTCCTAGTCAAACAATTATAATTGGTTCCTCTTTCCTTTATCTAATCACATAAATTTGGGTCGCAATTTCCTTTCATTATTCTTGCTATTCAGACAAATATAAAATTTTAATTTTTTACATGCTTTATTTGTTGGAAATTTACTAATGAAGAATTAAGTTTATCCCGTTATTTATGACTTGAACAATTAGGCCCCGCACGTTGAAAACGTCGTTTCCACACACGTGCACTTGTAGTGCCAATTATCGTAAATTTCGTTAGTGAAAGAGATATTGGTACGTAAGTAAATGTTTGATACATAGAATAATGGACAGTTATTGGCTAAATAACAAGTATTCCTCGTCGATAAACGAAGGAAGGATTGTGTGAAGTGTAAGATAAAACGAGTCGGAAAAGACCGCGGAGCCGTGAAGGGCCGCGACGCCAATCCGTCAGAGCCACGGCTCCGGAGAGTCGCGGCGCTAGTGTGGCAGAGCCTCGGCGCTTCCTTGGCAGTGACTGTGCGACGGAAGGCCAAAAGTTTTGATTGTTGGGGTGACTTCAATGGCATTGATTCCACCACTAATTGGCCATTACTTATGCCATTACTTGGCTGGTCATCATGGGGATTCAATGGCCATTACTTGTCTATTGAATGACCATTACTTGGCTATTGAAGGGCCACTACATGGGCATATGAAGAGCCATCTTGCACACCCATAAATTGAGGCCTTTGGCTCAATTCTATACACAAATACACAAGTTAACAACACCACAAAGAGATCAGATTTTCCTGATAGCAATCCTTCTCTTAGCAATCTTCATTATTCGTGTTCTTCGCTGAGGTCATTTGTATAGGCTTTGCACATTTGATAGTTTGTTGTTTTATCTTGGGAGACTATTGTCCACACTTCCGTAAAGTTTATACACGGGGCAATCTTGTTTTAAAGACAGAAAATCATCTCTCGACTCAGCTGGTGGTGTTGTGATTATCTAATTGATTGCTAAGTGTTTCAGGTGTAAACTTGAATCTCAAAGAACTTTAACCGTTCGGATTCTCAGCGGTTCTACATTCACAAAGAACATACTTATTTGCTTATATTTGATTTTACTCTAATTCAAGTTAATTTATCACGACAAGTGTTAAATGGGTGTACAAATATACGTTAAAAATAATAACTATATGTGAATTGTGAAGACAAATGTTACACACTTTTTGATGTAAGGAAATGAATTTTATAATCACCTATATAATTAGAATAAAAGAAACTGATTCTATAATGATCTTTTTATAAAAAGACTAGCAACAGTATATTTTACAGATCTCTTGTGATAATAATAATATCACTAAAAAAATATTTGGAATGGATCATCAAATGCGAGAGAGCAACAATCGGTAGTCCTCTAGTTAAGAATTAAGATTAAGGGTGATCTAGTATTCAAAGTAAGTTGAAATTTATGAGGTTTCAAGTTTAAATATGGAGAGGCAGAAGCATTAAGTAATTTCTGTTGGAAATTAGCCTTTGGCGGGAGTTGCGACCGACCAACTTTAACGGCTTAAACACTAGTGTTACATATGTTGGAGAATCTGGTTCTTCACGCATGCATGATGTACTAAGTACGTAGATAACCGTAGGGCCAAGAATCGTCAAATTTCATTGAGAAATGAAAGAGATATTGGTTCACGAAGTGAGGTGTTTGAAGCATGGAAAGTGTAGTGTTGTGTTCAATTCTCCCTCATCGGTAGAGGAAGAAAGAATTGTTGTGTATATAAGACTCGAAATTGGTTTGGGGTTTGGGACCCCAAGGGGTATCCCATGTGTTTAAAGGAGGGAGGACCTAGATGTGCTTCGGTTCGAGGAAAGACCACACGCGCGCCGCCGCCGCTCGGGTTCACGTGTCACGTGTCACGTGTCACGGGCCACGGGCCACGGGCTGTGGGCCTTCTGATATTATCTTTTTGGGCCAGAGAACTTTTCCAGAAGTACAGTTTGATCCCAGAAGTTTCAGATGTACAATTTGGACCAGAATTCTTTCAGATGTACAGTTTGGTCCCTGAAGTTTCAAGATGTACAGTTTGGTCCCTGAAGTTTCCAGAAATTCAGAATTTCGGCAGACAGGAACAGAAACGTCCAGCACTCAATTCAGCCATTTATTTTGGCTGAATTACTCCTCCTATAATGGCCAAATCCGTTGGTCTTTCACCCTTTAATTTGGTGGCTTTACTACCTCCATAATGGTCATTATTTGGTCAATAATGGATGTTATGGAGGCAGTCAAACAGTACCTTCATCACCTATATAAACACCCCTTACACCATTGTTGAGGCACACTTGATATACACGAAAATATACAACCAGAAAATCAGTTCTTCCTATAACTTCCAAGCATCATTTCTTATTCAATATTCTTCACGGTAGCTCTTGAGTTTCCTTTGCTCAATTGTTCCATTGCTGTTTTATCTTGGGAGACGAATTGTCCGGGATGTATAAAGGATACATACGGGGCAATATTGTCTTAAGGACAGAGTGCCACACTCGACTCAGCAAAAATTAAAGCAGTTTCCAGTCTTCTTGTTCAACAAATATTGTAATTTCAGTTTTGTTGTTATATTGTAATTTTCAATTTTCTAGTTGAATTGTAATTTCAATTCTTACATAAGCAGTTACTTGTAATTTCCGTTTCTTGCAATCCTTGTAATCCCAACAACTTAAGACAATATTGTGCTTACGGTAACTGCAATAACATGGCTGGAAATATGATCGATGTTGCTGCTACTGCTGCTGCCTCTCGAGGCAACGTTGCTGCCTTCCCCACTGCCGCTACTGGCCAAGGCAGCAACCCCGCCGCCTTCACTGCTGCTGCTGCTGCTACTGTTCAAGGCAGTAACACTGCTGCATTCCCGACTGTTGGAGCTCCACCCTCTTCTTCACACCACCATGATCGCCCTGAAAAGTTCATGGGATCAGAATTTAAAAGATGGCAGCAAAAGATGATGCTCTACTTAACAGTTTATGGGCATGGCCCGGTTCCTTACGGAAGATCCTCCACAAGCTGGAGATGAAATGGACTCTTCGCCTGCTGAAACGGGTGAAGGGGGCCTTGGTATCCATGTCGTTAACGGCATGAAGATGGTTCGTGATGCGTGGAATCATAGCGATTTCATGTGCAAGAACTATATACTGAACTACTTGACAGACCCTCTCTACACGGTATATTCTACCGTTGGCACTGCCAAAGAGCTGTGGGAAAAACTGCAAAAGAAGTACAACGCACAAGATGTGGGTACTAAGAAGTTCATCGTTGAGAAATTTCTAAAATTCCAAATGGTGGACAGCAAGACAGTGATGTCCCAAGTCCAGGAATTTCAAATGATTTTACATCACCTGGATTTGGAAGGACTGAAGCCAAACGAGCAGTTTTTTATTGCATCACTGATTGAAAAGTTACCTCCTTCATGGAATGAGTTTATGAGTTACTTGAAACTCAAGACAAAGGAGATGACCTTTGAAGAGCTTGTTATCAAACTGCAAATCCAGGAAGATAATAAGAAGACATTGTCAAAGGGTAGACAACATGCTGAGGCAAAGGCAAATCTGGCTGAGGCCAAAGGGAAAACAAGCAACAAGCGGAAGTTCCACAAAGACGGCAAAGCCCCCGCAGCGGAGACGTTCAGAGGTAACTGTCATCACTGTGGGAAACCTGGTCATAGGATCAAGGAATGCCGCAAGCTCAAGACTGAGCAACAACAGAAAGCCAAGTCGAAAGGCAAGGCTCAAGCTAACGTCGTCAAGGACACGCTCCTGGATGACATGATTGAGGATCTCTCGGTCGTGGTGCTAGAAGCCAACTTGGTTGAGAATCCGATGCAGTGGTGGGTGGACACAGGTGCAACAAGACACATCTGTTCCAACAAAGATGCCTTCTCTACGTACACTCCGGTCACCGACAAGAAGCTGTTCATGGGCAACAACGCTTCCTCGGATGTGCTAGGGGTTGGAAAGGTGGTTCTGAAGATGACTTCCGGCAAGGAACTCACTCTGAAGGAAGTGATGCACGTCCCAGAGATTAGAAGAAATCTAGTTTCTGGACCTTTATTGGTTAATGCTGGTTTTAGGCTAGTGTTTGAATCAAAGAAGTTTGTACTCACTAAAAATGGCACATTTGTGGGGAGGGGCTTCGTCTGTGAAGGCCTCTTCAAAGTGAATGCCATGTCTGTATTGCGTCAAGGAAATAAAGTTGAACCTTCTTCTTATTTGCTTGAGTCTTCTAATTTATGGCATCATAGATTAGGACACGTTAACTACAAGTCTATTCAAAGACTGATAAAGATGGAGTTGTTACCGTCTATCGACGTAAACCCTCAACATAAGTGTGAGGTGTGCGTAGAGGCAAAACTTACTAAGCTTCCTTTTCGATCCGTCGAAAGGAATACCGCTCCTCTAGAACTTATTCACACAGATATATGTGATTTGAAGTTTGCACAAACTAGAGGGGGGAACAAGTACTTTGTGACATTTATAGATGATAGCACAAGGTATTGTTACCTTTACTTGTTGAAAAGTAAGGATGAAGCCTTTGAAGCGTTTCGACGTTACAAAGCAGAAGTTGAGAATCAACTTAGCCTACGGATTAAATCCATTCGTAGCGATAGAGGGGGAGAATATGTAGCGCCTTTTGAGGAATACTGTGCCCAAGAAGGCATTATTCATCAAAACGATGGCCCCATACTCACCTCAATCAAACGGTGTGGCGGAACGTAAGAACCACACATTAAAGGAAATGATGAATGCCTTGCTTATCAATTCCGGTCTTCCACAAAACATGTGGGGAGAAGCCGTCCTTACCGCTAATACGATTCTTAACAGAGTCCCACATAAGGGTAAGGACAAAACTCCATATGAATCATGAAAGGGAAAGAAACCCACCTATAAATATTTTAAGGTGTGGGGTTGTCTGGCAAAGGTTGAAGTACCCAAGCCAAAGCAGGTCAAGATTGGGCCTAAGACTGTAGATTGCATATTCATCGGATATGCAAATAACAGTAGTGCTTATCGCTTCTTAGTGCATAAGTCAGATATTCCAGATATCCACCAGGGTACAATAATGGAATCAAGGAATGCTCTATTCTTTGAAAGTACCTTTCCTAGAAAGGAGAAAGACATAACCTCTCGCAAACGAAGTTATGCACAAAGCTCTCGAGAACCGGGAGTCCTTGACTGCCCGGATCTGAATGGTTCAGATCTAGCGAATCTCGAGGTGGCTGAACATCCGGAATCTAGTGTTCCAGATTCTCAGAACTCGGGGACTCCAGAGATGGATCTAAGGCGAAGTAAAAGGGCCAGGAAGGATAAATCCTTTGGTCATGACTTTGTAGCTTATATGGTTAATGATGAACCTAGGACAATTGCTCAGGAGTTGTCAACTCCAGAAGCACCGCTCTGGAAAGAAGCTATTGAGAGTGAAATAGGCTCCATTCTGCATAACCATACGTGGGAGTTGGTTGATCTTCCTCCGGGAAATAAACCGTTGGGGTGTAAGTGGATACTCAAATGGAAATACAAAGCAGATGGGTCTATAGACAAGTACAAAGCCAGGTTGGTAGTCAAGGGCTATCGGCAAACAGAAGGTTTTGACTACTTTGATACCTACTCCCCGGTATCCCGGATGACATCCATACGGGTATTCATTGCGATCGCAGCTTTGCGTGACCTTGAGATACACCAAATGGACGTCAAGACAGCCTTCCTAAACGGTGATTTGGAAGAAGAAATTTATATGGACCAACCCGGTATGTGGTTCAAGGGCAAGAGAAGAAAGTCCGTAGACTTGTCAAATCTCTGCGGGCTGAAACAAGCCCGAAATAATGGCACAAAAATTTGATAGTACTCTACTATCGAAAGGGTTCGCCATTAATGAGTGTGATAAATGTGTTTACACGAAGGTAACTCGACTCATTTGTTATGATATGCCTGTATGTAGACGACATGTTAATCACGAAGCGATCCTAGGGTAATCCTAGAGACTAAGAACATGTTGAAACAATGCTTCGACATGAAGGATATGGGTATCACAGATGTCATCTTAGGGATTAAAATCTCTAAGACGCCTGGACGGATCGTCTTATCTCAGTCTCACTACATCGAAGATGTTTTGAGAAAGTTCGAGATGTTAGACAGTTCACCGATAAAGTCACCAATGGATACAAATCAAAAGCTTGATAAAAATCTTGGTGCACCTGTATACCAGGAGCGATATGCACAGGTGATCGGTAGTTTGATGTATATAACAAACTGCACCCGACCTGATATTGTTTACGCAGTCAACAAGTTGGCTAGGTTCACCCGTAATCCAAGTGATAATCACTGGAAGGCGTTGAATCGGGTATTACAATACCTGAAATACACGTTAAATTACGAGCTGCACTATTCGAGATATCCAGCTGTACTAGAAGGGTACAGTGATGCAAACTGGATATCTGATATAGAGAACACCAAGTCCACCAGTGGGTATATATTTACAATTGGTGGTGAAATTTGTGTCTTGGAAATCCTCTAAGCAAACTTGCATCGCCCGATCCACAATGGAATCGGAGTTTATCGCTTTAGACAAAGCAGGAGAAGAAGCTGAGTGGCTTCATGACTTCTTAGAGGATGTTCCGTGTTGGAACAAACCCGTACCTTCGGTAATGATCCACTGCGACAGTCAGTCGGCTCTAGGAAGGGCACGGAATACTATGTACAACGGCAAGTCTCGTCATATTCGACGGAGGCATAAGACCGTTAGGCAACTGATCACCACGAGTATAATATCCATTGATTACATCAAGTCATAGGATAATATAGCAGACCAATTGACAAAGGGCTTACTCAAGGATCAGATGGCTTGCCTGTCTAGGGGAATGGGCTTAAAACCCAAAATATAAGGACCAATACAGTGGTAACCCAACCTTACGAACTGGAGATCCCAGTAATTTGGTTCAATGGGAAAACGAAGTTGTAAAGGTTCAGTTGACCGCTTCAGTGGAAGTATGAGCACTTCGGATAGTGATTTCTGAAAAGAAACACCAAATCCAAAGCCGTTCCCGCGATAGACGTTAAGTGCTATCTGCAGTATGGGTAAAGGTTAAGTTTTCAAAACCTGTAATGATCCTCAACAGTTGAGGTTAGGTTCTTGGGAAACTTTTAATGGTTCCTAACACTTGTGAAGTGGGGTATAGCAGGATACCTTGTAGGAGACCACCTATTTAAGTGCGAGGACGGGCCGCCTCAAAATGAACGCACTTAAGAATCCAAGACGTTGTCCATGGCCAAAACGGACAAAACATTACGAAGAAGAGAGTAAGGGAATTTGTTGTGTTAGTACCATTGACTTGGCTTACACTAAACACTGACGGTTCAAGACATCACGTTCACCGCCAAAGAAGTAAGTCCGATGGTATTCAACTATGAAAGGTTCAAAGCTGATGCTACCTCTCCTTATGCAACATCGGTCCGCTGAAATATTGCTGGAAATGAAAAGACACCATGTGAGTGCGCCAAAATCTCTTTCAAGAGGGGATTGTTGGAAATTAGCCTTTGGCGGGAGTTGCGACCGACCAACTTTAACGGCTTAAACACTAGTGTTACGTATGTTGGAGAATCCGGTTCTTCACACATGCATGATGTACTAAGTACGTAGATAACCGTAGGGCCAAGAATCGTCAAATTTCATTGAGAAATGAAAGAGATATTGGTTCACGAAGTTAGGTGTTTGAAGCATGGAAAATGTGGTGTTGTGTTCAATTCTCCCTCATCGGTAGAAGAAGAAAGAATTGTTGTGTATATAAGACTCGAAATTGGTTTGGGGTTTGGGACCCCAAGGGGTATCCCATGTGTTTAAAGGAGGGAGGACCTAGATGTGCTTCGGTTCGAGGAAAGACCACACGCGCGCCGCCGCCGCTCGGGTTCTCGGGTTCACGTGTCACGGGCCACGGGCCAGACCCGCAGACCGCTGGGCCTTCGATATTATCTTTTGGGCGAGAGAACTTTTCGGAAATGCAGTTTGATCCCGAAGTTTCAAATGTACACTTTGGACCAGAATTCTTTCAGATGTACGTTTGGTCCCTGAAGTTTCAAGATGTACGATTTGGTCCCTGAAGTTTCCGTAAATTGAATTTGGCGGAACATGAACAAAAAGCGTCCGACTCAATTCACCATTTATTTTGGCTGAATTACTCCTCCTATAATGGCCAAATCCGTTGGTCTTTCACCCTTTAATTTGGTGGCTTTACTACCTCCATAATGGTCATTATTTGGCCAATAATGGTCATTATGGAAGCGATCAACGATCTCTTCATCACCTATATAAACACCCCTTACACCATTGTTGAGGCACACTTGATATACACGAAAATATACAATCAGAAAATCAGTTCTTCCTATAACTTCCAAGCATCATTTCTTATTCAATATTCTTCACGATAGCTCTTGAGTTTCCTTTGCTCAATTGTTCCATTGCTGTTTTATCTTGGGAGACGAATTATCCGGGACGTATAAAGGATACATACGGGGCAATATTGTCTTAAGGACAGAGTGCCACACTCGACTCAGCAAAAATCAAAGCAGTTTCCGGTCTTCTTGTTCAACAAATATTGTAATTTCAGTTTTGTTGTTATATTGTAATTTTCAGTTTTCTAGTTGAATTGTAATTTCAATTCTTACATAAGCAGTTACTTGTAATTTCCGTTTCTTGCAATCCTTGTAATCCCAACAATTTCTACTCATCTGTTTAAATTTTCATAGACATAGTTATGGAAACATATATTAGTGACAAGTACTAGTAAATAGAGTACTTCTTAAAATTAGTTTAAGTATGTGTAAATTTACCTCCTAACCGTGATTATAAAAAGAAAAAAAAACAATCGGCTAGTCCTTTTTCCGTTGCCTTTTCGTTTCCTTTTAACGGAAAAATATTTAACTCTACAAGTCTTCAAAGTTCAAACACAAGCATTGACAATTGAGTCAAAAAATACAATCAACATATTTATGAAATTCGTCTGTACATGGTAGGATACATAATTATAACACAGGTGTGTGAGATGTGTTTTAAAATGACTAGTATAGTAAATAGAGCATCGTTCCAAGGCTGGCTTCGGAGTTCAAGCTACCATTACAGTAAGCTAAAATTGGGAAAAGTGAGCTGCCTTTTTCTCTTCTGCCCCTGCTCTCCCTGCCTTCATCATATATATTGCACAAGTTCAATGTGAAAGCTATTTTGACTTCTTTATCTTCAATTATGATCACCATTTTGGTTTTCTTTTTTCTTTTTCCCTCCTCTTCAAATTTATTGATGTTTTCCGCCGATTAATTTGACTAATTTTCAAAATTAAGGTAAATTAATTTAATATTTATAATTAAACTTTAAATATTTAAAAATTATATAAAAAGTACTACGATAACTTTTTCCATATCGATTTGATGAAATAACAAGTGACGGAGACATAATTTTTTATTAATGGGATCCAAAAATATAAAGACATAAACACACAAAGAAGTCAGAGAGTTTTAACATGTACTATACGTATATAAAAAATAATTTTAACCTTGTATATATAGTGTAATGTTCCGACGAAGAGGGTTCAAATGAAACCCCCTTGCCCCTTATTAGTTCCGCCCATGAAACAACAACAATAAATACATTGTAATTATATAAGTGTCGTTTGGAAATGATAGTGTGTATGCAGACCTTATTCTTATCTTGTAAAGATAGAGATTGTTTTCGAAGACCCTCAACTCGTAAATTTGATGAGAAAATTCATTTTAGAATGTTGGTGTTTATACAATTTAACTCTTAAAAATCAAAAGATAATAGTAACCATTAACCAATATGGGATGGAGTATCTATTTGTGATTCACAAAATCTTTAAATTTCTAATACTAAATATTGATAGACAATGCAAGTCTAGTGTGACTTCTACTTAGTATTCTTTCTCTTTGCTCCCTTGGAACATCCGCTTAGCAAATGCCTTTCAATTTCTACTCTTCACTAGGTTCTTTTCCATATTTTCTTCCAAAAATTGGGGGAAAACAGTAATGTAGATTTTTTTATATAGTATTAGACTTAGAAAATAGGCTACTTAATATAGTCTGGCTGGCTATCTGATAAAGATAGCTCGAAATTGAGCATATGCTTTGTCACCAAAGTTAAAATTTTAAAATGGTCACTTCCTATTATCATTTAACCTCCTCAGTCTGTCAATTTTTATCGTTTTTTACCGAGGGGGTGAGAAAAAAGTCACCATCTTTGAGTCTTATCATCTAGCTAATAAGGAAGGAGAGAGAAATAAAAAGAGCAGATGGACTGCCATACATAGGATACGAGCTACTATTTTGATTAATATTTTAAAATATATAATTTTATAAAATTTATATCAAAAAAATTATAATTTTTACGTAATTTTTAAATATATAAATTTTAATCTTAATATATTGAGTTAATATAACACAATTTATTTAGAATTTAATCAAATTGACTCTTAAAAATAAAAAATATCACATAAATTGAGATCGAGGGAGTATAAATAAATAACCATAAGATTTCGAGCTGGTTCTTTTTTTAGAGGAGACAGTATTTTATACTACTACACTTTTTTTATTTTGAATTGGGGGGCTGTCAAGATTTTACGCGAAATTAGTATTGGTTTCAAATCAAAAAAGAAAAAGAATAGTACTATTACATACATACAATACAAGATAAGAGAGATATAGTAATGGTACTAGTACGAATTTGAAGGAATTGTAGTAGCTATATTATCACTATTACACCATTAGTAAATTGGCATATATACCATACCACTACTACTCTTCTTTCATTGGTAACAGTAATGCCACAGTCGTAGTTTTTTGCAGGCGCCGTCCTCCTTTATCCCCTCTATCCTCTCATTTCACCCCATTATCTTTTTACTTCTCTTTCTAACCAAAACACAATATTTTCTTTCTCACTTGAAAATTAAACCTTGTATATCGAAGCAAAAAAGGAGGAGAATATTCATATGAACATGGTGGGGTCTCTTTTTATTTGATTTTATTCTCTAGTTAAAGCGATTGAATATTCTAATGATTTTCTCTGTTTTCTGTTTTGGGTGCAGTTGGAATATGCAAATTTACCTCAGTGGCTTGTTGCACTGTTGACAGAGAAATTCTTCAATGCTTGCATAATTCACGAAGATGCTAAGAAGAATGAAAAGAATGTTTTTTGTCTGGACTGCTGTGAGGGTATTTGCCCTCATTGTTTGACCCCTCACCGTTCTCACCGCCTTTTGCAGGTCAAATTATCTCTTTTTTTTTATGTTCTTTCAAATTTCATCTACATAAAACATGTTGAATTGTGTACTCATGTTTGAATTATGATGTTTTTTTTTATTTGCAGATTAGGAGATATGTGTATCATGATGTAATACGGGTTGGTGATGCTGATAAATTGCTTGATTGTGCTTTTGTTCAAGTGAGTATTTCAGAAGAAAATTGCCACCTTTTGAATTTCTTCTTTTTTCCTCTTTGATTATCATATGGAGCAGTCATTTTTTTTGTTTTTGCTATTTTTGCAGTCTTACACTACAAATAGTGCAAAAGTGGTTTTTTTAAACCAAAGGCCACAAACAAGGCCTGGTAGAGGGTCAGGTAATTCCTGCATCACCTGTTACAGAGGACTTCAAGATCCATTTCTCTTTTGTTCCATCTCTTGCAAGGTTAGTTCTCCAATTTTGGGTTAATTACCAATTATGATAATCTTCTTTTGTTAATTATTTTGAATCTTGTCACCGACCCATTTTTGTATCCATGTTTTTTCACCTGGGTATGTCTTGGTTTTGTTACAGGTTCAACACATACTGAGAACTGAGGGCAAACTTACCAAGTATATCTACAGGTGTGACTACATGACACTGCCTGAACCTGGTTTAGATGATGGCCAAATGACTCCTGATACTGTTCTTGAACCGGTTGGTTCAGTAGGAACCGAATCGGGTTCGAGTGGAAGCGGTGGAGCCGTCGGAGAAGTGGGTTGCCGGACGATTGGATGTACGGCAACTACAGAGATAGTAAGGAAAAAACGGAGCACTCTATCTGCTTTCCGGTCCACTTTTCAACCCGGTTGTGGACCGGGTTCGGGGTTATCAGTTTCTATGATGAACCGGAGGAAGGGTACCCCTCAGCGGTCTCCACTTTACTAATTTTGTGTTTTGTTTGGAGAGAAATGGAAGTCGGGAGGTAAGAATTAAGGACATAATTGGAAATTCGATAGTATAGTTTAAGGGTAATTTAGGACAAAAAAAATACCTCCCAATTTTGTAGAATGGCTTCGTTTTCTCCCTTATTATCCGACATAGGGCTTCTTATCATAGAAGCCAAATTTCTATCTGACATAGAGAAACAAGTGAATACGAATTAATTAGTATTAATATTAGGAGATTACTGTAATACCTAACTTTTGGTTACATGTACTTGCTTTTGCTACTATTGATGCTTATTTTGTCGATTTAATTCAATGATTAGTCTTAATTAGTACTGATTTATCCTTGCTAATGTGTTAATAATTCCTATTTTATGGTATATTTACAGCTTGCACTATGATTTGTAGCCATTTAAGTTGAATTAGCAAGTTTTGTCGGTATGTCGAAGCAACTTCACTTTTATTACGTGAACTTGTATTTAGGTAAATTTATAGGTCGTTGCATGTGCATATTTTTGTGCCACTTGTTTTACTCTGCTAAATTGTGCACTTATATACGTGGTGTGGTTATTTTCTGAAACATGCACTTAAACGCTAATTATTGAGACGAAAAAACACAATTTCCTTGTAAACTAACTGACCAAAATTGCAAAATTTATCACCTTACGTAGGATGCATTCGCCTTTCATTAATCATTTAACTTGGACACTTAATATTATTCGAAATTCAGAAGAACTGCGTGAAGGGGCTATTGAACAACTCGAAAAAGCTCGTTCTCGCTTATGAAGAGTAGAAATCGAAGCCTAGCAATTTTGAGTGAATGGATGCTACGAGATAGAACGAGAATTATACGTAAATGATAAGTTTTGTATAAAAGCAAATGAAATTTAAAAACTCATTGATTGGCTATACTAACTTGAAATGACGGTTTAGGAGCTTAACTGCGGCAGTGGCAGAGTCTTAAGTTTTTGCCTAAGACGTTGGGAGATTCAACCTCTATTTTATATACATAAAAAAAAAATGTTAACCTTATGGGTAAACTTTTGCCAAAGAAAGCTCGGGTGAACCTTTCCATCCCCACTTAGCTCCGCTACTGATTTCAGAGCTATTAAATAGTTACTTAAGTATTAAGCAAGCATGATACTCTCTATCCCAAAATATTTCTCATGTTTCACATCTTCATAATCAATTTGACTAATTTTTAAAATTATATTATATTAATTTAATTTAATATTTTAAAATTAAAATATAGATATTTACAAATTAACATAAAAATAGGAGTATTAAATTGTAATTCTTCTCATATCAATATGGTTTAAAAATATATCTTAAATTTTGATGAAAGCATGTGTAGTTTGTCTCTTGAAAAGAAAATGTCACAAGTAATTTGGAAAGGAGGGAGTACTATTATTGTAAATATTTATCAAATTTCATCTCAAAATACATTCTCATGTTTTTTCTTTTAAAAGTCAATTTGACTAAATTTTAAAGCTAAATTAGACTAGATTAATTCAGTATTTTAAAAATTAAAACTTAGATATTCGAATCTATACGAAAAGCACTATAAATTATAATTCTTTTCATATTAATATGATGATAAAATATAACTTAAATTATTAATTAAAATTAATATAATTTAACTCTTGAAATGTATAATGGGATAAATATTTTGGACAGGGGAGTAGTATGTTAAAAAAGTAATTGTAAAAGCATATTAATTCTTTTGTTTGTAGGGATCAGTAGGGACTCTTGCCCATATTCATGTAAATCTACAAAAACAATGGTGGCTGGCTTAGTTTCTTTTGTTTGTTTATTTCCTTCTTTTCTTCTTCCCTAGAACATAATAATGATGAAAGCTATAAATATTGAGTTAAATGAATTTTCAACCATAGCCTGTGTTTTCTCTTCCCTAAAATGTCTTCATCGTTTTTGAGAAGCCAAATTCTCCTTCTACGCTAATTTCCACACTAGTTTATTGGTGAATCTCTTTCTGCATTTTCCACACTAACCATTAGTCATGGTATATATTTCCTATTGGCTGTCCTCAAGATTCAAAACTTGGTTATTGACATTTTTTTTCCGTTGTTAATGGAGTATTAATTTGGTTGTATATAATTGTACTTAGTTCCATGTAATTTGTCTTCTAATTTATTTTAACAATTATCCCACTAATGAGATAAAAGAGTGAAGCTAGTAAAATAATTATAAAGAGTATGAATCTGTGATTATCAAAATGAATGAGGATTCAATTAAAGTATCCTAAATTGAATGACAAAACCCAGAGTAGATTTACCATTATATATAAGTAGGAGAATTTTCAGCCTTGCTATTAAAGTTAAACCAAACAAATATAAACAATTAAAACAATGATGCCGGAAATAGAACTAATGTTATATCACTTTTAATTTGAATTAACAAAAGCAATGTCTTCTTACTTTTATATTATATATATATATATATATCTTATTTTATATGATGTCGGAAACAGAACTAATGTTATATCACCCTTTAATTTGAATTAGCAAAAGCAATATTCCATTACCTACGTAGGTTTTAAAAAAAAAGAGAGGTGCTCTTGGTTTTCACGAGTGACAAGGGTTCTAATTTGGAACCAACCTCTTCAAAGAGGATGCTGCGACTGGCCTTTACCCCAATATATAGATCAAGAAATTTATTCGGATGTCATCTTTAAAGGCTTATATTTACTTTGGCCTTGTTAAGTAAAAGTTTGCCTCATCTTCTTCATATTTTCCATAAAATATGAAGATTTATCACTTATTTGTAGTTTGGTTGAAAGAACTTGATTGTGGTAAGGCAAAATTTCGATCATAAATTGAACTCCAACTTCTAGGAGTAAAGTTAATTTTGCAACACTTATTTAAATGGGATAAAAACTTAAATAGTGATATCGAAATAGCTTATTTGCATAAATCTCCATATAATGGTAATATATATATATATATATATATATATATATATATATAATATGTTTAGTAAACAAAAGTAGTGTATGAAAAGATGCAATATTTACTTTGTTTAGTTCCAAAAAAATTCAATGGGCAACTAACCACAAGGACATGATAAATTCAAAAGCAATGGTTGGTGGTTTTGATGTTGATGGGAATAAATGCAATGGATCTTTGTGGTCTTTTCATTTGATCTTCTATAATCTATATACTAGTTTTATTTCTCCTAGTTGGGTGAAGTATTATTAACACAATCTCTGCTCTATTTTCTTTGATGAGTCGTCACTTTTATTCCCAAAATTTCCCTTACAATTTACAGTTTTACACTGATTGGAAACTCTCACTTAGTCACTAGTTTATGTAAAAAGAAGCTGTCCTAATAATTATGAGGTACCATTATTAGAATTGAAAGTCTTAGTTGTTCTTTGTTTCTCGTCCGCACATTCGTTTAGTTTGGTTTATTGACTTATTGGGTTCATGACACTTCACATTAATCCCTATGCTCATAATCTCAACTGCTTGTCTAGTTGTTGCAAAAATACAAAAATAATAGAAAATGAAATTAAGAAAAAGGAAATGAGGAGCATCGAAACGACGCCATTTCTTCTAGTTTTTCGGTAGTATCCGATATTCGTTTTGGGGTCCCGACTATTTCAGATTCAGGTATTATATAAGGCTCATTTAAGGAAGAAATGCTTTCTAACAAATACTTTTCAATTTTCAAAGCTCAAACTCGAGATCTCTAATTATGGATGAGAGATCCTATCTATCCCACAATGACAATTATTAGTATTTCTTCTAGTTATTGTGCTTAGGCAAATGGGAGCTCGAATTCTATTCAAAGTAAAATTATTCACCCTAGATATTGGTGTACAAGTATTTTGGTCAATTGTTTTGTATTTTCGTTGTCATCTTCCAAACTTTTGAACGTCTTTACGTCTCAATCATTTATACCCAAATAGAATAGAAGCGAAAAATAATTATAATGATTATTTGACGAAATTTCTCTTTTATCTATCCTCAAAATTCGTAAACATTGTTGAAAGACCTTTTTGAAAATTGTATAGATTATTTATTGGAACAAGGATAAATTTGAAAAAAGTTATTAATACCTTCTGGATTTTCTAAAATTACTAAGCCTCTTTAAAATTTGTGATTTGTAATCTTGAAAAATAAGATAAATTATCTGCTACAATATTTAAATTAAACATGACATGATAATATAATTTTTTTTCATCAACAATGTATATGACTTAAATTCCTCCTATAATTACATGCACTTGTTTAGTTATTTGGATCAAATTTCTAGCTAAAATGACATTTGAAATGGACCTTATTAGACTTGCATGGAATAATGTGTTGGCTTACAAGGATTTGCAAGAAACGGAAATTATAAGTAACTGCTTATGTAAGAATTGAAATTACAATTCAACTAGAAAATTGAAAATTACAATATAACAACAAAACTGAAATTACAATATTTGTTGAACAAGAAGACCGAAAACTGCTTTGATTTTTGCTGAGTCGAGTGTGGCACTCTGTCCTTAAGACAATATTGCCCCGTATGTATCCTTTATACGTCCCGGATAATTCGTCTCCCAAGATAAAACAACAATGGAACAATTGAGCAAAGGAAACTCAAGAGCTACCGTGAAGAATATTGAATAAGAAATGATGCTTGGAAGCTATAGGAAGAACTGATTTTCTGGTTGTATATTTTCGTGTATATCAAATGTATTTTCTGTGTTCCTCAACAATGGTGTAGGGGGTGTTTATATAGGTGAGGGAGGGCTGTTTAACTGCCTTCATAACAGCCATTATTGGCCAAATAATGGCCATTATGGAGGTAGTAATTCAGCCAAAATAAATTGATGAATTGAGTGTTGGACGTTTCTGTTCCTGTCTGCCAAAATTCTGAATTTCTGGAAAACTTCAGGGACCAAACTGTACATCTGAAAGAATTCTGGCCCACGGCCCGTGAACCCGGAATCGGACGGGCGGGCGGCGGCGGCGCGCGTGTGGTCTTTCCTTGAACCGAAGCACATCTAGGTCCTCCCTCCTTTAAACACATGGGATACCCCTTGGGGTCCCAAACCCCAAACCAATTTCGAGTCTTATATACACAACAATTCTTTCTTCCTCTACCGATGAGGGAGAATTGAACACAACACCACACTTTCCATGCTTCAAACACCTCACTTCGTGAACCAATATCTCTTTTATTTCTCAATGAAATTTGATGATTCTTGGCCCTACGATTATCTACGTACTTAGTAGATCATGCATGTGTGAAGAACCGGATTCTCCAACATACGTAACACTAGTGTTTAAGCCGTTAAAGTTGGTCGGTCGCAACTCCCGCCAAAGATAAATTTCCAACATAATGATACGTCGTTTCAAAAATTATAACCATTACAAAATTTCCTATAATCCATGATGAGTAACCATTTTACCAAGAAATCATAATCTTTCAAGTAGTGGGAGAAATTAGTGTTTTGGTATTAAAGAATAAGTCAACCTCACGTAAATAAGTGTTAAAACAGCAATTAAAGGATAAACTATTTAACAAGGTTGTACTTCCATCTCCCCTCGCGGGTACACTATAGGCTAACAGAAAATTTACTTCTCGTGTGATCTTCAGAAATTAATTAGTACATTATATTAACTCATACATTCATTCACGTCATAATAATTAAAAGTGGCAAAACCGTTATAAACATACAGCTTAGTCGTTCGCTTATTTCTCAGAAAGGATTAATATAAACTCCTGCATTCGCATCATAGAGTAATGGATAAACCATAATACTCCCTCCGGACCAGAAAAAGTTTCAAGTTATTCTTTATTGTTTTAATAAAAAAAAAATATTCTCTTACCGAATCAACAAAAGAATTAACTTTATTTTTTCATATTTGTCCTTATTAAATGTTAGGTGATCAAATTCCAATATCTATTTAATTAAGTCATTTTAGTCAAATTGCTTATTTTTGTCTTGAAGTTAGTACTATCTTCTTAAGGGAGAGTCTTTTTGATCCGTATGAAGTAACAAACAACTTTAATAAATCCTGGTTGATAATTGAATCCAAGGGCGCGACTACTTCTTAGAAAATGTAGGCATAGTGGGTAATAATTCTTGGTTGATTAATGAGTTCAAGTATGCATGCATAGCTGGATTTCTTGGATATTTATCAAGGGTATATATGTCCTATTGAAGTTTTTTAGAGAGATGGATACAATGAAAATAAAGAGTGTTAGAGAGTATGGCTGTCCACTCGGCCCGTCCCGCAACCTGCCCCGACCCGCAAAAATAATTCGGGTTCGGTAGCGGAGTTCATACTCGGGACGGGACTAGGGCTCGTCCCGACCCCCCGCATAAATAGATGTTGCACAATGGCCAAATTTTGATTTTAGCCATTGGCAATGGCTAATAACGGCCATTTTGCTCACCCCCTTAATATTTATTTTTAACCCCTAAGTTAGTATATTTACACTTTAACTCTATTTCTCAACTATAAATACCTCATTTTCCTCTTCATTTTTCTCACAAATCTTCCTACTATCTCTCTCTCTCTACAAGTCTAAATTGCACACTAAATGTTGTATTTTATTTGGTAATTTCTATCAAAGTTCAAAAATTGAGAGTGAAGTTGACAACTAGCTGAAGATCATCGAGCAAAGTTTCAATTTTCAACCTCGATTACACGTCGACGTTTGGTACCTTCTTTAAATTATTATTGTAATTTAATTTTAATTATCATACTTAATTTCATTAACTTTAATTATTTATTTGCATAATTATAATGGAACGAAGTGTATGTTTTTCTGGTACATGTATTAAGGGTAACAATGGTAAGGGTGCATCTTCTAGTAATCCCAATTACGATGATTTCACTCATGTAGATGAAACTGATTTTTTTAATGTTAATATTAATATATCATCATATCATGAGGTACATTCTGCATCTGAACCAGACTTTAATTTAGAAAATGAATAAGAAGATAATTTAGATAACACACCCACTAGTGCACCTCCACCTCACGCTCAGACTGAGTCTCAGGCTGAAACTGAAACTGGAATGCCTCATATTCCCCCTAGTATGAATCGAGGACAAAAACAACGAAAATTAAAATTACACGCATGAGATTTTTTTTGATAGGGACATTCCTAATCATTTAGCTATTTGTAAAATTTGTTGCAAAGTTTATAAATTTAAATCTGGAAAAGGTCAAGGTGGGACGGGAGGTTTAATGAGACATGTAGAAAACTCTCACAAAACAAGGTATAATCAATACTTGGCTGAAAAATCGGGTGTGCAACGCCTCTGTACTCTGCTTCGGCACTCGAACGGGATAGTGTGGCTTGCCTCTTGGCAGACCAGGAAATTAGATTATCCCCTAAGAATACACAATAGCCGGAGGTGGAGCGTCACGTGTCCGGACACTCTGCCCAATCTGCATCCGTATATGATAGTAACGTGGTCGATGCAGAGGGGTTTAGATGCAATCTATAATCAAGTGTGCCCTTAATGTATCGGATGATACGCTTAAGAGCAGTGAAGTGAGACTCTCTGGGGGCATGCATAAACAAACACACTTGCTGAACAACATAAACAATATCAGGCCTGGTGAAGGTAAGATACTGAAGTGCACCTGCAAGGCTCCTATAAAGAGTAGGATCATAGTACTAATGATAATGATTATTTAACTGTTACATGTCATTGGATAGATCAGAATTGGTCTATGCAAAAACGTATATTAGCATATAGATATATTGATGATAGGCACAATGGAGCTTTTATTTCAAGAAATATTCACGCAATTAGTGAATATTATGGAAGTACTAATAAAATTATGACTATTACATTAGATAATGCTTATTCTAATGATTCTGCTGTAAACATTTTAAAAAAAACTGGATTGACTCTATCTTTTCCCGATATTTTTCATGTTAGATGTGCATGTCATATTTATAACTTAGTTGTAAAGGATTGCCTAAAACTTTTTAGCTCTATTCTTGATAAAGTACAATTTGCTATCAAATTTATTTTTAAAGGTAATAAAATACAAAGACGCAAAGAATATAAAAAATATGTCATGATTGTGAATTACCTTATAGGAAAATGCAGAAGAAGTTGCAACTAGATGGAATTCTTTGTATGAACAATTAGTTGTTGCTCACGAGTATAGAAGACCTATAACTTTATTATTTAACGCCATAATCAAAATTCAAGGGATATGCTTGTAGATGATGATTGGAAAAATATTTTGGAACTTAATGTATTCTTAGAGAAATTTTTTCTAGCTACTAAGGAATTTTCTGGTATTTATTATCATACTATTTCATTTATGTTATTTTATATAGCTCTAACATTTTTGTTACTTAATGAATATATGCAAAAACCAACTTACGCTCCATCTATTAAAAAATGTTTTTAAAATTAAAAAAAAAATCTTTTTTTCTATTCCCACTATTTATTTTATTGGTGCTGTATTAAATCCTACTATTAAAATATACGGTTGTAAAACACTCGTTGAAACGATTTATGAAAGCTTAGAAATACTTCCAAATCCAACTCCAACAGACTCAACTAAATAAGAAGTTATGTGTAGCATACACACTGAATGCAAATATATATATGTATGTATTACCAAGAGCAAAGTGCAAATAATCAACCGGCTTCTGTTCCATCTTCTTCTACTTCTCTACAACCTTATAAAAACACATGCGGTTTCTGCTTCAAGTATTCAAAGCCTTAGAAATAGAATGTATAGTGGTTCAAGTTCTTCACAAATTAGCGAGTTTGATGTTTATGTTTTGCAGGGTGTTGTACGGTTCGAATAAATTGTCAATGAAGATGGACGTGAAGACTTGGTGAAATACTGGAGGGAGAATGAGAAGACATTTTCAACACTATCAAAGATGGCCCGAGATGTGTTGAATATTAAAGCGTCATCAACAGCTTCTGAAAGGGTTTTTTCTGCTGGAAGGATTCAAATAAGAGAGCACATACATTCATTAGCGGGACAGCTTGGAGATTGCAGTTTTATTAAGAGATTGGATTAGAACGGAGCGTAAAAGGTGCAGTCAACCAGAGATCGACAAAGAAGATGACTACAACTACAACGAAATCTTATCCGAGGGAGCAAGAAGCGACATCAAATAATTTGACTAACAACTTCCAATTTCAACAGAAGATCCTCCAGAGATTGTGAGGAAATTAGAAAATTATGGTTGAATATGTAATTTTTAATGACAATTTTACTATGTAATTTGCAATTTTTGAACTACGAAATAAAGTTGCAATTTTGAAATTGTATTACAAAAAAATCACATTTCTATTAAAAAATATAAGAGGCACAAAAAAAAATTGAGATGTTTTTATTCACTATCTTGTTCAATTATTTAAGTGTTTAAATATATATATATATATATTTAAAATTACGAGTCTAAAAAAAATTAAAATTCCCCGATCCAACCCGTCCCGTTCCCCCAAATTCTGTCCCCTCTTCCGACGGAATGTGGGACGGGACGGGACCTCTTTTCGTCCCCCTATCCCGATTCGGCCCGCCAAGTCCCGATCCCTACCCCATCCCGAAATTCCATCCCGTCCAGTTCCACCACCCCTAATTGAGAGAGAGAGCAATAAATTGATATGGATTTTGGTGGATGCGAATATCATTGAAAGCATCATATACATTCTGATACATCAGAAAAGTGTACGACTTGTTCCCTCTTTTGGGTAATTACATATCCATTGAATCCTTTGACTAGAGCATTACACGGTTGTCTCTTCATCTCCCCCACATGGGAGGCAAAAAAATCATGTACAGGATATATATGATTAAGCTTTTTGATGTATGTATAAGAGATGTTTAATTTTATTATTAATATTTTTGTATATTTATTTTTTCATATTATAATTTTTTTTATTAATTTTTTTGACTTTGCTACTATAACTATCTGACACAATTATATCTAAAATGTACTTATAATTCATAAATTACCCAAATAATTTAACATCAGAAGTTTCAAACTAAAGTGAGAATACATAACATTTAAATGTGGTAATGTATCTGTATGCGCAAGATATATGAATTACCTTCGTAAACTTGTTGTAAACAATGATACTCCTCTGTCCCAATTTATATGATATAGTTTGGATTTTGAGAGTCAGTTTTTTTATTTTGACTGTGTGTTAGAGAGTCAAACAAACAATTTATTTTGACTCTCGAAATTCGAACTGTGTCGTTAAAATCATATATACCTATCCTATCGATAAAAGCAAAGAGCTTTTTCTAGTTCTCACTTTGCTTAGCCAAAATGGTCCGTGTATTGCTTGTTTTATGTTAACTGCAGATGCATAGTATGAAGCCTGCCAAATCTTACTATCTTAGCCAAAATGGTCTCTAATTTGCTTGTTTTGTGCTAAATGCAGATGGAACATATACAAATTCTGCCATCTTCAATACCTAATTAAGATGACCAAAATGGTGAAATTCTTAAAAACATAACCAAATCTTCGAATCAGTAGAATCTTTTTCAAGTCAAACAATATATGATCTGTTCCATATACATAAAATAAGTTATTTTCTTAGAGAAAATCAGGATTCAGGACCAATGCATGATTTAATTTTCTGAAAGGACCAAAGTAATCAACTCTTAGTTTAATAAGATTTAGGTGGAGATGTCACCAACCGTTCTCGTCAAGCTATCATATTTACTATCAACATCCCATTAAACAAGATTTAGTGACTTACATAATTTAATAGGAACTAAAGTTGAATGTGGAGTACTAAATTACAGTTTTAAACAATTTAGTCCCTTTTTTATATTTGGATATAATTGCACATTTCTAAATTAGTGTATCATATTCATATGCTTTCATTTTCATTTGCTTTACTTTTATAAGCAAAAGACCCTCTTACTTTGCATATTTGAACACTTTATCCCCTTATTTTGTATATGTGGAGAATCGATTACTCTTTTACTTTTGAATGTTGGTGTTTACAATTAAGATTATGTAAAAATATACTCTTCCTTCTCAATTTATATGACACTTTTACTGAAAGAATATTTTCCTCAAATGTATTCTTCCCAAATGTATGGTAAATATACCACAATTACAAACATAATCTAAGGATATTACAAACATATTCTAGGGATATGATAGGATAAGAGAAGGCTAAGATTAGGCTAATTTGTTGATGACTAGAATATCTATCTACCATATTTACATTATCCTATTATTAATTATAATTATTACTAGATAATCATAATTAATATTTTAATAATTACACATTATTCTATCACACCCCCCGCAGTCGAAGCGGTAGGTCGGCGTATGCTGAGACTGTCCCGAAAATCTTCAAATAGAATTAGCGGAAGACATTTTGTAAATATATCTGCAATCTGATAGCGTGACGGGACATGTAAGACACACACTTGTCCACAAGCGACCTTTTCGCGAACAAAGTAAATATCCAGCTCAATATGCTTAGTGTGTTGATGGTTAACCAGATTTCCAGAGAGATAAATAACACTAACATTATCAAAATACACCAATGTTGCCTTTAGAACTAGACAGTGGAGTTCCAGAAGAAGGTTCCTGAGCCAGCAAGATTCAGACACCACATTGGCAACCCATCGGTATTCTGCTTCAGCACTGGATCTGGACAAGGTCGCTTGTCGTTTGGAGGACCAAGATACCAAGTTATCGCTAAGGAATATACCATAACCAGACGTGGATCGTCTAGTGTTCCGACAGCCACCCCAATCAACATATGTGTAGGAAACAAGGGTGGATGTCGACGACAGATATAGATGCAGGACATAATCTATAGTGCCCTGAATATAACGCACTATGCGTTTGAGTGCATGCATGTGATCCTCCATCGGGTTATGCATGAATAGACAGACATGTTGTAAAACATACGAAATGTTTGGCCTCGTAAAAGTGTGGTATTGCAGGGCCCCTGCAAGACTGCGGTAATGTGTCGGATCAACATAAGGCTTGCCAGAGGAGGCGCTCAACTTGGGTTAGTATCTACCGGAGTTGCAGACGGCTTACATGATGACATACCAACACGGTCAACAATCTCTACTGCATACTTCTTTTGGGATAAAAATAAACCACCTGCATGACGTGTCACAACTATCCCTAAGAAGTAATTTAGTGGCCCTAAATCTTTCATAGCAAAGTCAGCTCCAAGCAGTGGCATGATGAACTTGCAAAGAGCATCAGATGAGACAGTTAATATAATATAATATCATCAGATGAAAGAATATTTTTCTCAAATGTATTCTTCCCAAATGTGTGGTAAATATACCACAATTACAAACATAATCTAAGGATATTACAAACATATTCTAGGGACATGATAGGATAAGAGAAGGCTAAGATTATGCTAATTTGTCTAGGGATATGATAGGATACGAAAAAGCTAAGATTAGGCTAATTTATTGATGACTAGAATATTTATCTACCATATTTAGATTATCCTATTATTAATTATAATTATTACTAGATAATCATAATTAATATTTTAATAATTACACATTATTCTATCATAAACATCCAAGGCTTATTTTAGACCACAAGTTCTAAAAGTCTTCTAATTTTTATTAAATTTTGTTCTCAGTCAAACACCTTCATATAAAATGAAACTGAGGGAGTAGTAAATGTCACGATGAATATATTAGCTTAATCTATAATATCTTGTGCTAAGCTCGAACCTTTTTGTTCTTTTTTCTCTCATCAAGAAAATACTAGGGGTGATACATCCCTTTATGAAAACTTTAAGGTGTTACGTAGCCTAACATAAATCATGTGGCGCAAAATTGAATTTCAAACATATAATTTTGGTTCACCTGAGGTACGGAGAAATTTGATGAATTAGCTGGGTACCTGCCACGTGTCAGGTACTGTGTTGTCCCTTTTGGAATGTCGTCTTTTAGTGGGTCGCAAATTGTCAAGTTGTTTTCAAAAGGACAGTTTCCAAACAAACCACAAATCATTCTGCAGGGAATTTAAAAAAAAAACAAAATGAAGAAAAAAATAGACTTATTGTAACGTTTGCAAACCAACTAGTTTAAAAATATGTAGTACTACATAATACCGCTCTAACCAGGACCACAGATGCACACACTCCACTATGTTCTGTGTATACTAAGTATTTAATGCATATCAATTTTTGAGTGAAACATTGTAATAATCTCTCTTGGAATTTTTTTTATTATTACAAAATATATATATAGTGTGTATAAGGTGGAATTCCAATACAGTAAGGATCCTAATATATCATAAATATATAACACTCATAATTATACAATATATAAGGAATATATTGAGAATATTCGCTAATACACCCCCTCAATCGGAGCGGGAGGAGGCCGGACGCTAAGACTGGATCTGAAGTCGATGAATAACTGTCTGGGAAGCCTTTTTGTGAAGATATCTGCATACTGATATGAAAAAGGCCCATGCAACACTTTGACATGGACGAGAGCAACATTCTCACGAATAAAATGTATATCCATCTCAATGTATTTGGTTTGCTGATGTTGAACCGGATTGTGAGATAGATATATGGTAGATATGTTATCACAGTAGACGAAAAACACCTTACGCAAGGGACACTGGAGCTCCAAAAGGAGATTTCGGAGCCAACAGATCTCAGCGACAACATTGACAACGCCTATGTACTCTGCTTCGACACTCGAACGGGATAGTGTGGCTTGTCTCTTGGCAGACCAGGAAATGAGATTATCCCCTAAGAATACACAATAGCCGGAGGTGGAGTGTCGCGTGTCCGGACACCCTGCCCAATCTGCATCCGTATATGATAGTAATCGGGTCGGTGCATAGGGGTATACATGCAACTCATAATCAAGTGTGCCCTTAATGTATCAGATGATACGCTTAAGAGCAGTGAAGTGAGACTCCCTAGGGGCATGCATAAACAGACACATCTTCTGAACAACATAAGCAATATCAGGCCTGATGAAGGTAAGATACTGAAGTGCACCTGCAAGGCTCCTATAAAGAGTTGGATCGGAGACTGGATCACCATCAATAGCACTGAGCTTTGATTTAGAATCTACGGGAGTGGGAATGATCTTGCAATTTGTCATCTTAGCCCTGTACACGATCCCCTCTGCATACTTACGCTGACTCAAGAACATAGTAACTGCAGATCTGGTCACTGATATCCCCAAGAAGTAACTCAACTTTCCCAAGTTAGTCATAACAAATTCGATTTTAAGTAAAGTAATAATCTCATTTTTCAACCCATCAGATGAGGCAGTGAGAACAAAATGGTATATGCAATCAAAATGGTAGAATACATTCTAAATATTTTACCTAGTAGCACTCTTTACAATATGACCCCAACCGAAATTCTATACCGTCGGATCCCTTCTTATGATCATCTAAGAATATTCGGTTGCCTGTATTACCCCAATCTTGCATCCACTACTCCTCACAAATTAGCACCTCGAACCACTCCGTGTGTCTTCGTAAGTTTTTCGTCTAATCATAGGGGCTATCTATGATATGACATGTCCACTCGTCAAATCCACGTCTCTCATCACGTCACGTTTGACAAGACCATATTCCCTTTCTCGAATATTCAAAAATTCCGAATAACTGACTATACCTTTCTTGACGAGCATGACATCTCCCATGTCATTCTTAGCCAACTGCATCAGTCCACCGCCGTGAACCCGTCCCTGCCACTACCGTCGGCGGCTTTGCGGTAGTGTCACCCCTATCTATGCTATGGTTATTAGTGAATATTCTCAATATATTTCTCATATATTGTGTAATTATGAGTGTTGTATATTTATGATATATTAGGATCCTTACTGTATTGGAATTTCACCTTGTACACACACACACACACACACTATATATATATATATATATATAATGAGAAGACTCACCAAGGGAGATTATTACAATCTTACATGATATCAGAGCCATGCCCATTCCAAGTCTATGTTCACCAATTTTGGGTCCCCAAATTATGTCATCCACGCTCCAGTTAATGGGGTCTAGGCGTGCGGGAGAGTGTTAAGAATCCCACATCGAAAATGAAATGAGAATTTGGACTCCTTATATGGACTTGAACAATCCTCCCCTCATAAGCTAGCTTTTGGGGTTTAGTTAAGCCTAATATCCATTCTTTTCATTTAGCCCCCTTAAATCAATTACACTTTTTTGTTTTATACTCTAATGAATAGACTATAGTTTGAAATAAGCTTTGGAATGTAGCATAGTCATTTACTGGTACAGAGATTTGCTACAGGCAGATTGCTTTGAATTTTGGCTCACTTGGTGTATGACAGAACAAGTGAAAAAGAAAAGACTTTGCGGTATTAATTGATCACAATTGAAGATAAGCCAGAAAAATGATGGGGGAGGAGATATATTAGTTTTTGCCATGTCAAAGAGATTTATGTACATAAATTAATACTTCTTTTTACCTATATACACGATAGTATAATTTTTCAACCAAAGAAGGTTCATCAATTGAACTTCTTTCGTAGCATTCAGCCTCTGGGAGTGAGTATCGTGTGAGATTGTGGTCAATCGTCACTAACATGTTTGAAAATAATAACTTTTTGTTTGTCCAAAATGAATGATATAAGTTTTCATATTTGGGATCATCAGGGGTATGATGAGATGAAATATTTTTTATTTTTATACGTGTTTGAGCTTGAAAATAACTTTTAAAAGAGAGCATTTTTCCTTTAACGAATTGTAGTAGAAATCTGAATTAATGAGAAAAAAAAATTCGAATAGCAAATGATTATATAAAAATATAGTTACTACTACAATATATTTTGTTAAGACATAGACGACCATGAGAATTGATTGTTTTTTAATATTAACTCTCGCAAAAATAACTGTATCTCTCTACATATTTTAGCGGAACTCAAACCTTCAAAGTTAGAAATTGATGCCATTCACGGGCTAACCAAACCTTATATATTCATCTCAAAAATAACTTTTCAGAGTAAGCAACTATTTATTAATTATTGGCCTATTGGTGGTGCTTAATGTACACTAGTAAAAAATAACTTGTTATTTCATTAACCTTAGAGGCTTAATTTTTTTTATCCTTTTTACGAATTACTCTTTTTATACTTGAAGATTTTATTAAATCATTATGAACTACAAAATTTAAATACTAAAAGATAATTTTAAAAACCTCTAGAAAATCAGAGTCAAGCAAAAGTTATTTAACTCTTCAAGTGTAGAAAGTAAAATAATCATTTTATTTTTTACTATCAGAAAATCACAGCCAAGCAAGTAGTTGTTTTGCTGTTTAAATTCACTTGATGATTAACTTTTCTAAAAACGAAATATATAAATTATATTGCAAAAGTATCGTGATATTGTGGTTTCAATTGTCTCTTTTTTCTGGGTTTATTTCTTTTCAAAAAAATTCCCACTCCATCCGTTTAGAGCAAGCTGTAATATATCATTACATATAAATATTTTTCTAATATTCCTTTTTGCTTACAAATTGATATGGTTTTAATTTCTATATTAAAGTTAAAATAACTATAGTTCCTATATAAATTATTGGGAAGATCATAGAAATCATGATGGGTGACTGTGAGAGATTAGTTTCAAGCCACTGACTTAACAGCTTGAAAGAGAAGGTACGCAATCCACGATCTCTTTGATTTTTGAAGAAGTCCCTACAAGTTAGAGACATCTTAAATTTGAAGAAATTGTATATGATGATTGTATTTGAAATATGGAGAATTTGGTTATCTTTGTAGGAACTTACTAAGGATGACAAAATTAAATGTGGAATAAAAAACTTTATCATCATGCCAAAAGCTATAATTGATAGCAAAATTCTAACTTTATTTCGTAACCAAGTCCACCAAGCAAGCGCCATGTTCGATCATGACTTCGACCTGGACCATCCCAACCCCCTCATGAGGCTTGTCATAGGTAGGATATTGACTTTACCCGACATTAACTCATGAGAATATGATTCGTTCAAGTTTGGACGCGTCATTGATCCACTCATTTATTGGCTTAGCCCATTTTGACCTGTCCTTTTCAGTCCATCTAAAAATTGGATTGATATGTAGCCAAATCGATTAGTGAGAAATCTTGTACAAATATTTTCAAAAAGACAATGTTTTTGTTTTATATGTTATAAAAATTAAAAACCAATTATATCCCTATAGGTATAAATTTAATTTTGAAGGACAAGCATGAAAGACCAGCCCATTTGAAGGTCAAAAATTAAAGACCAGTCCATTTGCAGGGAACACCGTGAAATTACTTATAATGTTACCAGAGCAAGCCTTAGAAACAACCCACCCAATTAGTCATCCTGAGTGAGATTGGGAGAGGGCAAATGTGAAAGGGAAAAAGTACAAAATAAAAAATAAAACATAATAATTGCTAATTAAACCGCAATCCCCAACTTAGGCGAGTCTTCTTGTATGAAAAGATATTTATTCGTACTTAGATTTACATTAAATGATTTAATTTTAACAGTTGTAAACTAAACTAAAAATACAAACATTTAACCAATACGAATTAAAATCGAAATACAAATCGCTTAGGTTGTGTTTGGTATGGAAGAAACTATTAAAATAAGTTAGATAAGTGACATTCAAACTTTATTGGCTCTTCCCTAACCACCACTCCTTGACCCTCTCACCCCGGGCCACCCTAGAAACCCCACTCCCCACCTCATCACACACCCAAGAATTCATCATTGATAACATGAGGAATCACCTAGCAAATTGGAAAACCAAGTTTCTAAATATTGCAGGAAGGGTTACACTTGTTAAATCAACCCTTAGTACCATTCCAACCCACTGCATGCAAATTCTCCTTCATATAGATCGTATCATTCGCAATTTTGTGTGGGGAACAACTGATTGCAAAAAGAAGATTCATCTCTTAAAATGGGATATCATTACTCAGAGGGCTAGGTATTAAAACTGCTCTTCTAGGAAGTCTAGCCTGAAGACTTTTACGTTACCAACATTCACTTTGGACAACTCTATTAGCTAGAAAATATGTCAATATTACCTCAAAAACTAATACATCCTCCATCTGGAAATCACTTCTCAAAAGATGGGAGTAAGCTCTAAAGGAATACTTTGGCACCCTTCCAGGAAGACTAAATTAGACCTATGAAATAGTAGATGAATTTCCAATAATGACACCCTTAGATCCTGTATCCAAGGTCCCCTAAATAAGTATGACCTTAATTACTCAATTAAGGACCTTAATAAGGGAGGTAGATGGAACCTCTCTTCTGATTTCCCTCCTAAATTGGTTAATCCATATTTCTTCCCTTGTCTAAAAACTCTCTTGACATGCCCATATGTTGTCCTAATAAAAAGTTAACGAACTTCTCTACTAAATTTTGTTATGATTTGATGGACAAACCTGTCAACTGTAGTAGGTGTTTCACTTGAATTTAAAGGCTCTCCTGCCCCAATAAAATCAAGTTTCTATTATGGCTTTGCTATGATGATAGAATCTAGTCGAGCTTGGCTAAAGCACATAGGAATCAATATTGATGATATGTGCCCTGTCTGTAGAATGGATAAAGAATCTGTTGGATACAAAGATGCATGAAACGAAAATTACAAGTAACTGCTAAGTATTACAAGAACTGAAATTACAATTGAACAATAAACTGAAATTACAATGAACTTGAACAATAAACTGGAACAATTTTTGGTATGCTGAGTCAAGTGTTTGCACTCTGTCTTTAAGACAATATTGCCCCGTATGTATCATTTCTACGTCCTGGACAATTGTCTCACAAGATAAAACAACAAGTGAACAAATGAGCAAAGGAAACTCAAGTGCTACCGTGAAGAATTTTGAGTAATGAAATGATGCTGGAAGGTTGTAGGAAGCACAACCCACGACCCGTGACCCGTGACCCGGACGGGACGGGCGCGAGGCGGCGGTGCGCGTGTGGGCTTCCCTCAAACCGAAGCACATCTAGGTCCTCCCTCCTTTAAACACATGGGATACCCCTTGGGGTCCCAAACCCCAAGCCAACCTTGAGACTTATAAACAAAACAATTATTTCTTCCTCCACCGATGAGGGAGAATTGATCTCAATACCACACTTTTCCATGCTTCAAACACCTCACTTCCTGAACCAATATCTCTTTCATTTCTCAATGAAATTTGACGATCCTTGGCCCTACGGTTATCTACTTACTTAGTAGATTATGCACGTGTGAAGAACCGGATTCTCCAACATGCGGAACACTAGTGTTTAAGCAGTTAAAGTTGGTTGGACACAACTCCCGCCAAAGGAAAATTTCCAACAATCCCCTCTTGAAAGAGATTTTGGCGCACTCACATGGAGCCTTTTCATTTCCAGCAATATTTCAGTAGACCGATGTTGCATAAGGAGAGGTAGCTTCAGCTTTGAACCTTCCATAGTTAAATACCATAAGACTTACTTACTGTGCGGTGAACGTGATGTCTTGAACCGTTGGTGTTTAGTGTAAGCCAAGTCAATAGTACCAACACAACAAATTCCCTTACTCTCTTCTTCGTAATGTTTTGTCCGTTGTGGCCATGGACAACTTCTTGGATTCTTAAGTGCGTTCATTTGAGGCGGCCCATCCTCTCACTTAAATAGGTGGTCTCCTACAAGGTATCCTGCTATACCCCACTTCACAAGTGTTAGGAACCATTAAAAGTTTCCCTAAACCTAACCTCAACTGTTGAGGATCATTAAAGGTTTTGAAAACTTAACCTTTACCCATACTGCAGATAGCACTCAACGTCTATTGCGGGAACGACTTTGGATTTGGTGTTTCTTTACAGAAATCACTATCCGAAGTGCTCATGCTTCCACTGAACCTTTACAGCTTAGTTTTCCCATTGAACCAAATTACTGGGATCTCCAGTTAGTAAGGTTGGGTTACCACCGTATTGGTCCTTATTCTTTGGGTTTTAAGCCAATTCCCCTAGATAGGCAGACCATCTGATCCTTGGGTAAGGCCTTTGTCAACGGGTCTGCAATATTATTCTTTGACTTAATGTAATCAATAAATATTATACCCGTGGTGATCAGCTGCCTGACGGTCTTATGCCTCCGTCGAATATGACGAGACTTGCCGTTGTACATAACATTTTGTGCCCTTCCTAGAGCCGACTGGCTGTCGCAGTGCATCATTACCGAAGGTACGAGTTTGTTCCAACACGGAACATCCTCTAAGAAGTCATGAAGCCACTCAACTTCTTCTTCTACTTTGTCTAAAGCAATAAACTTCGATTCCATTGTGGATCGGGCAATACAAGTTTGCTTAGAGAATTTACAAGACATAGCCCCACCACCAATTGTAAATATGTACCCACTGGTGGACTTGGTGTTCTCTATATCAGATATCCAGTTTGCATCACTGTACCCCTCTAGTACAGCTGGATATCTCGAATAGTGTAACCCGAAAGTTAACGTATATTTCAGGTATTGTAATATCCGATTCAACGCCTTCCAGTGATCATAACTCAAATTACGGGTAAACCTAGCCAACTTATTGACTGCATAAGGGTGCAGTTTGTTATATACATCAAACTATCTATCACCTGTGCATATCGCTCATGGTATACGGGTGCACCAAGATTTTTATCAAGATTTTGATTTGTATCCATTGGTGGCTTTACGGTGAACTGTCTAACATCTCGAACTTTCTCAAAACATCCTCGATGTAGTGAGACTGAGATAAGACCAGTCCGTCAGATGTCTTAGAGATTTTTATCCCTAAGATGACATCATATCCTTCATGTCGAAGCATTGTTTCAACATGTTCTTAGTCTATAGGATTACCCTAGGACTGCTTCCTGTGATTAGCATGTCATCTACGTATAGGCATATCATGACGAATGAGTCAGAGTTACCTTTCGTGTAGACACATTTATCACATTCATTAATGGCGAAACCCTTCGATAGTAGAGTACTATCAAATTTTTCGTGACATTGCTTCGGGGCTTGTTTAAGCCCGTACAGAGATTTGACAAGCCGACATACTTTATTCTCTTACCCTTGAACCACATACCCCTCGGGTTGGTCCATATAAATTTCTTCTTCTAAATCACTATTTAGGAAGGCTGTCTTGACATCTATTTGATGTATCTCAAGGTCATGCAAAGCTGCGATCGCAATGAATACCCGTATGGATATCATCCGAGATACCGGGGAGTATGTGTCAAAGTAGTCAAGACCTTCTGTCTGCCGATAGCCCTTGACTACCAACCTGGCCTTGTACTTGTCTATAGACCCATCTGCTTTATATTTCAGTTTGAGTATCCATTTACAACCCAACGGTTTATTTTCCGGAGGAAGATCAACCAACTCCCATGTATGGTTATGCAGAATGGAGCCTATTTCACTCTCAATAGCTTCTTTCCAGAGTGGTGCTTCTCTAGTTGACAACGCCTTAGCAATTGTCTTTGGTTCATCATTAACCATATAAGCTATAAAGTCAGGACCGAAGGATTTATCCTTCCTGGCCCTTTTACTTCGCCTTAGATCCATCTCTGGAGTCTCCAAGTTCTGAGAATCTGGAACACTAGATTCCGGATGTTCAGCCACCTTGAGATCTGCTAGATCTGAACCATATAGATTCAGGCCGTCAACGACTCCCGGCTCTTGAGAGCTTTGTTCATAACTTCATTTGCGAGAGGTTATGTCTTTTTCCTTTCTAGGAAAGGTACCTTCAAAGAATTGAGCATTCATTGATTCCATGATTGTACCCTGGTGGATATCTGGAATATCTGACTTATGCATTAAGAAGCGATAAGCACTACTGTTATTTGCATATCCGATGAATATGCAATCTACAGTCTTAGGCCCAATCTTGACCTGCTATGGCTTGGGTACTTCAACCTTTGCCAAACAACCCCACACCTTAAAATATTTGTAGGTGGGTTTCTTTCCATTCCATAATTCATATGGAGTTTTGTCCTTACCCTTATGTGAGACTCTGTTAAGAATCGTATTAGCGGTAAGGACGGCTTCTCCCCACATATTTTGGGGAAGACCGGAATTGATAAGCAATGCATTCATCATTTCCTTCAATGTGCGGTTCTTACGTTCCGCCACACCGTTCGATTGAGGTGAGTATGGAGCCGTCGTTTGATGAACAATGCCTTCTTGGGCACAATATTCCTCAAATGGCGCTACGTATTCTCCCCATCTATCGCTACGAATGGATTTAATCCGCATGCTTAGTTGGTTCTCAACTTCTGCTTTGTAACATCGGAACGCTTCATCCTTACTTTTCAACAAGTAAAGGTAACAATACCTTGTGCTATCATCAATGAATGTCATAAAGTACTTGTTTCCCCCTCTAGTTTGTGCGAACTTCAAATAACATATATCTGTGTGAATAAGTTCTAGAGGAGCGGTGTTCCTTTCGACGGATCGAAAAGGAAGCTTGGTGAGTTTTGCCTCTACGCACACCTCACACTTATGTTGAGGGTTTACGTCGACAGATGGCAACAACTCCAACTTTACCAGCCTTTGGATAGACTTGTAGTTAACGTGTCTTAATCTATGATGCCATAATTAGAAGACTCAAGCAAATAAGAAGAAGGTTCAACTTTATTACTTGGACGCATTACAGACATGGCATTCACTTTGAAGAGGCCTTCACAGACGAAGCATCTCCCCACAAAAGTGTCATTCTTAGTGAGTACAAACTTATTGGATTCAAACACTAGCCAAGGTCCTGAAATTAAATTTCTTCTAATCTCAGGGACGTGCATCACTTTCTTCAGAGTGAGCTCCTTTCCGGAAGTCATCTTCAGGACCACCTTTCCTACCCCCAGTACTTCAGAGGAAGCGTTGTTGCCCATGAACAGCTTCTTGTCGGTGACCGGTGTGTACATGGAGAAGGCATCTTTGTTGGAACAGATGTGTCTGGTAGCACATGTGTCCATCCACCACTGCATCAGATTCTCAACCAGGTTGGCTTCTAGCACCACTGCCGAGAACTCCTCAATCATGTCATCCAGGAGCGTGTCCTTGACGACGTTAGCACGCACCTTGCCTTTAGACTTGGCTTTCTGTTGTTGCTCAGTCTTGAGCTTGCGGCATTCCTTGATTTTATGACCAGGTTTCCCACAGTGGTGACAGTTACCTCTGAACATATCCGCTGCGTGGGCCTTGCCGTCTTTCTGGAACTTCCGCTTCTTGCTTGGGTTCCCTTTGGCCTCAGCCAGATTTGCCTTTGCCTTAGCAGGTTGTTTACCCCTAGCAAGGCCTTCTTATTATCTTCCTGGATTTGGAGTTTGATAACAAGCCCCGTATGTATCATTTCTACGTCCTGGACAATTGTCTCCCAAGATAAAACAACAAGTGAACAAATGAGCAAATGAAACTCAAGTGCTACCGTGAAGAATTTTGAGTAATGAAATGATGTTGGAAGGTTGTAGGAAGACTGATTTCGTTTCTGTTTGTGTGTTAAGTGTAGCTCAACAATGGTAACAAAGGGTCCTTTATATAGTTGAAGGAGAGGCTCATGAACTGCCCACATAAGTGTCATTACTGGCCAAGTAATGGCAATTATGGAGGTAGTAATTCACCAAAATAAATGGTGAATTTGATGTGCAACGGATGGCATTTAGGAAGAGTAATTCAGCCAAAATAAATGGCTGAATTGAGTGCTGGTTAACGTTATGTTCTCTACCCAATCTGACTTTCTTGAAACTTCAGGGACCAAACTGTACATATGGCAAAGTTCTCTGATCCAAAAAGATAATATCAGAAGAAGCACAACCCACAGCCCGTGACACGGACGGGCGGCGGCGGCGGCGGGCGTGTGGGCTTCCCTCGAACCGAAGCACATCTAGGTCCTCCGTCCTTTAAACACATGGGATACCCCTTGGGGTCCCAACCAACCTTGAGACTTATAAACAAAACAATTCTTTCTTCCTCCACCGATGAGGGAGAATTGATCTCAATACCACACTTTTCCATGCTTCAAACACCTCACTTCGTGAACCAATATATCTTTCATTTCTCAATGAAATTTGAAGATCCTTGGCCCTACGGTTATCTATTTAGTAGATTATGCACGTGTGAAGAATCGGATTCTCCAACATGCGGAACACTAGTGTTTAAGCCGTTAAAATTGGTCGGACGCAACTTCCGCCAAAGGCAAATTTCCAACAGAATCTACTCTTCATATATTCATAAAAATGTCCAGCTACAATCAGCATTTGGCAAGAATTGGGTATCACCTATACTGCTCATAGCCATTTACATTGGCTAGATTGCATTAGACATAGTCACCCCTCTACCTCCTCACATTTCATCTTGAAATATTCTATGAAATATATGGCTGAATAGAAACAATAACAATCATAATAATACAAGCAGTAGTATCATCTATAAAATGATTATTATAAGGGCCACTGAACATCACATTCTCTTTAAAAAGGAATGTTATCATAACCCTAGATTAGGCATTCAAATAAAGTAGTTTCCTCCTCCTAATGGTTGGTATAAACTTAATATTGATGGAATATACTGTGCCAAATCCAACTTGGGAGGGATAGGGGGAGTGATACGACATTGGGATGGAAGTTGGGTTGTAGGATTCCAACAATGTATTAGTGCAAACAACTCCTAACCTTACAAGATGGTTTACACTTGGCCATTAATAGGGAGTTATCAGAGACTGTACGGAGGTCATAACAACTTTATATAATGGATCTGCTACTCATAACTCTTTAATTCTTTCATGCAGATGGTTAATGCTCCGGCAGATGCTAGTAACGATCCGGTATAACTTCCGGCAGGGCAACAAAGTGCCACATAAGATGGCAAAGGAAGCTTCCCGAAAGTCCAAACCTACCATCATGAGTCGCGTGAATCACAAAATGGATTTATAATTTCAAATTCACTCGTTGATTTCTAGAAAATCGAATCAATTTGCTTTTTTCAGTTACCATTCTACTCCACCACCTTTTATTAACCTACTAGTTACTAGTGATATGAAATGAAGTACTTTTGTATGTAGAAATTTAGACGCTATGGTATGTAACACGCTTGCTAGTATGGGGAACTATTATAATATTTGGGTGCACCGTAGTAATATATAAAATATCTTTGTTGTTAAAAAAAACAAAGGGAACAATTACTTTAAACTGCTAAAAAGTAAGTATTTCTTCAATCTATTTTCTAGGAGTAATAATTATCTTATTGTATCCTTAATTTCATTAAAGTTAAAGCCAAAAAATATATGAAAAAAAGAAAGCCATTTGGGTTGGTAGCACGTGCAAAGGAGTTTTGCCAACTCAAACACCAATGTCACCGCGGAGTTCTGACCAACCTGTTTGCATTTACATTTATACCCTCAATTGCCACACCTCCTTCATCACTTGTTATCGTAAATCTAGTGATAAAACAAGGGTGACAATGGAACAAAAAAAAAGTTAACTTGCTAAGATTTCCATCCACCAGAGTCTCAAAAATATAATTATTCAAATTCAAATTCAAATCTAAAAGATTAGCTTAAATAATAAACCCATATAAGAACATAATTGATAAATCAAATTGCATTTTTCTTCATTGTCAGCTTTCTTTATGGGCTGACTAAAATCTCCGATCATTCACTGTGAAGAACCAAAAATAATAACCCTAGATAAATTTTCCAATCAAATTTGGTTGAGACAAAGCTATGACCACCGGTGAATTCATCAATATTTATCCCACCGAGCTCAAATTTCCATGTAAGCCCTTAACTTTTTTTAATTATCTGCCATCATAAATTTCAGATTTTATCATTTTTTTGTTCACTTTATGGTTTTTAATTTGATGGGGTTGCTTAATTAATCGAGTATCGAATGTAGTTTTTGTTCTTTTTGATTTATTGGCGAACGTTACGCATTGGTGAGAGTTATGCCTGTTTCTATTATTTGGTGGTTTATTTAGCTATTTTTTGTTTGTTTGGGTATTGATTTATTTGTTTTGTTTTGTATTGAAAAGTTGAGTTGAGGAAGCAGAGTTCATGTTCTTTGCAATTAAGTAACAAGACTGATCAATACATTGCATTCAAGGTAACTATTTGAATAATTATTAGCTTAATTTAATTAACCCAAGTTATGTTAGATGTATAAAATTTTGAGTTGTTGTTTTCTATGTTGGATAGGTTAAGACAACCAACCCCAAGAAGTACTGTGTTAGGCCTAATGCTGGTGTTGTTTTGCCTGGTTCTTCATGTAATGTCACAGGTAAAACTTCCTTCTATTTGTTCGTTGATTGTGCTTTTTGAACTACTACGTCTGTCCCAATTTATATGATACATTTCTTCTTTTGTGACGTCCTAATTATGTTTTTTCTATTTTTTATCTTTCTCTTTCTCTACAACTTTAACAATTTTCAAGTATTCAAATTCTTTACATTTTACGTTATTAAAATTCTTAACTTTGAATACAGTTTTATTTATCAAGCCTTTTAAGCTATTACTTTCATGTTTTCATCCACTATTACTAATGTAATATCAGTGTTATCAACGGCGAGCTTAAGCCCGGAAGAGAGGCTCAAAACATGTTAAGCTTTTTGCCTCGCTTGATGTGCGCTTCAGTGTCGTCATCAAGGCTTTAAGACATACTTTTCCTTGCCAATGAGCGTGTCCTAAAGAAGCGATACTAAACAATTGATATTTCACTTTATCGTAAATTTGTTTCAATTTTTATATTTGTTATTCAGGCTTATAATTATTAGCGTTGGGCTAAACATATCTATTTGTACATATTCTTCACTTGCGTCTTTTATTTTCAAAAAGCCAACACATTAATTGCGCTTTGCGCTTAAAGGCCCAACGGACCTTAGAGCTTTTTTGTGTTGTTTGATAACACTGTAATATTGAAGTCAAATTAATATCTTAAACTCAGTGTCTTGTGAAATGCCATTGTATAGAGATGGACAGAGACAGTATTAGATACAAGCAACAAAATGTAGTTGAATTTGATTCTTTACCGAATAAATTGTGTGGATTTTGTAGTTACAATGCAAGCACAAAAAGAGGCACCTCCTGATATGCAGTGTAAGGACAAGTTTCTAATTCAGAGTGCTATAGCACCCAGTGGTACAACTAATAAAGACATCACTCCAGAAATTGTGAGTTGCTTACAACCATTAAGCAATGTTTTTCAGGCTCTTTTAGTATTACGGTTTACTGAAATTGGTATTTTCCATTTGCTTCTAGTTCAATAAGGAGGATGGGAAAATTATTGATGAATTTAAATTGAGGGTTGTTTTTGTTCCCGCAAATCCTCCCTCTCCCGTGCCTGAAGGGTCTGATGAAGGTTGTTCTCCCAGGACCTCGGTGACTGAAGATGAAAGTAAAAGCTCTTCGCTTCCAGAAGTAGTAAGTGTGTGGAATTTGTTGTTTTTACTGTGATTTTTCCTCAGCTATGAGCTAAAGTTCTCTTCTTGGCCTTAATATTAGGTGTCACGATCTTTGGAGGAACCCAAAGCAAAATCATCCCCTTCAGAGGTGAAATATATTGCTTTCACATCAAAAACATTGCATCAATTTGTGCATGCATGCTGCAGACTAATGGTTCTGTATTGTCTTAGAAATAATCAATTTAAGGTTTTTCTGCACTGTCAGTTGTACCTAATTCTTTAATTTGGTCCTAGGAAATGAGGTTAATGGAAGCGAACTATTCGCTTTGGAGTGGATTTTTTAAACTGTCATTTGAAGAAGTGGTATTCTCGTATTAATACTTCTGGAAAAATAATGATCCTGATCACACAGTGCAGTGATAAATATTTCTTAGTGCTCTTATCAGCAGCTTGATGCCTAACGGAGTGGATGATAACCTGGGGTTTCTGTATTGAATTTTGGGTTAATTACTTCCCCAATAGCAAAACTAAGTGGACCTTTCCTCTTGTTTTCTAAAAACCAGATGCCTCATCCTCTCCTCCTGAAAGTTAAAGGTAAATGCTCTCTAGATTTGGTATAACTTCACAGGTTCCTGCGTTTTCCAGTACCAGATATTTGTGAAATTCATCGACTGGTTGAACCCACATCCGTCTGGTAGCTTTCATGGATGGTTTCAGCTCCACAATTTCTCTGTTCAACAACATACCCAGTGTAATCCCACAAGTGGGGTCTGGGGAGGGTAGGATGTACGCAGACCTTACCCCTACCTTTCTCCACAATTTTCTCTGTATCAGCACAAAATTTGAGAATTCTTTATGTGCCATTTCAGCGTCTTTTCTGAACCAATCCCTTTTCCCTTCTTACGTTAGGCAAAGAAAGAATACTTTCTCTTTCTTTCCAAAAAGGACGTTAATTTTGCAACTCCCAATTTGTATTGTTTTGTTAGAACTAATACGGTAAGTTGAGAATTTACTTAAATGCCTGATCATAATAGACGGTGGTGGTGGAGGTTGTACTTTTGGGACCCGGTAGAGGGTTTGGGTAAGGGTGGGAGAAGTGGAGGTTGATGGCAGGGCTAGATATGTTTAAGAAAAGGGATGACAAAGTTGAGGGAAGGAGGAGGATGGGAAGGTTTGCTGGGGCATGGGGTAAGTAGGGAAAGGGGGTTTTGCTGGGCCATGAGAGCTGTGGCACTGGGATTGTAGTGACCCGCTTAGAGATATGAATGGGTTGGGTCAACCCACTAAAGGTTGAAACCAAGCACCTTTTGTTTTCTTTATTTTTCGTCTCCTAAAATTTAAGCAAATTCAATTATATGGCAAGGTAAAATTAGAATGAAATGAATAGTTTCTGTTGACATGATTGTGGTTTAAAAGATATAGTATGAGTTATGGGATGTATCTTAAAGGACAATTAAAATTAGAATGGAGGTCTAAGTAATCTGCCTTCCTGTTTTACCTCCTCATGGTATAGTCTATCCGTTCATCAATACAATCGCAATCTCCTCTCCTTTCCTTTGCCTTTCCCGTAACCCTTTTTTCGCTTTCCATTGGGACCCCTTATGGAAAATTTCCAAGATGGATAACTTTAACCAAAAACCTCAATACCGATTTCAGCTCGTACTCCAATATTTTCTTTTGATAATGGTAACATACTCGTACTCCAATATTTGTCATTACAACCACCACCCAAATGTTGACAATCGCATGTTCACGGGTTAATTTCCAAAACCGAGACACAAGGGAGTCAGGTGGACTCATTCCCTTTGCTTCCATGCCCTGCTACCTGGACTATTTAATTTTCCCTGCGTACCAATATTTGACACATAATAGAAGGATAATAGATCTCAAATTCGTTAAATCATGCCGAAGATTGAGTATATCAAATACACACATTTTCAGTTTTCGTAAGTCAGACTAGGTATATGTTTATTGGATATCTTTCCCTGATGTGTAAATAAAACACTACGGAGGTTTGTCCACACTGCAATAGTCCACTTGTTTTTTCAAGAATTGACACATTTCTCTGTGAAGTCTAGCTTGTGGAGTTGTTGATGTGTGATAGTCTTGTTGCCTTGTTCACAGTATGCGTGATGATGGCTAATGGGTTGATTTGTATGTTTTTGGACACATGGCCTTTATTTATGAGTGGCAGAAATAGCTGAGATGATAAGTTAGGAAGAAGTAATGAGTAAGGTTAACAAGTTGTGGGACCACAGAATTTATGTAGTTCCAGATGCTATGAATAATTTTACCTAATGTTAGGAGAATGAGCAAGCATTTAAGAATCCTGTCTTCGTACTTCCTTTTTTGTTTTTTTGATAAAACAAAGATAAGACTATATTGGTGTTAAAGGCAGGGAGTACAAAATCATGATTTATCATGATAGGGAGTTGGTTTCTTTGAAAGTAATTGTTGATCATCCAGGTATCGTGCTGATAACGAGTAGAATGGTCTGTTCCTCGTGTTAGATTCTGGTTATTCTAATTAGAATATCATGAGTGCTCTTTCTCTGTCTTCTTCTCTTTGTTTTTTTCTTTACCCTTTTCAGATTTTCTTAAATCATCCAACACTGTGTGAGCTCTTCACATTATCTGATTAAGTATTAGATACATCATTGGCAGTTATTGATATATTGAGAAAGAATATCTATTTTTGAATTTGTCGACAGAATCCACGTAAGAAATTGTGAAAATAAAATGATGCTTGTAGAGGAAGAAGCAAAAAGTTAACCAGGTAACAATGAGATGTTTGTGTGAATTATTAAAAGGAAACTGCAGGAGATACTCAATCAACTTTATCTCTTATAGAAGTAGGTGAGTAACTCGTTATAACTCAAGAATTATTGACATTAATTAAAAAATAAACATGGGACATGGGAAAAAGGGTGAGAGACTGGAATCATTCTATTGAGTTATTGTTGGACTTTCAAACCAAAAAAAGATGTCTTTTCAGCTTTTTCACTCTTACGTATTTGAGAGAAACACCATATGTGCATTGTGTATTTTTTGTGATATCATCTTTAGCCTTCATGCAAGGCCCAACGTGAGTTAATGAGTCTGGTGCTTCCTGTTCCCCCAATTTGATTTTGTTAATCGTCAGGGACATATTGAAGTCCACAGTTTTTCAAATAGAAGCTGAACTCATATGACCTGTAGTAGCAGCTTGCACAATTTTCTTCTGTTGATTTCGCCTGGATGATTGGATATCCTTACTTCCTATCAATGTTGCCTGGCACATCTGTTTTCAACTGAAGACTGTTTTTATCTAGTTAGTTTATGAGCAATCTTTAACAAATACTTTCGCTTTAGGCATGGTCTTTGATTTCGAGGTTGACTGAGGAGAAAGCTTCTGCTCTTCAACAAAATCAGAAATTACGTCAGGAATTGGTACGTTAGTGACAGTATGGAGTTATAAATCTTCCGGTTTTTGATGTGTCACTTTTCAAACTTGCTTTATAGAATTCTACTCTTTCCCCATCTCTTGGTAAAATTCATTTATTATATGCCTGCTAATGGCTGGGTGAAGTCATAGTTGGTTTGATAAATATAGTAAAAGCACTAATAATCTTTTACTGAATAATAGTGATGATGCTTCAAGTAGCTTCTATGTTACCACTTTATACCTTGTGATGGTGATGTTCTCTCTTCAAAACATACTGGTTTGAAATGATGGAGGGAATTCCTGTTGCTTTGGACGTGAAGACATATCAGGTGTCTAGTACATTCTGCTTGGTAAAATTTCCTTATTTGCCCTAGCTGGAGGTAATAAATTGGCAGAACTGGCGCAAGCTGGCCTGCTCACCACGGTTATAAAAAAAATAAATTGGCAGAACCTTGGGTGATATTAATTACAGATCTTAGTTGTTCACATATGCAACGATAGAAGTTTTGAGTGAAGCGGGTGCGCGTAAGCTGTCCCCGACACCATCGTCATTGGAAAAAATTGAGTGAAGCGGTGGTTAGTGGTTGATACCTATAGGTAGCCTTTTTCTTGACAATATATATATCATAGACAGATTTGATTTCCTAGTAAATAGGGGATTGAAAAGAGGGGAAGGAACCAGAGGGCTGAGTGTTTATCGTGAGGAGGTGACTTCATATACATGCAGTAAACTGAGTTGTTCTGGGAGTATTTTTTTGGAAGTTTTATGTGCTTTAAATACTATTAAGTACCAACTTGGAGACACATGCTAGCAGTTAGATGTAATATAGCTTGTGTATTTTTAAGTACAATGTGATTGGCAAGAAAGTAAGCTTTTTCCTTTTCTTTTTGCTTCATTGGTTTCCAATACAATGAAAATCTTATCATCTCTCATATTGAGTTGCATGGTCCATGCTGTAGGTTGAATTATGATATTCCTTTTCTAATTACGCATCGATTTGATTTAGAATGTGTGATCTTTACTTAACAAAAAAAGATTGTGTGGTCTTATAATTTGATAAAGGGTGCCTATAGAGTCCCTATTCCCTACAGAAGAAAGTAAAACTAATGAAGGGTGTAATTCCAGTCAAGACCATAGAATTGTAACTCATGCGAAAAGTATCTTCACTGTATAATTAGTTGTTTCATATTATACATAAGTTTATCGTCATTTGGTGTACCTGATGGTTAATGATGCAATCCATATGAGCAGCATGTTCTGAAGCACGTTCATGAGTTTTTATTTCGATATTATTTTTTGTACCCATCATCTTTCATAAATGCGTGTTAGGAAGGGATTCACAAAGATTCCAAAAATCAGCAATTTTTTAGTTGAACAGGAAACAATTAGTGTCCCAAGAAACCTTAATATTTTCTAGAACTGGTTTAGGAAAGATGCAAAAGAGGAGTGGCCTCTATATGTAATGATTGTCTTCCTTAGACGGCATGCGGAATGATCACTTCTTTAATCATTTTTCTACTCTACCATTTTGCAGGAGCTGGTAAGAAAAGAAATCAGCAAAAGCAATTCTAGCGGCTTCTCAATGTTGTTCATCGTGCTGATTGGTCTTATAGGTCTTTTGGTTGGGTACCTGATTAAGAAGACGTAATTGGAAGGAGACCCTTCTTGATTCATTAGTTGCACGCCCAGAAAAAGTGATGGCATTCGAGAATTTTATTTTTTTCCCCTTTTCCTTTATAGACTTCTGCATTAGAAGTAGGTCGTTATGCAGTCATCTATAGTGTAAAAATATTACAGTCCATTATGTATTATGGGCATTTGAAGACTTGATTCGATTTGAACTTAGGGTAGGAAATTATTCAATAGCTGTTGTCAGAGTTTGATGAAATTTCAGAATGAGATAAATTGTGAAACTGAAGTTTCTCATTATCAAGTGTCCTGTGATTGATTCTGTCTTGTACATTTTCAGTATGACCGGTTCAACTGAAATAAGCCTGGCTTTGCATGTTGAATGATCTTTATATTATTTTGGAGGTTTAAAGTTGTTTTTCACACCGTATTCTGGCCAAACCATTGAGTGCAGATCATCTAGCTTCAGTCACCATCCCTTGAAAAACCGATGACATTCTTTTCATGTCATCTTCTATTTTTGTCGATAACTTAATGGTGCATTCAGGATTGCTTTATATTTCCAATGCTTTCCTCGAATTATGAAGTTTATATTCTTTGCAGTATGATTATAATTAGGGCCAGCAATTGATGGACAAGTTCCAAGTCTAATATAGCTTTTGGACATCCCTAGCTGTATAATCAATTGCGATGTTAGCAATTTGTTTAATTGGTCAAAAGGTAATTGCAAGAAAAAAAAACTGACCAATCTGGGAATTTACACAATGAATTTTACTCGTGTTCTGTAGAGTATGAATGTAGCATCCTGTATATATATATATATATTATTTACCGTTGAAAATAACATGAGCTACACTAATGTATTCACTATTTGCTAGTATAATTCAAGTAATACCCGAAGGACTATTTAACAATTTGACCTATTCATGGATAGAGAACAAATAAGTTTAAGCAGCATATCTAAATTTTCCGTTCTCTCAATCATAAATTTGGTGGAAATCCATAATCAATCATGCTCCTGTGCATCCTTATTTCACTTACAAGGACAAAAGATCACATAAAATCCAGGACAAAAAACTAATAGTTAGGTACCAAAGAAACTGAATTGATAATTGATGAAGTCAAAACAACATGAGATTTCAAATTTAAACTGTACTAGGACAAATTAAAAGAAGAAACTCCGTTGATTGTGGAATAATAACTCTAACAAACCAAATTACCAAAAACTAACCCTCCCCCAACTCGAAAAAATAAAATTAGATAGTCTCCCATTAGACTAATGTTGATTTTGATCCTCAATGATGACTTGTTCTTTGTTGAGTAACAACCTTCTTGGATTTGCCAAAAGTATTAGAAGTCTCATCAAGATTTTTGGCCTTGACAATTGCAGCCTCTTTGAGTTGGTTGAAAGTTGGATCATCATAATTTTGACAAAAATATACTCCAAAAGCAGCACCCGCCATGAATGTAAAAAGTAGTCCCTATTAAACCCATATTTCTCCTATTGAATTGTTGAAAGAGATAGTATTTCTTTGCTATTAATTTTGAGTTTGGGAAATTTTGGACTTTGATTGGGTGGCTAATATATGCATGAGCTAAATATATTTATAGGGATTTGTAATGGTGTCTTGTTCGCCAAGAGTTTTATATTTTTGGACTACTATGATTTGTTTTTTTACATTATTTTTTTTATTTTCCAGTTTTCACTCAAATGGAGTAGTTTATAAAGTTTGGCAAGTGGGCCGGGTCGGTCCAGTTCCGCCCCGGTCCCCCCTAAAAAAAGGTGTCGGGACTCGAAACCGGGACAGGACTTGGGCTCGTCCCGCCCAGGCCAGACCAGCCCCAGCCCCGCCCGCCCCCAACCCCGATCCCCCCCTTTGCAAAAATGACTGTTGCACAACGGCCAATTTATATTTTGGCCGTTGTGCAACGGCCATTTTGGGGCCCCCACCCTATAAACCCCCCTACCCCTTAATATTTATTTTTAACCCCTAAGTTACAATATTTATACTTTAACTCAATTTTCAACTATAAATACCTCATTTTATCTCACAAATCTTCCTACAATCTCTCTAATCTCTCAACAAGTCTACAATTACATTGCCTACTAAGTATTTTATTTTATTTGCTCATTTGTATAATTGTATCAAAGTTCAAAAATTAGGACTTAAGATGACAACTAGCTTGAGAATCATCCATCGAGCAAAGTTTCAATTTTCATCCTCAATTATAAGTCGACGTTACATCGATGTTTGGTACCTTCGTTCCTTATTTAAATTATTATTGTTACTTTATTTTAATTATCGCAGTTAATTTCATTATCTTTAATTATTTATTTACATAATTAAAATGAAAGGATTAAGATGTATGTTTAAGGGTAAGTGTAAGGGTGCTTCTTCTAGTAGGGGTAATAATGATAGGGGTACTTCTTCTAGTCATCCTATTTCCTAGACATGATGATTTGATTAATTACACTCATATAGATGAAACCTAATTTTTTAATGATATACCATTAAATGATGAGATATATTCTGCAACTGAACCGGACTTTAATTTAGAAGATAATCTAGATGACACGCCCACTAATCTAGATGATACACCCACTAGTGCACCTCAAACTGAAACTGAAACGCCTCATATTCCCCCTATTATGAGACGAGGCCCCACACAACGAAAATTAAAATCAGTTGCATGAGATTTTTTTGATAGGGATCAAGAGAATCAACTAGTTAAATGCAAAATTTGTAAAAATATTTATAAATTTTAAATGGAAAAAGGTCAGGGTGAGACGGGAGGTTTATTGAGACATGTACAAAGCTTTCTCAAAGCTAGGTGTGATGAATACGAGGCTACAAAATCGGGTGCGCCAATGCGCTCTCAGTCGGAACAAGGTTCACATAGTGTTTCGGATCAAGTACAGTGTCAAATTAACCCGACGACGGGGGGAGTTGTAGGTCCTAAATACGATAAACATAGAGATAGGGAAGCAATAGCAAAATTAGTTGCGGTGGAGGGTTTGTCTTTTTCATTACCTTCCTCTCTTGGTTTTATTCATTACATAAGAGATATGTATAATCATGCTTTTAACGGTTTTCCTAGATCAAATGTTAGGAGAGACGTTTTTAAATTTGCACATGAATATCAACAATATTTACGCTATGCATTATATCATTTTCCTGGCAAAGTATCTATCACTTCTGATATAGGCCGTAGTACTAACAACCATGATTATTTAACCGTAACATGTCATTGGATAGATCATAATTGATCTATGCAAAAATGTATTTTAGCATATAGATATATTGATGATAGGCACACTAAAAATTTTATTGCAGAAAATATTCATCAAGTTTGCATTTATTAGGTATAACTGACAAAATAATGACAGTTACGTTAGATAATGCTTCTTCAAATAATTATGTTATGAGACTTTTAAAAGATCTATTAACTCCATCTTTTCCTAATCATTTTCATATAAAATGTGTGTGTCATATTTATAACTTAGTTGTAAAGGATGGTCTATCACTTTTTGAAGAAATTCTTAATAAAGTATAATTTGCTATAAACTTTATTTTTAGAATTAATAGAATACAAAGAAAAAAAGAATATAAAAAAACTTATCACGATTGTGGATTACCTTTTAGAAAAAATCCTGAAGAAGTAGCGACTAGGTGGAATTCTCTATATGAACAACTACTTGTTGTTTATGATTATAGAAGACCTATAACTTTACCTTTTTAACGCTCATAATTGAAATCCAACTGATATACTTATAAATAATGATTGAGAAAAAAAATTCAGAACTTATTAGATTTTTAGAGAAATGTTTTCAAGCAACTAAAGAATTTTCTGATATATATTATCCTACTATTTCAACTATGTTATTTTATGTAGCTCTAATATTTTTGTTACTTAATCAATATATGAAAAAACCATCTTATAAGGCACATATTAAAAAAAATTATCAAATTGATTTTTTTCCTTTTCCCACTATTTATATTATTGGTGTTGTATTAAATCCGACTATTAAAATAGACGGTTGTAAAACACTTATCGAAACTATTTATGATTGTATAGCAGTACTTCCACCTCCAACTCCAAAAAACCCAAATGAACAACCACATAAGGAACCAACTAAAGAAGAAATTTTGTCTAGCAAACACGATGAATGCAAAAAAATATATACGCATGACCAACAAGAAAGTGCTAGCAACCAACCAGCTTCTATACCATCTTCTTCTTCTACAATACAACCTTATAAAAGACATGATATTTCTGCGACTATATTGAAAGTCTTAGAAATAAAATGTTTAGTGGTTCCACTACTAATCAAGTTAGTGAGTTTGATGTTTTTTTTTGCAGGGTGTTGTACCGTACCAAGCAGTTCTTAATGAATAAGGACGTGAAGACTTGCTTAAATACTAAGGGAAAATGAGAAGACATTTCCGACACTAGCAAAGATGGCCCGAGATGTGTTGAACATTCAAGCGTTATCAACAGCGTCTGAAATCACTTTGTTTGCCGGAAGATTTCAAATAGGAGAGCACAGACACTCATTAGCGGGAGACAGCTTGGAGATTGCAGTTTTATTTAGAGATTGGATACGAGCGGAGCGTAGAAGGTGCGGTCAACCGGAGATCAACGAAGAAGACGGCGAAAACTACAACGAAATCTTGTTCGACGGAACTGGAAGCGACGTCGACCAATTTGACCTACGAATTCAAATTCCAACCGAAGAACCACAAGACATTGTAAAGAAATTAAAAAATGTGTTTATAAATATGTAATTTTTTTAATTGTAATTTTACAATGTGATTTGCAACTTTGTGCAACTTTCAACACCACAAAGTTGCAATTTTGAAATTGTATTACAAAAAAAATATATTTCTATTAAATAATATAAGAGGCACAAAAACAGTCTTGGGATGTTTTTATTACACTATCTTGTTCAATTATTGAAGTGTTTATATATATTATTTTTTAAAATTAAGTGTAAAAAAAATAATAGAAATCTCGATCCCGACCCGACCCCGCCAAGACCGGTCCCCTTTTCCGACGGGATGAGGACGGGACGGGACAAGACGTTGACCAGTCCCGCTGGTCCCGCTGAAGGACCGGTCCCGACCTCCCGTCGTGTCTCGTCCCGCCGGGACCCGCCCCGCCGCCCCGCGCCCCGCCGCCTGGTTGGACACCCCTTTATAGTAAGTTGAACTCTTTTTTTTTTGTTCTAATGTTGAACGGAAACTCCTTTGACAATTTTTAATGTCTAAGATGATGCCTTACGTTTTTTATTGCGGGCCACAAATTTGCATAAATTGAATGTTTGATATCTTTGGTCAGATAATTAATACCAGAATGTTATTTTAGAGATCCAAATGCATTCATATATTTCAATTAGGAAACACAAAATCAGAGATATCCAATCAATCTTGCTACCCCACCAAAAAAAAAAAAAAAACTTACACACACGAGACAAACATACATTATTAATAGTTGAAGAAGTCAAAATACCATGTAGTTTAAGTTTATACAGTACTAACACCATTAAAAGACAATAAAAATTAATTATTACTTTATTTATCGATTTAACTTGTACTGATAATAATTAACTATCAACACACAGGAAATAGACTAGCTAGATATTATATTCTCTCATGCAGTATGTTAGATTTTGCATGCCAAAAATCGATCGGACAAATGAGAATACGGGACTCTAGATAGAGTTGATCATCGCATTGGGTAACATTCTTAAGTTATTAAAGCAATGTTTCAAGCCATAAATATTAAAGGCTTCATGAATAAATTAAAACTATATATTCCAATTTTTGATGGTTTACTTAGTTGCAAAACTGTAAAAAAACTTGAGATATACTAGACTATGAAAATTTTAGAAGTCGTATACCAAGGCTTTTTTTTCTTTCCAGAAAGGGTCAAATTTGTTATGTATTAATTGAACATGAACAATATTATCCTCTGTTTGACTTTTAATTTGATCAAATATTTCATGTGTCAAAAGGTCATGGATTCAAGCCGTGGAAATAACATTTTGCAGAAATGTGAGGTAAGATTGCGTACAATAGACCCATGTGGTCCGGTCCTTCCCGGACCCCGCGCATGGTGAGAGATTAATACACTGAGCTGCCATTTTTTATTCCATGTGTCTGAAAAAGTTTTCACTTTTGCAACTTGACCTCGTAACAAAGGCCAGAATTAAGCAATTTATGATAGTGCAGGAACAAATTTGAATATTTTCATAGATTTGAACAATCAATGTATAGTTTATTTTTGACATTCTATTTAGTAATACAAATTGAGATAATTAGGTGATATATTTTTAAAAAAAATATTATGTTACTCTCAAATATTTATAAAAACATTACATAAGTCAGTGTGAATGCTTTAAGACATTACCTAGATCATTTTGAAAGGTAGATATGCATGCAAAATGGCTAGAACACTGTTATTATAAATAAATCTAGTAAATACTAATTACTACTATATATGTGTCTCGTACGTCATATTCCAAAATTAGGAGAGAAAGATAAAAGAAACAAAGAGGTATATTAGTGTTAGAAAAGTGTTTTATGTTTCTTTCGAGCTAGAGTAATTTGGTCCTGTAATGAGGTTATTCCTCTTGTAGATTTTATTAGTTGTTTGTCTTTGGCTTAGCAGCCAAACCTTTTGGTCATTTAGGGAAATGACTCAATGCTCTATCCGTAGGTTTTTGTATGTAGGAGCTCTCCTGACTTTTTCCTTTGTATTGTTTCATCTTTTTTGAAGCCAGTCAATATAACAATTACTTCATTGAAAAAGTTAGAGAATAAATATTGTAAGTACATATAAACAAGTATGACTAATAATTTTAATTGGAAAAATAGAACTAATGCAAGTATTCAAGTAATTTGAAAATGATACTCATGTAAAAAACAAAATGAGAAAGGCCATGTTTATCATTTGGATATATACTAAGGCTGGCCAGTGGGTCGGGACGGCCCGACCCCGACCCGCCCCCGTCCCGCCCTGACCCCGCGTAAAAAAAAACGGTAGCGGGACTTGAACTCGGGACGGGACAATGTCTCGTCCCGCCAGACCCGAGCCCGCCCCAGGCCCGTCCCGAGCCCAAGCCCGACCCCGCCCGAGAGCCCCCCTTTGCAAATATAACCGTTGCACCAGCGGCCATTTTAGGCCTCCCCCCTACCCCTTAATATTTATTTTTAACTCATAAGTTATTATATTTACACTTTAACCCAATTTTTCAACTATAAATAACCCATTTTCTCTTCATCTTTCTCACAAATCTTCCTACAATCTCTCTAATCTCTCAATATATCTCTCTACAAGTCTACATTGTTTACTAAATATTTAATTTTATTTATTCATTTGGGAATTGGGAGTGAAGTCGGCAATTAGCTTGAGGATCTTCCATCGAGCAAAGTTTCAATTTTCAACCTCTCGATTACACGTCGACGTTACGTCGGCGTTTGGTACATTCGTTCCTTCATTAAATTATTATTGTCTGTTTATTTTATTTAGCGCACTTAATTTTATTATCTTTAATTATTTATTATCATAATTAAAATGAAAGGATTAAGAGGTATGTTTAAGGGTAAGGCTAAGGGTGCTTCTTCTAGTAGGGGCAACCAGGGCAAGGGTACTTCTTCTAGTCATCGTATTCCTACACATGATGATTTTGTTGATACTCAACATTTTCCTACAACACCATTAGATTTAGATGATGAGCTATTTTCTGGAACTCAAGAAGACTTTAATTTAGACGATGATCTAGATGATACACCCACTAATGTTGATGACAACACACCCACTAGTGCACCTTCAACTGAAATACCTCATATTCCCCCTAGTATGAGACGAGGTCCAGCAAAACGACCATTAAAATCAGATGCATGGACATTTTTTGATAGGGACGTAGAGAATCAAGTAGCTATATGTAAAATTTGTAAAAATATTTTAAAATTTAAAACTGGAAAAGGTCACGGTGGGACGGGGGGTTTAATTAGACACGTAGAAAGTGCTCATCCAGCTAGGTATGCTCAATACCAGGCTTCAAAACCGTAAGAACGCCGCTCCATCGGGACAAGGTTCACATATCGACATCATCCCGGACCAAGTACATGGTCAAATTAACCCTATGACGGGGGGGAATTGTAGGCCCTAAATACAATAAACATAGAGATAGGGAAGCAATATCAAAATTAGTTGTTGTGGAGGGTTTGCCTTTTTCATTTCCTTCATCTCCCGGTTTTATTCATTACATTAGAGATATATATAATCCTGCTTTTAACGGTTTTCCTAGATCAACTGTTAAGAGAGATGTATTTAAATTCGCGCATGAATATCAACAATATTTACGTTATTCATTATATCATTTTAATGGCAAAGTATCTATCACATCTGATATAGGTCGTAGTACTAACGACCATGATTATTTAACTGTAACTTGTCATTGGATAGATTATAAATGGTCTATGCAAAAACGTATCTTAGCGTATAGATATATAGATGATAGGCACACTGGTACTTTTATTGCAGATAATATTTATCAAGTGTGTCATTATTACGGAATAACCGATAAAATTATGACTATTACATCAGATAACGCTTCTTCTAACAATTACGCAATTACAATTTTTAAAAATAGTTTAACTCCATCTTTTCCAGATCATTTTCATATAAAATGCGCGTGCCATATATATAACTTAATTGTAAAGGATGGTCTATCACTTTTTGAAGACATTCTTAGTAAAATACAATTTGCTATAAACTTTATTTTTAAAAGTAATAAAGTACAACGTAGAAAAGAATATAAAAAAACTTGTCACGATTGTGGACTATCTTATAGAAAAATTCCACAAGAAGTATCCACTAGGTGAAATTCTTATACGAGCAACTACTTGTTGCTTATGACTATAGAAAACCTATAACTTTATTTTTTAACTCTCATAATCAAAATCCAGTTGATATGATTGTAGATAGCGATTGGGTAAAAATTTCCGAACTTATTGTATTTTTAGAGAATTTTTTTTCAAGAAACAAAAGAATTTTCCGGTATAAATTATCCTACTATTTCAACTATGTTGTTTTATATAACTCTAATATTTTTATTACTTAGTGAATATATGGAAAAATCAGCTTATATGGCAGCTATTAAAAAAATGTTTGTCAAAATAAAAAAATATTTTATTCCTATTCCCACTATTTATATTATTGTTTCTGTATTAAATCCGACTATTAAAATAGACGGTACTAAATCACTTATTGAAATTATTTACGATTGTATAGAAGTACTACCACCTCCAAGTCCCAAAAATCTAAATCACCCACCACCTATTGAACAAAGTAAAGAAGAAGTGTTGTCTAGCGTAGAACACCAATGCAAAAAAATATATAGATTTTATCAACAAGAAAATGCTAGTAACTTACCGGCTTACATACCATCTTCTTCATCTTCAACACAACCTCACAAAAGACATGCTATTTCTACGGCTAGTATTGAAAGCCTCATAAATAGAATGTGCGGCCGTACCTCTACTACTAACCAAATTAGCGGGTTGGATATTTTTATTTTGCAGGGTTCTGTACCGTACCAAGAAGTTATCAATGAAGATGGACATGAAGACTTGCTTTGAAATCTTTGGAGGGAATGAGAAGACCTTTCCGACACTTTCATTGATGGCCCGAGATGTTTTGAACATTCAAGCATCATCAATTTGCGTCAAGCGCTTTTTCACGGCAGATATCAAATAGGAGACCACAGACACTCATTAGCCGGAGACAGCTTGGAAATTGCAGTATTATTCAGAGATTGGATACGAACGGAGCGGAGAAGGTGCGGTCAACCGGAGATCAACGAAGAAGAAGATGAAAACTACAGCGAAATCTTATCTGAAGGTGGTGGAAGCGACGTGGATCAATTTGACCAACAAATACCAATTCCAACCGAAGAACCACAGGAAATCATCAAGCAATTAGAACAGGTTTTTTTGAGAATGTAATTTTTTTAATTGCAATTTTATTATGTAATTTGCAATTTTTGGACAACACCACATAGTTGCAATTTAGATTTTAGACAATTGTATTTGTATTACAAAAAAATCATGTCTATTAAATAATATAAGAGGCACAAAAACAGCCTTGTGATGTTTTTATTACACTATCTTGTCTTGTTTATTGAGTTTTTTTTATACATATGTTATTTAAAAATAAAAAAAAAGAAAACCCGCCGGACCCTGATGGGCCTCGTTTTGTGTCAAAAATCTGTGTCTTACGGTTAGGCCTTCTCAATCTCCCTAACCCTCACATATTTAGACTGGGCCCATTCATCGATTTTGGGCAATGTGTAGTTCTGTGCAATATATACTCCACAGAGAGGGCCGAACATGAACCCGAAGAGGCCCATGTATCTCAACTTAATAAAGCTTACAATTTGTTGAAATTCAACCAAGACTTTTCTATTGATACGAGGCATGAAGTAACGACCTATGGAGCTATTTATAGTGTGATATCTTATTCTCCAAGTAAAATATTCTTAATTTTTTAAGTTATTTGTTTTCAAGATAATTGTGAATCACTTACCCCTTTTGCAAGAATCAACTCCAAATTTTAAAGCAACTCGTACCGCTATGAAGATGGAGATATTAGAGTTTGTTTATTATTAAAATTAGAATTCTTCAGGGGCTAATGACTCCGTAACTAGGAAATAGTACAGCTTTTTATTTCCAATAGTGAGAATAATTTTGGGGAAAATCATTTTTTTTCAATAGGAAATATTAGAGATAACAATTTTTTGTTAGTATCACTATGATGATTTACCATTGAACTACCAATTGATCCTCCCGCCAATTTTACTTCTTCTGTCTTATTTTACTTTATTTATTTACCTGAATGTTTTAGTTGTCAATTATAATCAAACATTGCAAATAGGATCAATAATAAGCTTTCCGCCAAACTAGGTTTTCTTATATGTTTCGTCAATTAAACAATAAATCATAATTTTAGTAGAGAATAGGCGAATATATAATATCTATGACTAAGCGTAGAAGCAATAAAAGGTAAGACTGGCCAACGGGGCGGGCCCCGATCCCGTTTTAAAAAAAATAACGGTAACGGGACTCGAACCGGGACGGGATCCGGGCTCATCCCGCCCCAATCCCGATTCGCCCCAATCCCCTCCCCTTTGCAAAATATGTCCATTGTGCAACTACATTTTATTTATAAATACTAAATTTTATTTATTCATTTGTATAACTAAATACTAAATTTTATTTATTCATTTGTATAACTACATCAAAGTTTAAAAATTGGGAGTAAAGTTGGCAACTAGCTTGAGGATCATCCATCGAGCAAAATTTTAATTTTCAACCTCGATTACACGTCGGTGTTTGGTACATTCATTCCTTCTTTAAATTATTATTGTTACTTTATTTTAATTAGCGCATTTAATTTCATTAACTTTAACTATTTATTAGCATAATTAAAATGGAAGGATTAAGAGGTATGTTTAAGGTTAAGGGTAAATGTGCTTCTTCTAGTAGGGGTAACAAGGGCATGGGTACTTCTTCTAGTCATCTTATTTCTAGACAGGATGATTTAGTTGATTACATACCTATAGATCATGAAACTGAATTTTTTCCTGAAATACCATTAGATTTAGACGACGAGATATTTTCTGCAACTCAACCAGACTTTAATTTAGAAGATAATCAAGATGACACACTCACTAATCAAGATGACACACCCACTAGTGCACCTCAAACTGAAACTGGAACGCCTCATGTTCCCCCTAGTATGAGACGAGGCCCAATAAAATGAAAATTAAAATCAGATGCATGATTTTTTTTTATAGGGACGAAGAGAATCAAGTAGTTAGATGTTAAATGTGTAAAAATGTTTATAAATTTAAAATGGAAAAATGTCAGGGTGGGACGGGAGGTTTACTGAGACACGTACAAAACTTTCATAAAGCTAGGTGTGATGAATACGAGGCTACAAAATCGGGTGCGCCAATGCGCTCTCAGTCGGAATAAGGTTCACATAGTGTCCTGGATCAAGTACAATGTCAAATTAACTCGATGACGGGGGGAATTGTAGGTCCTAAATACGATAAACATAGAGATAGGGAAGCAATAACAAAATTAGTTGCGGTGAAGGGTTTGTCTTTTTCATTTCCTTCCACTCTTGATTTTATTAATTACATAAGAGATATGTATAATCCCGCTTTTAACGGTTTTCCTAGATCAACTGTTAGGAGAGACGTTTTTAAATTTGCACATGAATATCAACAATTTTTACGCTATGCATTATATCATTTTCCTGGCAAAGTATCTATCACTTCTGATATAGGCCGTAGTACTAACAACCATGATTATTTAACTGTAACATGTCATTGGATAGATCATAATTGATCTATGCAAAAACGTATTTTAGCATATAGATATATTGAAGATAGGCACACTGAAAATTTTATTGCAGAAAATTCCATCAAGTTTGCATTTATTATGGTATAACTGAAAAAATAATGACTCTTACGTTAGATAATGCTTCTTCAAATAATTATGTTGTGAGACTTTTAAAAGATCTATTAACTCCAGCTTTTCCTAATCATTTTCATATAAAATGTGCGTGTCATATTTATAACTTAGTTGTAAAGGATGGTCTATCACTTTTTGAAGACATTCTTAATAAAATATAATTTGCTATAAGCTTTATTTTTAGAAGTAATAGAATACAAAGAAAAAAAGAATATAAAAAAACTTATCGCGATTGTGGATTACCTTTTAGAAAAAATCCTGAAGAAGTAGCGACTAGGTGAAATTCTCTATATGAACAACTACTTGTTGCTTACGATTATAGAAGACCTATAACTTTATTTTTAACGCTCATAATCGAAATCCAACTAATATGCTTATAGATAATGATTGGGAGAAAATTTCAGAACTTATTAGATTTTTAGAGAAATGTTTTCAAGCAACTAAAAAAATTTCTGGTATATTATCCTACCATTTCAACTATGTTATTTTATATAGCTCTAATATTTTTGTTACTTAACCAATATATGAAAAATACATCTTATAAGGCACATATAAAAAAAAATTCAAATTAAAAAAATATTTTTTCCTATTCCCACTATTTATATTATTGGTGTTGTATTAAATCCGACTATTAAAATAGACGGTTGTAAAACACTTATTGAAACTATTTATGATTGTATAGCAGTACTTCCACCTCCAACTCCAAAAAAATCAAAAAGACCCACCACATAAAGAACAAACTAAAGAAGAAGTGTTGTCTAGCATACATGATAATGCAAAAAAGTATATACGCATTACCAACAAGAAAGTACTAGCAAACAACCGACTTCCATACCATCTTCTTCTTCTTATTCTTCTTCTTCAACACAACCTCAAAAAAGATATCATGTTTCTGCGGCTAGTATTGAAAGCCTTAGAAATAGAATGTGTGGTGGTAACACTACTAATCAAATTAGCGAGTTTGATGTTTTTGTTTTGCAGGGTGTTGTACCGTACCAAGCAGTTCTTAATGAAGAAGTACGTGAAGACTTGTTGAAATACTGGAGGGAGAATGAGAAGACATTTCCGACACTATCAAAGATGGCCTGAGATGTGTTGAACATTCAAGCGTCATCAACAGCGTCTGAAAGCGCTTTTTCGGCCGGAAGATTTCAAATAGGAGAGCACATACACTCATTAGTGGGAGACTGCTTGGAGATTGCAGTATTATTCAGAGATTGGATATGGGCGGAGCGTAGAAGGTGCGGTCAACCGGAGATCAACGAAGAAGATGATGAAAACTACAACGAAATTTTATCCGGCGGAGGTGGAAGCGACGTCGAGCAATTTGACCAACAAATTCCAATTCCAACTGAAGAACCACAAGACATTATAAAAAAACTAGAAAATGTGTTTTTAAATATGTAATTTTTTAATTATAATTTTACTATGTTATTTGCAACTTTCAACACCACAAAGTTGCATTTTTGAAATTGTATTACAAAAAATATATATTTATATTAAATAATATTAGAGGGACAAAAACAGTCTTGGGATATTTTTATTACACTATCTTGTTCAATTATTAAAGTGTTTATATATATATTATTATTTTTAAATTAAGTGTAAAAAAAAAATAGAAACCCGACCCGATCCGACCCGATAATACCGGTCCCCTTTTCCAACGGGATCGAGACCGGGACGGGACATCGGCGGATCCCGCCAGTCCCGCCCCGTACACGCCCAGTTGTCCACCCCTAAGCTAGTCAAATAATGTAATGGAAGGGTAAAAACATTTAATATTTCATACATAGTTAGTTACAAACTTACAAGCGCTTAAATACAAGCAAACACTTTCAACCCCAACCCCAACCCCAAGAAACAAGGAAAACTAGGAAGAGGAGAAACACTCTGATTCAATTGATACAAAGAAATAAAAAAAGAAAAACAAAAGGCATAGAGATCTCTCGCACACCCAACATAAATAACGAATCACTCTTGATCAGCTTCATTTGGGTTGAAATTTCCGGGCCCATTGTTACTATGAGGCTTATTGAGATTCCTGGGCCTGACCCAGCTAGGATGGATAGCGTTATTCTTGTTCTGTTTTCCATGAATAGGATCGAAATTCTCGGGCCTATTGTAGGTCACATCAAGATCTATGGGCCTGGCCCTATCCTGGAGGAGGACTTTATTGTTGTATTGTTCTTCATCTTCATTAGGATCGAAAGTCTTCAGGTGGACAACTTTATTGTTCTGTTCTTCGGCAGTTTCATTACTATAGAAATTCTCGGGCCTATGATAGTTTCTCTCATGATACCTGGCCTTGAACCAGCAATCATGGGCCCGGTGACCTTCATTAGGACTGAAATTCTCGGGCCTGCGATAGTCCTGCTCAAGCTCCCGGGCCTTGACACAATTAGAATGGACCCACTCACCTATTCTTGGAACTCTGTAGTGTTGGGCAACATACACTCCACAAAGAGAGCCCAGTATGAATGTAAAGCCTCTCCCAAAGCCCATTTCGATTGTTTTTGTGCCTTAATAGTTTTGCATGGCAGCTATCTTATTTATATCAATTGGAATACTTACAACTGCTTCTAAGTTGGATATCTTGCCTTCCAAGTTCATTTTCTTTAATATTTTAGCAAAGCTTTTGTCCTTAAAGTAATGGTCTTAATAACCCCTTCTCCAAGAGTCAACTTAGTTCTTTAATTTGACTTTTTAACATGCATAGGTTGGTGATTGATAATTATTAACTAGCGTAATAAAGACAAGGAAGGAGCTGAGAGTGACGTGATTAAGGTTGAGTGGCATTTTAAAATAGGTATTTGCCAAATTATATTTTATATTAGGTTTTCATAAATTAGATTTATTGCGGAAGTCAATGAATTCATTTCTATCTTACAACCGGAAGGCAAAAAATTAAGTGACTTCTTCCAATTTGTTCAAATTTTGATGGACATAGTTACTGAGTGCATGTGCTGATGGCGGCAACATATACCCTATAAAACTAATCGAGGTGCACACAAGCTAACCCTAAGATCACGATTATAAAAAAAATACTTATATTTTTCCTTTTATCGTTTCCTGTTGTGATGAGAAGAGCTCGAGTTAGGAGAAATAAAGAGGGGGATCTGCAGATATCCAAACATCTATATCAGTCAGTTGAGAAACCACATATGTGATGGAAAATTCATTGAAACCTACAAATAGATAAGAAAAAATTGTCATAATAGGGTGAATGGCGATAAATGATACTACGAAGAAGACAAAACTGAGAAAAGGAAGTGAAAGTGTTCATCTGTTTTTTCGATTTGATTTTGTGTTATTTGATTTCAGTTTTTCGATTTTGAAAAAATGGAGTCCAATTCGAGTCAAATTGTTCGGTGTTTCTCTTATCGATTCGATTATTTTTTATTTTTTTATTTGTGAAGGATATGGGGGAGAGGTTGATGGGCAAGGGGGCTTGGAGGAGTAGTGGGGATGCGACCGGTATGTGGGACAGGATGGCCAGTTGCATTTGGGAGGTAGCTAGAGAAGTGTTAAAGGTCTCGCGGGGTAGCCGTGGTGGGCATCAAGGGGATTGGTGGTGGAATGGTAAAGTTCAAGAAAAGGTGGAAGCGAAGAAAGTGGTGTATGCGAAATTGGTAGAAAGAAAGGATGAGGTGGAGAAGTGGAGGAATATGGAATTGTATAAGATGGCGAGGAAGGATGCAAAGCTAGCGGTTACAGCGGCAAAAACTGTGGCTTTTGAACGCATGTATGTGGAATTAGAGGAAAACGACGAAGAAAAGAAGTTGTACAGACTAGCCAAGGCGAGAGAGAGGAGGGCCCGTGACTTGGATCACGTGAGGTGCATCAAGGATGAGGACGACAAAGTACTGGTGGAAGACGTGCATATTAGGCGGAGGTGACAGTTTTACTTCCATAAACTCTTGAACAAAAAATGAGATAAAGACATTGTGCTGGGAGATCTGGAGCAATCTGGTAGGTACCAGAAATTTGGGTATTGTAGAAGCATTAAGGTTGAGGAGGTTAATGGTGATGTTCGCATGATGCACAGAGGACGAACGACCAAGCCTGATGAGATCACAGATGAAATTTGGAAGAGCGCAGACAGGGCAGGTTTGGAGTGGCTGACTGAGTTATTTAACGTCATTTTTAAGACGGCGAGAATGCCCGAAGAATGGAGATGGAGTACAATGATTCCCTTGTACAAGAACAAAGGTGATATCCAGAGTTGCAACAACTATAGGGGTATCAAGTTGCTAAGCCACACTATGAAAGTTTGGGAAATGATCGTAGAGATGAGGGTGAGAAGAGGTGTGTCTATTTTTATCAACCAGTTTGGATTTATGCCGGGCGTTCGACTACAGAAGTAATTCATCTTATTAGGATGTTGGTGGAGCAGTATAGGGAGAGGAGCAGAAACTTACATATGGTTTTCATCAACCTCGAGAAGGCATATGACAAAGTCCCTAGGTGGGTTCTATGGAGATATTTGGAGGTTAGAGGTGTACCTGTGACGTACATTAGGGCGATGGATATGTATGATGGAGCCAAGATCAGGGTACGGACAGTAGGAGGAGACTCGGAGCACTTCCCAGTGATGATGGGGCTGCACCAGGGATCAACTCTTAGCCCATTCTTATTTGCCTTGGTAATGGATGAACTGATGCGATAAATCCAAGGAGAGATGCCATGGTGTATGTTATTCGCAGACGACATAGTCCTGATTGATGAGACTCGCAGCAGAGTGAACGCTAAGATGGAGCTTTAGAGACAGACTCTAGAGTCTAAAGGGTTCAGACTGAGTAGGACCAAGACAGAATACTTGGAGTGCAAGTTCAATAACGTGAGCGACCTTGAGACAGACGTGGAGGTGAGGCTTGGTACTCAGGTCATTCCAAAGAAAGGAATCTTCAAGTACCTCAAGTCTATTATCCAAGGGAATAGAGAGATTGATGACGATGTCATACATCGTATTGGTGGATGAAATGGAGGCTCGCATCTGAAGTCTTGTGCTATAAAAATGTGCCACCAAAACTTAAAGGCAAGTTCTATAGGGTGGTGGTTAGACCGACTATGTTGTATGGGATAAAGTGATGGCAAGTCAAGACTTTGCACATCCAAAAGATGAAAGTTGCGGAGATGAGGATGTTGAGATGGATGTGTGGGCATACAAGGAGGGCTAGTATTAGAAATGATGATATCCGGGACAGAGTGGGAGTGGCCTCGGTAGAGGATAAGATGCGGAAAGCGAGCCTGAGATAGTTTGGACACTTGCAGAGGAGTGACACAAATGCCCCAGTGCGGAGGTGTGAGAGGTTGGCTATGGACGGATTCATGAGAGGTAAATGTAGGTCGAAGAAGTATTAAGAAGAGGTGATTAAAGGGGATATTTTATAGGTGCAACTTACTGAGGACATGACCTTAGATAGGGAGTTGTGGAGGACATGGATTAGAGTAGTAGGTAGTCGAGCGTAGTCCTACTTACGCTTACAAACTGATAGTTGTAGTGTTATTATTGTAGGTCCGCTTAACCTATCATACTAGTAGGCGTATTATTGCTTTATAGTCCCCTGTCATTTGATTTATGTTGCTATGTGTTCTCTAGTGTACTTTGTTTATCTTATTTACATGTGTTAGTTATTGTTTCTTTTTTCAGAATGAGCAATCATGACTTATTCGCTTTTGATACCAGCACTTTCATACAACAACAACATACTTAGTGAAATCCCACAACGTGGGTCTGGGGAGGGTAGAGTGTACGCAGACCTTACCTCTACCTTGGTTGGTAGAGCGGCTGTTTCTGAGAGACCCTCGGCTCAAGATAGAGCATAAGCACAATCAAAGCAACAACAAAAGTAAAGCAAGAGCAAGGTAGATGTAAGGTCTACGTACACTCTACCCTCCTCAGACCCCACATTTTGGAATTTCACTGGGTATGTTGTTGTTGTTATACAAGATAATATTAGTCTAATATAATCAAATAATAACATTTCTGAATGTTGACAAAAATTATTTTACTAATGAGAAGTAGTAATGACATCTCTTAAATATTTTTTCTAAATTCATCAATTCATTTGATTGAAAAAATTAATTAATGGACATCATTATAAGATAGTAATACATTTATGTGGTAGTCAAACACTCACCGTCTCCTATAAAAGTATAATGCAACAAAGCAACAAGAATAAAATTTCACGTCTAATATCATTATAAAACAAAATATAGATAGTATTTATTGCTAGCTAGTTGATTCCTTTGCTAAACATGATATACCAAGAATCGAATGTGTTTTATATATAAAATACCTTAAGACTTCTCTCTAAGTAAAGAAAGTCAGATGAATATATATAATACTTCGGTCGGGTTTTCAGTTTTTATATTTTCAAATTCAAAACCAAATCGAGAAATCAAAAATTTTAACTATTTAATCCATAACCAAACCAAATAGCAAAAAAAAAAAAAAATCTCATTTGATTTGGTTACATTCATTTAATCCGAATATTGTATACCCCTAGTAGAAAGAGGAGAGGAAACTACGAGAATGTTAACAGAATTAAAAAAAAAAAATAAGAACCAAGAGTTCGAACCCTAGTTAAATAGTTAAATGAACATTTATCAGCTTCCATCAACCAATACACTAGCAAAATCCTTTTTACTTTGGGTATCATTTACCTTTTATAAATATTCCTTCGAATAAATCTATGACGCACATGCGCAATATTTTTTTCGGGGTGGCAGGTGCTAGGGCACCACAAACCGACGTTGCCGGTCCATCTGTGTGCTTATTCTCTTCTTATTTTTCCTCTAAGGGTTAGATAAGGTTTGAGTTAAAAAAAGTAAATAGAAAGACCTGCATAAGAATTGACCGTTACATATAATGTATTATATAAGATAAGCATCTCTCCATCGTCAAGCTATTACTCAAATATCTACTTTTACCTTCTATCAAATCCAAATGAATGAGGCAGAGGAATTCGAAAATCCTCATATAAATCAGATTGGCATGACGCAATACATCAATATATATTGGAATCTAAAGTTTAGATGGCCAGTTGATTTTGTAGGATTTTTAACCCAATAAAAAGGGTAAAGGACAAAATCAACCATCCGGTCCAAACTATTGGCAACCGAATGACACAAGTTTTCCAGGCCCGTTTCGTAGCCTTAAGCTAATGGGCCTGTGATTGGGTTGTGAACAAAAGCATTGATGCAGATGCTGGGACCACGATGTGATAGTGATACATTGCGGTCACCACTGTGAAGCTAAACAACTCCTGTGAGGCTGTGACTTTGACCAAATGGAATCAACTTTTAACTACACATTTCATTAATCTAGTTTGAGCCATTCGTATTGATAACGTGTTGTAAATTGAGAGCAAATGAGACAATATAAGACAAGAGATGTAAACAAAGAATTAGAGAGGTGGAAAAGACTTTCTTCTTATTTCAAGTATGTTTAAGTCTCTTCAGGTGTATACAAGTGTTTTCAAGTGTGTCTTACATATAGGGGTGGCCAACGGGCCGGGCCGGGATGAGTCAGACGGTTTGGCGGGATCAGGTCGGGGCGGGACAGGCGGGATTCGCCGAAGTCCCATCCCGATCCCGTCAGAATCGAGTCGGGTCGGGATCGTGTCGTGGAGGTTTATTTATTTTTAATTTTTTTTTTGCACTTAATTTTAAAAATAAGATATATAAAAACTCAATAATTCAAAAAGATAGTGTAATAAAAATATCCCATTGCTGTTTTTGTGCCTCTTATATTATTTAATAGCTGTATAATTTTTTTTGTAATACAAATACAATTGTCAAAATTGCAATTTTGTGGTGTTGTTCAAAAGTTGTAAATTACATAGTAAAATTGCAATTAAAAAATGAAAAAATTTGTTCTAGTTTCTTGATAATTTCCTGTGGTTCTTCGGTTGGAATTGGTATTTGTTGGTCAAATTGCTCCATGTCGCTTCCACCACCTTCGGATAAGATGTCGTTGTAGTTTTCGTCTTCTTCTTCATTGATCTCCGGTTGACCGCTGTCACGACCCGACCCGACGGGCTGCGACTAACCGCCCTAATGACGTCATTATACTAACCTGTCACACATAATCCAACTAACCCTTAATGAGTCTGAAATCCGGTAGCATAATGTTGCAATAACAACATATGCCAGGGTAGGCAAGCCGACAAGGCTGCCTTTACCCAAGAATGTACCTGTCTCCTGAGGAGTCACAACTAGCCAATATAACATAACAAGCAAGCCGACAAGGCTGCCACCAGATAGTAACGTATATACATGGGAACACCCCAGCACAGAATACAATAACATGACTGACCAAAACAGAGTCATAACCCTTACATACGTACAACCCACCACTGTCTACAGACTTCTATAAGAAGAACAACGACATATGACGGGACAGAGCCCCGTCGTGCCCCTAAATACAAACATAAGTCTAAAAGAGGTTCGGTACCAAAATGACAAAGCTCTGGATCAAAGGAGCTTCCCAACCTACTGAGTAGGAATCTAAACCGGAGGATCACCAATCGAGCACTGTACTGCGGGCATGAACGCAGACCCGAGGAAAGGGGGTCGCATGCAATAATGTACTGAGTATGTAAATATGAAATACTGCATATGAGATCATAAGTAGCCAACAGAAACAGGAGATCAGTATAAAAGTCAGGATCCAAATCCAACTGTTCCATAAACAATAAAAGTCAGTTGCCTTATAAAAATGAGAGTCAAGTCAAGAAAACATGAGTGCCTGTCCATATATATATATATCTGTAACGTAACCCGACCCACTAGTGCGGGACTCGGTGGAATCATATCATAACCCGGCCCATGCTGGGACTCGGTAAAGTCATATCTCATCTATGGATCCATCCTACGTAACCCGGCCCTCTACTGAGGGTCTCGGTGAAAAATGCAAGGCTGTGCACGAACGTAACCCGGCCCGGGACTCGGTGAGGTGAAGTAGTAACACTTAGCACGAGTAGATATCATGAGTAACCATATGCAAGTAAAAATTATCATCTGACTCTCAATAAAATCATTGTAATAATGTCATAATAAACTCTTTCTTTGAAAAATCATAGGCACTCCTCATAACAATCCTCTTTAGGAATTAAATTGTATAAGAATCAAGTACGTCCGCCGTACCTTCATTAAATAAAAATCATGCCAAAGAAAGAAGGAATAGTTCACATACCTCTTAGACGAACTAATCAACTCTATATTAGAGTACGTCTCGATTTAGAACTTCAACCTATAATAATGGTAATACGTTCGTCAATTCTATGATCGCTAGCATACTTTATATCGAATAACGACTTCTTATTTTATAAAAATTCGGGCAGCACTTCCCCTGTTTATACATGTTTCCACAACTTCCAAACGAGGCTAATAACATCAATAAACAAGCACCAATTAAGGGCACAACCAAGACAACAATAAAGGGAATTTACACACCCATTTCTCATGTAAATTTAGCCTCTTAATCCACCTTAAAAACAGCCCATGTTCCAACAACAACGAGGGTAGAATGTGAAGCCTTTCTATGCCTTTCCACACCCTTATTCCTTTAGGACTTACCTTAGCAATTACCACACTTAAACATGCATAATGGTGACTAAATTTTCAGAATTATAACACCACAAAACAGTCCCTAAAACAGTCCATATACATCACAACATGTCCAACAATTTCATGCAAGTTCTTGGCCACAACATGTCATAATTTCATAACTCTTATCTTAATTCCTATAATCCAATTTCGGATTTTAATACTTCCATATAACTAATTCCAACTAAATCTCCATGTTTCCTTTCAATTTCATCATGCAATTAGTGATAATAATAACAACAATAACCAACGAATCCAACAACACCAAAATCTGTCCCAAATTGGCAACTAGCCCAAAATGGTCACATGCAATGCTTAAATTCCAATTCTTCCTTAACACAAATTAATTACCTTAATTTTAACAACATGCATTCCAATTATATCATAGAAAGAAGAATTTTTATACCTCAAATTCGTTAAAACAGTCCGCAAATTTTCTGCCACTGTTTGTCCGAAAATCTCCACTGTTTTATAATTTTTCTCCTCCTTTTTGTTCACTTCTTCAACTCCAATTGACATGCAAGTGTTCTACAATGTTAAGCCATCATCCCTACACGTTTTTCTTCCAAAATTGCATCCCAAAAATCTCAATTTTCTTGGCAGTTTTCGGCCAAGCAGTGGTTGTTTTGCCACTGTTTTTGCCACTGTTTTTGGTGTTGTTTTGCTTCTAATTTTTGGTGAAAAATGTAGTCTAGGAAGAGAAGATAAAAACCTTAATTTTGGTTATGGGTGGAGGGTGATTTTCGGATGGGTTTAGAGGAGAGAATGAGAGGAGAGTTTGGTTTTTTTGTTTAAGTGTAGTAAGAAGATGAAGAGGTAGGTGTAAGGTTATATAAAAATCTGATTTTTCCCTTTTTACATTTTGGCCCCCAAGTTATTCAATTAGTAAATCTCAAACCCACTTCTTTTAATTCCCGAGAATTTCAATAGCCTCATATCCTTAATGTCATAGTTTTATAATACAATACTATTCCATAACTCCATTGGAATAAATTCAACTACTAGGATTAATTCTCGTCGTCACGTGTATAGCACTAAAGAAAAATTATTCCGGGATAACATCCGTTTATACACTAATTTCCCGTATTAACATATGTAAGCGTTCCTTATATTCAATATCCGAATCTTGCTTCCTTAATGACGTTCTTAATTATCGTCTTAATCTTACGAGGTGTAACAACCGCACCTTCTCCGCTCCGCTCGTATCCAATCTCTGAATAATATTGCAATCTCCAAGCTGTCTCCGACTAATGAGTGTCTGTGCTCTCCTATTTGATATCTGCCGGCAGAAAAAGCGCTTTCAGACGCTGTTGATGACGCTTGAATGTTCAAAATATCTCGGGCCATCATTGAAAGTGTCGGAAAGGTCTTCTCATTCCCCTTCCAGTATTTCATCAAGTCTTCACGTCATTCTTCATTGAGAACTGCTTGGTACGGTACAGAACATTGCAAAACAAAAATATCAAACTCGCTAATTTGGTTAGTAGCATTACGACCGCACATTCTATTTCTGAGGCTTTCAATACTAGCCGCAGAAACAACATGTCTTTTGTGATGTTGTGTTGAAGAAGAAGAAGATGGTATGAAAGCCGGTAGATTGCTAGCACTTTCTTGTTGGTAAAACCTATATACATTTTTGCATTCGTCTTCTACGCTAGACAACACTTCTTCTTTAATTTGTTCAATAGGTGGTGGGTGATTTAGATTTTTGAGACTTGGAGGTGGTAGTACTGCTATACAATCATAAATAATTTTAATAAGTGATTTAGTACCATCTATTTTAATAGTCGGATTTAATACAACACTAATAATATAAATAGTGGGAATAATAATAACTTCTTTTTTTTTATAAACATTTTTTTAATAGCTGGTTTATTCATATATTCATTAAGCAGTAAAAATATTAGGGCTATATAAAACAACATAGTTGAAATAGTAGGATAATATATACCGAAAAATTCTTTTGTTGCTTGAAAAAATTTATCTAGAAATACAATAAGTTCGGAAATTTTTCCAATCGCTATCTACAACCATATTAGCTGGATTTTGATTATGAGAGTTAAAAAATAAAGTTATAGATTTTCTATAGTCATAAGCAACAAGCAGTTGCCCGTATAAAGAATTTCACCTAGTGGGTACTTCTTCTGAAATTTTTCTATAAGGTAGTTGACAATCGTGACAAGTTTTTTTATATTCTTTTTTTCGTTGTATTCTATATTTTTTAAAAATAAAGTTTATAGAAAATTGTATTTTACTAAGAATGTCTTCAAAAAGTGATAGACCATCCTTTACAACTAAGTTATATATATGACACACACATTTTATATGAAAATGATCTGAAAAAGATGGAGTTAAACTATTTTTTAAAATTGTAATAGCATAATTGTTGGAAGAAGCGTTATCTAATGTAATAGTCATAATTTTATCAGTTATTCCGTAATAATCACACACTTGATAAATATTTTCTGCAATAAAAGTACCAGTGTGCCTATCGTCTATGTATCTATACGCTAAGATACGTTTTTTCATAGACCATTTATAATATATCCAATGACAGGTTACCGTTAAATAGTTATGGTCGTTAGTACTACAGCCTATATAAGAAGTGATATCCACTTTACCATTAAAATGATATAATGAATAACGTAAATATTGTTGATATTCATGTGTAAATTTAAATACATCTCTCTTAACAGTTGATCTAGGAAAACCGTTAAAAGCAAGATTATACATTTCTCTAATGTAATGAATAAAACCAGGAGATGAAGGAAAAGAAAAAGGCAAACCCTCCACAACAACTAATTTTGCTATTGCTTCCCTATCTCTATGTTTATTGTAATTAGGGCCTACAATTCCCCCCGTCATGGGGTTAATTTGACTTTGTACTTGATCCGAAACAGTATATGAACCTTGTCCCGATGGAGCGGGCGTTTGCGCACCAGGTTTTGAAGCCTCGTATTGGGCATATCTAGCTGGATGAACCCTTGATACGTGTCTCATTAAACCCCCGTCCCACCGTGACCTTTTTCAGTTTTAAATTTTAAAACATCTTTACAAATTTTACATCTAGCTACTTGATTCTCTACGTCCCTATAAAAAAAATGTCTATGCATATGATTTTAATGGTCGTTTTGTTGGACCTCGTCTCATACTAGGGGGAATAAGAGGCATTTCAGTTGAAGGTGCACTAGTGGGTGTGTTGTCATCTACATTAGTGGGTGTATCATCTAGATTATCGTCTAAATTAAAGTCTTCTTGAGTTTCAGAAAATAGCTCCTGGTCTAAATCTAATGGTATTGTAGGAAAATGTTCAGTATCAACAAAATCATCTTGTATAGGAATAGGATTCTGTCTAGAAATAGGATGACTAGAAGAAGTACCCTTGCCTTTGTTTCCCCTACTAGAAGAAGCCTGACCCTTACTCGTAAGCATACGTTTAAATCATTCCATTATAATTATACTAATAAATAATAAAGTAAATGAAAAAAGTGCGCTAAATAAAATAAACAGACAATAATAATTTAATGAACGATCGAATGTACCGAACGTCGACGTAACGTCGACGTGTAATCGAGAGGTTGAAAATTGAAACTCTGTTCGATGGAAGATCCTCAAGCTAGTTGCCAACTTCACTCCCAAATGAATAAATAAAATTCAGTATTTAGTATACAATGTAGACTTGTAGAGATAGATTGAGAGATTAGAGAGATTGTAGGAAAATTTGGGAGAAAGATGAAGAGAAAATGAGGTATTTATAGTTGAAAAATTGGGTTAAAGTGTAAATATAATAACTTATGGGTTAAAAATAAATATTAAGGGGGTAGGGGGAGGGGGGAGGCAAAAAATGGCCATTGTACAATGGTCAAAATGTAAAATGGTCGTTAGTGCAACATTTATGTGTGCAAAGAGGGGGTTTAGGGCGGGATCGGGGGCGGGACCCGGACCGGGACAGGGTCGGACCTGGCGGGACTGAGGCGGGTCGGGACGAGACCATGTCCCGTCCCGGTTTGAGTCCCGATACCGTAAATTTTTTTAAAAAACATGTCGGGGTCGGGGCGAGAGCGGGGCGGTGTCGGGGCGGGACCGGGCCAGCCTTACTTACATAATGTGGGAACACTTCTATTTATAGGATGTTGTGATCATCCTAAGAGTTACAAGACTTATGTACACACTTTAATAAATATATGAATTAAGTTGGTTCATAGAATGAGAAGGACATCCATACAATTAAATGGATTCATAACATATTTGAAAAACCCGAAAAACTAAATGGACAGCCATATAACATAATGTATTCATCACCATAACGTAATGTATTCGTAACACTCCCCCTTGGATGTCCATTTGAGAGATATCATGCCTCGTTAAAACTTTATTAGGAAAAACTCAATGGGAAAAATCCGTAGTAAAGGAAAATGAGTATATACATCTTGTAATACACATTGAGTCCTGCCTCATTAAAAACCTTACCAGGAAAATCCAATTGGGACAAAATTTTGGTTAAGAAAAAAGGAGTACAACACGTATTTTGCTCCCCCTGATGAAAACTTCACTTTATATCTCGTAGATGACACATTCCAATTTTATATCTCAGCTTCTCAAAGGTTGATGTTGGTAATTCCGTAGTGAACAAATCTGCAAGATTATCACTTGAACGGATCTGTTGAATATTTATCTCACCATTCTGTTGAAGATCATGTGTGAAAAGGAATTTTGATGAATATGCGCTTTGTTTTGTCTCATTTGATGTATCCTCCCTTCAATTGAGCTATGTAGGCATCATTATCTTCATACAATATTATTAGAATCTTCATTTGCATTAAAAGACCACATAATTGCAAAATTTGTTGAGTCATTGATCTCAACCATATACACTCTCGAATGGCTATTATCTCAACATGATTTGAAGATATAGTTGATAGAGTTTGTTTTGTTGAACATCATGATATAGTTGTATCTCCACAAGTAGTAAATAGGTACCCTATTTAAGATTAGGCTTTATATGGATCAGACAAATAACATGCATCTGCATAACCAATCATCTCTGATTTAAATTCGTTAGAATAAACTAATCTCATATCAATGGTTCCTCGGAGGTATCTGAAAATATGCTTAACATCATTCCAGTGTCTTTTTATTGGTGAGGAACTGAATCTTGCCAATAAGCTTACTGCAAAAGTTATATCTGGTCGAGTATTATTAGAAAGATACATTAGTGCCCCAATTGCACTAAGATATGGATTTTCATCTCCAAGGAGCTCTTCATCATCTTCTTGAGGCCGAAATGGATCTTTATTTATATCAAGTGACCTTACAATCATCGGGGTACTCAATGGATGTGATATATCCATGTAAAATCGCTTTAGTATCTTTTCAGTGTATGTAGATTGATGGACAAATATTCAATTCCTTAAATGCTCATTTTGTAGGCCAAGACAAAATTTTATCTTCCAAGATCCTTCATTTCAAACTCTTTCTTCAAGTATTCTAATGCCTTTGAAAGTTCTCCAGGAGTTCCAATGATATTTAAATCATCAACATAAAGGGTTATTATAATGAATTCAGATTCAGACCTTCTCACAAAAATACAAGGACAAATAGGACTATTTTTGTATCCTTGTTTAAGCAAATACTTGTTAAGACGATTATACCACATTCGTCCTGATTGTTTCAATTCGTATAAGGATTTTTGAAGCTTTATTGAACAAGTTTCTCGAGAGCCTTTGTATGTTTCATGCAATTTGAATCCTTCGGGAATCTTCATAAAAACTTCATTATCTAGTGAGCCATGTAAATAGGTTGTGACAACATTCATTAGGCGCATATCAAGTTTTCATGCACTGCCAAACTTATAAGATATCTGAGAGTGATTGCATCCACAACAAGAGAGTATGTCTCCACATAATCAATGTCCGGTCTTTGTGAAAACCCTTATGCCACAAGTTGTGCTTTATATCTGACGACTTCACCTTTTTCATTTTGTTTTCACACAAACACTCAACTGTACCCTACTGGCTTGACATCTTCTTGTGTTCGGACTATTGGTCCGAAAACCTCACATTTTTCAACTGAAGTCAATTCCGCTTGAATTGTGTCCTTCCATTTTGGGCAATCCCTTCTCTGTCTACATTCTTCAACAGATTTTGGCTCAAGATCCTCATCTTGTTGCATTATTTCAACAACAACATTATAAGCAAAACTGTTATCGATCACAGTATCATTTTGGTTCCATTTTTTTCCTGTCGAGACATAGCTTATTGAGATCTCCTTATTCTCAATATTTTCAGGTACCTGGACCCTCTATGTGATATTATCATTTGTTATTTCTAAGGGGATCTTCTTGAGAAATTGCTTCATTCTCTGTGGTATTATCATTTGTTATCTAAACTTATTTGCATTAACCGTTTGTCTTGTCGGGACATCAACTCGAACTGGAGCATTTACAGCTGAAATATGAGATTTAGTAACCCTTGAAAGATTAGTAAATGCATCTGGCAGTTGATTTGCAACATTTTGCAAATAAATTATCTTTTGAACCTCTTACTCATATTGATTTGTTCGAAGATCTAAAAGAGATAATGATAATGCATTCCAATCCATCTTATTTTCAACTTCTTATTTTCTCCCCATAATATTTGGTATACTAATTCATCAAAATGACAATCATCAAACCTTGTCATAAATAAACCTTCAGTATTAGGATTCAAATATTTAATAATAGAATAAGATTCATACCCAACATATCCCCAATCTTCTTTGGAGATCCATCTTTTTACTTTGTGGTAGAGCAACGGGAACATATACAACACGCCCAAATATCCTAAGATGGGAAATATTTAGCTCTTGGCAAAAAATTAATTATAATGGAGTGAATTCATGATAATTGGTTGGCCACACAAGTGTTGCTGCATGCAAAATAGCATGCCCTCATACCGAAACAGGAAGTTTTGTTCTCATCAGTAATGGTCTAGCTATCAACTGGAGCCGTTTAATCAATGATTCTGCTAAACCATTTTGAGCATGAACATGAGCAACTGGATGTTCAATCATTATTCCAGTGGACATATAATAATTATTAAATTCCTGAGATGTAAACTCGCTAGCATTATCAAGACGAATTTTCTTTATTGCATAATCTGAAAATTGTGCTCTTAACCTTATTATTTGGGACAACAATCTCAAAAGCCATGTTACGAGTTGATAATAAGCAAACATGTGACCATCTTGTAGATGTATCTATCAAGACCATATAATATTTGAACGGTCCACATGAAGGGTGAATTGGCCCACATATATCACCATGTATACATTCCAGAAATGCAGGAGATTCAATCCCAACCTTAGTTACCGATGGTTTAATAACCAATTTTTTTTAGAACAAGCAGCACAAGAGAATTCCTTTGATTGAAGAATCTTTTGGTTCTTCATAGTATGCTCATATGAATTCTTAATTATTTTGTGCATCATATTAGAATCGGGATGGCGCAACCGGTCATATCAAATGGTAAAATTATTGAAACCATCAAACATTTTGTTTACCACAACATGTTTTTCAACGACACCAATGCTTGTATGGTACAACCCAGAAGAAAGTGCGGGTAACTTTTCATGCACAAACTTTTTTCCTGCTCTTATTATAGTAATATGAAGGTATTTAACATTTCCTTTATTCACAGTCTCAACATGATATTCATTTTGACGAATAATCTTAAAACTTAATAAGTTTTTTTGAGACTTACTACAATACAGTGCATTATTAATGGTCAATATTGTTCCTCCAGGTAGTAACAAGGCCGCTCTGCTAGAGCCCTCAATTAATTTTGTACTACCAGCTATTGTATTAACATATGACTTTTTCATAACCAAATGAGAGAAATATTTCTTTTCTCTTAGTAGCTTATGCGTTGTAGCACTATCCAGAAGGCACATCTCTCCACTACTCATCTTGGATCTAATTGAAGACTAGGGAATTTCATTTATCTTCATAAAAATAAAAACATATAAGAGATATTGAAACTGACAACTGAAAACTTAAGTACCTCTTGAAGAAGAACATGATAATAAAAACACATAAATAAGAACAACAACATAATTGATTTTCCCCAGTAAATTATCCAATTTTAATTTTGATCTCCAAAAAAATCTTCAACTTCCAAATGAGTAATATCATCGAGGCCATAAAAAATATTATCTTTCATTGCCAAATTTGCTTTAGCATTCCATCATATTTTTGTGAGGGTCCTTTCTTAGCATCATTTTTAAGAGTCAAAGTGTGACTCCACCCGGGCATTAGTAGAAGAGGTGCCACCTCTATTTTCCTTTCTTTTGAAAGAATTATGATAAATCTTAGCAAAATGCTTAGGCGCCTAACATTCACTTTTTCAGTGACCTTTCATACCACACCAATGACAGTTGTTATTTGAAGAATTTCCTTGAGAATTCATATTGTTCTCTCTTTTATTATGACCGTCACTATGACAATTATTATATTATTCCTTGCCTTTGCCCTTACCCTTGTCACGCCCACGTACATTATTATGGCCCTGATTATGATCTCTCGCTACCATATTCAATTCAAGGAATGGAGCAGATCCAGTAGGACGGGCTTCATGATTTTTCATCAAAATAGCATTATGTTCTTCAGCCACCAAAATACATGAGATCAAATCAGAATACTTCTGAAAAACCTTTCTCACGATATTGCTCATGTAACACAATATTTGAGGCATGAAAAGTAGTAAGTATCTTCCATCATTTATAGTTTCTCCACATAATATTAACCGGGAAGTGATCTTGTGTACAACAGAATTATACTCAATTACAATTTTAAAATCTTAAAACCGTAAGTGCATCCACTGATAACGAGCTCTTAGCAATATCGTGGCCTTTAGATGTTCATACAGTCCCTTCAAACTAGTCCATAGTTCAAACGGATTTTTCAAGGTTAAATATTCACATTTTAACCCTCATTAAGATGACGACGAAGGAAAATCAAAGCTTCTGCTTTATCTTGACTTGATGCTTCATTTTCTTCGACTATAGTATCACCAAGCCACTTAGCGGCAAGGTGTATTTCAACATCAAGTACCCATGACAAATAGTTCTTCCCAGAGATGTCAAGTTTCACAAATTCAAGTTTTAATAAATTTGACATAGTGAAAACTATCATAAAATAAATAAATTAGAAATGATAAGAACTTTTATCAGTGAAATTTTTCAAAATCATAGGGCATTATACTAACTCATGAAAATAAAAGTTTACATCTACAGTTACTTTATCATGTATCATAATAAATTGATGCTTAATATTCAATTACACCATGCATACTAAATGCAATTATGTAATTAGGTAACCTCATTGATGGCTCGACTATAAAGCCAGTAAAATAATAGCTTGGGCTCCATTCTTTTCTTAAAGATGTATTGTATATGTATTATTAAAAAAATATGTGTACAATTAAATTTGAAAAGAATTTTTAGAGCGAAAGTACAATAAAACTTTAATGTGAGGATCATTGTAATAATTAGAGAACTGAATAATTTTTAATGAATTTTTCCTTACATGGGTAGGGTAGCTAATTTTTGCCTCATTTATATCCTAACAACTAATACGGGCCCACATTATTATTTATGTATTTACCTTTTTCATTCTCTCTTTACTATTTTTAATCTCAATATTGAAAAGTCTCTCAATCCGCAACTTACCGCGGCTTAGAAGTTTTCTTCTTCAAAATATCAAGCATTACAACAAGAAATCCTTATATCAAAGCAATGCAACACTTTTCAATATCATTACATCAACTTATCTTGCTCTATAAGTTTCTTACCCTTTGATTTCTGCTACTATCTACAGTTTCTTATACTTCGATTATATTATTTATATGTGATAACTACTGCTCCTTTTTAGACTGCTGTATCATGCCTTATTCGCTTTCATTATTTTCATTTTCATACTACATTGAATTGATTTTCCTTATCTGACTTTTTTTTGCTATGCTTTCTCTTGAGCCGAGGGTCTTTCGGAAATAGTCTTTCTACCTCCCAAGGTAGATGTAAGGTCTACGTATACTCTACCCTCTCCAGACCCCACTTTGTGGGTTTTCATTGAGTATGTTGTTGTTGTATATCAACTTATCAAATTCTTGAGCCAGTTTTATTATTCTACCTTTATTTTATACCTTTTCATTATAAATTTGTCATGGTTGATATTCTTACTTAAGGCCTCTCTCTGAAATTTGGCTTTAGGCACCCAATCATGTTGATACAGCCCTAGGTAACCTCAATAAGTTTAATTAATAAAACATCATTTATGTCAATTACTTAGTTTATTGTTACTTTTTATGACCGTTCAAAAATTATAACAATTGTCAATCATTCTAAGGTAAGTTAACAAAGTGTTCAAAATTGAGAATGAATGAACTTAGTATTAATTCGCTAGCATATATAATCATGATTGCATGAAAATAATTTAAAAAAAAAATTAATATGCTAACCTTTGGTATTAAACATGTAACAAATGATTGCATTCATTATATTTACCAAAGGCCAAACTAGGATCCGACAGAAGCTAGTAGAAATTATATTAAACATATATTTAAAATTGAAACTAGTGTAAAATCAAAGTAAAAAAGCCTTCTGTCGTATAACTTATTAATATTATAATATTGGTAAGAATAAAATTGTAAACACATACCAGATGAAGAAGTAGGATCAATTTCAAAAAACAGAATTGAAAGTAGAGCCTCGTGGAGGATGCAAAGTGACTAAGCTTTGAGCAATTCGTGTTGATAACGTGTTGTAAATTGAGATCAAATGAGACAATATAAGACAAGAGATGTAAACAAAGAATTATAGAGGTGGAGAAGACTTTCTTCTTATTTCAAGTATGTTCAAGTCTCTTTAAGTGTATACAAGTGTTTTCAAGTGTGTCTTGCATAATGTGGGAACACTTCTATTTATAGGATGTTGTGATCATCCTAAGAGTTACAAGACTTAAGTACACACTTTAATAAATATATGAATTAAGTTGGTTCATAGAATGAGAAGGACATCCATACAATTAAATGGATTCAGAACATATTTGAAAAACTCGGAAAACTAAATGGACAGCCACATAACGTAATGTATTCATCACCATAACGTAATGTATTCGTAATACAAACCTATTAATGTTCCTACTTAACTTAATTTTCAATTATTTTACAATAATTCACATAATTAGAGAAAGGAGGGCTTAGTGTCTTGTGTATCTCTATATTAGGTTTTCATTTTCTTTTTGGTTAGTTTCAAGGCTTTCTAAGTTTTTTTCTTTTGTAATAATTTCCTTTTTTTTTGTCAATGACAAGTTTTAGATTTTTCCCAACATATGTATAGAAATTGTATCGTAGTATAGAATATGTATTACTATTGTATATGTATAAAAAATGTATCATACGCGTATAAACTGTAATATTATTGTATGGAATATGTGTCCCTATAGTATGTGTATAGAAATTGTATCATTGTTGTATAGAATATGTATCAATACTATATATGTATAGAAACTGTATCATACATATAGAAACTATATCATTGATGTATAGAATATGTATCCCTACAGTGTGTGCATAGAAATTGTATCATTGTTGTATAGAATATGTATTTGTATCATTGTTGTATATAATATGTATACATAGAAAATGTATCATTATTGTATAATTTATGTATAATAAATATAAAATCAACGTATACTTACTAATTATACATGTCCTTAACCATATTTCATAGTGTTACCGGAAAGTAAGAATTCCTTCCTTGATCTAATTTAAATAGCTTATTTTATCTCATCATCAGCGTGGAAACAATGATGACATTCCGGTATACAACGAACTGACTCCTTCGCACAATATTCACACAAGCATATAGCACATGTATTTGTATCACTAATGGGACTGGGCAATCTCTTGCTTTCACCTAACACTACTTTAGGGAATGACTCTATCACAGGCCGATCCAATCCGAGGAAGTAGCTATAGATGTAATTATTATTAGTCCCATTGGAAGACGATGGTGGTGTAAAATCTCCGGCTAACTTGGCACGAAGACAAACATAGGAAGCACACATGATGAGGGAGATGAGAATCAAAATGCCGACGGCAACGCCGATACCATATCTCAGGCTAATTGAAGAATATGCAGGTGAGTTAGATATGGACATATTTTTTTGTGTGAATTGTTAGTGTAGCTAGAAATAGAAGAAGAAAATCAGCTTTGGAGGGATGGTACCCGGATGAATTGGTGAACAAATTAATGAGGTTAAATTTAAGGGAAAGAGCAGCAATGATGAGATTGGGCTTTTGGACGGTGGGCTATTTGTATCAATAGTTTGGACTAAATGTTTAATTTGGGGTATATGGTTTAAAGTTGGGCCATTAAAATTTGTGATGGCTACACAGTATCCTTTTTGAAAAAAAAAAAAGAATTTGTAGGACTAGTTGTACTTGTAGCCCTACAATGCACATGGTTACGGTTGGCCCAAAATTTACCAAACAACTGTGAACTTCATTTACTTCCAAATCATTCCTTATCTTCAATTCAATAAAATATCCTCAGAACCACAACTAACCAATCCTACAAATTTCACTCTATAAATTCCCAAGTGAACCTAAATTTGGTACACAAAATTCATCAAATATTTTGTACAAGCTAGCTACTAAAAAAATGATTGGTTCTAAGGCATTTTTTTTTATTTTGTTCAATGTACTGTTTTTCACTTGTGTTTCCTCTCATAATATACCATGCCCTCCAACTCCAACGAGTCACCCAGTGACTCCATCCCCAACAAAAGCCCCAGCCAAGTGCCCCAAAGATACCCTAAAATTTGGTGTATGTGGAGATTGGCTTGGGCTGGTTCATGAGGTCATTGGGGCAAAACCAAGTAGCCAATGTTGTGCTCTATTGGAAGGGATAGCAAATGTTGAAGCTGCTTTGTGCTTATGCACTGCAATTAAGGCCAATGTTTTGGGTGCCCTTAAGCTCAAAGTCCCCATTGCCATCAGTTTTGTTCTGAATTCTTGTGGAAAGAAAGTGCCTAAAGGCTTTACATGTGCTTGAAGGTCCATAGTCGCGTATTCAGGATTTTACGCAAGCAGTGTCGGTCTATTGTCACAATTCCACTTATAAATGAGTTTGGTCCTAGGATTATGTTGGTCCTGAGGCCTTACTTTCTGTTCTGATTGTAATTTTCTTAATATTATTTTCAAGCAGGATCGATCTACATTATATATCTATCGTTTAATTTAAATATATTTTTTATACACACATCTAGTTGGATGACACTCATTCTAAAGGTTGCTCATGAAAATGGCAGTTTTAAAGTACTCTTTTTCTTTTCATTCCGCTAAGAAATTGTAATTCTTGATTCGATTTACGGTAAACAATGAAAGAGGTCCATTTTCCTAATTAATGATGTGAAATGAGAGACCAGAATATACAGAAGTAGAATACATAGTGTTCCAACCAATTAGAATTTCATACTAAGGTGCTAGATAGCTAGTAGCCTAGCATAGATGTGTTTGTTTAATTCAGCTCTTAATTGCAATATTGGATCTTTTCCTGATTTATATATATATCAATTTACCACTGATTTAGTTTTATTGAAGGATCTTGGTCCTCCGTATATCAACAGCTAGAAACAACAATTCATTAAAGCAAAAATTAAAAATTTAGGCAGAGATACACACAAGAAAATTGATAAATACCCGTGATATACATGGAATATACACCGTGTATATCACGGGCTGTGCTCAAAATCAAGCTGTTAAACCCGTGATATACACGGTGTATACATACTGTGTATATCACGGGTTAGTGGTCTTATTTAGGTAAATGTTTTGTTGTAGTTAAATTAGAATTGTACACTTACCATAATTGTATAATTATTGTACACGTAGAATAAAGTTTTATGAGTAGAATAGGAATACGATTTTCCTATTATGGAAATTGTAAATTGTATATATACTCTTTCATTAATGAAAATAATCAAGGGATTATTTCTTTCATGGTATCAGAGCTCTAGGTTTCTCAAACTCCTACACTTTTCCGCTGCCTCTCTCTCTCTCGGTCCGATATCCGAGACCTCTTCTCGGGATCCGAGCCATATTTCTTCCTCTTATACTTCCTTAATCCACTGATTGTTCTTTCATTAGGTTTACATCAAAGAACACGTTTCATCCTGCCCTTACAGTTTCCAACATCAGGAACCACGTCCCTATTGTTCTTGAGATGGAAAACGTCCAGTATGCGACGTGGGATGAGCTTTTTAACATTCATGCACGCTCGCATCAAGTTCTTCATCATATCATTCCCTCAGCCGCAGGCCAAGAGCCTGCCCCAGAAGTTGAGCCGATATTATGGACTACTCTTAGTGCTACCGTTCTGCAGTGGATTTACTCCACTATCTCTACGGACCTCTTGCAAATAATTCTTGAACCCGATGCTACCGCATTGGAAACTTGGAATAGGCTGCGTGACATATTCCAAGATAACAAAAACTCCCGTGATGTTACCCTTGAGCAAGAATTTTCTCATGTTAACATGGAGGATTTTCCGAACGTCTCAGCCTATTACAAAAGGCTGAAAGAGTTGGCGGACCAACTCCGCAACGTTGGTGTGCCCGTTAGCAATAATCATCTCGTTCTTCAGATGGTTGCTGGCCTATCCGAGGCCTATAGTGGCGTTGGAACCCTCATTCGTCAAAGTGATCCTCTCCCACAGTTCTACCAGGCCCGATCCATGCTTATGTTGGAAGAAGCCGACTTAGCCAAAAAGGCGGCTACTGGCGCCACGCTTATTGTCATGATGACCACATCTGACGCCACTCACTCCTCCTCCGAGACTTTGTGCCAAAATCGCAACAACGGTGGAGGCAAAAATGGTAAATCAAAAAAATAATCAGAAAAATTATGGCGGAAACCGAGGTGTAAATAACGGGGTGGGCCTCAGGGCAATGGGCCTCAAACAAACTGGTCGCATTCATGGGGTCCGTGGCCCTGGAACTGGGCCATCGGTCATTGGCCCAATGGCCCCTATTGCCCAGCTTCGGCCTACCCGGGAAATTGGGCCCAATTTTTGCACACAAACAGGCCTAGTTTTCAGGCCAGCAGTACAGTCCGAGACCACATTCTGGGTCGGGGCATTAAGCAGGTGTGCTTAGGCCTCGGACAGCCCAGGCCCATCATGTTGCGGGTCCCACTTCGACGAATATTGAAGCACAATACACACACTTGGATTGAACCCCCCGGATGCAAATTGGTACATGGACACCGGAGCCACTTCTCACATGACATCCGACTCAGGTACTCTCTCGTCTTATTATAATTTGAGCAACAATCGTGGTATTATTGTTGGTAATGGTCATAATATTCCAATTCATGGTCACGGTAGTGCAACTTTGTCCCCTCCTCATCTGCCTCTTGTCTTAAAAGATACCATTCATGCCCCTAACTTAATTAAAAATTTGGTGCATGTTCGCAAATTGACCACTGATAATTGGGCTTTTATTAATTTTGATCCTTTTGGGTTTTCTGTGAAAGATTTCAGAATGGGGATACCTCTTATGAGATGCAACAGTAGGGGCGATCTTTATCCAATCACCACCGTTAATTCCGGCTGTCCGGTCATGCCATCCACTTTTGCTGCTCTTGCTCCTTCCTTGTGGCATGCACGTTTGGGTCATCCATGGTCGTCCATTATGTCTTCTTTAAATAAATATGATTTTATTCATTATAAGGGTACGAGTAGTACTCCAATTTGTCCCTCTTGTCCGTTAGGAAAACATGTGCGATTGCCTTTTGTAGCCTCTACTTCTCGCACTTTGATGTCTTTTGATATTATTCATAGCGATTTATGGACATCTCCAGTTTTAAGTTCTGTGGGTCATCGTTATTATGTTATATTTTTGGATGATTATTATAATTTTTATGGACTTTTCCGTTAGCGAAAAAATCTCTTCATTATGGGATTACCTCGTTCCTATCGGAAATTTGATTCTATTTGGGTAATTGTTGATAGACTGACCAAATCAGCTCATTTCTTACCGGTGAAAACTACCTACACTGCCGAAGATTACGCGAAGTTATATATTAAAGAGATTGTTCGACTTCATAGTGTGCATATCTCTATTATATCTAACCGAGGTGCTCAGTTTACAGCTAACTTTTGGAAATCATTTCACAAAGGGTTAGGCACCCGAGTTAATTTGAGTACGGCTTTCCATCCTCAGACAGACGGTCAAGCTGAGCGAACAATTCAAACGCTCGAGGATATGTTACGAGCTTGTGTGTTGGACTTTAAGGGAAGTTGGAATGATCACTTACCCCTTATTGAATTCGTGTACAATAACAGTTATCACGCCAGTATTAAAATGGCTCCATATGAGGCCTTGTACAAACGAAAATGTAGATCTCCTATTGGATGGTTCGAGGTAGGCGAATCAGAGTTATTTGGACCTGACTTGGTACACCAAGCCATAGAAAAGGTAAAGCTTATCAAAGAACGGTTGTTGACAGCTCAGAGTCGTCAGAAGTCATACGCAGATGTGCGACGACAAGACTTAGAGTTTCAGGTAGACGAATGGGTATTTTTGAAGATTTCACCGATGAAGGGTGTAATGAGATTCGGGAAGAAAGGAAAGCTTAGTCCAAGATATAATGGGCCATATCGCATAATTCGACGAATTGGCCAGGTAGCATACGAATTTGACTTACCTTCGGAGTTGGAGTGTGTTCATCCAGTCTTCCATATTTCCATGTTGAGAGCATGTGTTGGAGATCCTTCTCGAATTGTACCAATTGAGGATCTATCATATGAAGAAATTCATGTTGCTATCCTAGATCGACAAGTCCGCAAGCTGAGGACTAAGGAAGTAGCTTCTGTAAAAGTACTGTGGCGAAATAGGAACGTGGAAGAGATGACATGGGAAGTGGAAGAGGAAATGACGCGCAAATATCCACACCTATTCCAGACTAATGTCGAGATTTCAAGAGAAACCCAAGGTAAATTCCAATTCCTGTCAAGATGGTTAACGATTGTGTATTCGGGTTACATAACAGAGATTCGATATGTTACCCCAACATTCGAGGATGAATGTTTCTAAGGGGGGAAATATGTAACATCCCGTACTTTCGGGTTACGGTTTAAATCGCTAAGCATATATGAAATCGCTAGGCCTGTGTAAATAGACCCGAGCGTTGGGAAAATTTTGTTATATTTACATATGCTAATAAAAGATTAGTAATTGCCAAATGGAACCCCGAAATAATTTTGGACGTAACAAGTGTGACCGGAATAAATTTGGTGCGTGCACAAAGGAGTTGTGGACTAGTGTCATATTACAAATTATGACATTGAGTATATGAAGGTCTTATAAGTTATCAGGATTTAAGTAAATTGGGATCACAAAATTTATTAGTTGTGTGAGTAATTAATTATGGGATTAATTAATTAATTACGAGGGACAAGTCCAAGTGAGATAGGCACGTGTAGCCTTAGGATTAATTCTCCTAAGTGACTAAGCTAAATTATTACTAGGTGGCAGATTCATTTCGTGTCCAGCAACATCATTCATATATTCATCACACTTTACTAATTTTAGGTGTCATTTTCAATAGGAAATTGTAGCTAGCAAAGCATGATAAGAAATACCTACGAAGCAGTAACTTCACCTAAATTAGTCCAGCAATATTTTAGCTCTTCTTGAATTACATTTTGCTCCCAAAAATAGTTGAGGCAGCAACGTCTTCTTCTAATTTTAAGTAGATAGGAGATTATTTCATAAGTAGAGTAAAGCTAAGCTTGACTTGTGAAGGAGGCAAGTTCCGTTGAAATCATTTAAGGGTCGACGAGGTATGTTAAGCCAAATTATTTATTTCTTTTGGCATGTTCCACGTAACAAAATAAAATTGTGATATTGCATCATAATTTATTCTACTCCTAGTAGTTAAGAATATTCATGTTATTGATTCTTATGCTAAAAGCATGTCTAAATATGGTTCAAAGTCCTTATTGAGGCATACGAAAAATGTGTTGATATTCACAGTGTTAGCCTAAGGTGCAAGGATATTATGTCACTCGGGGTATTTTATTGTTATTCATGCATTTTCACTTGCATTGCATTCATATATTACCCTGGACCGCTGGTTCTATGCACACTACTATATGGTAAATATTATATGTATATAGGGGATATGGGAAAAAGGGAAAGGCGTTATATACGCACATCATCTGCAGCTGGTACAGACTATCACAAAAGAGCCCGAATAGGCCAAAATGATGTGATGATGAGATGTGATACCTGTATGGCTTATTGGGATGGGTTGCACGATCCGCAACACTAACATATATTGGGACGGGTTGCACGATCCGTAATACTGACATATATATATATATACCGCACTTGCATCATGCATATGTTAATTAACCATTACATGGTATGATGCCCACAGAGGCTGTCATAGTAAGGAAATTGCATGATGGGGCCAATAAATATGGACACTGCATTGTACATAACATGTAGACAAGTGTATTAGGGCCCTCAGAGGCAGTTCCTGTTGGTCAGTTATTTATGTTTCAGTTATTGGTATATTCCTGTTATGCTGTTATTTATGTCTGACATACTCAGTACATCAGTCGTACTGACATCCCTTTTGTCGGGGGACACTGCGTTTCATGCCCGTAGGTTCACATAGGCAAGGCGACGGTCCACGTGAATAGATTGCAGTTTTCAGCGAATTTTGAAAGCACTCCTCTCTTTCCGGGGTGTCAGTCTGATTTTGGTATGATACAGTTTTGCGTGTCTATATGGGTATGGCGGAGCCTTGTCCCGACCTTTGATGTTGCTACTCTTAGAGGCTTGTAGACAGGTGTCCTGTGAGTAGTAGACTTGTACGGCCTTGTCGGCCTTGGTACATGTATATATATAAGTTGGTTACCTGGTTGTTCATAATTTTCTTTCGGCTTAGTCCGTAATTAATTATGATTAGATGTTCATGGTACGAATGGCGGTACCCGGCGGGTGGAATCCGGGTATCCGTCGCGGCCCTCCGGTTTGGATCGTAACACCGGTGCACTAAGCTCCCGCTATGCGCAGGGTCCGCGGAAGGGCTGGACCACAAGGATCTATTGTACGCAGCCTTACCTCACATTTCTGTGAGGTAAGTTTACCAAAAAATTACCTGCATGGCTAGCAATATGTGAAGAAATCCAGTACGAACACCCGAAAAGAAGAAGGGAAAAGAATAAGGGACACATAATGACATGACTAGGGCTTGACTAATTATCATATACTAATTAATACTGTCGCTATTACTAATTGGTTTTCTTGTTAGGTAATTATACTATGCGAAATTACTTGAACGATCATAGATAAAACTGTTAAAGCCTATACTAATTGAATGGTCACCAAAGCAAAATAGAAAAGAAATCAAGGAGCAGCAGTTGGAGCATAGTTGGATATGAGCTAATTGAACTCATGCTCGAATTTCCATTATAAAGTAGAATATACATTAGATAGAACACAGTCTGCAGTGGTACGTAGTCTAATATGAAAATATATCAGCCATCAAAATGTATAATTAAGTGCCCAACAACTTCAAATTAGGCTCAAGTTAATATTGTAGTCATCGGTTTTCAGATAAAACTTCCTCCAAAATGCATATTAGATACTCAGAGAATTAATCATCGATCCTCTTAGTTGTGAACAGGAGGGTGTGTACTTGCAGGTAAATAATCCAAGTTAAACTCTGGTGGTGGATCTTCCCTTTTCTGGTGATGAATCCTCCAAGAAACCGAAACACCGTCATATTTACTCCTGTTACTACTGTCTTTCTTCAGCTGATGATCATGATGAAGTTTTTCATTTTCCTTGAGACTATTTGTCTCTGCTGATGAGGGTTTTACTTTTACATCCGATGGAGTTCTGGAAACCCTAGCAACATTTGGTTTCTCCTCATTCTGCAAGAAAATACACCAAGAGAAACAATTTTAGATTACATGCACTTTTCCAAATACATAAAATGATCCGCAAATGTCTAAGAGAATTATGATAGACATGTAGGGATCGGCTATATGAATCGTCGTTGTTCATCGATAGACAAGATCACAGCCGAGCCACAGTCAGAGAAGGTTACAATTGAATCCCCTTCATCTAAAAATTGTACTACACAATTAGGGCTAAAACAGTTCTTTGCCTACATATAATAACTTTTGAATTCCCTTGTAGTGGCAAAGATAGTTCAAAAATTATGTTAGATCACAAGTTTGAATTTTTCGATCGACTTATTAAAATTTCTAGCTCTTGGATAGCGCTGAAAACTCATACAGCCAACCGACACAAATATTTGCGATAGGTGTAGTTATTGTTCTTATAGCTATTGCAGATGTGTTAGAGAAGAAAGTGAAAAGATTGAAAATAGAACGAAATAAAACAAACCTTGTTCAGGACACCAAGTAAGCGAGCATTACAAGCATGAAATAGAAGGAAAATCATCACGAGAACAGTGATTTTGGTGATTGACATTTGAAAGGAAATTTCCCGTTGGCTCTAATATGTTTGTACTGACAAAGAAGATGGAAATTGTTGTTGGCTGGATTTGACTGAAGATTGCGCGTACTAATATAAATAGTTTAAGCAAGAAAAATGAGCATTCAATGCCGACTTTGGAAGAAATTAACGAGATTTGATAGGAGAACATGCAAATGTAAGGGAGATAGGAGTAAGATGGCAAAATAAAGATATGGGTGACCTCAAATATGTCTCTTTCAAATATATTGGGCCCCAGTGACATAAACCTCCCACTAGAGGAAGGAAAACAAATTAAAGTCAGAACCCTTGAACTAAATATATACTTATATATAATTCAAGGAAGAGAGTAAAAAAGAAAAAGGCATTTTGTATCTTTTTGAATTTGTATAAAAGAATATGTATAATAAAGTACTACGTATTCCTCCCTGATAATTTTGTAATCTTCTTTCCTTTTTAATCATTTCAAAAAGAGTAATATCTTTCTATATTTAGTATTTCTTCTGTCTCAATTTATGTGGCGTCATTTGACTTGGTATAAAATTTAAAAAAGAAAAGAAGACTTTTAGAATGTGTGATCCAAAACAAGTCTCATATAAATATGTGGCTTTAAATTATCTCATAAAGATATATTTTTTAAAATATAGAAATGTGACATTTTTTTGGGACAGACCAAAAAGAAAATGGCGCCTCATAAATTGTGATAGAAGGAGTAACAATAATTTAAATCTTCTCATTTACCCTTAATGAAATGATTTATAGTCACACATTTTGTTGGTATTCTATGGTACTTTATAAAGTAGTACGGGAAGTAATAACTATTACAAATGTTCGAAAGGATAAATAAATGGTCAATCTTCAAAACTGCCGCATGTGTGTTTGTGTCTTGAATCTTGATCACCTTGCAAAGCCAATGTTGAGAACTGTCGCAAGTTTGTTGTGTCTTGAATCTTGATAACCTGAAATCAAGAAACAACTAAATCTGGATGTTTACAACGTTGTGTGTTGAGTCGAGGATAGCCCTCTATCCTTAAGACAAGATTGCCCCGTATATATGCTTTTACGTTAGCGGGCAATAGTCTCCCAAGATAAAACAACACTTTAATCTCAACACTACAAAACCAATAGGTTGAGCCTGTCGAAGAAAACAAATATGACTCGACTTGCTGAAGATATGAAATAGGAAGGAAGAGTTTCTCTCTACTCTTCTCTTTTGTCTCTGTGTATATAGTGTGTCTCTGTAGTGTATATCTTGTGTATATGAGGGTGTTTACTCACTGTTTTTCCACCCAGTTTTACTCACTGTTTTGTGGTATTTTCGTGACTGTTTTTATCTTTGTTTTTGATCGCTTTGTGAGTCTTTTTAAATGTTTTCTGGCCTGTTTCTTGCTTGTTTTTTGTCTATTTTCTACCACTGAATTGAGCCAAAGAATGCTCAATATATAGCAAGGAAAAGGGGCTGTACAACTGCCCAAAACATGGCTGTTAATGTCCATTAGGAGGCCATTAAAACAGCCAAGTAAAGGCAGTAAATGGCCATCAAGGAGGCTGATTTAAGGTTGTTCATGGCCAAGTAATAGGCTGTTAATGGAGGAGTTAATCAGCCAAGTAATGGCTGATTAATACCTTAAAAAACAGTCCCAACGGTAGGCTTTCTGCCTTCCGTCAACTTCCCAGAAACTCTGGGGACCAAACTGTAAATATTGAAACTTCAGGGACCAAACTGTAAACAATGAGAGAATTCTAGTCCAAACTGTACATATGAAACTTCATGGATCAAACTGTACATCTGGCAGAGTTCTCTGGTCCAAAAAGATAATATCAGAAAGGCCCACACCACACCACCTAACCCTGAATCGGACCACATGGCGGCAAGGCGTGGGCTTAGCCTTGAACCCAAGCACATCTAGGTCTTCCCTCCTTTAAACACATGGGATACCCCTTGGGGATCCAAACCCTTTAGCACATTAGAGACTTATATAGAGAACAATTCTTCCTATTCCCACCGATGTGGTAGATTTGTCCCACACCACATTTCCATGTCTCAAACACCTTACTTCGTGGACCAATATCTCTTTCATTTCTCAACGAAATTAGACGATTCTTGGCCCTACGGTCATCTACTCACTTCGTAGATCATGCATGTGCGAAGAGACAAGGTCTCCAACATGCGGAACACTAGTGTTTAATTCATCAAAGATGGGTGGACGCATCTCCCCGCCAAAGGCTAATTTCCAACACATTTATCTATGCTTGGCTTATTTTAGATTACAAGTTTTAAAAGTCTTCATTTCTTTCATAAACTCCATCCTTAATCAAAATGTCAAATACTGTCACATAAATTGGGATAGAGAGTCACTTGTAAGATTGAAGTAATTTCCCTTGGGGATTCCTTTCATTAATCACAATATATATAGTTGTACAGAGGTTGATTCCTAATACAATAAGAATCCTAAGTTACCTTAAATGGTTGATTCTTAATACAATAAGAATCCTAAGTTACCTTAAATATACATCTATCATAATTACAAAATATACTGTGAATATTCGGAGAATATAAAGGTTGATTGATGAGTTCAGTGGACAGAACGATCGGGAATTGACATAGGATGTAAGTTTCCCCATTATTCGAATATTCACAGTATATTTTGTAATTATGATAGATGTATATTTAATGTAACTTAGGATTCTTATTGTATTAGGAATCTACCATTTAAGGTAACTTAGGATTTTTATTGTATTAGGAATCAACCTCTGTACAACTATATATATTGTGATTAATGAAAGTAATCCCCAAGGGAAATTACTCCAATCTTACATGGTATCAAGAGCCAAACCCTAATCCCTACTCTTCTCTTTTCTCCCTCTCGGCCAACGCCTCCCCAAACTTTTCTTTTTCCCTCTCGGTCGACGGCAATAATCTGCCGCCATGTCTCGCCCTGCTTCCCCCGTCAATTTCGATTCTTCCATTGGTACACTTGACAACCCTAATCAACGTTCATCGTCTTCTTTTCATCCGGCATTCGCTGCTACCAACATCAAGAATTTTATCCCTATCATTCTTGACCAAGAAGACTGTCAATATTCCATGTGGATAAAATTGTTCAATATTCATGCATGTGCGTACAATGTGCTCGACCATATTGATGATTATGTTCCTCGTCCAACCGATGTTGCAGACTCGACCTGGCGTCGCCTTGACGCCATCGTCAAACAATCAAACAATGAATCTACGACACCATCTCTAAAGACTTGTTGTGTACTATCATGAAAACAGGTGCTACGGCACGTGAACTTTGGGTACGATTAGAAGATATTTTTCAAGATAATAAAAATACTCGGGCCGTGTATTTGGAAGAACAGTTTAACAATACGCATCTCAAGAATTTTAACAACATGTCTGAATACTATAAACAACTGAAACTCATAACCGACCAACTTTCCAACGTAGAGACATCTGTTTCAGAGACCAAGATGGTACTTCAACTAGTTTCGGGTTTACCGAAAGGTGAATATGATACACTTGCAACAATTATTCAACAGGCCGACCCCCTACCAAGCTTCAATAAAGCACGTTCACAACTTTTGTTGGAAGAGACCCGTCGTGCTAAACAAGAGGAGCACAATCACAAGGCATTAGTCGTTGATGGCATGACACCATCGGCGGCAGCCACCACCCATCCACCACCGCAAGACCACCACCAGCAGCACTCCCGCGGCGGAGGGCGTGGCGGCAGAGGTCGCGGTAACAACAATAAAGGAAAGGGTCGCGGCAAAGGCAACTGGAACCAGCAGCAGGCAGGCCCATCACTTGCTGCCTACTATCAGTGGGCTGGGCAGCCCCCTTGGCCCAATACCGGGAACTGGGCCTCGCCTGCATGCCCCTAACCGACATCAGGGGCCCAATTCCAGAAATAAGATTATCCCCAAGAAATACACAGTAGCCGGAGGTGGAGCGACGTGTGTCTGGGCATCGTGCCCAATCTGCATCCGTGTAGAAGAGCAACTTGGTTGGGGCAGAGGGGTAGAGATGCAGTCCAAAGTTTAGTGTGCCCTTAACGTATCTGCCATCTATATGTCTCACAATCCGATCCAACATCAGCGGACCAACCATATAGAGATGGACATTCACTTTGTGAGTGAGAAGGTTGCCCTTGGTTAGGTCAAAATTTTACACGTACCTTCCTCCTATCAGTATGCAAATATTTTCACAAAGAGACTACCGCGACAACTCTTCACCGACTTCCGATCCAGCCTTAGCGTTCGGCCTCCTCCCGCTCCGACTGAGGGGGAGTATTAGCGAATATTCACAGTATATTTTGTAATTATGATAGATGTATATTTAAGGTAACTTAGGATTCTTATTGTATTAGGAATCAACCATTTAAGGTTACTTAGGATTCTTATTGTATTAGAAATCAACCTCTGTACAACTATATATATTGTGATTAATGAAAGTAATCCCCAAGGGAAATTACTCCAATCTTACATCACCAGTTCCCGAAGATTAAAGTAAATTAAGCAATTAAAGAAATCACTACTAAAAAATCTCTATTTTTCCCACTAAAAAATGTTCAGTAGCTATTTTTCATTGAATGTTGGTGAGAAAAATCTAAATAGTAGTATTTTGAAAAAATTCAGAAATTTTCCAACGTTTTAATGAAAATTTGTTTTCCACCATATATTTTCTCGATGAGCTAGTTAAGTAAGAATAATATGAAAAAAATCATATTATAGCATAAATTTCTCATTAAATGTCTATGAAAAAACCTCTTTTTAGTAGCTAACAGATCCATGAGCTAGAATATAGTTGAGAAAACGAGAGGTACAAGAAAGCAAGAGCCTGTCCAATTTGTATCTACCGAGGAAATTATTCATTGATCTTGTCCTCCTGTGAAGTTAAAACTATGGTTTTGTGTGGTTAATGGCCTGGTTTCTCGCTTGGTTCCACCATCTTTCGCCTTGAAAATCTTTAAAAAATATTATTCTATTTAAAGGTATTATGCGAAAAGTGAGAAACCTTTTTATATTGATATATATAGTCATCTAATATGTTATATCGCGTTTAAACATGTCTCCTAGCTCCTTCTACATGCATGTTTCATATACAAACAGAATGATCAATTAAATATAGGTAAATGGAAATATTTTCATGCTCTTGATATCCTAGGGGATGCTGGATGATCAATTAAATATAGGTAAATGGAAATATTTTCATGCTCTTGATATCCTTGGGGATGCTGGAAGCCTGTTTGCATATGATCACATATAATGAACAGACAAAAAATTATGTATAAAACTGTTGGAAATTTGTCTTTGGTGGGGAGGTGCGTCCACCCATATTTAATGAATTAAACACTAGGGTTCCGCATGTTAGAGGCTTTGTCTCTTCACACATGCATAATCTACTAAGTGAGGAGATGACCGTAGGGCCAAGAATCATCAAATTTCGTTGAGAAATGAAAGAGAAATTGGTCCACGAAGTACGGTGTTTGAGGCATGAAAATATGGTGTGGGACAAATCTACCATATCGGTGGGAAAATGAAGAATTGTTCTCTTTATAAGTCTCAAAATTGGCTAAGGGTTTGGGACCCTAAGGAGTAACCCATGTGTTTGAAGGAGGGAGGACCTAGATGTGCTTGGGTTCAAGGCTAAGCCCACACGCGCACCGCCGCCCGCCCGTCCCGTCCCGTCCGGGCTCGGGTCGTGGGACTTGGGCTTCGTTGGAGTTGATTTTTGGGGGCGTTATTGTGCATTAACCAGGCATTACTTGACTGATTAACTCCTCCATAATCATCCATCCTTCAATGGCCATAAACAGTCATTACTTGGCTGTTTAATTCCCTCCTTCAATGGACATTAACAGCCATGTCTTGGCAGTTGAGAAGTCTCCCCTTATGCTATATATTGATGCCTTTTGGCTCAATTGTGGGACACAGAAAAATGAGACAAGATATATACACAGAGACAAAACAAAAGAGAAACATAAAGTCCAAAACGTGAGCAGAAACGTTGGGACAAAACAGAAAACTCTTCCTTCCTTTTCTATTCTTCAGCAAGTCGTTTCGTGTTTGTTTTCTTCGTCAGAATCAACCTATTTGCTTTGTAGTGTTGATTAGTTGTTGTTTTATCTTGGGAGACTATTGTCCGTTGACGTAAAAGCATATATACGGGACAATCTTGTCTTAAAGACAGAGAGTCATCTCTCGACTCAGCCACAGTTATAACAATCCAGATTTTAGTGTTTCTTGATTTCAGGTTATCAAGATTCAAGACTCAACAAGCTTGCGGCAGTTCTGAACTACCTATTTATTTATCCTTTCGAACACTCGTAATATTTATTTACTTCTCGTACTGCTTTACATATTCAACAAAAACTACTTCTAACGGTGTGAATTATTTTTTTGAAGAAAACCGTGCAAAATTGGCTTGAAGTGGATAGTGTCATATCAGGATGCATTAATTAAAAGTGTCTTATAATTGATTTTTCCCCAACAGGCGTATTAGTAGTGATAGAATATTGAAGGAAGCAGTCAATAGAGAAGTATTTTGTGAGATTAAGATTTCACACGCTCATGAGCAGAGAGACGGAGTTAGAATTTGATGGTCATGTACTCAAAAATTCTAATTCTTTTAGTTATTAATTAGTAAATTAATAATTTATTTATGAATACAGAATTTTGATCAAACTCCCTAAATTCATAACTTAAACACTGGCTCCGCCCTACTAACGGACAATGAATTCGTACAAAGAAATGAAAAAAAATAGGGAATGTGGAGGCCGGAGGGTAGGGAATTAGTGTTGTGGAGATAGATATAAAGAAAAGGACATTAGAGAGACATTGTTGCATGGGCTAGACCCTCCATTCTCCATTGTTACTCTTTAAAGGGACACGAGAGAGTGTCCTAACCAACGTTAACGGTTGCATATCCCACGTGGCACCAACATTTGCTGACCCAACTTGCCACGTGTACACAGCCCCACTTAGGCCGCCAAAACCCAAATCCACAAATCCCACCACCAAATGTTTGTTCCTTCTCTTTGTTCCTTTTTCTTTTGTGTTATTCTAACTTCTTGATTATGAGAAGATTCAACTTGATATAGTGTGAAAAATAACATCTTCCGTTCCCTTATCCTTTTTTTAGTCTATGTATTTAGAAAAAGACTATAAATAATATTTTTTTTGATAAAGTAAAAACATTTCAGTGCAGGGCATCAGGAAGATGCCAATTTACAGAAGAAAGTAGACTGTTGCTTCAATACTAGAAAGGCAAAAAAATTCTTGTAACATCGGTTAAAGGAATATGTTACTTGATTTTATTAATGAATTATTTATAATATATATAAGGTTATAAAAATATTTACTTTGATACAAACTAGGTAACTAATTAACCTAATTACAAAAGGATTATAATTATACCTAAAATAGGAGATATACAATTAATGAAAGAATAATGGAAAATATTCCATTACACCCCGTAGTCAAATCGGGAGGTTCTCGAACACTGAGACTGGCTCAAAAATCATCAAATAGTATGCACGGAAATTCTTTGGTGAAGATGTCGGCAATATGATAACTGGAAGGAACATGAAGGACACGAACTTGACCACGAGCCACTTTTTTGCGAACGAAATGAATGTCCATTTCAATGTGTTTAGTGCGCTGATGTTGGACGGGATTGCCGGAAAGATATATCGCACTAATATTATCGCAGTAGACCAGTGTTGCCTTTTGAATCGGCAGTGAAGCTCATGTAGAAGGTTACGGATCCAACAAGACTCAGAGACAATGTTGACAATACCTCTGTATTCTGCTTCTGCACTGAATCGGGATAGTGTAGGTTGCCTCTTGGAAGACCAAGACAATAGGTTATATCCGAGGAAAACACAATAACCAGACGTGGAGCGTAGGATATTAGGACATCCACCCCAGTCATCATCAGAATAAGCAGTGAGACCAGTGAGTGAAGACATGTATAGATGTAATCTGAAGTGAAGTGTACCTTGGACGTATCGTAAAATACGTTTGAGAGCATGCATGTGTGCTTCCATCGGACTATGCATGTGCAAGAAGATTTGTTGCACGACATAGGATATGTCTGGTCTCGTGAATGTGAGGTACTGTAGGGCCCCAGCCAGACTACGATAGTGAATCGGGTCTGAATATGAAGGGCCGGAATCAGCGGTGAGCTTGGAATTGGTATCTATAGGCGTGTGGGATGGTTTGCAAGATGTCATGCATGCACGGTCAATGATCTCTTCGGCGTACTTCTTCTGACATAGAAATAGGCCGCCAGAATGTCGAGTGACAGAGATGCCCAAGAAATAACTCAGGGGACCCAAATCTTTCATAGCAAACTTAGAGGAAAGAAGAGACATAATGGACCGGTGGAGAGTATCAAATGATGTGGTGAAGATGATGCCATCAACATATAATAATATGTAAGCCATGTATGTACCCTTGTTGTAGATGAACAGGGAATGATCGGATCTGCTATGTGAAAAACCGATAGAGGAAACATAATCGACGAACCGTTGGTACCATTCTCGAGGAGCATGTTTCAGTCCATAGAGCGATTTTCATAACAGACACACATAATCTGGATGAATAGGATCCCTAAAATTCATAGGCTGATGCATATATACCATTTTATGAAGATCCTCATGTAAGAAGACATTCTTGACATCAAGCTGATGAATGGGCCAAGACTTGGATATGGAAATGCTGAGGACGGTTCGGATGGTTGTGGGATTTACGACTGGGCTGAACATTTCATCATAGTCCACTCCCACCTGTTGAGACATGCCATCACCTACAAGACGAGTCTTGTACCTCTCAAAAGAACCATCAGATTTCTTTTTATGTCTAAAATTCACATAGAACGAATAATGTTAGCATCATGTGGACAGGGTACTAGGTCCCACGTCTTATTATAAATAAGAGCATTATATTCATCAATCATTGCGGCTTTCCAATTAGGGTTGGATAAGGCATCCTTCGGATTACAAGGGATATGGGAAGGGACAACTGAAACAGAAAGGTTAAACAGCCGTTTAGGTTTATGAACTCCGTACATGGCATAGGTTTCCATGGTCCGAGAGTGTGTCTCGATATTCGAGAGGGAGGGGGATTTGCCACGGGACTGCCGGGAAGAGGATGAAGGGTAGGGGTGACGGTACTGGATAGCCGAACCTCAGTTTGCTGAGAGGTGGCTGCGGAATCACCCTAAGGCGGGCTGTTTTGGGCCACTATCGATAGAACTGGGTGGGCAGCTAGTCCCGGACTGGCAGAAGTGGTGGCATTTGTTGGGGTCTGGACGACGGATTATGTAAATGGTGAACTAGAAGAGGGTTTAGGCCATCATCTAGGAATGTCGAGGTGGCGAGTGTAAAGAGGCAAGGGGGAATTGAGACTCATCAAATAGGACATGACGTGAAATAATAATTTACGGCTCAATAAGTCATATTACGAGTAACCATGATGATTGGCAGGGTAACCCAGAAACACACACGGGGAACATCGGGGTTGGAGTTTGTGAGTGGTCGTATGAAGAGGGTAACAAAGACATCCAAAAATACTCAAGTGTTGGTAGGAGGGGTTCCTACGAAACAGAACTTGGGTAGGCGCCCGTTGAGCTATAGATTTATTTGGTATTATATTTAGGAGATATGTGATCATGAAGGGTGGTGCGTAATGCCATAATTGAGGGGGAATTGAGGCGTGACCAAGTAGGGCACGAATGAGGTTGTTTATGGTTCGGATTTTCCGTTTGGATTTACCATTTTGGGAGGATGTGTGATGGTAGGAAAAATGAAAGGTAAGACCATTTTTGAAGCAAAACTATTTGAATTGGTTATTATCGAATTCCCTTCCATTGTCACATTGAAAACATTTAATGTTTTTTTCAAATTCTGTTTTTATGAAAGCACTGAATGAAGAAAAAATGGGGTAGACCTGGGATTTATTTCCAATTGGAAAAGTCCATAGAAAGTTGGAATAATTTTCCAAAAACAACACATAATATCGATGGCCAGCCGTACTCAAAATAGGGGATGTCCACAAATCACTATGTATGATATCGAAAGACATTAAAGTATAATTTGTGGATGCAGAAAATGGTAATTTGACATGTTTCCCCAAAATGTAAGATTCACATATAGGAGTCCTAGAAATACGATTGCAATTAATAAAATTATTTTTTCTAAGGGATCGTAAAACAGAGTCTCCCGGATGTCCTAATCTAGAATGTCATAAGGAAGATGAAATAGCAGTAAAGGTTGAAGGAACTGAGGCTAGATTGTTGACGGCGTTTAAAATAGGGTAGAGATCTCCGGTGTTGTCAATCTCATTATTCGTCTCGCTGTCGTAAAATCGTTTACAGTAAAACCAAAAGGATCAAAGTCAAGGGAAACCCAATTGTCAGTTGTGAAATGTCGCACGGAGATTAAATTCTTAATGAGTTTAGGGGCATGGAGGACATTTTGTAAGATTAGTGGTGGATGTGGTGGGGATAGGGAGGAATGACCATAACCACAGATGATAATTTATTATCCACTACCAATAATAATATTCCAATTTAAATTACTCAAATTGGAATAAAACGAGAGCGTACCTTGTGATGCCGTTATGTGAGATGTGGCGCATGTGTCTATATATCAATTTTTGTCTGGAGTGTTGAATGACATTATGCTCATAGCTACCTCAATGTCAGTCGGTGCATAAGTCGATGGCGGAGAGACTGTGCTGTGTAGGCCTGTTGTGGACGTGGGCCAAGTATGTCATGTTGGGCCTGTCGATTCTTAGATGGAGTCCACGAGGATGTCGTATACGGGCAAGGAGGGGAGGTCCATGACAGTGGGACCCACAATAGAGGCTGTTGCCACTGCCGTAGTCACTGCTGGTTGTTTCCTACTGGCGGGGACTGCCCCTTCACGCCACTGTTATTGCTAGAATTTATTCCACCGCGGCCCTTGCCGGATTGCCTGCTTCGACGGTTGTTACGGGAGGAAGTGGACTGTTGCAGGTCCTCTGGCCGATGGTTCTGGATTCCAAAATGGGAAGCCCTACCGTTGGCGGAGAGCCAGACGGTGGTAGTGAGGACGGCGTCAGTAATGCTGGCCCGAGTGGTGTTGCGCTTGATATTCTGAGTTTCCTCGAGGATGAGCTTCGAACGGCCTTATAAAACAGAGGTAACGACGTGCATTGCTGAAGGGTGGTAACACCGTCATAGTATTCGTTCAAACTTGTAATAAGTTGCATGACCAATCGTTGATTAGTGACTGGTGCGCCGACGTTGGAGAGTTGATCGGCAAGAATCTTAAGTTCTTGACAATAGTCAGACACATTTGGGAAATCATCTTGATGAACGTTCTTGAACTGATTTTTAAGGTATAACGCTCGTTATGTTTTGTTGTCGTCGAAAATAATGTCCAAACGTTCCCACATTTTGTGGGAAGTGGCATCAGTATCAATGATGGTGTGCAACAGATCATTAGATATCGTACCGTATATCCACTAGAGGATGGTTGCATCCAAACGAGACCAGATTACATCATCAGAAGTCGAAGCCGATGGTATGTCTGTGGACTTCGGTGTGGGAGGGATGATGTGGTCGATAACTTCGTAAACACGATAATGGATCTTAAAAAGCTCTGCCCACGAGGAGTATTAACCCTTTTTCCATCTCAAAGGTCACATGAATAAAGTTTTTAATGTAGTACCGGATGGAATTTGGTTTTGTCAGCCAAGGAAGAGGAAATTTAGGAGAAAGATGGAAGGAGAATGGAAGGAAAAACTAGGATTTCGTCATAGGGAAAAGATGGGGTCGGCCGAGAGAGGTCGGCGGCTAGGGTTCCGACGTGGACTAGGTGCCAACGTGGAAAAAAGGTAGTGGCCGAGAAGGTGTATCGACGGCTAGGGTAGTGTTTGTAGTTTTAGGCTCTGATACCATAAATGAATATGTTCCTTGATTTTTTGATGAATGATTTACAATATATATAAGGTTACAAGAATATTTACTTTGATACAAACTAGGTAACTAATTAACCTAATTACAAAAGGATTATAATTATATCTAAAATAGGAGATATACAATTAATGAAAGAATATTGGGAAATATTCTATTACCAGTATCTGGAGTTTAAGCTAACACTAGGGAGCTTACAAAGTCTAAAAACATGTCAACACTATTAACATGTGTGAGAAAATTCCAACCGAACAAACTAACTAGACATTTAACCTTGAGAGAGAAACTAGGAGTTGAAATTCCATCAAAGCATCTGACTAAAAATAATATTTAAAATAATTTAACTTAAAATTCTAATATTATTTATAAATATTTTTTTTAGATCACAAATTTCAAAAATATTTCTTTTTAAAATTTTGTGTTCAGTCAAACAACATTACATAAATTGTAATGGGGGTATGTATTGATGAACAAAGACTCATATATAGAGGCGGGGTTAGCATGGAACACACGGGATCATGTGAATTCAGTAACTTTAGCCTAGATACTATATATATATATATATATATATATATATATATATATATATATATATATATATAATTTATTAAATATGTATAAATATTTAATTATAAAATTAGCTATCATGAAACATACGGATTCACATGAATTCAATAACTTTGCCCAGATTACACTATATATGTAATGTATTAAATATTTATAAATATTTACTATAAAATTAGTTATTATTTGTATTAACTTGAAATCAATATAAAAACTCATAAATATTTAATCATTAATCCGTCTAGTGATATTGTAAGATTGTATTAATCTCTCTTGGGGAGCCTTTCTCATTAACACAAAATATATATAGGTGTACAATATGGAATCCTTATACAATAGGGATCCTAATTCTACCATAATGACATATCACTAAATATGGTAAATATACACAATGAATGTACACGTTAATACTCCCCATCAGTCGGACCGGGAGGAGGCCGGACGCTGAGACTGGATCTGAAGTCAAGGAATAGCTGTCTAGGAAGGCCTTTCGTGAATATATCTGCATAGTGATATGAAGAAGGCACATGCAACACATTAACATGACTAAGACCAACCTTCTCACTAGAGATGGCAGTGGATCTTAGATCCGGTCCGGATCCGGTGGATCGATATCCATTTTATAGGATATGGATCTTCAAAATTTGGACCCGACGGATCCGGATCAGACCCGAATCCATTTCTGACCGATCGGATCTGGATCTGGATCTGGATCTTGTATTTGAGATCCGTATCCGGTCCAGATCCAACCCGTGGATCCGTTTTTATTAAATATATTCATAACCTAGAATATAATTTTTTAAGTATTTTCTTAAAATTGCTAAGCACATCCTTGCAAGTTTAATTCTCAAAACAAGTTTAATTTATCCCCGCGTTAACTCAAAAACCAAAAAATAAAGAGGTAACTTCGTTAATAAAATTAATGTTATATTACTGAATGACTAACATCTCCATAGACAAGTAGTTAAAATTATATTCACTTCATTTGTGAAGATTTCAAGCACATGTAAGTTATGCATTGTGGAAATACTAGTCAGCATTTTTCACAACTATTGTCATTGTCCAACATTTTCAATTAATAGCTCACAATCAAAACAAGACAACAAACAAAATATCTCATATGGACATTTCAAAATTGAAACATAGTAAACTGCTAGATAAGCAAAAATCGTTTGTAAGTCCAAAAAAAAATTCTTAGCAAGGCAAATTTTTTTACATGTGGATCCAGATCCGATCCGTGGACCTGGCGGATCCGATGGATCCGGATTTGGATATAATTTTTATGGACCCGATGGATCTGAATCCGAATCTGGATTCAGGTATGAAAACGGATCTGGATCTGGATCTGGATTCAGGTATGAAAACGGATCTGGATCTAGTAGTTTCCGATCCAAATCCGATCTTTTGCCATCCCTACTTCTCACGAACAAAATGTATATCATCTCAATATGATTGGTTCACTGATGCTGAACTGTATTAAGATAAGTATATGGCGTGTATGTTATCATAATAAACCAAAGACGTCTTATACATGGGACACTGAAGCTCCAAAAGAAGGTTTCGGAGCCAACAGATCTCAGCAACAACATTCGCAATGCCATTGTATTCTGCCTCTGCACTCGAATGGGATAAGGTGGATTGCCTCTTGGCAGACCATGAAATGGGGTTATCTCTTAAGAACACACAGTAGCCGGAAGTGGAGCGGCGCTTGTCCGGATAGCCATCCCAATCAGCATCTGAATATGACAACAATCTGGTCAGAGCTGGGGGTATAGGTGCAATCCATAATCAAGTGTGCCCTTAACATATCGAATGATATGCTTAAGGGCGGTAAAGTGAGGCTCCATGAGAGCATGCATAAATAGGCATACCTACTGAACCGCATATGCAATGTTAGGCATGGTGAATGTAAGGTACTGAAGTGCACTTGCAAGACTCCTATAAAGAGTAGGATCGGCCACGTGATCACCATCAACGGCATTAAGCTTTGACTTAGAGTCAATTGGAGTGGACATGATCTTCCAGTTTGCCATTTTATCCCTGTAAACTATCTCATCTGCATACTTGTGTTGACACAAGAACATAGCACCTGTAGACCGAGTCACTGAAATTCCCAAAAAATAGCTCAACTTGCCCAAGTCAGTCATAGCAAATTCAGTTTTAAGCAAGACAATAATCTCATTTTTCAACAACTCAGAGGAGGCAGTAAGCACTATGTCATCCACATATAACAATAAATAAACCGTGCTACTACCACGATGAAAAATAAATAGAGATGTATCACATTTTCTGCAAACGAACCCAATAAGCATAATATACTGTGCAAAGCGATCATACCACACTCGAGGGGGTTGTTTCAAACCATAAAGTGACTTATGGCGACGACATACATACTGAGGGGCTGCAGGATGGACAAAACCAGGCGGTTGGAGCATATAAATAGTTTATTTTAAATCACCGTGTAGAAAAGCATTTTTCACATGAAGCTAATGAATCGGTCAATGCTTACCAATAGAAATACTTAGAACTGTGCGAATAGTGGCCGATTTGATAATCGGACTGAATGTCTCACCACAATCAATGCCCTCATGCTGCTTAGTGTCTTTATCTACAAGTCTCGTCTTATACCTCTCGAGCTCACCACTGTCTTTGTATTTGAAACGAAAAAGCCACATGCATCGGATCACATTCACCCCCTCCGATCTAGGAATCAAATCTTAAGTGTGCTATTTTGTTAAAGCATTAAATTTCTCACACATGGCTGCATTCCAATTAGGGTCTAGTTTGGCTAATTTTGGGTTTTGAAAAATTGGGGAAATGGTTTGAGTGGACAGGTTAAACTGGACTTTGGATTTGAAAATCCTGTGTTGGGCACGTGTTTCCATGCAGTGAGTGGGGCAGGGGTACTGTTGCTATAAGAGTGTGGGGCTGGATTCTGGGTACTATTCGATGGGACTATATTCGTTGGGTAACTGGGTTCTACGGGTTGGACTGTCGGTAATGAGGAATCATAGTTTGACATCTGGTGTGGTGGTGGTGGCGATCGGGGTAGGCCGATGCTAGTTGGGTTGCAGATGGTGGGGTGGGGCTGGTAGTTTGGTTTGGCGGTGTGAGTATGACGGTCTGGGTACCTGGGTGGGTTTGTCATGGGTGCCGGTGACAGGTGGGGTGGCGACGGGGTCGATCTGGCTAAATGGAGGAGCAGCGGTCGGTGACACAGTGGGTGGTGGTTGATTTTGTCAGCTTGGAGAAGAGATGGTGATAGGGGGATGCCTGGTGACTGTTCCGGTAGTCGGCATTACTGGATGGTAGGCCGACCGTAATCCAGTGGTAGCAGATGGGGATGGAACAATGGGGGTGACGGCTGACGGTGACTGGACAATGGGGGTGGTGGTGGCGAACTGACGCAGTTCCTGAAGTATGACGGGGGATGTGTCAGACTCGTCTAGAAAGGTATAGTCCGTATTTTGGAATTTTTGAATATTTACAAAAGGAAAAATCATCTCATCAAACGTAACGTGATGAGAGACGTGAATTTGTCGAGTGGACAGGTCATAGCACAAATAGCCCCTATGATTAGATGGGAAACATACGAAGACACAAAGAGAGGTTCAGGGTGCTAATTTATGAGGGGCGGTGGACGCAAGGTTTGGGTAACACAGGCAACCAAAAATCTGAAGGTGATCACAGGAGGGAATCTGACGGTATAAAATTTTAGTTGGAGTCATGTTATGAAGAGTACTAGTGGGTAAAATATTAAGGACGTATTTTACCATTTTGACTGAATAAACCCAAAAGTAGGAAGGGATAGAGACATGAAATAGGAAAGTACAAACCATGTTATTATGGTGCGAATGATTCTTTCTACTTTGCCATTCTGAGGGGAGGTGTGGGGATACGAAAATCGAAAAGCCATGCCATTATTTTATAGATTTTGTGAAACGTGAAATTATTAAACTCACGACCATTATCACATTGAAAAGATTTAATGGCTTTTTCAAATGTGTTTTAATAAAAGTGTAAAATTCTAGAAATTTTGTAAAAATGTCCGACTTGAACTTTAGTGGGTAGATCCAAATAAAGTGAGAGTAATCATCTAATAGGACTAGATAATATTTATGACCCAGAGAGCTAGTAATGAGAGGCGTCCACAAATCAGCATGAACAATATCAAAAGGAGCAAACGTAACACTAAGAGATGATATAAACGGAAGGCGAACATGTTTGCCTAACTGACACGAAACACAATTTTGGAAAAGTTTTCCATTATTACAACGAATAAAATTATTGCTTCTGAGAAAATTAAAAACTGGGGCTCCTGGGTGTCCAAGCCTATTATGCCAAGTTAACGGAGAGATGGCCGCGAGGGAGGTGTGTGTGTGTGAACTGGTAGTGGATGTGGATGGGAAAGGATATAGATCCTCCGTACTATTGCATCTCGTAAGAGGTGTCCCCGTATGAAGATCCTCCACAGTAAAACCAAAAGGATCAAAGTCAACAGAGATAAAATTATTACGAGTATATTTTCGGACAGATATTAGGTTTTTAATGATGTTATGAGCATACATGACGTTATTTATAGAGAAGGGTGGGTGAGGTGGTTGGGTGTATGTGGTACCATAACCCTGAATTGGAATGCGATAGCCATTACCAACAGTAATATATTGAGGATACTTCAAGCGAGACAGTGTGGGAAGATTACCTGCAGACCGGGGTGAGGTGAGATGTGCCCCCCGTATCCATGTACCAATTTTCATCGGGTTGCTACATATTTAGGGAGCTGAAAGCCTGGCCCAAATAGGTGGGGCCCAGACCCACTGGAAACTGCTGCTGTTACGTGAAGTGGGCCTGTTGCTGGCCTGGTCCAGATAGGAAAAAGGGCCTCTGTCTTGGGCCTGGTCCAGGGCCCAACAGACCCATAGGATGGTAAGCCTACTAGGCCAGAGAGTATGGTAGCTGGGACGCAACCCAGATCGTATTGATGGGCCACTGGCTAGTGGAGGCCCACTGACCTGAAGTAGGGGCCTGTTGTTGGCCCTTTCCACCGCGGCCATGCCCCTTCCCTTTTCTGCTATTTCTGTCTCGACCGCTTCTACCACCGCGGTCATCCCGCGGCTGGTTGTCTGGTGGTGGCGACTGGGCGGCGATGGCGTTTTGTGGTGGCGTGTTTTCAACTGCTAGTGTCTTTTGGTTGTGTTCGTCTTGTTTGGCACGTCTGGTTTCCTCCAAAAGTAATTAGGAGTGTGCCTTGTTGAAACTCGGTAGTGGGTCAGCTTGTTGAATCATAGTTGCAAGAGTATCAAATTCTTCTTTTGGTAAACCAGCAACAAGTTGTAAGACCATCTTAGTGTCTGAAACATGTGTCCCCACGTTGGATAATTGGTCTGCAACTAGTTTCAATTGTCTGCAATATTCGAACATGTTGGAAAAAATTCGAGACGTGTATTATTGAATTGTTCCTCCAAATACACTACTCAAGTATTTTTGTTGTCCTGGAAAATTTCTTCCAACCGAATCCATAATTCACGAGCCGAGGCACCTATTTTCATGATGGTGTGGAGAAGGTCTTTAGATATGGTGTCATAGATCCACTGTTTGAGCATAGCGTCAAGACGACGCCATGTCGAGTCTGTAAGTTCTAGAGGGCGAGGGATAGAGTCATCGATATGATCAAGTACATTATACGCACAGGCGTGGATAGTGAATAGTTCAACCCACGAAGAGTACTAACCGTCTTCTTGATCAAGAATTAGAGGGATGAAATTCTTGATGTTCATGACGGTAAAAGCAAGATGGAAGGAGGATGTGGAGGAGTGAGGGGGTTATTATCGACGACTGTGGAGGATGCGAAAGATTTGAGAGAGGTGGGAGGAGACATGGTGGCTACAGAAAAATAGAAGAGATTTCGAAAAGAATGGTAGGGGCTGGGGGAGTTGCTGCCCGGGAGGGCGGCGGCTGGCAGGAAAGAAAATTAGGTATTTTTAGGGTTAAGCTCTAATACCATGTAAGATTGTATTAATCTCCCTTTGGGAACCTTTCTCATTAACACAAAATATATATACTTGTACAATGTGAAATCCTTATACAATAGGGATCATAATTACATATCATCAAATATGATAATTATACCCAATGAATGTACATGTTAATAGATATAAATAGGATATTTGATGGGTGGTGGCCTTGGTGGTGAGTCAATAGAGCGACGGCGGGACACTAGTGGTTGAAGGAGGGGGGGTGGGGGTGGGGGTGGGGACTTGAGGGACAAAGGCCAACAAGAGGCTCGAACTCGTGTGTCTTGTTAAAGCCAAGCATTATTCTTGGTTTGCTCAACTTAGTTGTCTCCACGGTAACCCTTTAATTATTTTCTTTTTTTAGTATTTTCATTCTTTAATACTACTACTAATGAAAATATTGATGCGTGTTCTTTCTCTCTCTAACAAGTACGAAACTACTTTAGTTGGTGAAAGAATGTTAGTAGTAGTAGTACTATAATGAGTACATACCAAGTTGAAATTAAATTTCGCTCATCATCATGTATAGTTCTTGGAATGCTACAATGACTTTTATAAGATATATTTTTTTGTGTTATGGAGTAAAACTTCAATAGTATAATCTTTCAAAAGTAAGAAGATGAAGAGAGCCAAAAGATTGGCGACAAAAGCCATATCTTGGGATTTGGTAATAAAGCTAGCTTAGATTAGATGAATTCGTTTCTCTCGATCTTCATCATGTCCAGCAAAGTGCATTGGAACCATGGATCTTTTGGCATGGAAACATGTACAATTTGAGCTAACTGTGCATTTCATTTATGCACAACGACAGCATACATGCACTATGAACATATATGTCTAAGTTTATACTCATACTAGAATATATTGGAGCTAAGAGATGATGATCATACTAGGCGTTTCCTAAAAAAATGTAGATTATTAATTAGGATCGAAAGTATATGATATTGAATCTTACTGGCACTACTCTATGTTTACTTGTTTAATTAGGGTGTCAAATGGGGCCAAAAGAGGCGGAGTTAATAAATACATGGGTCATTTATCCATTCGGGTCATTTAGTTGGAGAACAAGTTATCCCCTGATTAGTTATTTAGAAATTAGTTATATCGAGATTTTATTTCAACCCAACAATATGGAATAAATTCATCCCAACTTTAATTTCGGAATTAATTATTCTTTATCCCTCGTACCAAACGAGCGCTCAAATGTTACATGGGCTGATGTGATCAATTGGATCAAATCGGCTAACGTTGTGCCATAGCCCGACCAGTCCATCTCTTGCCAAGTTTTAAAAAAAAAATTGACAAGATTTTTTATTGGTGACCCTCGGGCTACGTTAGCTCAAATCAACTCAATTTTTGAACAAATTAAATTGGACGGATCAAAATAGTTTAAGTTAGCAAATTAGTGGGCGTTAACCTCCAGAAACTTAGGTGGGTAGGCTAATTTTGTCTCCCCTATCTGAGTATTATTTTTTTCCTTTTTTTCTTTTAATTGGGGAATGGATGAGGCATGTTCAATGAAATTTAGGAGGACGTTAATGGATCATTTGGTGAAAATCACTAGATTTTGGGATATATGGCCTTCTAAATTTTCAATGATCACATATCATGGTATCAAGTTTATGTTATTTATAGGCCTAAGCCTTCATCAAAACAACCATGCAATTCACGCATGACTTGTTCTATTATTATAGACTAGTCAACTAACCACGAATTATAGGCATTGTACAACATTTATGCATAAAAATTGAATTTCTCGAGAGGCCTCTCGAACAAAGGATATAGTAACTAAATATGAAGTATAATAACTAGTTAAGCCTAAAGCCCCATTTCTCATAAATTCACAACATACCCATTTGGGTGTTCAAGATTTTTCAAATCCTTCAATTATGATTATAATTTTTTTAAAATAAATTAACTAAATAAGTAAGTAAATTTAAACCGAAGTACAACAAATGATTTTTCAAACGATTTTAACAATGGGTAACCTACAAACTTTAGTTCTCATAATTTGAATTGAGATTCGAAATCCTTCAGCTACAAAAATGGAGTTTCAATGGTTTCCTCAATTTTTTCTTCCATCTTATTCACCAAATCAACAACTAAATCAAATTAGGTCAAACTAAAATGACCTCAAAGATGGTTATAGTCAAAGATTCAACAACTTACAACTTTAAACAGAACCCCAAACAAATTCGAAATCATTGAACCCCAAATCAGTAGATTGATTTTAGTAAATGTGTGATTTTGAGCTTAAATCTGATTGTTGGTGTATTTGAAACTTAAAACTCATTGTAAATCAGCTGAATATTGATAAGAAAAAAATTTGATTTTAAAATTTGTTGAACACCATCGAAGCTGGGATGAATCTCTAATGGAGATTTCAAAATTTTGATCCATAATTTATTGCTTATTTTGAAGTGGGTAATTCATATTATTGTTCTTAGCATCATTATGAAGTTGTATTTCAATTTTGGAGTTCTCTGAAGCTGGATTAAGGCGGCTTGGATTGATTTTGAAACTAAGTTAAACGAAGAAGACGATCAGCATTTTAAAGATCAAATCAGATTTAGAACAATTAACAAAATGAAAGTTGAGGTTTATTTTCTTAGTTAAATGGGTCTTTTAGGCGAGCAAATATGACTCTTAGATGGATCCTGATAAGGGTATTTTAGATCCATAAGGTTGATGACGGGGCATTTTTTACCCGAAAGGTGGATGAAGGGTATTATTATACCAAAAACGATAGTTCATAGATATTTTAGGCCCTTTTCCGATATTAAATTTCCAACCGATTGAGTAATAGTTTAATAGACAAATTGAACTAGCAGTTACATTTGAACATTTGTATAGACTCATTATACCGCTAGAAATTATGTATACTACTATGTTGGCATTTAGTACAATAATTATTACATCAATTATAAAGTCCATACTTCTTAGTCTATAATTTTTAAAACTGAAACATTTCTCCTTTAATTTAGTATTCAAACCTTTTCACCTTTGCCGCTTGCGAGCATTACAAGTCTTTCCCACTTCAATTATTTATATTAGTGAAGGTCCACTTTGCTAAGATAAAATATTTTAAAACTTGTTATTCAAAAGAATGTTTTCAAACTAGCAATCAATACTTGTAATAACTGGGACATATTTTGTTCTTTTATTAACACTGAGAAAATAGTCTTATATTGAGAAAAAATAGTCTTAGTAGGCCCAGCTATCAAGTTGGTTCATATACAAGCCCATATATTTCGATATCACGACCCTGTGGGCCTTGGTTTTGCAAATCCATGTTTCTGCTTTTCACCACAATTCATTAAAAAAATCTCGGACAATTCACACGATTTCCTATTTTGGGGTGGTCTTTAATTTTTTACCCTCAAATTAGTAATCTTTAATTTTTTCCTTTTACCTAAAAAATTATCAAAAATATCTCTGAGGTTTTGCGTTTGGATCCCCGCAGAGTAAAAAAAAAGGAAAAAGATTTTCACAAGGCAAGATTGCATAGCAAACTATGCCTATTCGGGCAAAAGTTATTAAGGAATAACTCAGAAGAAGTTATGTCTTAAGGCATAACTTTGCGAAACATTTTCCTTGCAATTTTTTTTGACGTAGCTGGAGTTTGAACCCAGAACTATAGAAGTTATCCCTTAAACTTTGCGCGAAATCTTCGCCTTGCGAGAATATTTTCTTTTTACTAAACTGGGGTTCGAAACCCAATTTCTGATTTTGTAGACGCGTGAATAAGGGTATTTTGACTAATAAATTTTCATTAAATGAAAAATAAGAATAAAAATTAAAGATCACATATTTGAAATGAAAAATAAGTAAAAATTAAAGATCACATATTTGAGGGCAAAAATTAAAGACCACTCCAAAAGAAGCGCAATCCGCACAAACAAAATGAAGAATCTCATGAATGATATAATATGTTTCTCCATAGTGTCAGACTTTGTATCGATTTTCATCAGTAATAATTTGCTTATCGAACTTAGTAATTTACTTGTATGAACTTAGTAAATGTTTCCTATCTATGCTCTATCGGTTTACTGTGTTGAACATCATGAACTATAAACAAAAATATCTTTTCTTTACCAACTTTATATACACAATTTAACATGAAAATATGATGAAATATATTTTTAAGATAATAATTATTTCATAACTGATACCATCTTTTGTCCTTTTTATTAATAAAGCCTCACATTAATGATGATATGGATCGTAGCGTTTTTCTATTATCTTGGACAATTCTTACATTATGAGTTAATTTTGGTAGTTGAATAAAAGCCCCAAGTTATTGGGTTAGTTAGGACATGGTTGACATTCAATTCATCTTTAATATAAATTTTTTGAAGGTATTTATTTGTAAATCATTATTGATGATCGTATTTTAACCTGCTCAAATTCTAATCACCTCCTCATTTTGATAACCTCCGTAAGTGATCATTATCAGAAGTGTACTTTATAATGAAATTACAAATAACTTTAGGATCAATTAAGAAATAAAAAGGAGATAAAAGAAAAGAAAACTTAGGAAGAGAGGGAAAGAAAATAGATAAAAATTAAAATGTACAGACGGGAAATCCAGCACCATATCCCACTTCAAGATCAGTTATTTTAAAATTGTTTAAGCTTAAGAAGTTAGTATAAAAAAGTAATTCCAAGAAACCTTTTTTTGTCGTCCACTATTCTATTCCCGATCTTTTGAAGGTCAGCTTCTAAAATAATAGCTTAAATAAGCATTTTTGAGAATCGACCTTTAAACTAAGCCAAAAAATCGGTTTTTAGCCGATTTGTAAACAAACGTAGTGTTATGCTTAACACATGCAAGTTGATGAAAGTTCCTTGAAATTTTTGTCAACAAGCCTGAACATCGACGGCAGTGCCAGGGGACCAAAAAGGCAGGCCCAGAGTCGGATTCGGCCAAATAAACAGAATGGCAAGCTTCATTACCATTCGAAAAATCCCATCAGGTCGAAACTCAATCCTAAACTTCGGGGTGGCAAGTAGCAGAAAGAGAAAGTCCAACTTAGGCCTCAGGCTTGAGAAGGGTCATCGTTCCCGTCTGTCCCATGTTTGTTGTATTTCTGCAGGGGAGCCCAACCCCGCTAACGCCGTGTTTTAGGGTTACAACGAGCTGGTCTATGAGAGACTAAGTTGAGAATAGCTTTCTCTATCTTTCCAGCCATTGTAGACCTATTGTGGAGCTAACCCTTATTCTATTGGTTTGGTGGTTGCTATCAAGACGATTTCTTTATGCCATCAAAGGACCTCGAGATGCTAATCCACGAAAAAGGATACGAGAAATTTGGAAGAACTCATATACGGAACGAGGGCGACCCGTGTAAATACATCGGTTTCTTACTCGTGCAAAGGAACTCTTTCTTGGCAACTTGGACAACAACTAACGATGTTTGTCCCGCATATCACTAGGAAGATCGGGATCTTTACAAAGGGCTTTATAAAGCTTTCGTCTCAATTCATGTGCTTTCTAATATTAAAGTTAATTTTCTCCTTTTTGCCGTTAGTAGCCTTTCTACCCTTTTTTTTTTCTCTGAATGGCGTGGAATTCATAAACCATTGATAATTAAACATTTTTTTATTTTATGTTTCATAATTGAGTACTTTTGCACCACAAAATTTGTTGCGACTAAAAAGCAATGTTGTTTCCAAATCTTGGAGGTGTTATTCTTATTTCAAGTAAAAGCAAATAAGTATGCAAAAGTTGAAGATTGTCTTAGTTGCAACACCAATTAGAACACAATAATGCCCCAATCGTTTGGCCAAATAAGTATACTTAGAACTTTACTCGCTGGCGAAACTAAACTTTCATGCTTTTTTTCCTTTTCTTTTTCCCTTTATTGTTTATTTTCTCCTTATTTTTTAACTATAGATTTGCTTTTGAAAATGGGGAGCACCTATAGCGATCTGTTTGCAAGGGGAAAAAAGAGCATTTAAGATGGATATTCCCTGATGAATCGAAAATTTGGAACGAATAAATTCTAAATGAGTGTGATATATACATAAGTAGTATATGTTCTAACTTATAAGGTTATCCATTATTATGTTAAATCTGACCATAAATAGGTCTACTGTCATGTTTTCTAATGTTAAATCTGGTCATAAATAGTTCCACTGGCATTGTTCTCTAATGTACTTAAGAAATCATCCATAAAATCATCAAATTTTGTTATTTATTTAAGAGTGATTGTACCACTAATTCTCGTGTTAATTATTGGCTGGTTGATTTTAGTGAGACATTTTGCACTGCTCCTATTTATAAACTAGAAGCAACTTAAGAAGTTGACCCCACCCCCTCCACCCCAACAAAAAAAATTAAAATCTCGAGTGGAATTTAAATGTGATGTTAAGGCATGCCAAGGTTAAAATATTATGGTATAACTTGCCTTAAGATGTTATAGTAAATAGCCCATAGTTGATAAGTTTACTACTCAAAATTTTTACTTATCAGAAAATATCTTCATACTAAAATTTAAAAATCTTGTAGGCACACATTATGATAAAATAGATGGACATCATTATATTAAAACTGTAGTAATAATTCTGAATTGATCAGTGTCTAAATATTTGGTCATATTTTCACCTTTGTTACTATCTTCTCCACCTGTAAGAACTTTAACTTCTCATATAAACATCTAATAATACTTAATTCATAATGACTTGATATTTTCAAATTTGTTTATCTACGTCTTTTTATTGGGTATGCACGCGAACAAAGTCTAAAATTGATAGTCGAAAAGAATTGAAAGTTAGCATATAATGTATAGGGATATAATTTTTTAATAATATTAGACTTTTTTTACGGTAAAATGTACGAACAATATCGCATCATATTAAGTGTACACTATTAGATTGAATTAACGTCTTAACCCGTCATTCATTTTTCATGCTAATCGGTGCAAGCACGTTTTTGAAGCTTTGAAATAACCAATTCCCTTGGCTACTGTTACAAGAAGACTTTGAAGTCTAAAATTAAGTAAATATTTTCGGGGTTTACTTTTAATATTTAAATTGAGTATAGATGAGGAAAGGTATATATGCAATGTATGTGAATGAAAGTCTAAATTAAATGATATTTCTTCGTAGCAGTCATGAGTAAAATGGTCCCCGTGACCTTCCATTCGGCGGCAATCCAATTAACCCAAGATATATATTACCTTCTTTTCCCCATAAATTCACGAAGTTTTGTTCATATAATACAAACCAATTATTATTATTATTAAAAAAGGCATGTTCACATGGTCTCAAACTCTAAAATGTGTATTCATAGCATGCCTATGTTAAAATTCATATATATCTCAAGATATACAATACATTTATATCTCTTTTTATAGAACATATACACTATTTTTTTCTTATTATAACGTGTTGAATGGTTGATATTGTCTCCCTTTGTAGCCAACAGGAAAAAGTGGTAAGGTTGTAGGAACACTGTTTCTTTTGTTTGTAAATTTCATTATTTCAACGAACCTAGTGATGGGGCACGAATGCTTCATAATAATCAAAAGAAAAAAAAAGTAAAGTCATTTTTAATTACTTTTATCGCACAGAAGAAACAATTGTACAATTCATTAATGAACCAATTTATTGTTTATTGATGTCTATGAAGTATATACATATTTATGATATATTCACTGTTTTATACATGTTCGGCAACGTATTTGTTTCGAGGTTTTAATTAACTTTATGTATCTTCTTAATTTTGTAGTCGGAGAGGTCCAGAGCAATAAGGAAAACTGACTAATTAAAATCAATTACTCAATTCTCTTTTTCTATAATGCAACTTTATAATTTTTTTGAGCAAGTTGTTAAATCATAGTAGTACATATTTCATAATTTCTAAGTGTTGATACAAACGATTTTTTTTGTTTTTCACTCGGTGTCGGATATCCGCATTGGAGCCCGACTATGTCTGAATTACGCATTGCAATGTCTATTTTGGAGGCAACGCTCCCAATAGAATTTTTTTTATTAATTTCAGGACTCAAACTCGAAATCTCTGATAAAAATGAAGGGACCCCAATCATCACACCGCAAGTCTGCAACATATGTTGGTGATACAAAAGTTATATGTCTTTGAAGCAAATTGATTTGTAGCTAAGCTTTAGCTGGTTTGGGGATTTATTATGTTTGTATGTATTTGCTTGAGAAGTAAGGTTCCTTGAAAAGAGAGAAAGGAACATGTCATCATCCTCTCAAACCAATATAAAAAGAAACTAAAATTATAATGTGTTGATAAGAAGGGTGAGAAGGAAAGAATGTTACAATAAATTAGGAATAACAAATTACATTAGGAATATTAAATTTGATTAAACAAATGAAAAAACTACAAAAATAGCCAAGGGAGGATTTGAGTTGGATACACTTTGAAGTAGCTAGAAGAAAAAGAGGAGTGTTTGTAACCTATCACATGGGGGGGGAGGGGGGTTAAGCCTTCTCCCTGACAAATACAAATCATGGTTTTCCTAAACTATTCATCACAAACCTAAGCATGTCCCCCACCCCACCCTACCCCAAAACACCCCACCATTAATGTTTAGATTTTTATTTTCATATTCTTTGATTTCTCATTCAATGTCCGATATGCATTAAGATTCGACTAAATTCGAATTATGAGGGCGGTGCTCCCAACAAAATTTTTTTCCATTTTTAGAAACTAAAAAATATGAGACCTCTGATTAAAGATGAAGGAATTTCAACCATCTCACCACAACTCATGTTGGTTATTTTTATTCTTTTATCTCCATTGTCGTCTTATTCAAACGTTCTATTATCTTATCATCGAAGGTTGTAATTGAATGTTCTAAAAATTTCCACCTTTACTTACAAATTTTGAGTTTGAGTTCGCATAATGGAAAATTTCTTAATAGGAAGTATTCCCTTCAGTTCAAAATAATTAACATTTTAGATTTAGACACATGAATTAAGAAATTTACTTAGTTGTAAGAATTAAGAGGTGTTTTGATTAAAATATTTTTAATTATGATTTTATTTGTTTTTAGGTTAACATAATTATAATTAAATTCGTACATGAATTAAGAATGTATTAAGAAAACTTTGAGAAAAAAATTAATACCTTTTTAATTTTGTAAAACATCAATATTTTGGATCAACTTTAAGCATCAATTATTTTGGTCAAAATAAAATATTGTATTTGTGAATTTAACTATCTTGTTTGTGAATTTCAAACACCTAATTGATTTGTAAACAAAATATTTTATTCAAGTGGCGTCTTTCTACACCTTTATGCATTTATTACAACAAAAGAAAAATCACTGGGACTAGAAGATGTTGACGAAGATCTCACCATGATGATGCATGAAATGAAATAAAATAGAAATGAAAATACTTTATGCAAATTTGTAGAAAAATGATGTGCTGTTTACCCCATTTGTTTCCTTATGTTATCTTCAGTTATATACCTTTCTTCTAGTTATATCAACTTCTCGTTTTATCCACTTTTGTCCCACCTATAAGTTCCCAATTAAGTAGTTGTTTGGTCATAAAAATCGCATATATTTTTTATTTTATTTCAATTTTTTCACGTTAAAATTGAAGATAAAGTTGTGTTTGATTAAATTTTCACAAAAAAATATTTAATTATTTAAATATATACAAAATGAAAAAAATAAAAATAAAATGTTTTTATGGCAAATATTAATTTTCAAATAAAATTAAAAAAATTGAAAAAAAATGAGTAATTCGCATCGCCAAACGGCACTTAAAGTTAACTCAAGTGGCTTCGAACTAAGGATAAAGGGGAATTTCTAATATCTATATCTGTTTTATTTTTATAATAAAGGATGCTTGGATTAAGCCAATTACAACCAGAACATTATGGGTAATTATAGATTATAATAACAACACTAATATTTTATGCAAACATAAAAAAATTGGTAAAACAAGTAAATGGGAAGGCAGAATTAAGTAACAGGTCAACATGAAAGATCAAAAAAGCTGGCAATGTATATAGAGGAAACGACATGTTAATTTTATTTTGGTTCATTTTGTCGACCAACATGCGCCTAATAATATTCAGTGTATTGATTGGCTTTGCCTCCTTTTTCCTTTCACCTTATAATATTTTATTAACATATGGTTATGTGGTTTATATTTGCTCTCGGTAATCTACCAAGATTTTGCTGGATTTTTTTGTCTTTTCCCACTGAATTGATAAAACATATATTCACATGCTAGTTGCAATTTACTCTTGACTAGGTTATTATCACAAATACAGAGTTCTTTTTTATTTTTTTGTTGAAGAGAAGCATCAAATTGAAGACGTGAAATTAAGCGTTATTACTGATGGGGACTGCTCTAGTTGATGCAATTTTAATACTCCATGAGTCTCAATTTATGTGATATAATTTCATTTGGTACACACTTTAAGAAATAAAGAAAGACTTTTAAATTTTATGATTTAAAATAAGTCAAAGATATTTGTATGGTTACAGATCATCTTATTTTGTGTAAAAGATAGTAAAGTTTAAAATTAAATTATTATCAAATAAAAATTTTTTTTTTTTTTTTTAAACGGACAAAAAAGTGAAGTGAGCCATTCTTTTTGGACTTCTTGATAAAAAATAGTGAATAAATACTAGGGGTTCATTCTAAAAGAATGTCTTCATCAACAAGTAATTTATGTGAATCAGAAAGTTGCTCACCATAATCCGGCCCAATCCATGAGTAAAAATGTGAGTTTTGAACATGAATTCGCACAATTTTAATACACTAACTAAATTTCATATTTGCTTATATATCTTCTATTTTATCTATGTGGGATTTGTCTAAACTAGTATATGCTTCCTTTTTTAGTTCCTTATGGTCTTAGTGTCATCGCTAAGATTGGCCTATATCATTTCAAAAATATGAAATTCTTCTATTGCTTAAATTCAATTGAATTTTTATAGTTCGCTTAAGGTATGATTGTATACGGTTCATTGCTTTCTTACTATATGAGTTTTCCCTAGAATTAAACTACCAAAAACAAAAGTACATCAATAATACGCCAGATAGTGTGCTGGAAAATATAGACTTGCCAACGGATTTATGTAAAAGCTTATTAATTGAAAGATGGAATAATTTCCCTTGGAGATTCCTTTCATTATTCACAATATATATAGTTGTACAAGGTTGATTCCTAATATGGTACGAATCCTAACTTACCTTACAAAGATTGATTCCTAATACAATTAGAATCCTAAGTTACCTTAAATATACATTTATCATAATTACAAAATATACGGAAATATTCTGAGAATATTCACTAATACTCCCCCTCAGACGGAGCGGGGGGAGGCCGAATGCTAAGGCTGGATCGGAAGTCGGTGAAGAGCTGTCGCGGTAGTCCCTTTGTGAAAATGTCTGCATACTGATAAGAGGAAGGCACGTGTAAAATTTTGACCTGACCACGGGCAACCTTCTCTCTCACAAAGTGGATATCCATCTCAATATGCTTAGTCCGATGATGTTGGACTGGATTATGAGACATATAGATAGCAGATATGTTGTCACAATAGACTATAGACGCCTTGTGTAATGGACACTGGAGCTCCAAAAGAAGATTTCGGAGCCAACAGATCTCAGCGACGATATTAGCAACTCCGCGATATTCTGCTTCGGCACTCGAACGGGATAGCGTGGTCTGCCGCATGGCGGACCATGAGATAAGATTATCCCCAAGAAATACACAGTACCCTGAGGTAGAGCGACGTGTGTCGGGGCATCCTGCCCAATCTGCATCTGTGTAGGCTAGCAACTTGGTTGGGGCAGAGGGGTATAGATGTAAACCAAAGTCTAGTGTGCCCTTAACATATCTGATAATACGTTTGAGGGCGGCAAAATGGGACTCTCGAGGGTCGTGCATGAACAGACACACCTGCTGAACAACATATGCAATATCATGTCTAGTGAATGTAAGATACTGAAGATCACCTACTAGACTCCGATATAGATTGGGATCAGAAACTGGCGCACCGTCATTGGCACTAAGCTTGGATTTTGAGTCCACCGGAGTTGACATAATTTTACAATTTGCCATCTTGGCCATGTACACTATCTCTTCTGCATACTTACGCTGACACATGAACATAGTGGCTATAGATCTTGTCACCGATATACCCAAAAAATAACTTAGCTTGCCCAAGTCAGTCATAGCAAATTCAGTTTTAAGTAGAGCAATGATTTCATTGTTCAACCCGTCAGATGAGGCAGTAAGAACAATGTCATCGACATATAATAGCAAATATGCAGTGCTGCTACCTCGGTGAAATGTGAAGAGAGATGTATCACACCTGCTACATACAAAACAAATCTGCAGAAGATACATGGCGAACCGATCATACCAAGCGCGGGGTGCCTGTTTCAATCCATACAATGACTTCCTGAGACGACACACAAACTACGGAGCTGTCGGATGAACAAAGCCATGAGGCTGATGCATGTACACAGTCTCTTTCAAATCCCCATGAAGAAACGCATTCTTGACATCAAGCTGATGAATCGGCCAATGCATTCCCATAGAAATACTGAGAACAGTTCGAATAGTGGCCGATTTAACAACCGGACTGAATGTCTCACCACAATCAATACCCTCCTGCTGATTAGTGTCATTGGCAACTATTCTTGCCTTATACATCTCTAAGTCACCATTGTCTCTGAATTTGTGACGAAATAGCCACATACACCGGATAACATTCACACCAGCTGGTCTAGGTACCAAATCTCAAGTGTTCTACTTGGTTAAAGCGTTAAATTCCAAACACATGGCCGTATTCCAATTTGGGTCCAGTTTTGCTAGTTTTGGATTTTTTGGAATGGGTGATAAGGTTTGTGTAGAGAGATTGAATTGAACCTTGGGTTTGAAGATCCCGTGTTGTGCACGAGTCTCCATGCGATGTGAGGGCAATGGTGGTGGGTCGGTGTGAGGTTCTTTGGTCCAGTTACGGACGATGGGCAAGCGATTCAGATAAATTTTACTGTCTTTGTTGGTTGGCATGGAAACCTGCGGGGCCAGTTCTTTGGAGTGCAAAGCGGCGATGTCAAGTGGTGCGGTGACTCGGCCCAGGGGTTGTAGGGGTGAGTAGGGAGTTGGTGGGGTGGTCTTAGACGGTGGCGAGGCCATCAGCGTAAATTTGTTGTTGGTATAGATTTTGGATGACCAGGGACAGACTTGGTTCATCGAGAAAGATGTAATCGGTGGTCTGAAATTTCCGGAGATTTGAAAAAGGAAAGGTTATCTCGTCAAAGGTGACGTGACGAGAGATGATAATTTTGCGAGTAGCAATGTCATAGCACAAGTAGCCCCGATGATTAGGAGATAAACCAAGGAAGACACATGAAAGAGTGCGAGGGTCAAGTTTGTGGGGTGCAGTGGAGGCTATGTTGGGGTAGCATAAGCATCCAAAAATACATAGGTGATCATATGATGGCTGCCTACGGTATAAGATTTCTGTAGGGGTTTTGTTTTGGAGTGTGCTAGTTGGTAAAATATTTAGAAGGGATTTTACCATTTTGACAGCCTAGACCCAAAAAGGCGGTGGTAGGCAGGAATGAAACAGAAGTGTGCGGACCATGTTATTGATGGTATGTATAATTCTTTCAGCATTTCCGTTTTGGGAAGAAGTATAGGGACAAGAAAAATGGAAAACCATGCCTTGTTTAGAACAGAAATTGTGAAATGTCGAGTTATTAAATCCACGTCCATTATCACATTGGAATGATTTAATAGATTTTTCAAATTGTGTCTTAATGAATTTTTGAAACTGGGGGAATTTTGCAAAAACTTCAGATTTGAATTTCAGTGGGTTAAATCCAGACAAAATGTGAAAAATCATCCAAGAATACTAGATAGAATTTATGACCCAAAGAGCTAGCAATCGGAGATGTCCACAAATCAACATGAACAATATCAAAGGGAGAAAAAGTAACACTGTTTGATGACATAAAGGGAAGACGAGTATGTTTGCCTGGTGGACAAGAAAAATAGTGTTGGGCAATTTTCCCATTCTTACATTGAATACGCTGAGAAGTCCTAAGAAAAGTAAAAACTGGGTCTCCGGGGTGTCCGAGTCTGTTGTGTCAAGTTGAGGGAGAGATCGTCGCAAGGGATAGAAGTGATTGCGGTCTGACAACGGAAGATTGAGTGAATGGGTAGAGATCTCCCACACTATTGCAGCGTGTAAGAATTTTCCCCGTACTGAGTTCCTTTACAGAAAAACCAAAAGGGTCAAATTCGACAGACACATAATTATAGCTAGTGAATTTTCTAACAGAGATTAAGTTTTTAATGATGTTAGGTGTGTATAGGACGTGGTTTAGGGAGAAAGGTGGGTGTGGATGTTTGGTATGTCTGTTACCGTAACCTTCAATTGGAATGCGATGATCATTGCCGATAATAATAAATTGAGGACAGTTTAATCGACGTAGTTGAGATAGGTTACCTGACGACCGGGTGAGGTGAGATGTGGCTCAGGTGTCCATGTACCAATTGTCGTCGGGCTGTTGGAGGTTCACGGTGGTGTAGGCCTGACCCAAAGTCATCGGGGCGGTGATGTCTTTCTTCTTCTGCTGCGATTCTTTATTACTACTAGGCAGCAACCAGGTGGGCTGTTGCTCAGCTGGTTGGCTCGCCTGGTGGTGAGGCGAGGCCCAAGAGGCCGATCGACCACGCGGCTGCTGGGCCGGGCCCATGCGTGCAGTGCGGGCATGCGGCGAGGCCCGGTCTGGCTGGTTGGGCCCTTACTGCTGCTGGTTGTGCCCTGCTTCTTGCTTGGTTCGATTCTGGCGGCTTTGCTGCTGGTTGCGTTGGCCCTTTGCGCGGCCCTTGCCATTATTGTTGCGACCTCTGCCGCTTAGACCTCCGCTGGCTCTTCTTCTTCTTTGGACTCTTTGCGGTGATGGTTCTTCTTTGCCGCAGGTGTTGTCATCCCTTCAACGACTAAGGCCTTTTGATTGTGTTCCTCTTGTTTAGCACGTCTAGTTTCTTCCAACAATAGTTGTGAACGTGTCTTGTTGAAACTTGGGAGAGGGTCGGCTTGTTGAATCATTGTTGCGAGTGTGTCATATTCACCTTTTGGTAAAACCGCAACAAGTTGAAGCACCATCTTGGTTTCTGAAATAGAAGTCCCGACGTTGGATAGTTGATCGGTTATGAGTTTTAGTTGCTTACAATATTCGGACATGTTGTTAAAATTCTCGAGGCGGGTATTATTGAATTGCTCTTCCAAATATACGGCCCGAGTATTTTTATTGTCCTGAAAGATTTCTTCTAGCCGGACCCAAAGTTCACGTGTCGTAGCACCTGTTTTCATGATAGTGCACAACAGGTCTTTGGAGATGGTGCCGTAGATCCATTATTTGACGATGGCGTCAAGACGACGCCAGATTGAGTCTATAACATCGGTGGGACGAGGAACAGATTCGTCAATATGATCGAGCACGTTGTATGCAAATGCATGAATGTAGAATAGTTTCATCCACATGGAATATTGACAGTCTTCTTGGTCAAGAATTATAGGGATAAAATTCTTGATGTTGTTAACGGTGAATGCCAGATGAAAAAAAGATACTGAACGTTGAGAGGGTTTGTCAAGTGTGCCAGTGGATGAACTGGAATTTGTGGGGGAAGACATGGTTGCCGCCTGCCGAGGGAAGGGAATTTTCTGGTTTGGCCGAGAAAGGGAGGAAGAAACCAGAATTTTTTTATTTTTTTTCTGTGAAATCAGAAAAAAAAATGCTGATTTCGGCCAAGAATGAGGAAGATAAGGGATTTCGGTTTTAGGTTCTTGATACCATGAAAGATGAAATAATTTTCCTTGGGGATTCCTTTCATTATTCACAATATATATAGCAGTACAAGGTTGATTCCTAATATGGTACGAATCCTAACTTACCTTACAAAGGTTGATTCATAATACAATTAGAATCTTAAGTTACCTTAAATATACATCTATCATAATTACAAAATATACGAAGAATATTCTGAGAATATTCGCTAATATTAATTTCCCTTTAAATGCTTTTCTTTTCACATCTACGTGTTTTCTTTTGCTTTAATTTTGGTTTTGCATATATTTCCAAGAGGCGCGTAATTTTCTTTTAGTGTGTGTTTCTTGATCCTTTAGTATTTCCTAGTAAAGTTTAATTTTGTGCTCAAGTTGTTAGCATAACCACTCTCTACAATTATATAGTTGGAAACTTATAAATTGAAGAAAATCAAACGGGTGGTGCAGACGAAGGAATATGTTTCTTACCTTTCATTGATTATGGTGTATAATATATATAGTGTTACATAATTACAAACTAGGTAACTAAATCTTCCTAATTACAATTGGAATATAAATTTACATAATATAAAAGATATACAAAATATGGTAATATTCTATGAATGGTAATATACAAGATATGGTAATATTCTATCACACCCCGCAATTGAAGCGGGAGGTTCTCGTACGTTGAGACTGACTCGGAAGTCATCAAAGAGTATGCGCGCAAGTCCTTTAGTGAATATGTCAGCAATCTGATATCGGGAAGGAACATGAAGAACACGAACTTGTTACGAGCAACTTTTTCACGTACAAAGTGAATATCCATTTTAATGTGTTTAGTGCGCTGATGTTGAACGGGACTGCCGGAAAGATATATCGCACTTACATTATCACAGTAAACCATTGTAGCATTATGGAGTGGGCAGTGAAGCTCAAGTAGAAGGTTGCGTATCCAACAAGACTCAGAAACAACATTCTATACATCTCTGTACTCAACTTCGACACTGGATCGAGACAGAGTATGTTGTCTTTTAGAAGACCAAGAAAGCAACTTATCCCCGAGGAACACACATTAATCCGACATGGATAGACGAGTGTCAGGACATCCACCCCAGTCAGCATCAGAATAAGATGTGAGACCAGAGAGTGAGGACTTTTATAGGTGTAAGCCGAAATGAAGAGTACTTTGTACATATCGCAAAATACGTTTGAGTGCATTCATATGTTCATCCATCGGGCTATGCATATGTAAGCATATTGATTGCACAACATATGATATATCTGGTCTCGTGAAAGTGAGATACTGCAATGCTCCTACTAAACTGTGATAGTGAGTCAGGTCGGCATACAGAAAACCCAAAGAGGCACTAAGTTTGGAATTAGTGTCCACTAGTGTGTGAGCCGGTTTGCAATACGTCATGCCTGCTCGATCAAGGATATTTTCGGCGTACTTCCTCTGACAAAGAAATAAGTCACTTGTATGTCTCGTAATAGCAATGCCTAAAAAATAGCTTAGGGTGCCCAAATCCTTCATAGCAAACTCAGAGACAATGAGTGACATAATGGATCGACGAAGTGCATCAAAACATGTGGTGAGGATGATATCATCAACATATAGTAGGATGTATGCCATGTCATTACCCTTGCTATAGATGAACAATGAATGATCAGATTTGTTATGTGAAAATCCGATAGATGATATAAAATCAGCAAACCCTTGGTATCATGCACGAAGAGCATGCTTCAGTCCATAGAGTGATTTCTTAAGAAGACACACATAATCTGGATGAATTAGACCCTTGAATTCCATATGCTGATGCATATATACAATTTCATGAAGGTCTCCATGCAAGAAAGCATTTTTATGTCAAGCTGGTGAATATGCCAAGACTTAGACAAAGCAATACTCAGAACGGTCCGAATAGTCGATGGTTTCACCACCGGGCTGAAAGTTTCATCACAATTCACTCACACTTGTTGAGACTTGTCATCACCTACAAGACGGACATTGTGCCTCTCAAAAGAACCATCAGATTTCTTTTTATGTCAAAAAATTCACATAGAATGAATAATATTAGCATCAGGAGGATGAGGTACTAGATCACACGTCTTATTTTTAATAAGAGCTTTATATTCGTCAATCATTGTATTTTTTCAATTATGATAGAACAAGGCATCTTTCGAATTACGAGGAACAGGGGAAAGGGCAATCGAATTGGACAAGTTAAATAGTCATTTGGGTTTGGAAATATCGTGCATAGCACATGTTAACATTATATGTGGGTATGCCACGGGAGGTTGGACATGATTGGGATGAGGTGGTCGAGAAGTGGAGGCGGGACTGGGTAGACTGCCAGGAGTAGGGGTGGGGCCGAGAAGGGGCAGTGGCTTCGGGGAGAGGGGGGCTAACCAAGAGACAGCTGAGACGGAAAGTCGTGATGGGCTGTTTTGAGGCTCTCATTGCGGGACTGGGTGGACTGCCCGCCTCAGGACGGTAGTGAGGGGATGGTTGTCGGTGTCGGTGATGACTTATTTTGCAAGTGATGAATTAGAAGGATATTTAGGCCATCATTTAAGAATTCATATGAATTTGGGAATAGAGATTAAGTTTGGCAAAGGGGAATTGGGACTCATCGAATATGACATGTGGAGAAATGATTATTTTTCGGCTTGATAAGTCGTAATAATTGTAATCTCGATGATTGAGGGGTAGCCAAGAAAGACGCATGGGGATGACCGAGGTTGCAGCTTGTTGATTTGTGAGGAGGGATGGAGGGGGTAGCACAAACATTCAAAAGTTCGTAAATGCTTATATGAAGGATACTGAAGATACAGAACTTGAGTGGGAGACTTGTGTTTGACAGACTTGTTTGAGAGAATGTTCAAGAGATAGGTTGCTATTGATAGAGCGTAATGCCAAAAATAGGGGGATAGAGGTGTGAGTAAGGAGGGCCGAACTAAGTTATTTATGGTTCTAATTTTTCGTTCGGCTTTGCCATTTTCTAGAGATGTGCGGAGACAGGAAAAATGAAAAATAAGGCCGTGTTTGTCGCAGAAAAATTTGAATTGATTATTATCGAATTCCCTCCCATTGTCACATTGGAGATATTTAATATTCTTTTCAAATTGAGTCTTAATGAAAGTACTGAATGATGAAAAAATAGAATAGACTTGGGACTTATTACCAATGGTAAACATCCATAGGAAGTTTGAATAATAATCTAAAAACAACATATAGTATCGATGCCCGGCCATGCTTAATATAGGAGAAGTCCATAAATCACTGTGTATTATATCAAAAGGCATTAAAGTACAAATGGATGAAGAATAAAATGGCAACTTGACATATTTTGCAAAAACACAAGATTCACAAACAGGAGGAGAAGGGACATGTTTGTAAGCAATAAATTTATTTTTGCTAAGGAAGCGTAAAACAAAGTCTCCTGGATGTCCTAATCTATTATGCCAAAAAAGAGACGAAATTCCTGCAAAGGTTGATGGAGAGGAGGCTGGATAGCTGGCGGAAGTGGTGATAGGATAAAGGTCTCCGGTGTTATCACATCTCAATATTCGCATCCCAGTCATAAGGTCCTTCACAGAAAAATCAAAAGGATCAAATTTAAGGGAAACATTATTATCGGTTGTGAAACGACGCACAAAGATTAGATTTTTGATAAGTTTCGGGGCATAGAGGACATTTTTTAAGGCTAACAGGGGATGTGATGGGGAAAGAGATGATTTTCCATAACCTCAAATGGGAATGCCTTGTCTACTACCAATAATAATATTATGATTTAAATTGCTCATATTGAAATAAGACGAGAGAGTACTTAGGATGCCATCATATAAGATGTGGTGTTAGTGTCCATGTATCAATTGTTGTTAGGAACGTTGAGAGACATCGTGTTCATAGTTGCCTCAATATCCGTCGGTGCGTAGGTTGAAGGAGGGAGAAACATGTGTATTGTATTCCTGTTATGGACGTGCACCGAGCATGCCGAACTGGGCCTGTTGGGCCAGAGGTTGGGCCCAGGAGGACGTCGGGTAGGGGCAAGGTGGAGTAGCATATGCTGATGGGGCCTACGCAGCCCATGGTAGGTAGACAACCCACGACGGAGGCTGCTGCCACCGTTGTTGCCGCTGTTGGTGGCTGCCAGCAGGCGGGGGTTGCCTTCTGCCACTGCTGCCACTTTTTCTGGCGCTGCTGTTGTTGCTAGCATTAGTCATTGCCTGCTTTATTTTTCGAGTTTCTTCAAGAATGAGTCTCGAACGAGCCTCATAGACCTGAGGCAATGGTGTACTTTGTTAGAGGATGTAGCGACACCGTCATAATTTTCATTCAAACCCGCAATAAGTTGTATCACCAATCGTTGATTAGTGACCATTGAACCGACGTTGGAGAGTTGATTGACAATCATCTTAAGTTCTTGACAATAGGCCGACGAATTAGGAAAATCTTCATATTGAATGGCATGGAATTGATTTTCTAGATACAAGGCACATTGTGTCTTGTTGTCATGAAAAATAATCTCCAAGCGCTCCCACATTTGTCGTGCAGTGACATCGGTTTCAATGATTGTATGAAATAGATCATTCAAGACCGTATCGTAGATCCATTGTAGGACAACCGCATCTAAGCGGGACCAAAGTTCATAGGCAGAGTCATCAGGTCTTTCTAGGGGCTTTGATTTTGGAGTGATGATATGGTCGATGACTTTGTATACACGATAATGAATCCTAAATAATTCCGCCCAAGATGAATACTGAACCTTTTGTAATGCCCCGTATTTTCGGGTAGTGGTTGAACTCATAACGTAGGTGAGTAAACCCGGACCCGGGAAAAAATTCGTTGTACTTGTGTATATTAATAAGAGGATTAGTATATAAAAGGGCGTGATCCCAAAATAATTTTGGGATTTAGTAAGAGTGATGACGGAGTTGAATAATAATTGTGTGTCCCCGAAGAGAGTATAGACTGGTATTTTTATTACGGGAATTATGATATTGACATATGAGGATTTTAGTAATCGTCGGGATTTAAATAATTGGAGATCAGAAATTTAATTGTGTGTATAATTAATTAATTGTGAGATTAATTAATTAGGGAGGGGACAATTTATAGTGGGATTTGGTAAGTGGGATTTTATAAACGATTTGGGGGTGACCAAGCCCCAAATCGACCGGTCGACGATATCAGCGCCCATAAGGGCTTCTTCTCCAATTTGTTTTCGATTTCTTCAACTACATCTCTTCCATCATCGATCCTTCAATGTGCTCTCTTCATCTCTACCAAATTCCTTCACCAAATTCATTTCTAGCAACAAGAGTAAGCTCAGTTGATGGTTTTCTGAAATTTCGACCAAAAATTGGGGAATTTTCGGGAGCTTCCATATAACCAAAATGAGGGAGAATTCTTGGTGTTCTGGGCTTTGATTCCAGTAGAATCGAAGCCAAGAACGAGCTGAGAAACTCAGAAGCTAAACAAGAAACCTTGAATGCGAAGGGATTCTGGCGCGAATCGATTTTGGGGTCTGTTTCTATTGTCGGAGGCTGTGTCGAGCAAAAGGGTTTCCCAGCGATTCTCATTGATGTGTTTAATGAGGTAACCTTCCTTGTTCTTAATAGTTTGTACAATTTTCTAAAGTCATTTCTTGCTATTAGTTCTAAAGACGATTGTCGAAAATGCGAATTTGGGTTGGGTGTTGTTGGACTGTCGTTACAGAGAGTTGCTGGAGATTGCATGTGAAATTGTGGTACTGTTTTGGAGATTGTAGTAGTATAAGAAGGAGGATTAAGAGAGTTGGATGTTTCACTACTTACATAGATTTCGCTATAGAAGGAATATAGGTTCTACGCGTTCAAGGTGTTCGTTAGAATGTCCCTAAGAATCTGTTTTTAATGTGTTGATTTGATTGTGATAAAATTTGTCCGTATGATGTAGATAATCATTCATAGAGCTTACAAGGACCCGCAGAACTTAGATAAATTCGACAACAAGGTTGAAGTTCTAAAACGAGGCATACTCTAATACTGAGTTGATTAGTTCGTCTAAGAGGTATGTGAAACCCTTACTTCTTTCCTTTTGGCATGATTTAATGAAAGTACGGCGGGCGTACTTAATTCTTATACAGTTTAATTCCTGAAGAGGATTGTTATGAGAAATGCCTATGATTTTTCAGCAAAGAGTTATTATGACTTTATTACAATGATTTGATTGAGAGTCAAATGATAATTTTTACTTACATATGGTTACTCATGATATCTACTCGTGCTAAGTGTTATTACTTCACCTCACCGAGTCCCGGGCCGGGTTATGATTCGTGCACAGCCTTGCATTGTTCACCGAGACCCTCACTAGAGGGCCGGGTTACGTAGGATGGATCCATAGATGAGATATGACTTTACCGAGTCCCAGCATGGGCCGGGTTATGATATGATTCCACCGAGTCCCACATTAGTGGGCTGGGTTACGTTACAGGTACATATATGTATAAGGACAGACATTCATGTTTTCTTGACTCGACTCTCATTTTTATAAGGCACAGCTGACTTTTATGGTTTATGGCACAGTTGGATTTGGATCCTTATTTTTATACTGATATTCTGTTTCTGTTGGCTACTTATGATCTCTTTTACAGCTTCATGTTTTACATACTCAGTACATTATTTCGTACTGACTCCCTTTCCTCAGGGAGGCTGCGTTTCATGCCCGCAGGTACATGTTTTCAGTTTGGTGAACCTCAGGCCTAGGTTCCTACTCAGCAGGTTGGAAAGCTCCTTTGATCTAGGGCTTTGTTATTTTGGTACCGAACCTCTTTTAGACTTATGTTTGTATTTAGGGGCACGACGGGGCCCTATCCCGTCATATGTCGTTATTCTTCTTATAGAGGTCTGTAGACAGTGGTGGGTTGTACTTATGTAAGGGTTATGACTCTGTTTTGGTCAGTCATGCTATTGTATTCTGATTTGGGGTGTTTCCATGTACATACGTTAGTATCGGTTGGCAGCCTTGTCGGTTTGCCTGTTATATTATCTGTTGGCAGCCTTGTCGGCTTGTCTGTTATATTGTGTTGGCTAGTTGTGACTCCTCAGGAGACAGGTATATTCGGGGGTAAAGGCAGCATTGTCAGCTTGCCTACCCTGGCATATGTTGTTATTGCAGAGTTATGCTGCCGAATTTCAGACTCATTAACTGTTAGTTGGATTATATGTGACATGTTAGTATAATGACGTCATTAGGGCGGTTAGTCGCGGCCCGTCGGGTCGTGACACCTTTTTCATCTCAAGAGTTATGAGAATAAAATTCTTGATGTTGTTAACTGCAAGAACAAGGTGGAATTTAAGTTGTTCATCCATTGAAAATTGAAGAGGAAGAGAGAAAAGTCGAAGAAAGAAGGGAGAGGGTTGCCGAGGAAGAGGGCTGCTGAGGGGGGAGGGGCGGCGGATTAGGGAGAAAAAAAGTTAGGGTTTGACTTCTGATACCATGTAGGAATATGTTCCTTGCCTTTCATTGATTATTGTGTACAATATATATAGTGTTACATAATTACAAACTAGGTAACTAAATCTTCCTAATTACAATTGGAATATAAATTTACCTGATATAAATTACAACAACAACATACCCAGTGAAATCTCACACCGTGGGGTCTGAGGAGGGTAGAGTGTACACAGATCTTATCTCCACCTTGGTAGGTAGAGCGGTTGTTTCCGGGAGACCCTCGTCTCAAGATAAAGCATAATCACAAGCAAGGCAATCAAAACAAAGCAAGAGTAAAATGTAAAGCAAGAGAAACGATCAGTCTCAGATAAGAAATTAAAGCAGTATAAAGTGCATTCGAATAAAAGGGAGCAGTAGCTAACACAACTAAATAAGCTAAACAAAATATGATAAGATTTTATGTACGATAATATACAAGATATGATAATATTCTATCAGACCCATTTCATGTTTGTTGATATATAAAATGCTTGGTGTTCCAAAACAAATGTCTTTTTCATGAACCACCTTTATAAATTAAACTATAAGGTTTCTGCAATTCCTTGGATATTGCATCTTGACTCTTGATGTTCCTCATTACGAAATTTTTATTTAAATAATTTCAATTACTAAAATATAAAATTGGAAAACATTGCTGAAACGTTAACTAAGAATTAAGGAAATATATATTTAAATTTAATTGCTTGAGAGTTCGAAAGTGTCGCCGTCTACATCATACTCATGATTGAGTGCAAGCCAAAAACTGATATTAGCCGAAGTTCCACATTTCATCTTACTATTAAACTATTACTTAGTTAATTAATCATTCATGGGGTCATGCTTAATTAAATAACAGTTAGGGCGATTAAGATGGAAGTTCATTTTTTCACATATACAATTTGCTAACCTACCATTTCATGTTAAGATACTAGTGCAATTATGTTTCTAAAATTAGCCTGTGAAAGTGAAAATCTAGTGCGGGGATGGGGTTAGCTTAAGTTTTGCTACACTTATTTTTTTCTTTTAATCTTATTTACCTTAATGTTCTTTCCATCCCAATTCCCTTAAAATTAATATATAATCAACTTTCTTTTTCCTCTAAAGAGACTTGCATTCCACGAGAGACAACATTAAGCGAAAATGTTAGAGCTTGTTTGATATGAGGGATGAGAAATAATTTATCTCAAGATTAAATTTGACATATAAATTATTTTTGTTGAAATGCATCATGGGAGATAATTAGATGTTAGAAGACGATTAAAATAAAAAGATAAGACTAATTTTAATAGTTTAATTTATTGACTACTTGAATTTTTACCTTGTTAGCGAGAATAATATTCCTGCATTGTAATCAATTTTCTCATTTAAAATTAAAAAAAAAATAAAAAAGGTTAAAGTCGTCATCCTGGACTTATAGCATTGGTCCCTAAGGAATTAGAACATGCATTTTTGGTCCCAAGGACAGCTAACAAGAAACTCTGAACCTGGACTTCCCATTATCTTCTTAATTGTTAGTAACTACAATAAGACGAAAAATGCAAAGAAAATCAAAAACAAAATTATTGTCTGATTTTGTGTTGCATGAGATTAATTCTCGTTCGAATTGTCTTTTTCTTTTTATTTAACTCCACAAATTCTTCGATAACTATCTCGTATATATATATATATATCCAACGTACTAATTTCACAACGAGCGATATACTTTATATGATTATCACATACTATTTAAGAAGTCCAAAATCAAGTTAAGTATTAATGAGTAACTCATAGAAGTGCGTACACTAGTTTATAATGTGGTTTGTTTAGTGACCAAATCAAATTTTCCGGACAGTTACATCACTCCATTCCAAAACTAAGTGCCCTGATTTGGATTTATTTTCGTATTAAGAAAATAAATCCATCGTTTTGAATTTTCTTAAAGGAAAATTGTTGAGCTTAAAGTATAATTTTCAATTATTCAAACGTATTTATATTTGAACAATTTTACAGAATTTTATTGAAAATGCAGGATTGGCGCTGTATGACTTATGGGCCGGGAACCCTCACTGGCATTCATACGTTTTTGCAAGTTGTTCTTTTTTGGCACAACTATTTAGTAGTAAATATTATTTTGTAATTTTAGATTTGTTATATTAAGTTTAACTTTCTTTTATGAGAAAGCTGAAAAAATATTAAAAAATGTTATATAGCAGTCTATAATTTTACAAGTTTTTGCAAATTTTAGATGAAAGTCTAATGTTTTAACTGTAAGATTGAACAATAATATACGAGCACGAGTCTAACATTGTCTAGGCAGATAATTTTCTAAGAGTTATATTTGCAAATTTTTTAAATATATGAACAAAACTTTAAATGGTGGCCTTAAAAGAAACTGAAAGAATATAATCTCTTGATTATTTTCATTAATGAAGAAGTATATATACAATTTAAAATCTCCAGATATGGAAAATCATATTCCTACTATACTCCTGGAAAATCATATTCCTACTATACTCCTAATATCCTAATTATACTTGTACAAGAATTCTACAATTATGGTAAATTTGTACAACAAATTTGACTTTAATAATGTAAGGCTCGGATCCCGTGATATACATGGTATATCATGGGTATACTTCTGTCACACCCCTGCAGTCATAGAGGGCGGTTGTCGTACGTTGAGACTGTCCCTAAAATATTTAAATAGAACCAAGGGGAGACCCTTAGTAAATATGTCTGCAATCTGGTATCTCGAAGGGATATGGAGGATGCATACTTGTCCACGAGCTACCTTTTCTAGAATAAAGTGTATGTTCATCTCGATATGTGTTAGTGCGCTGATGTTGGAACGAGTTTCCAGAAAGATAGATTGCACTCACATTATCATAGTAGACCAAGGTAGCTTTCTAAATAGGAAAGTGAAGCTCTAATAAAACATTACGTAGCCAACATGACTCAGACACCACATTGTATACGCCTCAATACTCGGCCTCCGCACTTGATCGTGATAAAGTAGATTGGCGTTTAGCCGACCAAGAGATCAAGTTATCCCTAAGGAACATACAATAACCAGATGTCGAACGTCTGTTATCTGGACAACCACCTCAATCAGCATTGGTATATGACACAAGAGTAGAAACGGAGGACGGATACAAATGCAATCCACAATCAAGTGTGCCCTGTATGTATAGTATAATGCGTTTGAGTGCATGCATGTGTTCATGCCGCGGATCATGCATAAATAAACACACATGTTGTACTGCATAAGTAATATCTTATCTCGTAAAAGTCAGATATTATAGAGCCCCTGCAAGACTACAATAATAGATGGGATCCTCGTATGATGTGCTAGACGTAGCACTCACCTTTGGTTTTGTATCAACCGGAGTAGAAGTAAACTTACACGATGACATGCCAGCTCTCTCAATAATCTCCACCGCATACTTTTTCTGCGATAAAAATAAACCACTTGCATGATGAGTGAATGTTATGCCAAAAAAATAGCTCAAGGCCCCCAAGTCTTTCATAGCAAATTCAGAACCGGGAAGGGTCATGATAGACTTGCGTAGAATATTTGATGAGGCAGTTAATATAATATCATCTACATATAACAGAATGTATGCCAGAGAAGTACCACGCCGATAGATGAACATAGAATGGTCAAACATGCCGTGAGAAAATCCAATAGTTGACACATAATCTGCAAACCTTTTCTACCAAGCCCTTGGGGCGTGCTTAAGCCCATACAAGGACCTTTTCAGCAAACAGACATGATGAGGATAATTGGGGTCCCTAAAACCCAATGGTTGATGCATGTATATTGTCTCCTTAATATCACCGTGTAAGAAAGCATTTCGCACATCCAATGGTGAATGAGTCATACTTTTGAGAGAGCTAGACTAAGCACAGTGTGAATGGTAGCTGGTTTGACCATCGGACTAAATGTCTCTCCACAATCAACGTCAACCTGTTTTGTTTCTATCATTACCTACAAGATGAGCCTTATGCCTCCCAAAAGAACCGTCAGAATTTTCTTTATGAGTAAAAATTCACATAGACTGAATAATATTAACACATGAGGATGGGGCACCAACTCCCCCGTCTTATTTTCAATAAGAGCATTATATTCGTCATGTATGTCCAATATCCAATTCGGATCATGAAGGGCAGACACTAGGTTACGTGGTAGGGGTGATTTAGTGACGTTAGAATTTATATTAAAATGTCGTTTAGGTTTAAAAATACCATTTTGGCTATGAGTGACGGGCCCTTGACTTGAGATGGTCGGGGACGGGCTTTGGGATGATGGCTGAATTATTTTGGACTGGCCAGAAGGCAGTGGGCCTGTTTGTCTAACAACTAGATAGGAAATTGGAGAGGGTGGGATTGGCCAGCAAGCTGTGGGCCTGCTATCCCAAGAACCTGAAGCAACCACTGAACTGGGCCTAGCCGCGGGACTGTTTACGAGATATGTGGGGCTAGCAAGCAGTGGGCCTGCTGGCGAATCAGGTTAACTGGAGGGTTGGGCCCACTGATGGATCATAGACGAGGATGACCCATTATCTAAAAAATCATAAGAACTAGACACGGATTTGTACAAATTAGCAAACATAAATTGGAATTCATCAAAAATAATATGACGACTAATGATGTTTTTATTAGAAAATAAATCAAAATATCTATAACCACGATGATTAGATGGATAACTCAAAAACACACAAGCGGTATACCGGGCTTGAAGTTTGTTAATTGTAGTGGACGGAATAAGTGGATAGCACAAACACCCAAAGATGAGAATACAACGGGTCTTTATGATAAATAATTTGCAGGAGAGATTTATATGCTAATCCTTTGTTAGGGAGAATGTTAAGGAGGTAGGTAGACATTTGTAGAGCGTGATGCCAAAAAGAAAGAGGTAATGAGGCATGGGCGAGCAAAGTCCGGACAATATTATTAATGATACGAATTTTTCTTTCTGCCTTCCCATTTTGCGAGGATGTATGAGGACAAGAAAATCAAAAAATATGCCATTAGCGTCACAAAAGTTGCGGAACGGCCCGTTATCATATTCCCTTTCATTATCACATTGAATTTTTAAATTTTCCATTCAAATTGGGTACATGTGAATGCTCTAAATTTTAAGAATGTTAAAAACACTTGAGACTTTTTAGACAAAGGAAAGGTCCACAAAAAATTAGAATAATCATCCAAGAATAAAACATAATAACGATGGTCCATAGAACTTAAAACGGGAGATGTCCATAAATCACTATGAATAATGTCAAACGGTATCAACGTACTAGAAGTAGAGGTTACAAAAGATAATCTAACATATTTCCCTAAAGGACATGAAGGACAAATAGGAGCACTAATCGTACTCGTACAATCAATAAATTTATTACTACGAAGAGACGCAACAACAGAAGACCCCGGTTGACCTAAACGAGCATGCCACAAGGATAGAGCAAGAGTGGCAAATGTTGAAGGTGTGGTTTGACTCATGGACATGGTGGTGGTGGTGATTAGATACAACCTGCCCCAACTATTACACTTCATTAGAGGTATTCTCATCTTGAAATCGTTCACAGAAAATCCAAAATGGTCAAAATTAACAGAAACTCAATTATCAATTGTGAATTTTTGGACACCATATTTTTAATCAAGTGAGGGGCATGAAGGACATTTTTTAGGACGAGAGGTGGATGTGGGGATAAATTTGTGTGACTATAACCACGAATTAGAATTGAATTGCCATTATCGACAATGATGCCTCAATTTTTGCTCATATTGAAATAAGACGAGAGATTACCTTGTGCCGATGTCATATGAGAAGTGGCTCCGATGTCCATGTACCAATTTATGTCCGGAGGATTTAATCCAAGTATATGCATTGCGGCCTCAATATCCATAGGTGTCGGAAACGTCGTTGGGCCCGCAGCCGCGAAGGCTTGCTGAGGCCGAGGCCCAAGCAGGCCAGCCGGCTAGCCAGGCCCAACAGCAAGCTGTCCAGACCGAGTATGCTGAAATTGCTGTGAATTGGACCTCTGCTGGCCGACCTAATTCACTGGACAAGGAGCTGGAAATTGAAACGGGTAGCCTGGTCAGTTGGGACACTGCCATGCCCACTCGCTAGCGACATTGTTGGCACACTGGCCAGGCCACTGCCCTGGCCCAGCAGCCTGCGGTAGCCCCTGCCAGCTTTCGGTCGGACCCCTGCTACCACCACTGTTACCGCAGTGGCTACCGCCTTTTTCGCCAAATTTTCTATTTTGACCCCGTTTTCCACCCCCGTTATTCCAATTGAGAGTGGAATTTGATGGTAATTTTGCCATCGTGGCAGAAGTTGCTCTAGTAGAGGTCTTTTTAGCCAACCCTGCCTCTTCAAGGGTGAGCATAAATCGGGCTTGGTAAAACGGAAGAAGTGGGTTGCTTTGACGAAGGAGAGTCCCAACACCATTATAGGCCTCGGATAGGTCTCCAACCATTTAAAGAACAAGCCGATCATTAGTGACGGACGCACTAACGTAATTGAGTTGATCCGCCAATTCCTTCAACCTTTTACAATAGACAGACATTCAAAAAATCCTCCATGGCAACATAGGAAAATTCCTGCTCGCGAGTGACAGCAAGGGAATTTTTGTTGTCTTAGAAAATATCACGCACCCTATTCCAAGTTTCCATCGATGTGTCGTCATGCTTAATAATCGTCTGCAAGAGGTTTGTAGAGATAGTGTAATATATCCACTGGAGAACGGTAGCATCAAAGGTTGTCCATAACACCGGGTCATCATCCGTGGCAAGCACCTTCTTATTGCATGTGACCGAGGGGATGATGTGATGATGTAAACGTGCGTGAACTTTAAATAATTCCTCTCACGTCGCGTATTGGACGTTTTCCATCTCAAGAACAATCGGGATGTGGTTCCTGATGTTGGAGACTGTAAGGGCAGGATGAAACATGTTCTTTGATGTAGACATAACGAAAGAACAATATGTGAATTAAGGATTGGGAAGAGGAAGAAAATTTGGGAAGAGAAGAAGAAGATTGCACGGAAATCGAGGAGGATCACGACAACCGAGGCGTTTTGATAGGCTTACCTTTTTTTTGAGAATGTATTTTTGCCCTAGACTTCTGATACCATAAAAGAATATAATTCCTTGATTATTTTCATTAATGAAGAGGTATATATACAATTTACAATCTCCAAATATGAAAAATCATATTCCTACTATACTCATAATATTCTATTTATACTTGTACAAAAATTTTATAATTATGATAAATTTGTACAACATATTTGACTTTAATAATGTAAGACTCGGATCTCGTGATATACTATACTTCTGTAAGAAACATTTACGTAAATTAATCAAATTTACTTCCCAACCATCAACATTTTGTTTAGAAATTTTTGCCAGTTTCCCATTTTAGGACAATTCTTTAGTAAACAATTATTTTTCTCTGGTAATTTATGGACCTTTTAAACCATGATCAATATTCTTTTGATCAAACTGAAATTTTTACAAGAAAACATTAAACGACTTAAAATTTTATAAGATTGCAAACGTTAAATGATAGTTTAATATCTTATCTATAAGGTTAAGCGATATGAGCAAATATTAAGTTTAAATCTAACATTATTCAGAAAAATATTTTTTAATGACTATATTTGCATGACTTTTAAAATAGAAATAATATCTAAATGGTGGCCAAAAGGAAAATATTTGCGTAAATCAAACAATCTTGTAACTTTCTTTTTTCAATCACAGCATATAGTTTATTCCCATAATTCCATCAAATGACATATTAAGCCTTTTTCTGTTATTCCGTAGGTTGTTTTTTGTTTTCTTTCAAAAGTTTCATAGATCAACACTCGGATATACTCTCTCCATTTCAAAAAATTTATCTTAGTTTTGACTTAATATAAAATTTAAGAAATAAGAATTTTTTTTAAAATATGTGATTCAAAATAAGTCTTAGTATTTAAATGATTGTAAATTATCTCATATAATTAAATTATTTTTAAATATAAAAATATATTAATTTTTTTAAATAAATTAATAAAAAAAGTAGCACAGTCTTTTTGAGACGAGATAATATACTTTGCTTTATGTTTTATTTATAATTCCTGGCTGGCGAGGGTAATGTAAGAAAGATCGAAAAAAAAGTATACATAATAGAACATGATCAAAGAAAAAATAAAAATAAAAATAAAAAGGTACCGAAAAAATTACTTAAATTACTTGATAGATGAAAACTGCCTCAAAAAATCTCCCCATATGTTTAGCATTAAAGTGATTTTCCAGTACTTTGGAGTTTGGAGGAGAGAAGAGAAGGGTCCGCTTGGGCAGCTCAATTGGTTTCAAGGGGATATTTGGAATAAGAGACCAAGGATCGAATCCCGTCAGCGGCAGTGTGGGGGTTTCTTCTTGAAATAAAGGAGGGCCCCTTGTGCGCGTGACGTGACTTGGTCTAACCTTTGAAATCAATTGAGTCACCATGATTTACCTCCTTCACAGACCTGTCGGATCGGGGTGTGGGGGCTCCTGGGGTGGGAGATTCCACCTTTTGGAATAAGAGAAGAGAAGGATGGAAAACTTCCTCCATTGATCTTGACCGCACACTTCAATCTCATAAACAAGATCTGAGCCGTTAAAAATCCGTCTCGATATTTTCAAAACTCACACCTCTCATTATATCGTGTCGTCAGATTCAGCTTCGAAAAAGTAAAAACAGGACATCAGAAACTGCTGTACTTGAAAGTACGAATAAACCCTCGAGATCACAACGAACCACTTATCAACTCCTCCAGCCAGCTCAAGGGTAATACCGGGAATTCACTACACGACGCCATTTGAGCCAGTTCTTTTTTCTCTGTCTCGGTAAGAAATAGTGCACAAATGAAAACTAAATCTCCACTTCCACGCGCCGTCCGCTTGTGTTTGAATCCTGTTGGTAGCAATTTGATCTTTTTTAAAGTAGGATCTCGTAGGTGATATCAATTGATATGTTCTCAAACTCTTGTTATTCAAGTATATCTCGCTATTTAATGGTTACTGAAAAATCGAAACTAATATCTCTAGAAATAGTATGACGTATGCCAGAAAGCTACGGAAAGCTGAATATAAAAAAAATTAGTCCACAAATGAAAACTCAATCTCAACTTCCACGCGCATCGTGGTACCACGCTGTCATAGTATGTGATAATATAGTGTGGTGCTGTGTAGTAGCTGTTCGTGTGGGGGGGCTCTATGTCTTTACCAGTTAAGCTCACATTTGACTCGAGAAGACTCTTCAAGAGAGCCCAAATTTGGGAAAGATAATTTATTTGTCTTAAAGTAAAAAAATTAATGTTTGGTTAAAGTAATTAAGGCAGTGATTTTGAAATTGTTTTATATAACTTTTTTCTTCTTAAATTGAAATTAATTAGATAAAGATGGGCAGTCACATCAAGATTGGAAGTTCACTTACCTACTTTTGCTAATGTGATATTGAAATTGGGACATTAAACAAAGATTTTTTTTTTTTGCTAACAAATGTTGTAAGTTGATTTTGTGGATATTTTTTTAATAAATAGACATAATTTGTTTGGCCTTCGGAAATTGACATAGGAGAAATTCTAATTATTAAAAAGCCTTATTTAAATTATAAAATAAATTATTATAACGAAATCACTTGTCTTCTGTAATTGATGAATTTTTTAACATAAATTCCTAATGATCATTCTTACCTTCAATAACTTACAATTTAACTATGCTTATTCATGAAAACTACAATTTTCATTATGTTTCTCTTCAAGTAGGCATTACGTATTCATGAATCATGATAGTATATTTACTTGAGAAAGAATCCTTCCTCGCAACTATACAATTTTTTTACTCTTAAAAATATTCATTCACACGTATTCATATAATACTAGAGAACCGATTCAAGTTCCTGCAACATGCAAAAGAACTATATTGTTAGCTTGATTTAGTTATTTTCATTTTAACCAAACAATTACTGACTTTCTAATGTTTCATTGTCCTAGTGAAAATTGTTGATGCCACAATGTTATCATATTTTTTTCATATTTTTCTTATTTTATGGTTTAGAAAATCATGGCAAATATATAAAAGTAAAAAAAAACTTTATCTTCCAAAAACAGGTACCTCAACACGCTCCTTTCACGCGAGTATGTATGTAAACCCTTGCAGAAAGATAACTGAGTCTACAGACAAGCCACAAAAACTAAAATAAATAAAGAAAGAAAAAGAATAAAAAAATAAATGAAAACAAAAGATAGAGAGAGGAGAAGATGAAGGATACTTTACTAAAGTACTTTTTTTATGTTGCACGCATCCATGGCAGAAATCAGAAGGAAAACAAGAGTACTATTACAAGCCCAACAACAACAACTGAAGAATAGAGATAGAGAAAGAAAAAGAAAATAGCTTTGCCAAATTTCTTGTCAACATCAAATACCCTTTTACCCCCTTAGCTAATCTAATTGGTCTTATTCTCCAAGAAGAAGTACTACAAAGAAGAATTAGGCCACAAAGAGATTGCTTTGAATAAATGATTGTATATGAATGAGGTGGGTGTCCTTAGATGGACATTTCCAGTTTCATGCAATTTTTCTAGGTTATTTCTTTTGATTTGAGGCCAAAGCTTAAAGCTTTTACTAGTTTTTATTTTGAAAACTGGAAAAAAAAAAAGAGTGAATTTGTGGGTGTACTACTTTAGATGAAGGGGATGCCCTTACCCTTTGAATTTGAGGGGAAGGGGGTGTTAGACTTACAAGTTTTATTCAACAAACATAGTATCTTGAATTCTTGGAATAATAATAATAGGAAAGAAAGTTGTTACCTTGTAAATAGTCCAAGTGCTGTCCTGGATACTATAAGGAGTCCAAGGCCTATTACTTCCTCTTCAACCCTGTCTTCATCTTTGGGTGGTGGCGGTGCTGCTTCCACAGACACTGCAGGCGGCGGCAGTGTGGCGGGAGTTTCTGCAAACAAATGGCAGCAGCAGCAGCAGCAAGACAACACCACTGCCACCAGCTCCAATGTGGGAGGAGCTGAATCCGAGCTTCCACCCCAATTTCTTGAGATGGGTGCTGCTGCTGCCAGTGGAGGGGAGAAATGTGCTATGGAGGAGTGGGAAGGTGGGTTATCTGAGTCTGTTATGGCTTCTCCTTGCCAAGAACAGTCTATACTCAGGTGGATCATGGGTGATGTGGATGACCCTTCCATGGCTAACTTGAACAAGGTCTTGCAGGTTAGTGGCCCAGGAGGGGACAACAACTATGAATTCAATGGAGGATTTGGGGTTGTGGATCAAGGTTTTGGTGTAGACCAAATTGGTAGTTTTATGCCTGCAATTAGCTCATTTGTGACAAGTTCAAGTTTTCCTCCAACCACCCGAATGAACAGTGATAAGATTGACTCCACAAATCTCTCTCAAAATCTAATCTTTCCTTCATTGTCTAACAATCTTGGACCAGTTGCTTTCGGCCAGACACAGTTTGAGAGCACAGATTTGAAGCCTCAACAGAGTTTCAATTCACAGTTGTTGATTAACCAGCACCAAACACAGATTCCTCAGAACCCATCGTTTCTTTTGCCATTGCCATTTACTGCACAGCAGGAGCAAAATCTTGTCTTGCCACCGCAGGCGAAAAGGCACAACCCCGGTGGGACTATTCTTGAACCACCGGGGTCTCAGATCTCCAAAGGACTGTTTGGGCACCAGCAGCAGCCAACACCATCTCAGCTCCAGCTGCTTCCCCATTTTAGGCCAAAGCCAAAGATGGTGGGGGAAGAGTTTCATCAACTACAACAGCAGCAGCAACAACAACAAGGGATTATTGACCAGCTATTCAAAGCTGCAGAGCTGGTCCAGATGGGGAATCCGGTACTCGCGCAAGGGATATTGGCGCGGCTCAATCACCAGCTCTCTCCAATTGGTAAGCCTTTCTATAGGGCTGCTTTTTATTGCAAGGAAGCTTTACAATTGCTACTCCATGCCAACACCAACAACTTCAACAACCCCTCTAATTCGCCTTTTAGTCTCATTTTCAAGATTGGTGCTTATAAGTCCTTCTCTGAGATCTCACCTGTTGCACAGTTTGCCAATTTTACTTGTAACCAAGCCCTTCTTGAGGTCTTGGATGGGTTTGAAAGAATTCATATTGTAGATTTCGATATCGGTTATGGCGGGCAATGGGCCTCCCTTATGCAAGAACTTGCCTTGAGAAGCGGTGGTGCACCTACACTGAAAATAAGTGCATTAGCCTCACCCTCCACACATGACCAGCTAGAGCTTGGACTCACTAGAGAAAATTTGATCCATTTTGCTAGTGAAATCAATATGGCATTCGAGTTCAAAATTTTAAGCATTGATTCTTTAAATTCGACGTCGTGGTCACTGCCTCCTTTAGTCTCAGGGAATGAAGCAATTGCTGTCAATCTTCCAGTTAGCTCGCTCTCGAGCTATCAGTTGTCGCTTCCATTGGTTCTTCGTTTTGTGAAGCAGTTGTCACCTAGGATTGTGGTTTCTGTCGACAAAGGTTGTGACCGGACTGACCTACCGTTTCCAAACCATGTAATTCAAGCCCTTCAGTCCTACTCGAACCTTCTTGAGTCGCTAGATGCTGTAAATGTGAATTTTGATGCCCTCCAAAAGATTGAGAGGTTCTTGCTCCAACCAGGAATCGAGAGAATTGTAATGGGTCGTTTTCATTCCCCTGAAAAGACGCAGCACTGGAGGTCACTGTTTTTGTCATCTGGATTCTCTCCATTGTCTCTCAGCAATTTTACTGAATCGCAGGCCGAGTGTGTAGTCAAGAGGACTCCTGTTCGAGGTTTCCACGTGGAGAAGAGGCAGTCTTCGCTTGTTCTCTGCTGGCAGCGGAAGGAGCTCATCTCAGCTTCAGCTTGGAGGTGCTGAGGAGCAGGAATTAAAATTTGCAGTTACCAACCAACCAACCTTGAAAAAGAAGGTGCTGCACAAGTCACAATCACTGTTTTAGTATATCTGAACCTTTCAATTTTTGTTGCCCGCAATTTTCATTTGCTAATTTCTTGTGGCGTAGGCAGATTGTTTCGGCATTATAAGAAGAATCAGACATTCTGTTAATTGTTCTGCTATAGTTCCTTATATCAGGGTCTATGTTAATTATCGTATTACTGTCATGGTGCTCTATGATTTTCTGGAGGTACGCCTCTGCTGCATCTAGTTATGCCGGGAACCTTGTTGTAATCTTGATAACATTACAAAACCAGAAATAAAAAAAAGATGGAATTTTAACCCATTTCATTGACGCTCTTGTGTTATGTATATTGCATTGATTGCCCCACTAGATTGAAATGCTTTAGTTGTGATTATTTACTTTTAAAATTTTAATGAAGCAGTTGCATAACTATGAGAGAGTGATCCTTATCAAATTGCATCATGCCTGATTATGATACTTCTGTAGTTATTCTTGAGATTTGCTATTCATGATGTTCCTGGAACCAGGTACTTTGTGAATCCAGAGTTTATCATTTCTCCAGGGATTCCACTGGGGTGAAAATATCTGTGATGTCGGTGAATCTTCTGTTTAAGTTGCTAGTATATGTCATTGTTCTGTCTTTAGCTCTCTGCCAACTTTATATTTGCTCAAACTCTTGCTCTTATTAGAAATTTAAGATATGTCATCTGGATTAGTTATCAACCTGGTCGCCTCCTTAACTTGTTCACTGGAATTCCACATTGTGGGATTTCACGGGTATGTTGTTGTTGATTATGCTAAATGCTTCGGCACCAGAAGTTGGTCCACTGTGATTGATTATCCAATTAGCTATCACCCATTGCATATATTTCTAGCAGAACAGATAGAATGTTCCTTTCTTCAGTCCATACATGACCATGTCTGACTAGTCCAGTTGTCTGGGAAATATGGAGTCCTAGTCATTCTGTTATCCTAGCTGATCCGATCCATCTAAACCAGAGAAAAATGGGGCAAATTTTAGGAACCCTCAATTGATCATGGTTTCCATGGATTTTGATGTGTTCTAGGAAACAACGGTCGGATGTTGGCTCTAAATTCCATTTAGTAAATGCATCCTTAGAAACTATAATGCTACTTGCAACGGCGTTGCTATATCTATCAGGTAGTTGCATTATACTATTACGTTTTGTATTAAATAATGAAGTTAATCATTTTTGTATAATCCATCACGTTATTATGCATGCCAACACTTGTATTATATGCATTATAATACATTGAATTTGCTGCTCTTTACTCTATAATTTCTTTAATACCTGTCCTAATCAAATCACATGGGGTTTGCAGTATTGGACCCCCACATGAGTAGTTTAATCTCTCTCTCTCTCTTGCATTTCCTTGGAAGTTATGCATTCATTATTTTTAATTTGGCAATATTTTATACTAAATCACAATGTTAAACGAGAAAGGCCATGTTGGATGGAGAGAGTTATGAAGGAGAAAGAGATGTTTGGCCTTCTTATTAGTAAAATGATTAGCTGAAGATTATTATGTTTCTTTACGAACAATAACCGGACAGCCGTGTTGTGCCCTGGATGTTACTCTGTCTTTGTGTCATTTTACATTGTTTGTTATGGGCGTTCATGATTTCATATGCATATTGTTGGAAATTTATTAAATGTGGAATTAAGTATATCTCATTAATGTATGACTCGAACAATTTGGCCCGCACGTCGGGAACGTCGTTTTCACACACGTGCAGACGTAGTGCCAAGTATCGCAAATTTCATTAGTGAAAGAGATATTGGTACGTATGTAATACGTTTGAAACATAGAATTATGAACAGTTATTGGCCAAATGACAAAGTATTCCACGTTGGTAAAGGAAGGAAGAAGTGTAAGATGAAACGAGTTGAAAATTGCCGCGGAGCCGTGGCCGCGACGCCTCCCAGTCTGCGCCGCAGCGCAAAATGGTTGGTCAGCTACTGGAGCCGCGGCGCTTCGGAGGCAAATTGCTGCGACGGGATGTTGAAAAAATCTGACGTTTGGGCTGGTTTTGGAGCATTGATTCTCCATTACTTGCCACATGAATTCAACCATTATTTGGCTGAATGTAACCCCTCATTCAAGTGAAATTACATGGCTATTGAAGGCCATTAGTTGGCTAGGTGAGGGGTCTTCTACTTATACTATAAATTGAGGCATTTGGCTCAATTGAACACAACACTTAACACTTAGAAAAATACTCCAGATTTTCTGATTCTTCCTCTCTAGCAAATTCACTATACTCAAAGTTCTTCAAGAGTAACACTTGAGTTTCCTTTGCTCACTTGTTAAAGTTGTTGTTGTGTCTTGGGAGACTATTGCTCAATACCGTAAAAGGAGATATACAGGACAATCTTGTCTTAAAGACAGAGTGTCATCACTCGACTCAGCAAATCACACAAACAGTTTGTAAGGTCTTGATTTTCAGTTTTATTGTAATAGTTTGTTTATCCTTTCTACTATTGTAATAGTTATTTACTTCTCGTTCCCTACAACAATTGTATCCCAACAATTTTAAGACAAGATTGTGTTGTAAGTAACTAAGTTAGAAAGATGACCGGTATAAATCAAACTGCTTTTGATTATGTTGCTGTTGCTCAAGGCAATCCCACTGCCTTCCCCACTGCTCAAGGCACTCCTAATGCCTTTCCGGTTGCTCAAGGCTCATCCAACGCCTTTGCTGCCACTCAAGGGAATGTTGCCGCTCCTCCACCTGCTGGATTTCACCATGAACGCCCTGAAAAGTTCATGGGGACAAACTTCAAGAGATGGCAACAAAAGATGCTATTATATCTGACTGTTATGGGAATGACACGTTTCCTAACAGAAGATCCTCCACAAGCTAGAAATGAAATGGACCCTTCTCCTTCTGAAGTGGGTGAAGGGGGCCTAGGTATCCATGTCATTAATGACATGAAGATGGTTCTTGATGCATGGAGTCATAGTGATTTCATGTGTAAGAATTACATATTGAACGGCTTGTCAGACCCTCTCTACACGGTGTATTGCACCGTTGGCACTGCCAAAGAGTTGTGGGAGGAGTTTCAAAAGAAGTACAATGCACAAGATGCAGGTACTAAGAAATTCATCGTTGGGAAATTTTTGAAATTTCAAATGGTGGATAGTAAGACAGTGATGTCCCAAGTCCAGGAATTCCAAATGATTTTACATCACCTGGATTTGGAAGGTATGAAGCCAAACGAGCATTTTTTGGTTGCATCACTAATTGAAAAGTTACCTCATTCATGGAATGAGTTTATGTGCTACTTAAAGCTCAAGACAAAGGAGATGACCTTTGAATAACTTATTATCAAACTCCAAATTCAGGAAAATAATAAGAAGGTCTTGCCTAGGGGTAAACAACCAGCTGAGGCAAAGGCAAATCTGGCTGAGGCCAAAGGGAACCTAAGCAAGAAGCGGAAGTTCCAGAAAGACGGCAAGACCCAAGCAGCGGAGAAGTTCAAAGGAAACTGTCACCACTGTGGGAAACCTGGTCATATGATCAAGGACTGCAGCAAGCTCAAGACTGAGCAACAAGATAAGGCCAAGGCTAAGGGCAAGGCTCAGGTTAACGTTGTCAAGGACCAGTTTCTGGACGACATGATTGAGGAGTTCTCAGCGGTGGTGCTAGAAGCAAACCTGGTTGAGAATCTTATGCAATGGTAGATGGACACAGGTGCTACAAGACACATATGTTCCAACAGAGATGCCTTCTTCACTTATACACCGGTTACAAACAAGAAGTTGTTCATGGGCAACGACGCTTCCTCTGACGTGCTGGGGGTAGGAAAGGTAGTCCTGAAGATGACTTCTGGAAATTAGCTCACTCTGAAGGAAGTGATGCATGTTCCTGAGATTAGAAGAAATTTAATTTCAGGTCCTTTATTGGTTAATGCTGGTTTTAGACTAATGTTTGAGTCCAATAAATATTTGTGGGAAGAGGATTCGTCTGTGAAGACCTCTTCAAAGTAAACACCATGTTTGTATTATGTAAAAGCAATAATATTAAATCATCTTCATTTTACTTGCTTGAGTCCTCTAATTTATGACATCATAGATTAGGACATGTCAACTACAAGTTCATCCAAAGGTTGGTAAATTTGGAGTTGTTGTCGTCTATCGACGTAAACCCTCAACATAAGTGTGAGGTGTGCGTAGAGGCAAAACTCACAAAGCTTCCTTTTCGATCCGTCGAAAGGAATACCGCTCCTCTTGAACTTATTCACACAGATATATGTGATTTGAAGTTTGCACAAACTAGAGGGGGGAACAAGTACTTTGTGACTTTCATTGATGATAACACAAGGTATTGTTACCTTTACTTGTTAAAAAATAAAGATGAAGCCTTTGAAGCGTTCCGACGTTACAAAGCAGAAGTTGAGAACCAACTAAGCTGCGGATCAAATTCATTCGTAGCGATAGATGGGGAGAATATGTAGCGTCTTTTGAGGAATATTGTGCCCAAGAAGGCATTGTTCATCAAATGACGGCTCCATACTCACCTCAATCGAACGGTGTGGCGGAACATAAGAACCGCACATTGAAGAAAATAATGAATGCCTTGCTCATCAATTCCGGTCTTCCCTAAAACATGTGGGGAGAAGCCGTCCTTACCGCTAATATGATTCTTAACAAAGTCCCACATAAGGGCAAGGACAAAACTCCATATGAATCATGGAAGGGAAAGAAACCCACCTATAAATATTTAAAGGTGTGGGGTTGTTTGGCAAAGGTTGAAGTACCCAAGCCAAAGCAGGTCAAGATTGGGCCTAAGACTGTAGATTACATAATAATCGGATATGCAAATAACAGTAGTGTTTATCGCTTCTTAGTGCATAAGTCAGATATTCCAGATATACACGGGGATACAATCATGGAATCAAGGAATGCTCAATTCTTTGAAGGTACCTTTCCTAGAAAGGAAAAAGACATAACCTCTCGCAAACGAAGTTATGAACAAATCTCTCAGGAATCGGGAGTCATTGACGGCCCGGATCTAGAGGGTTCAAATCGTGTGGATCTCGAGGTGGCTGAAAAATTTGTTAGTACTCTACTATCGAAGGTTTCTCCATTAATGAATGTGACAAATGTGTCTACATGAAAGGTAACTCTGACTCATTTGTTATGATATGACTGTATGTAGACGATATGTTGATAACATGGAGCAGTCCTAGCATAATTCTAGAGACTAAGAACATGTTGAAACAATGCTTCGACATGAAGGATATGGGTATCGCAGATGTCATCTTAGGGATAAAAATCTCTAAGACGTCTAACGGACTAGTCTTATCTCAGTCTCACTACATCGAGGATGTTTTGAGAAAGTTCGAGATGCTAGACAGTTCGCCTATAAAGTCACCAATGGATAGAAATCAAAAGCTTGATAAAAATTGTGGTGCACCCATATGCCAGGAGCGATATGCGCAGGTGATCAGTAGTTTGATGTACATAACAAACTGCACCCGACCTAATATTGCTTATGCAGTCAACAAGTTGGCTAGGTTTACCCGTAATCCGAGTGATGATCACTGGAAGGCATTGAATCGGGTACTTCAATACATGAAATACACGCTAACCTACGGGTTACATTATTCGAGATATTCAGCTGTACTAGAGGGGTACAGTGATGCAAACTGGATATCTGATATAGAGAACACCAAGTCCACCAGTGGGTATGTATTTATAATTGGTGGTGGGGCTGTGTCTTGGAAATCCTCTAAGCAAACTTGCATCGCCCAATCCACGATGGAATCAGAGTTTATCGCTTTAGACAAAACATGAGAAGAAGTTGAGTGGCTTCACGACTTCTTAGAGGATGTTCCTTGTTGGAAAAAACTCGTACCTTCTGTAATGATCCACTGCGATAGCCAGTCGGCTCTAGGAAGGGCACAAAATGCTATGTACAACGGTAAGTCTCGTTATATTCGACGGAGGCACAATACCATTAGGTAGCTGATTACCACGGGTATAATATCCATTGATTACATAAAGTCAAAGGATAACATAGCAGACCCGCTGACAAAGGGCTTACCCAAGGATCAGATGTTCTGCATGTCTAGGGGAATGTGCTTAAAGCCCAAAGTATAAGGACCAATACGGTGGTAACCCAACCTTACTGACTGGAGATCCCAGGAATTAGGTTCAATGGGAAAACTAAGCTGTAAATGTTCAGTTGATCGCTTCGGTGGAAGCATGAGCACTTCGGATAGTGATTTTTGTAGAGAAACACTAAATCCAAAGTCATTCCCGCGATAGACTATAAATGTTATCTGCAGTGTGGGTGAAGGTTAAGTTTCCAAAACCTTTAATGATCATCACCGGTTGAGGTTAGGTTTGGGGAAACTTTTAATGGTTCCTAACACTTGTAAAGTGGGGTATAGCAGGATACCTTGTAGGAGACCACCTATTTAAGTGTGATGACAGACCGCCTCAAATGAACGCACTTAAGAATCCAAGAAGTGTCCACGGCCACAACGGACAAAACATTACGAAGAACTGAGTAGAGGAAGTTGTTGTGTTGGTACCGTTGACTTGGCTTACACTAAATACTGACGGTTCAAGACATCACGTTCACCGCGTAATATGTAAGTCCGATGGTATTCAACTATGGATGGTTCAAAGCGTATGCTACCTATCCAAATGCAACATCGGTCAGCTGAAAGATTGCTAGAAAAGGCACCATGTGTGTGCGCCAAAATCTCTTTCAAGAGGGGATTGTTGGAAATTTACTAAATGTGGAATTAAATATATCCCATTAATTTATGACTCAAACAATTGGGCCCGCACGTCGGAAACGTCGTTTCCACACGCGTGCAGACGTAGTGCCAAGTATCACAAATTTCATTAGTGAAAGAGATATTGGTACGTATGTAATACGTTTGAGACATAGAATTATGGACAGTTATTGGCCAAATGACAAAGTATTCCACGTTGGTAAAGGAAGGAAGAAGTGTAAGATGAAACGAGTCGAAAATTTCCGCGGAGCCGTGAAGGGCCGCGGCGCCTCCTAGTCTGCGCCGCAGCGCAAAATGGTTGGTCAGCTACTGGAGCCGCGGTGCTTCGGAGGCAGATTACTGCGACGGGATATTGAAAAAATCTGACGTTTGGGCTGGTTTTGGAGCATTGATTCTCCATTACTTGCCACATGAATTCAACCATTATTTGGCTGAATGTAACCCCTCATTCAAGTGCAATTGCATGGCTATTGAAGGCCATTAGTTGGCTAGGTGAGGGGTCTTCTACTTACACTAGAAATTGAGGCATTTGGCTCAATTGAACACAACACTTAACACTTAAAAAATACTCCAGATTTTCTGATTCTTCCTCTCTAGCAAATTCACTATACTCAAAGTTCTTCGAGAGTAACACTTGAGTTTCCTTTGCTCACTTGTTAAAGTTGCTGTTGTATTTTGGGAGACTATTGCTCAGTACCGTAAAAGGAGATATACGGGGCAATCCTGTCTTAAAGACAGAGTGTCATCACTCGACTCAGCAAATCACACAAACAGTTTGTAAGGTCTTGATTTATAGTTTTATTGTAATAGTTTGTTTATCCTCTCTATTATTGTAATAGTTATTTACTTCCCGGTCTCTACAACAATTGTATCCCAACACATATACTGTGTGTGGAACTTGAAATGGTTATTTCCCTCTTCAGTATTAAGTTATTTTAGTATTCTTTACTTGTGGGGCAGTAGAAGCTGTAAATTCTAAGTAGAGGCAGATTGCAGTGTCACGATGTTTGTCTCACTTTGCCCTTTTTCTTCCTTCCCATTTCAAGGTTCTATTAAGGGAGATTGTGTAAGCAAATATGGCAGTTCATATATCTACAAGTTGCTCGTATCTCATCATAGTATTTCTTCTTGAAGTAGTGTATGGAGAAGGATGATGAAACCTTATTGTACACTATTATGTCATCCAAGTGACTTAATATATTCAAAGGGATTAGAAAAAGGATGGAACTTGTTGTGACACATTTTCATCTGTATAAGCCTGAGTGGGAGAGTTACTTGGTATCAGAGGCAGATCTAGGATTTAACACATATGGTTTCAATTTTTTAATTTTCAGCATTGAACTCGTTATATTTTTAAAGTTGTGGGTTCATATCTACTAATACTATTTATTAGTAAATTTTTACACAAATTTATAATCCGAGTCGAAAGTACTTGGTTCATAGGAAGCCGGTATCCTAAAAATACATATGCCAATGTGTTCTACATGTGCTAGTGAGAGGTATCACGTATTGTAATTTTTTACACAAATTTATACTTCGAGTCGAAAGTACTTGGTTCATAAGAAGCCGGTATCCTAAAACTACATATGTCGTTGCGTTGTACATGTGCTAGTGAGAGGTATCACGTATTCTTGAATAGTCGAGGTTCGCACAATAGAATAGTTGAGGTGCGCACAGTCGGTTCTTGTGTATCACATATTCTTGAATAGTCGAGGTTCACACAAATTATCTCAAAAACCGTCTTTATGGAAGTAGAAAAAATAAAGTTTTATATATGTGAGGCATAGTTTGTGATGGTTTGAGCTGCAATTAAAGTAGTAATGCAAAATCTTGGGATGTTAGAACATGCTAACTAATGAGGTTAGCTTTAAAACAAGGTCTTGTTTTGATTGTTGTTCAAGGTTGATGAAAATGAGAACAGCCTCTTTCATCATTAAAAAGAAATATTGTTAAGGTTTATTAATTATTATAGTTAAGTATAACAGAGAGAGATGGTGACATACTGACAATGGTTCTTTTTAATGTTTACCTCCCTGCTTACTCAAAGATTTTCCTTGTAAAAGAGACATAAAAGTATTTGCTGAGATGAGCTTTTAAAATCTTTTACTTTAGTCTAAACTCTAAAGCACTTGGGGACAACTGTTTGGACACACTTTTCTTGGTCTGTAGGAGTCCCTTTTGTTTTTGAGATCAGTGTTTATTTCTGATCGATTCAACGTCACATTGTGTACCTTCTCTTCCTCTACCCAAGTTAGGTGGTGCAGGGGGGGGGGGCACTTCATTAATTCCTTTTCTTTTTTTATCTACCATCGTCCATTCATCTGAAAATTTATTTTTCACATTTGAGATCTTTTGTGTTTTTTGTTCTTGTATTTTTTTTGTCTTTGCATTTTAGGTTTTGTGTTTTTTGTCCTTGTTCCTTTTATGGGGTCGTCTTGATTGAGCGTATAAGAAAAAAATAATTCATGTAAGAGTATTTTGTGTATTTAATGTAGTCTTTGATTTATAACATAAAAGTTTGCATCATGTAACAAATAGTAGCTAATACAACGTTCAAAATTGTTATAGCACTCTATTACTAATGCTTTATTTAGCTCTAAACTTTGCATTATTAATATTGGCACAACTAATGTGAGACTTTACTTAGCATTTGGAACAAGAATACGTGTATTAGTGAAGCTAAATAAGAGTATCTGAAATAAAAATTATTGTAAATCAAGTAATTCTTGTATGCATATAAATTTATGTATTATTACTCCCTCCGATTCATTCTAATTATCATCCTTACTAAAATTAACTAGTCCGAAATAGTTGTCATTTTAGAAAATTAAAACGTAAATTAGGTATTAGTTTTCACCTTTAATGAAGAGAGATTAATGTGATTAGAAAAATAATAATAGTATTAATTGAGATCAAAGAGTAAAGAAGGATAAATTGATCAAATTACTTTTGGTTAATATTTTCTTAAAAGACATAATAAAAATATTACAAGTAAAAGTAACATATACATAATCTTTACTATACTACTTATGACGCAATATTTCTTATATTAGTTTTTGTAGTAAATATCTGGATATGTCTTCATGAACTACATGACCCATAATTGATCCCTAAATAGTTTCAAACTGTAGATATAAGTTTTGGTCCTCGAAAAATTCAAAAATAGCGGGAACGTGGTTGCCAAAAAAGGGTGAGTCATCTTGCCCCTTTTCATCCAAAAAACTAACAAAACCTAAATTATGGTCTACGTTTACGCCCTAGTTTATAAGCTGGGATTATATGCAATGAAAAAAGCAACACAACTCTTGAAATTGGAAGAAATTTTGGAAGTTCAGTCACGTGTACATGAATTTCACTTAAAGAAAATGATAGAATATAGCACGGTACCGTGCTCAAATAGGATTAGAATTGTAATTAAATAAGTGTACAAACTTATCATAGTTGTAGAATTCTTGGACAAGTATAATTAGGATTTAGAGTATAGTATAAATATAATTTTCCATATTTGGAGATTGTAACTTGTATATATACCCCATTCATTAATGAAAATAATAAAGGGATTATTTCTTTCATGTATCAGAAGTCTAGGTCTAAAATACCTTCTCCCAAAAACACTTCCGCTCTTCTCGATTTTTGCTCGGTTTCCATGCACTTTTCCTCCTCTATTCCCAAAAATTCTTCATATTCCCTAATTCACCTATTGTTTTTTCGTTATGTCTACGTCAAAGAACATAATTCATCATGCCCTTACAGTTTCCAACATCAAGAACCACATCCCTATTGTTCTTGAAATGGAAAGCGTCCAATACGCGATGTGGGCAGAATTATTCAAAGTTCACGCACACTCGCATCAAGTCCTCCATCACATAATCTCCTTGGTAACTGGCGAGAAGAAGGTGCCTACCTCCGAGGATGATCCTATGTCATGGACAACCCTTGATGCTACTGTTCTCCAGTGAATTTATTCCACAATCTCTACAGACCTCTTGGAGACAATTATTGAACCCGACGCTATGGCGATGTCTACTTGGAATAGGGTGAATGATATATTCCAAGATAACAAAAAATTTCGTGCTGTCACTCTTGAGCAGGAATTTTTCCATGTCAACATGGAAGATTTTCCTAACGTCTCAGTCTATTCTAAAAGGCTGAAAGAATTGGCGGACCAACTCCGCAACGTTGGTGCGCCCGTTATCAATAATCGTCTTGTTCTTCAAATGGTTGCAGGCCTTTCTGAGGCCTATAATGGCATTGGAACACTACTTCATCAAAGTAATCCTCTGCCACCATTTTATTATGCCCGTTCCATGCTCACGTTAGAAAAGGCCGATTTGGCTAAAAAAAGCGGCTACCGGAGCACATTCCATCGTAAAGATGACCACGTCAGACGACCCTCGCTCATTCACAGAAAATTCGAGCCAAAACCGTAACCATGTTGGCGGCAAAAAGGGTCAAAATCATAAAAATAATGGCAAAAACAGCAGTGGCAATCGCGGTGGTAACGACGGTGGAGGACGGAACAGTGGCAGCTACAACAGTGGGCCGTAATTTTTTGGAATCCTTTTATTCGCGAGGAGATGGATGAGAAGAAACTCTCACGCCCAGTTCTGTAGTAGAGATGGAATTCATGGCCAACTTTTTGGGTGTTTATGCTATCCACTTTTTCCGTCCACTACAATTAACAAACTTCAAGCCCGTTATACCGCTTGTGTATTTTTGAGTTATCCATCTAATTATCGTGGTTACAAGTGTTTTGATTTATCGTCTAATAAAATCATAATTAGTCGCCATGTTTTTTTTCTGAAACCCAATTTCCGTTTGCTAAAGTGAGTAGTCACGTGCCTAGTTCGTATAATTTTTTAGATGATGAGGTCTCACCATATATTATCCACCATTTATCAAACTTGTCCCGTGATCAAAATACGCCAGCAGGCCACTGCCTTCTGGCCCACACAGTCCTGTTACCACTGTTCCGCCGATTATGACCAGTGGTCTAGAAACACGGCCCAATACCGATCTCGGTACTGTTCCAGTGTTCCAGCCCACTCCAGTATCGGCTTTCGCCCTTGCAGGCTAGTCCGTCACTGTCCCGAACATTGCCCTAAATCCACCCAACTCTACCTCGAGTCAAGGGCTCGTTACTCGTAGTCAAAGAGGTATTTTAAAACCAAAACATCATTTTAATCTCAATTCTAATGTCTCGAAATCCCCACTACCACATAACCCTGTGTCTGCATTACATGATCCGAATTGGAAATTGGCTATGACTGACGAATATAATGTTCTTATTGAAAATAAGATGTGGGAGTTAGTACCCCGTCCATCTGGTGTTAATATTATTCGGTCTATGTGAATTTTTACTCATAAAGAAAATTGTGATGGTTCTTTTGAGAGGCATAAGGCTCGCCTTGTAGGTGATGGTAAAACTCAACATGTTGTCATGGATTGTGGTGAGACGTTTAGTCCGGTGGTCAAACCGGCTACCATTCGCACTGTTGTTAGTTTGGCTCTCTAAAAAGCATGGTCTATTCATCAGTTGGATGTAAAGAATGTTTTCTTACACTGTGATCTTAAGTTGACAATCTATATGCGTCAACCCTTGAGTTTTCGAGATCCCAATCATCCTCATCATGTCTGTTTGCTGAAGAAGTCCTTGTATGGGCTTAAGCAGGCCCCGCAGGCTTGATATAAGAGGTTTGCAGATTATGTATCTACTATTGGGTTTTCTCACAGCCGGTCTGATCATTCTCTATTTATATATCGTCGAGGTACTTATCTGGCATACATTTTATTGTACGTAGATGATATTATATTGACTGCTTCATCTGATAATCTGCGCAAGTCTATCATGTCACTTCTCAGTTCTGAATTTGCAATGAAAGACTTGGGACCCTTGAGTTATTTCTTGGGCATTGCTGTCACGCGTCATTCAGATGGTCTATTTTTATCTCAAAGGAAGTATGCTGCAGAGATTATTGAGAGAGCTGGTATGTCATCTTGTAAGTCTACTTCCACTCCGGTTGATACCAAATCGAAGCTGAGCACTACGTCAGGCACACCATACGAGGATCCCACCCATTATCGCAGTCTTGCAGGGGCACTTCAGTAACTTACTTTCACGAGACCTGATATTACTTATGTAGTTCAGTAGGTGTGTTTATTCATGCATGACCCATGGATTGAGCACATGCATGCGCTCAAACACATTATATGGTACATCCAAGGCACACTTGATTATGGATTGTATTTATGTCCTTCTTCCATCTCTACTTTTGTGTCATATACAAATGCTAATTGGGGTGGCTGTCCTGATACCAGACGCTCGACATCTGATTATTGTATGTTTTTTGGGAATAACTTGGTCTCGTGGTCTGCGAAACGCCAGACTACATTATCGCGATCAGTGCAGAGGCTGAGTATCGATGCGTGGCTAATGTGGTATCTGAATCACTTTGGCTGCGTAATCTTTTATTAGAATCACACTTCTCTATTCAGAAAGCTACCCTTGGTCTATTGTGATAATGTTAGTGCAATCTCTCTTTCTGTAAATCCGGTCCAACATCAGCGCACTAAACATATCGAGATGAATATTCACTTTGTTCTCGAAAAGGTAGCTCGTGGACAAGTACGCGTTTTACATGTGCCCTCTAGATAGCAAATTGCTGACATCTTTACGAAGGGTCTTCCCTCAGTTCTATTTGAAGATTTTAGGGACAGTCTCAGCGTACGACAACCGCCCGCTATGACTGCGGAGGTGTAATTTAATATAGCATGGTACCGTGCTCAAATAGGATTAGAATTTTAATTAAACTAGTGTACAAACTTACCATAGTTGTAGAATTCTTGTACAAGTATGATTATGATTTAGAAGTATAGTATGAATAAGATTTTTCATATTTGGAGATTGTAACTTGTATATATACTCATTCATTAATAAAAATAATCAAGGGATTATTTCTTTCAGAAAAAAATAAATTTTATAAGTGAAAATTATTGTTACACTTCACCTATTAATCAAATAAGCTTTTCAATATTTCACCAGTGTTTCAAATGCTGAAACTGCCGAACTTTGATTTACAAATAATGATTTCGGTATTTGCAAGTGAAGTCACGGTAAAAAACAACATAAATATTTTCATGGTGTAATTTTTCATAGTATTAATTTTGTATATTAGGTACATACATTTTTGGATGTGTTTTTTAGAAGTAACATTGCATGACACAATGCTGTGTTCTATTTTGTATTTCTGACAGCGTAGTTTGTTGTAACAATTGGGGTGTTACTTACATATAAATGTGACTTTTCTTAGTTTGGATTTAGCGTGTATTTGCTGTCTCTTGTCTAATATTGTCTTTAGCGTGTGCCACATTAGCTCTTTATTATTAGTTTAATTAATTATTTTTAATACATAGTCTCTGTTCTTCCTCTTTTGTTTTTAAACAAGCTTTATTTAAATAAAGGTTACCTCTGGTCTCCGGTGGCAAAAAAGTATTTAATTGTGTGAACCATAAAAATATTAGCGGTTAAGAAAAGGTTTTCTTATTTATTTATTTATGTTAGGTTTTTCAGTAGGGGAAGTACATAAAAAGAAAATCAGAATTTAGAGTTTGTGCGTTCAACGTAAATGAAATCTAATTATATTTATAGTTCAAGATGAACGTAATAAATTCAGTTGAACTCGCATCATTTGCGTTAGATCCGCATCTAGAAAAGAGGTATTTTGTAATCCTTATAAATTCTACTCCACTTGACTTAGATCTTTGATATAGACACAATTAGCAATATCATAATTTTTTTCCAATCAAATGCAACTTATTTATCATAGTGCACTAGCCTTTTTCGATATATTTTATAACTAATGAGGTGTGATGTTTTCTTGTCTTCAATTTTTTCCTAATTTAAATGAGGGGGGTATTCTTAATTCCACCCGTAAAAACAAAGGAAAACATAAATTAATTGTGTAATTGATTAAATAATTCCGCAAAGCCGTGAAGCACATGGAAACCAAATTGTGCAAATGATCGGCGGCGCATTTCGTTTGACACCTAAATATAGGATAATATTTAATCAATATTCAAAATTACAATTTAAGTAAGCATTATTGTTCTTACAAATTTTCAATAATCGTTGACTTTAGCTATAATTATCCTCTGCAGTTGACGAATCGACACAAAATATCAAACTGTCAATTTTGTTTGATTTTTAAAATTAAATATATGATTTTTGATTGTCTAGACTGATAATGGTTCGGGAAAGGGGTATATTTGCATTGGAATTATAATACTACTCGATTATTATTATTTTTCTTCGACAGCTTTGATTTATAGTTAAAAGTAGGGCTGGCCGGTGGGCCGGGACAGCCCGACCCCGACCCCGACTCTGTCCCGAGCCCGCCCCGACCCCATCCCGAGCCCGCCCCGGTTCCGCCACGACCCCGCCAAAAAAAATAAAATAAATAAATAACGGGGGCGGGACTCGAACTCGGGACGGGACGATGTCTCGTCCCACGAGACCCAAGCCCGCCCTAGGCCCGCGAGACCCGAGCCCGCCCCGAGCCCGACCCCGCCCTTTTCCCCCCTTTGCAAAAATGACCGTTGCACCAACGACCATTTTAGATTATGGCCGTTGGCCAACGGCCATTTTAGGCCCCCTCCCCAACCCCTACCCCTTAATATTTATTTTTAACTCATAAGTTATTATATTTACACTTTAACCCAATTTTTCAACTATAAATAACTCATTTTCTCTTCATCTTTCTCACAAATCTTCCTACAATCTCTCTAATTTCTCAATATATCTCTCTACAAGTCTACATTGCTTGCTAAATATTCAATTTTATTTATTCATTTGGAAATTGGTAGTGAAGTTGGCAACTAGCTTGAGGATCTTCCATCAAGCAAAGTTTCAATTTTCAACCTCTCGATTACACGTCGACGTTACGTCGGCGTTTGGTACATTCGTTCCTTCATTAAATTATTATTGTCTGTTTATTCTATTTAGATCACTTAATTTTATTGTCTTTAATTATTTATTTATTTATTATCATAATTAAAATGGAAGGATTAAAAGGTATGTTTAAGGGTAAGGGTAAGGGTGTTTCTTCTAGTAGGGGCAACCAGGGCAAGAGTACTTCTTCTAGTCATCTTATTCCTACACAGGATGATTTTGTTGATACTCAACATTTTCCTACAATACCATTAGATTTAGACCAGGAGCTATTTTCTGGAACTCAAGAAGACTTTTAATTTAGACGATGATCTAGATGATATACCCACTAATGTTGATGACAACACACCCACTAGTGCACCTTCAACTGAAATATCTCTCATTCCCCCTAGTATGAGATGAGGTCCAGCAAAACGACCATTAAAATCAGATGCATGGACATTTTTTGATAGGGACGTAGAGAATCAAGTAGCCATATGTAAAATTTGTAAAAATGTTTTAAAATTTAAAACTGGAAAAGGTCACGGTGGGACGGGGGGTTTAATTAGACACGTAGTAAGTGCTCATCCAGCTTGGTATGCCCAATACCAGGCTTCAAAACCGGGTGCGCAAACGCCCGCTCCATCGGGACAAGGTTCACATACTGATACTGTCTCGGACCAAGTACAGGGTCAAATTAACCCTATGACGGGGGGAATTGTAGGCTCTAAATACAATAAACATAGAGATAGAGAAGCAATATCAAATTAGTTGCTGTGGAGGGTTTGCCTTTTTCATTTTCTTCATCTCCCGGTTTTATTCATTACATTAGAGATATATATAATCCTGCTTTTAACTGTTTTCCTAGATCAACTGTTAAGAGAGATGTATTTAAATTCGCGCATGAATATCAACAATATTTACGTTTTTCATTATATCATTTTAATGGCAAAGTATCTATCACGTCTGATATATGTCGTAGTACTAACGACCATGATTATTTAACTGTAACTTGTCATTGGATAGATTATAAATGGTCTATGCAAAAACGTATTTTAGCGTATAGATATATAGATGATAGACACACTGGTACTTTTATTGCAGAAAATATTTATCAAGTGTGCGATTATTACGAAATTATCGATAAAATTATGACTATTACATTAGATAACGCTTCTAATAACAATTACGCAATTACAATTTTAAAAAATAGTTTAACTCCATCTTTTTCAGACCATTTTCATATAAAATGTGCGTGCCATATATATAACTTAATTGTAAAGGATGGTCTATCACTTTTTGAAGACATTCTTAGTAAAATACAATTTGCTATAAACTTTATTTTTAAAAGTAATAAAGTACAACGTAGAAAAGAATATAATCATGATTGTGGACTACCTTTTAGAAAAATTCCACAAGAAGTATCCACTAGGTGGAATTCTTTATACGAGCAACTACTTGTTGCTTATGACTATAAATTACCTATAACTTTATTTTTTAACTCTCATAATAAAAAGCCAGCTGATATGATTTTAGATAGTGATTGGGAAATTTTTTTCGAACTTATTGTATTTTTAGAGAAATTTTTTCAAGCAACAAAAGAATTTTCCGGTATATATTATCCTATTATTTCAACTATGTTATTTTATATAACTCTAATATTTTTATTACTTAGTGAATATATGAAAAAACCAGCTTATAAGGCAGCTATTAAAAAAATGTTTCTCAAAATAAAAAAATATTTTATTCTTATTCCCTCTATTTATATTATTGGTTCTGTATTAAATCCTACTATTAAAATAGACGGTACTAAATCACTAATTGAAACTATTTACGATTGTATAGAAGTACTACCACTTCCAAGTCCCAAAAATCTAAATCACCCACCACCTATTGAACAAACTAAAGAAGAAGTATTGTCTAGCGTAGAACACCAATGCAAAAATATATATAGATTTTATCAACCAGAAAATGCTAGCAACTTACCAGCTTCCATATCATCTTCAACACAACCTCACAAAAGACATGTTGTTTATGCGGCTAGTATTGAAAGCCTCAGAAATAGAATGTGCGGTCGTACCTCTACTACTAACCAAATTAGCGAGTTGGATATTTTTGTTTTGCAGGGTTCTGTACCGTATCAAGAAGTTATCAATGAAGATGGACATGAAGACTTGCTGAAATACTGGAGGGGGAATGAGAAGACCTTTCCGACACTTTCATTGATGACTCGAGATGTTTTGAACATTCAAACGTCGTCAACTGCGTCTGAAAGAGCTTTTTCTGCAGGCAGATATCAAATAGGAGACCACAGACACTCATTAGCCGGAGACAACTTGGAAATTGCAGTATTATTCAGAGATTGGATACGAGCGGAGCGGAGAAGGTGCGGTCAACCGGAGATCAACGAAGAAGATGATGAAAACTACAACGAAATCTTAACCGAATGTAGTGGAAGCGACGTGGATCAATTTGACCAACAAATACCAATTCCAACCGAAGAACCACATGAAATCATCAAGCAATTAGAACAGGTTTTTTTGAGAATGTAATTTTTTTAATTGTAATTTTATTATGTAATTTGCAACTTTTGGACAACACCACAAAGTTGCAATTCAGATTTTAGACAATTGTATTTGTATTACAAAAAATCATATGTTTATTAAATAATATAAGAGGCACAAAACAAATTTTGGGATGTTTTTATTACACTATCTTGTTTTGTTTATTGAGTTTTTTTATACATATGTTATTTTAAAAAAATGAAAACCCGCCAGATCCCGCCTTGAGCCCGCCGACCCGATATCGACGGATCGGGATCGGACGGACTTGCTCTAGTCCCGCTGCATCTGACCCGCCAGAGCCCGCCAGACCCGACCCCGCCCCTTCTCCCGTCCCGCCCCGACCCCGACCCTGCCAGACCCGTCCCGCCAGACCCGAGCCCGGCCCACTGGCCACTCTTAGTTAAAAGACATTGATAGTCAAATTTAAGTGGAGAAGTCTCGCCGAAATGAATTGGTGATTAAGATGTTACAATTCAAACTATAATGTAACGAGTTCAAATACAACGGTCGTTGCTGTTCAATTGAATCTTTCTTCTTTCTTGTTAATTATATTTTGAAAAATAACTAAAAAAAATATCTTAGATCTTGATTTTGCAGTTCTTGATAACATGATTAAAAAGCTCCATGAATATTGATTAATCACGAGCTCAGTTACCTTTGTGTCTTTCACGAGTTACATAAAACAAAGGGAAAGTCAGTTGGAGATAAATTTAGACAAGTGCTACTAAAATGATTTAGGATATAGGCTACTATGTTTCTCATCTCACTAAACAATAATTTAGAGTAGTCAAATGAAAATGACAACAGATAAACCTTAAAACAAAAATATATAGAAGTAGGTGAAAGAAAATACACGACAAACCGTGTATATCGGCCCCATATGGCCCATGTAATATGTATATTTACTTACCATAATTATTAAAATTCTTGTACATGTTTAATTATGCTAATAGTCTTGTATTAGAAAAAGATAGTAATCTTCTATTAGGTAAAGATAGATTTATTTTTCATAATTACATTTTGTATATGTTGTATATAAACCCTTTTATTAATGAAAATAATCAAGGGGTTATTCTTTTTCATGATATCAGAAGTCTAAGGCAAATTTACCTTCTCCAATACCTCTCTTCCGCCGCCCTAACTCGACAGCCTCTCTGCCACCGGCGGCCGACGACCCCTTCCCCTCCCTTCAAATTTTATCCAAATCCCTAATTTCCTCTTGCTCTTCAATCATGTTTACCACAAAGAACATTTTTCATCCTGCCCTTGCAGTCTCCAATATAAAAAACAACGTTTCGATTGTTCTTGAGATTGAGAACGTCCAATACGCGATATGAGCAGAACTGTTTAAAATTCATGCCCGGTCTAATAAAGTCATTCATCACATCGTCCAATCGGCAACAGGCAAAGAGAATGTGCCTTCCACGGATGATGAAATTGAGATGTGGGCAACTCTTGATGCTACTGTCCTTCTATAGATCTATTCCACCATCTCTATGGACCTTTTACAGATAATTATCGAACCTGATGCTACGACAATGGAAGCTTGGAATAGATTGTATGATATATTTTAAGACAACAAAAATTCTAGTGTCGTGACTCTTGAGCAGGAATTCTCCCACATAAATATGAGAGATTTTCCGAATGCCTCCGCCTATTGTCAATGGCTCAAGGAGTTGTCAGATCAACTAAAAAATATTGGTGCGCTTGTTACTAATGATCGTCTTGTTCTTTAGATGGTTGCGGGCCTCTCCAAGGCATATAATGGCGTTGAGACTCTCCTTCATCAAAGCAATCATCTCCCGCCATTCTACAAAGCATGTTCCATGCTCACCTTAGAAGAAGCAGGATTAGCTAAAAAGGTGGCTACCAGAGCTAATTCCGCCATGATGGTGGCCACGTCCCGTGGAAAAAATCACGACGGCGGACGTGGCGGAGGTAAGGGTGGTGACCGTAGTGGCAGTGGCTGTGGCAATGGAGGCAGTGGTGGCAGACCGGTAGATGGTGGTGGCCCGTAGGGGACCGGGTCACTACACATGTGGCAACAGACCTAGGACGCTGGGCAGTGGCCCTGGGCCATGTTGTGGGCCGATGAGCAGTGACCCATGCCGCCTTGCCCATTTCTTTCAAACAACTTTCTGGAAAGCAGCAACAGAACACAAATGGGCCAGTGCAGAGTTCCTGGCAGCAGGCAGGCCCTCGCTGCTGCCGGCCCAGCAGCGGCATCCCTGACACATGGATATCGAGGCAACGATGCATATACTTGGATTAAATCCCCCGAATACAAATTGGTACATGGACACCGGTGCTACTTCTCACATGACGTCCGCACCAGGTAATCTCTCGTCTTATTTCAATTTGAGCAAAAATTATGACATAATTATTGGTAATGGTCATTCAATTCTAATTCGTGGTTATGATAACACAAATTTATCTCTCCCGAACCCACCTCTCACCTTGAAAAATGTCTTTCATGCCCCTCACTTATATAAAAATTTGGTGTCTGTTCAAAAAATTACAACTGATAATTAAGTTTCTGTTGACTTTGACCCTTTTGGATTTTCTGTGAAGGATTTTTCGACGGGGATACCTCTAATGAGATGTGATAGTCGGGGCTAGCTTTATTCCATCACCACTTCCACAATCACCACCACTAATCAAGCCACACCGTCAACGTTTGCCGCCTTAGCACCTTCCTTAGGGAATGCGCGTTTGGGTCATCCGGGGTCATCTGTTATTTTCTCTCTTAAAACAATAATTTTATTGAGTGTAATAGTATGCGTAGTACTAATGTTTGTCCTTCTTGTCCGCTTGGGAAACATGTTAAGTTATCATTTGTTGTTTCAAATTCTTGTACTTTGATGCCATTTGATATTTGTTCATAGTGATTTGTGGACATCTCCCGTATTGAGCTCTTTGGGCCATCGTTATTATGTGTTATTTTTAGATGATTATTCTAATTTTTTGTGGACTTTTCCGTTGTCTAAAAAGTCTCAAGTATATTTTACTTTTCTATCGTTTAGAGCATACATCTGTACCCAATTTAAACAGAAAATTTAAAATATTCAATGTGATAATGGAAGGGAATTTGACAATGGGCCATTTTGGGAATTTTGTAATGATAATGACATATGTTTTAGGTTTTCTTATCCTCATACGTCCTCACAAAATGGGAAAGCCGAAAGAAAAATTCGTACCATTAATAATATTGTTCGGACTTTACTAGCCCATGATTCATTACCACATTCCTTTTGGCATCATGTATTACAAATGGCTACTTACCTCGTTAACATACTCCATAGCAAAGGATTAGCATATCAATCTCTATAATTTTTTTTATCATAAAGATCATTCGTATTCTCATCTTAGGGTGTTTGTGATATCCTCTCTTCCCATCCACTATAATTAACAAACTTCAAACATGTTCTACCGTTTGTGTGTTTTTGGGTTATTCGTCGAATCACCGTGGTTACAAGTGTTTTGATTTATCCTCTAATAAAATCATAATTAGTCGCCATGTTATTTTTTATGAAATCCAATTTCCGTTTGCTAAAATGTGTAATTCCGTGTCTAATTCTTATAATTTTTTGGATGATGGGCTCTTTCCGTATGTGGTCCGCAATTTATTTCGATCCCCGCCTCTTGATCTGGACCAGCAAACCCGAGACCAAAATCATCCGACAGGCCCACTGCCTGCTAGTCCAAAACCTTCATGTGACCCAATTCTGCCAGCAGGCCCACCTCCCGCTGGCCCAATTTCTTCACTTTCGGGTCCAGCGTCTCGGCCAGCAGGCCTACTGCCTGTTGGCCAATCCCGAGAAGTCCAAACACCGATCCCAAGTCTAGTCCACTTCTATTTTGAGTCAAGGGCCCGTTACTCATAGCCAACGGGATATTTTTAAACCGAAATGACATTTTAATCTCAATTCTAATGTCACTAAATCACCCTCACCACGTAACCCAATGTCTGCCCTTCATGACCCAAATTAGAAAATGGCTATGGATGATGAATATAATGCTCTTATTGAAAATAAGACGTGGGAGTTGGTGCCCCATCCCGCCCGGTGACAATGTTATTCGTTCTATGTGGATTTTTACTCATAAGGAAAAATCTGACGGTTGTTTTGAGAGGCATAAGACCCGTCTTGTAGGTGATGGCAAAACTCAACAAGTTGGCGTGGATTGTGCAGAGACATTTAGTCCGGTGGTCAAATTGGCAACCATTCACACAGTTCTCAGTCTGGCTCTCTCGAGGCCCATTCATCAGCTGGATGTGAAAAAACCTTCCGTACACGGTGATCTCAAGAAGACAATATACATGCATCAGCCTTTGGGTTTCAGGGATCCAGATCATCCTAACCATGTCTGTTTGCTGAAGAAGTCCGTGTATGGTCTTAAACATGCCCCTCGGGGTTGGTATAAAAGGTTCGCCGATTATGTGTCTACTATTGGATTTTCTCACACCAAGTCTGATCATTCTCTGTTCATCTATCATCGTGGTACTTCTCTGGCATACATTCTGTTATATGTGGATGATATTATATTGACTGCCTCTTCTGATAAACTGCGCAAGTCTATCATGTGTAGTTACAAATTTGCTATGAAAGACTTGGGGCCTTTGAGTTATTTTTTGGGTATAGCTGTAACTTGTCATGCGGGTGGTCTATTTCTCTCCCAGAGAAAGTATGCGGCTGAGATTATTAAACGGGATGTCATGTCATCTTGTAAGTCGTCTCCTACTCCGGTGGACACCAAACCGAAGCTGAGTGCTAATTCTAGCACACCTTACGAGGATCCATCCCACTATCGCATTCTTGCAGGGGTTCTTCAGTATCTTACTTTCACGAGACCCGATATTACTTATGCAGTGCAACATGTGTGTTTATTTGTGCGTGATTTGAGGGACGAGCACATGCATGCTCTTAAACGCATTGTGAGTTACATTCAGGGCACTCTTGATTATGGTTTGCACTTATATCTATCCTTCGTATTTATTCTCGTATCTTATACAGATGCTAATTAGGGTGGATGTCCAGATACCAGACGTTCGAGTATCGAGGGGTAGCCAATGTTGTGTCTGAGTCCTGTTGGCTGCGTAATCTCCTATTAGAGTTTCACTTTCCTATTCAGAAAGCTACCTTGGTCTAGTGTGATAATGTTAGTGCAGTCTATCTCTCTGGGAATCTGGTCCAACATCAGCGCACTAAACATATCGAGATGGATATTCACTTTGTTCGCGAAAAGGTAGCTCGTGGACAAGTATGTGTCTTGCATGTCCCTTCACGGTACCAAATTGCTAACATATTTACTAAGGATCTTAGTTCTGAACATCTTTACTAAGGATCTTAGTTATGTTTGAAAATTTTAGGGACAATCTCAGCGTACGACAACCGGCCGCTATGACTGCAGGGGTATGAAAGAGAATACACGATAAACCGTGTATATCGATCGTATATGACCCATGTAATATGTATATTTACTTATCATAATTATTAGAATTCTTGTACATGTATAATTATGATAATAGTCTTATATTAGGAAAAAATAGTACTATTGTATTTATAAAAAATGTAGATTTATTTTTTATAATTACATACCCGATTTTTACGGTGATTTGTGTCAATCAAAGGACTCATGCCACATGTACATGAACTCAACTATGGATACAAGTTGATAAACTTCGATACGAGTACGTGAAATATTACTTTACTAACCTATATAGGAGGGAGAGTTGTGCTCCCAGTTCACCTAGAGTTAGGGGTAGTTTTGGGTTTTCAGTTATGTTCTGCATATGCTAAATTGTACAGCCACGTTTTTTAGATTGTACTTTACTTGAAATTTTCAACACACCCAGCTCTGTTTTAGAATTACCCAAACCCATCCTCAGTCTTAAACTAGCTGCTTGAGGGGTACTTTAGATATTTCGTCTATTTATGTGCTGCAGTCACTTGTACATCACGAATAAAAATTTAATTACTTAAAATGGGCACACAATGTTCTCAACTATTTCTTCCTCATGTAGTTAGAGTCTGGCCCACAACCTCAAGTAGCTGCAATTTCCAATGATGGGTACAAAAATGGGCTCCACACAAATAGTTTAGTTTTCAAGCGTTTTGCAAAATGTGGGCCCCAACCAAACTTTACACGAACTCGCACTTCCATGGGCAACCTTGTAAACATGGATTAAACTTTGTTTGTGTTTTCCTTTAGTTTTCTTTCGGCTATATAATTTATACCACTGGAAATTTAAATTTAGGTGTATAAAATATTATACAGAAAAGAAAAGAAAAAAATTATTATTTATAGTTAACAAGTTTAATAATGCGTAAAATGAAATTTTATTATGTCCTCAGTTTAGATAGTTAGTAAAAAAGACTCTTTTAAAGGTAATTTATTTATTTATAAACTAAAACTCAAGATGAGGTTGTAATTTTTGAAATGATGGTACATCTATATTTTTTGGTTTGATTTAGTTTTAAATTATAAAATTCATAATATTTAATTTGATTTGATTTTATCAAAAATAAATCGAAGAAAAAATTGAACTAATTAAATAATTAGTTTATAAATATTTTAAAAAATGAGCAATGAAAATAATTAAATAATTAAACAATCCCACTAAATAGACGTTGGGCATTTGATCAGCACAAACATTATCCAACTAGTTTTTCTAATAAATTTGAGTATTTTAAGATACTTGGACGGCTTAATTAATGGGCAGTAAGAAAGGACGTGGCCTAGCTAGGTTAATGATCTTCATTGCACTTTGAAGGTATTGTTGAGTTAAGTTGTCAAGCCTACGATCATAATTTGTGATAATAGAGGATGTGTTCGAGCGGTCCATAAACAAAAGAAAAAAGAAAAAAGAATGTAGCTTTATACTCCTGTTTAGAGATGGCAATGGATCTGGATTCGGTGGATCCAGATCCGTTTTATAGGGTATGTATCTTCACAATTTGGACCCGACGGATCCGGATCGGACCCGGATCGGACCCGGATCTATTTTTTATTAAATATATTCATAATCTAGAATGTAATTTTATAAATATTTTCTTAAAATTGCTAAACACATTCTCAAAACAAGTTTAATTTATCTCTGCGTTAACTCAAAAACAAAAAAATAAAGAGGTAACTTTGATAATAAAATTAATGTTATATTAGTGAATGACTAACATCTCCATAGACAAGTAGTTAAAATTATATTCACTTCATTTATGAAGATTCCAAGCACATGCAAGTTCTGCATTGTGGAAATACTAGTCAGCATATTTCACAACTATTGTCATTGTCCAACATTTTCAATTAATAGCTCACAATCAAAACGAGACAACGAACAAAATATCTCATATGAACATTTCAAAATTGAAACACAATAAACTGTTAGCTAAAAAAAATCGTTTGTCAGTTTAAAAAAAAATTCTTAGCAAGGCAAATTTTTTTTACATGTGGATCCAGATCCGATCCGTGGACCCGGTGGATCCGATGGATCCGGATTTGGATCTGATTTTTATGGACCCGACGGATCTGGATTCAGGTATGAAAAACGAATCTGAATCTAGTCGGATCCGGTCCAGATCCGATCCGTTGTCATACCTACTCCTGTCGTGTCCGTTTGACACAATTCACAAATGTAATTTAGGCAAATGAAAGATTAAGGCAGAGTTTAATGGTGGGTTGGTTTAATCGTGATCATATTTAAATTCGGAGAAATAAATATTCACGTAGGCACACCGTAGAATAATAAAAGTAGAGATAAAGAAATTAACGGTTCAGGAGTAAATATGTGCCCAAAGTTTGACAAGTATAAGTATATATATTTCGATCTACCTTAGGATGTGTTAATGATCTTCATTGCACTTTGAAGATGCATCTACGTCCTTATGATCGATTTAATGGTCGAGTCGACGTAATAATTTATGATAATAAAGGTTGTTTTCGAGCGGCCCATAAACAAAAGAAAAAATAATGTATCTTTATACTTATGCCGTGTACGTTTGATACAAATCACAAATGTAATTTAGACAAATGAAAGATTAAGGTAATAGCCATTAAAACTAATCTTACTTGTTCTCTCCACACTCCTATCCCCCGAACTCTAAAACATTCTAACAAAACACACCAAAACCGATTTGACAAAGGAGGTAGACAGGCAGGGACACGAATCACGATTGTTATATAACCTGAAGTACGTTGAATCTGCAACAGTAAATAGTTCCACTAAGTTTGAGTTGATTATATGAATTTTCAATATCATGTACACTATTAAATAATTGTGTTATATTGTTAGTGAGATTATTATGGTGTTATATTATTATCGAAATAATTATTTTCCAACCCATTGGTGCATAGCCTAGGCTCAATCCTTGTTGATGTTGTACTCTTACAACCTTAGCACTTTAGGTCTTTTGGCTCCAAAAGTATTTTCCAATACTTTTCTTAAACTAAAACCAATGATTTGAAACAAAATTTGGTTTCCAAAAAATTAGATTTTCCAAAATTGACATACATCTTATCCAAAAGTATTTTTATTCAAAGTTAATATAGGGTGTGTATGGTATGAAGACAAATATTTTCCACAGAAATGTTTTCTTAAAAAATTAAATATTTTCTTACTTATTTGCTGATGCTAATAAGAAAAGAAATATTATATCTAAAAATATGAATATATAATTTAGGAAAACACTATACGGTGGAGTGGAGTCGTGGAGGGGTCTAGGAAAATTAGGCAGGGTGGGGTGGGAGTGGTGGAGTGTAGAAGAGACAAATAGCATGAAATGTAACTTTTGAAACTTGTCTCCTACTCCAACAAAGTTATTTTTCTGATTTTAAGAAATTTGATTTCTTAGAAAAAATATTATATGAAAAATATTAAAAATATTTTCTACCAAACACATTCAGTTTAATTAAAGAGTAGGAAAGCGTCAAAGGAGAGTAGAGCCATAAATTATTAGGAATTGAACTTTTAATATCGCGTTTTGAATTAGTAATTTTTAGTGCTCACAGTATTGCAAAGATTAATTGTGATTTAGGTTTTTGTTTCTTGGTTTGATTTGACAGCATTTAATTTTTTGATTTGACAAAAGATTACTTTTGCTTGAAATGATTTTTTGGGTGAAAAGATAATTGTACATGGATGATTGGTAGGGTATGTAGCTAATTACGGGAAAAGATCAAACAATCAAATTCATAGATTTAGATAAAGAGTGAAAAATAATTAATCAACCCTCTCCCACTCCTAAGGCTTCTCTTTATTAGTATTACTTTATAATTACTATTAAATGTGTTTCCAAGTTAATCATTTACAAGGTTAATTAGAGATTTTTTCTAATTAAAAAAGACTCCATATAGAAGTTAACAACCCGTTTAGGTTAGCTAATTAAAAGTTGTTAATAAGCATCAAGTGTCTAAAAGTAATTTTTGGCGTTGAAGCTGATTTTATAAATATGTATTTGTATAAAAGCGTTGAAACTGATAATAAAAAACTTAATATATTTGGTAAAAATATGCTGATAAAAACCTTTTCTATTAAAATGATCATAATGTCCTCAAAATTATTTTAAAAAATTATACATTTAAAAGTAGTTTTATGTAAAAAAAAAAAATGACGAATGATGAAAATAAAGTAGAAAAAAGTTAAAATTATATTCTTGGAAGAGTATTTTAAAGTTTACAAAATATCAGGGATAAAAATGTAAAAACTTGGAAAAATCAAAAGTACTTACGATTGTGTTTGGCTTATAAACACTTTTGATATTTACCAAACGTGTAGATAAATTTAAAATGCTTATAAGCTAATTTGATCAGCTTATTTAACCTAGTCAAACATCCTCTGAATAATTCTTGACTCTCACATGCATATAGTTTTCAAAATTACATAAACGTTTTTTTTAACTTTAAGACGTTGTATAACAAAGCCTGAAGTTATTGTAAAATAGTGTAATTCTCCTTATCTTGAGTCTTCTCATTTGGGTCTCTCGAAAACAGCTGTTCTACCTACCAAGGTAAAGGTAAGGACTGTGTACACTCTACCCTCCTCAGACCCCACATTGTGGGATTTCACTGGGTATGTTGTTGTTGTTGTTGTCGTTGTTGCAGAGTCTTCTCATTGGTCCAATTACACTAAAATACTGATTACATAATATATGGAGAATATTTACTTACTCTATCACACCCCCTCAGTCGGAGCGGGAGAAGGTCGGACGCTTAGACTGGATTTGAAGTCAAGGAACAACTGCCGAGGAAGTCCCTTAGTAATATATATGCGTATTGATAGGAAGAGGGAACATGTAACACCCGAACAAGACCCATGTCAACCTTCTCACGAACAAAGTGAATATCCATTTCAATATGTTTGGTTCGCTGATGTTGAACCGGGTTATGAGACAAATAGACTGTAGATATGCTATCACAATAGACAATAGATGCCTTACGTAAGGGATAATGAAGCTCTAAAAAGAGGTTTCTGAGCCAACAAATTTCGGCAACAACATTCGCAACGCCTCTATATCCTGCTCCTGCACACGAACGGAAAAACGTGGCTTACCGTTTTGTAAACCACGAGATGAGGTTATCACCCAAAAATACACAATAGCCGGAAGTAGATCAACGTGTGTCTGGATAGCCGCCCCAATCGGCGTCTGTATAAGATATCGGCCTGGTCGGTGCAGATGGATATAGATGTAATCCGTAGTCAAGAGTACCATTAACGTACCAAATGATATATTTAAGAGCGGTAAAGTGAGGCTCCCTGGGAGCATGCATGAACAAACACACATGTTGAACGACATAGGCAATATCGGGCCTAGTGAATGTAAGATACTGAAGGGCACAAGATAGACTTCTATAAAGAGAAGGATCAAGCACAAAATCTCCATCACCGGCGCTAAGATTTGACTTTGAGTCAACTGGGGCATGATCTTGTAGTTTGCCATTGTAGCCATGTAAACAATCTATTCGGCATACTTACGCTGACACATGAATATTGCATTCTTGGATCTAGTCACGGAAATTTCCAAGAAATAACTCAACTTACCCAAGTCTGTCATGGCAAATTCGAATTTGAGCACGATAATGATCTCATTTTTCAAGCACATCTGAGGCGACAGTCAGGACAATGTCATCCATATAGAGCAATAGGTATGCAATGTCATTACCTCGATAAAAAATAAAAAGTGAGCTATCCTTTTTGCTATACATGAATCCAATCTGCAATATGTAAGTAAAAAAGCGGTCATACCAAGCCCTGGGGGCTTGTTTCAAGCCATAAAGTGACTTTCGAAGCCGGCAGACATATTGAAGAGCCAAATGATGCACAAAGCCAGGTAGTTGATGCATGTATACGGTTTTTTTCAAATCCCTATGTAAAAACACATATTTCACATCAAGCTGATGAATCGGCCAATTCTTTCCCATAGCAATGCTCAAAACAGTGCGTATGGTGGCTGGTTTAACCACTGGACTGAAGGTCTCACCACAATCAATTCCCTTTTGTTGCTCCGTGCCATTTGCCAAAAGTCTCACCTTATGGTGTTCAAGCTTACCAATATCTCTGAATTTGTGATGATATAGCCACATGCAACTAATCACATTCACCCCCTCTGGTTTCGGGACAAGATCCCAAGTGTGTTGTGCAATTAGCGCATCAAATTATTCACGCATGGCCGCATTTCAATTCGGGTCAAGCTTGGCTAATTTTGGGGGTTTAGGTATATGTGAGATAGTATAAGTGGACAGGTTAAAGTGGACATTCGATTTGAAAATCTCGTGCTGGACACGGGTTTCCATGCGGTGGGTCAGAATTGGGACGGTTTGGCAGACGAGAAAATGGAAGGGGTAGTCCTAGGTGATCATATGAGGGGATCCGACGGAAGAGAATTTCAGTTGGAATTTTATTTTCAAGAGTCCGTATTGGTAAAATATTAAGGAGGTAAGCCGTCATGTGTAGGGCATACACCCAAAAGGAAGGGGGGATGGAAGTATGAAAGAGCATAGTGCGGATTTTATTGTTGATGATGCGTATGATTCTTTCGGCTTTATCATTTTGAGGGGAGGTATAGGGGCAAGAGAATCGAAATACTGTGTCGTGGTCCGCATAAAATTTTTGAAAGGGAAGGTTGTCAAACTCACGGTCGTTATCACATTGAAATGTTTTGATGGTCTTCTCAAATTGGGTTTTAACATATGCTTGAAATTCAAGAAAAATTATGTAAACTTGGGACTTATATTTTAGAGGATAGACCCAAAAAAAGTTAGAGAAATCATTCAAAAATATCAAATAACATTTGTGACCTAGTTTGCTAGTAATGGGAGATGTCCATAAATCTGCATGAATAATACCAAAAGGAAAAAACGTTACACTTAATGAAGATTGAAAAGGAAGTCTGACATGCATTCCTAAAGGGCAAGAGTGGCAAACGTGGGTAAATTTTCCGTTATTACATTTTATGAAATTCTGATTTCTAAGAAAATTTAAAACTGGTGCTCCCGGGTGCCTGAGTCTATAGTGCCAAGTTGATAGAGAGATTGCAGCTAGAGAGGTTGGTGGATTGACACTTGCGGCGGAATTGGATGAGAAAGGATATATGCCCCCCCCACACTATTACATCTCGTAAGAGTTGTTCCCGTACGTAGGTCCTTTATAAAGAAAACAAAAGGGTCAAACTCAATAGATACGAAATTTTCACTAGCAAAATTTCCTAATAGAGATTAAGTTTTTAATGATGTTAGGAGCATATAGGACATTTTTAGGGTAAATGGTGGGTGATGTGGTTGTTTTTTAGTGGTGTCGTAGCCTTGGATTGGAATATGATTGCCATTGCCGACCAAAATAAATTGAGGATTGTTCAAATTAAATAGGTGAGAAAGATTACCATAGTCGCGAGTGAGGTGGGATGTGTCACCTGTATCCAATTACCATGCGTCGTCGGGCTGCTGAAGATTCGTAGTGTTGTAAGCCTGACTTAGTTCGGCATGGGTCATAGGACCGTAGGCCTGTTGTTGGGCCATAGAGAAGTGGGACTGGTGTTGGTGGCCCATGTACCATGGGCCTAGAGGTGGGCCCGAGATGATGTACTGTAACGAGGAATACCGTGCCAAGTTCGTGGATGGTACGTTATATAGGAAGACAAGGTTGTTGAAGAACCCTAAAATCGAGCAATGCGCTTTTCAAGGCGAAAAAAAGTTGCCGAAATCCATTGATTGGAGAGTGGAATCTGCTATTGAAGCTGAGGCTAACTCCCAGCAGAAGCTAGTTGCTGCAGAAGCTAAGATTGTAGAGCTGAGACAAAAGTTGGATGCTTCTAAAAGGGAACGGTCTAGACTCTCGAAAGTCTTGAAGTCCAAGGATGAAGATGACAGAAGTATACCCGTGATATACACTGCCCATAGTTGTATACCATGTATATCACGAGATTCGAGCCTTACATTGTTGAATTCGAATTTGTTGTACAAATTTACCATAATTGTAGAATTCTTGTACAAGTATAATTAGGATATTAGTAGTATAGTAGGAATATGATTTTCCATATTTGGAGATTGTAAATTGTATATATATCTCTTCATTAATGAAAATAATCAAAGAATTATATTCTTTCATGGTATCAGAAGTCTAGGGAAAAAATATATTCTCACAAAATACTTCCGCTGCCCCTATCTCCCATCTTGATTGTCGTGATACCACATCGGTTTCCAAGCAAAATTTCTTCTTCTTCTCTTCCCAAAATTTCTTCATCTTCCTATTCTCTAATTCATATATTGTTCTTTCGTTATGTCTACATCAAAGAACATGTTTCATCATGTCCTTACAGTCTCCAACATCAAGAACCACATCCCTATTGTTCTTGAAATGAAAAACGTCTAATACGCGATGTGAGAGGAATTTTTTAAAGTTCACGCACGTTCACATCATGTTCTTCATCACATCATCCTCTCGGTCAAGGGCAATGAGAAGGTACCTGCCCCGAAGGATGACCCGGTGTTATGAACAACCCTTGATGCTACCGTTCTCCAGTGAATATATTCCACTATCTCTATAGACCTCTTGCAGACGATTATTGAGCCTGACGCCTCGACGATGGAAACTTGGAATAGGGTACGTGATATTTTCCAAGACAACAAAAATTCCCGTGCTGTCACTCTTGAGCAGGAATTTTCCCATGTTGTCATTGAGGATTTTTCGAATATCTCAGCCTATTGTAAAAGGCTGAAGGAATTGGCGGATCACCCAAGAACGTTGGTGCGCCCGTCACTAATGATCATTTTGTCCTTCAAATGGTTGCAGGCCTTTTCAAGCCATATAATGGTGTTGAGACTCTCATTCGTCAAAGCAACCCAATTCCTCTATTTTACCAAGCCCGATCTATGCTCAACCTTGAAGAGACAGGGTTGGCTAAAAAGGCTGCTACTGGAGCAAATTCTGCCATGATGGCAGAATCGCCATCAAATTCTTACTCCCTATCATCTGCGGCTAATTCCACTCCCAATTGGAACAACGAGGACGGAAAACGGGGTCAAAATCGAAAATCTAACAGAAAAGGCGGCGGTAACAGTGGCGGTAGCAGGGGTTTGGTCGTAAGATGGCAGGGGCTACCGCAGGCTGCTGGGCCAGGGCAGTGGCCTGGCCAGTGGGCTAACAATATCGTTGGCTAGTGGGCCCGGCAGTGGTCCTACTGGCCTGGCTACCCGTTTTAATTTCCAGCTCCTTGTCCAGTGAATTGGGTCGGCCAACATAGGCCGAATTCACAGTAATTTCAACATACTCGGTCTGGACAGCCTGTTGTTAGGCTGGCCAGCCAGCCGGCTGGTCTGCTTGGGCCTCGGCCTCAGCAGGCCTTCGCGACGACGTTTCTGACACCTACGAATATCGAGGTGGCAATGCATACACTTGGATTAAATTCTCCGGACACAAATTGGTACATGGACACCAGAGCCACTTCTCATATGACATCGACACAAGGTAATCTCTCGTCTTATTTCAATATGAGCAAAATTGAGGCATAATTGTTGGTAATGGTAATTCAATTCCAATTCGTGGTTATGGTCATACAAATTTATCCCTCCCCCCTCCACCCTCTCGTCTTAAAAAATGTCCTTCGTGCCCATCACTTGATTAAAAATTTGGTGTCAGTCCAAAAATTCACAACTGATAATTGAGTTTCTGTTAACTTTGACCCTTTTGGATTTTCTGTGAAGGATTTCAAGACGGGAATACCTCTAATGAAGTGTAATAGTTGGGGAGAGCTGTATCCAATCACCACCACCATCATGTCCACGAGTCAAACCACACATTCAACATTTGCCACTCTTGCTCCGTCTTTGTGGCATGCCCGTTTAGGTCAACCGGGGTCTTCTGCTGTTGCATCTCTTCGTAGTAGAGCTGGCCAGTGGGCCGGGCTTGGGACTGGCAGATCGGGTTTGGCTGGGTCGGGTCGGGGCGGGACGGATGAAGGGCACGGGATCGGGGCTGGCGGGTCAGGCGAGATCGAATTTGGCGGGATTTGCCAAAGTCCCGTCCCGATCCCGATCCCGTCGGAATCGGGTCGAGTCGGGATCGGGATCCGGATGGTTTTTTTTTTTTAATAACATATGTATAAAAAACTCAATAATTAAACAAGACAAGATATTGTAATAAAAATATCCCAAGGCTGTTTTTGTGCCTCTTATATTATTTAATAGACATGATTTTTTTAGTAATACAAATACAATTGTCTAAATTGCAACTTTGTGGTGTTGTCCAAAAGTTGCAAATTACATAATAAAATTGCAATTAAAAAAAATTACATTCTCAAAAAAACCTGTTCTAATTGCTTGATAAATTCATGTGGTTCTTCGGTTGGAATTGGTATTTGTTGATCAAATTGATCCACGTCGCTTCCACCACCTTCGGATAAGATTTCGTTGTAGTTTTCATCTTCTTCTTCGTTGATCTCCGGTTGACCGAACCTTCTCCGCTCGTATCCAATCTCTGAATAATACTACAATCTCTAAGTTGTCTCCGAGTAATGAGTGTCTGTGGTCTCTTATTTGATATCTGCCGGCAGAAAAAGCGCTTTCAGACGCAGTTGATGACGCTTGAATGTTCAAAACACCTGGGGCCATCATTGAAAGTGTCGGAAATGTCTTCTCATTCCCCTTCCAGTATTTCAACAAGTCTTCACGTCCTTCTTCATTGAGAACTGCTTGGTACAGTATAGAATCCTGCAAAACAAAAATATCAAACTCGCTAATTTGGTTAGTAGCGGTACGACAGTACATTCTATTTCTGAGGCTTTCAATACTAGCCGCAGAAACATCATGTCTTTTGTGAGGTTGTGTTGAAGATGAAGAAGATGGTATGGAAGCCAATAGGTCACTAGCACTTTCTTGTTGCTAAAACTTATATACTTTTTTGCATTGGTCTTCCACGCTAGACAACACTTCTTCTTTAGTTTATTCAATAGGTGGTGGGTGATTTGAATTTTTGGGACATGGAGGTGGTAGTACTTCTATACAATCGTAAATAGTTTCAATAAGTGATTTAGTACCGTCTATTTTAATAGTCGGATTTAATACAACACCAATAATATAAATAGTGGGAATAGGAATAAAATATTTTTTTATTTTGATAAACATTTTTTAATAGCTGTCATATAAACTGGTTTTTCCATATGAATGTAATAAAAATATTAGAGCTATATAAAACAACATAGTTGAGATAGTAGGATAATATATACCGGAAAATTCTTTTGTTGCTTGAAAAAATTTCTCTAAAAATACAATAAGTTCGGAAATTTTTACCCAATCGCTATCTACAACCATATCAGCTGGATTAAAAAATAAAGTTATAGATTTTCTATAGTCATAAGCAACAAGTAGTTGCTCGTATAAAGAATTCCACCTAGTGGGTACTTCTTCTGGAATTTTTCTATAAGGTAGTTGGCAATCGTGACAAGTTTTTTTATATTCTTTTCTTCGTTGTATTCTATTATTTTTAAAAATAAAGTTTATAACAAATTGTATTTTACTAAGAATGTCTTCAAAAAGTGATAGACCATCATTTACAATTAAGTTATATATATGACACACACATTTTATATGAAAATGATATGGAAAAGACAGAGTTAAACTATTTTTTAAAATTGTAATAGCGTACTTGTTAGAAGAAGTGTTATCTAATGTAATAGTCATAATTTTATCGGTTATTCCATAATAATGGCACACTTGAAAATATTTTCTGCAATAAAAGTATTAGTGTGCCTATCATCTATATTATACGCTAAGATACGTTTTTGCATAGACCATTTATAATCTATCCACTGACAAGTTACCGTTAAATAATCATGGTTGTTAGTACTACGACCTATATCAGACGTGATAGATACTTTGCCATTAAAATGATATAATGAATAACGTAAATATTGTTGATATTCATGTGCGAATTTAAATACATCTCTCTTAACAGTTGATCTAGGAAAACCGTTAAAAGCCGGATTATATATATCTCTAATGTAATGAATAAAACCGGGAGATGAAGGAAATGAAAAAGGCAAACACTCCACAGCAACTAATTTTGATATTGCTTCCCTATCTCTATGTTTATTGTATTTAGGGCCTACAATTCCCCCGTCGTGGGGTTAATTTGACCCTGTACTTGGTCCAGGACAATATGTGAACCTTGTTCCGATGGAGCGGACGTTTGCGCACCCGGTTTTGAAGCCTGGTATTGGGCATACCTAGCTGGATGAGCACTTACTACGTGTCTAATTAAATCCCCCGTCCCACCGTGACCTTTTCCAGTTTTAAATTTTAAAATATTTTTACAAATTTTACATCTAGCTACTTGATTCTCTACAACCCTATCAAAAAATATCCATGCATCTGATTTTAATGGTAAATTTGTTGGACCTCGTCTCATACTAGGGGGAATAGGAGGCATTTCAGTTGAAGGTGCACTAGTGGGTGTGTTGTCATCAACATTAGTGAGTGTATCATCTAGATCATCGTCTAAATTAAAGGCTTCTTGAGTTTCAGAAAATAACTCCTCGTCTAAATCTAATGGTATTGTAGGAAAATGTTCAGTATCAACAAAATCATCATGTGTAGGAATAAGATGACTAGAAGAAGTACCCTTGTCCTGATTGCCCCTACTAGAAGAAGCACCCTTACCCTTACCCTTAAACATACCTCTTAATCCTTCCATTTTAATTATGATAATAAATAATTAAAGATAATAAAATTAAGTGCGCTAAATAAAATAAACAGAAAATAATAATTTAATGAAGGAACGAATGTACCAAACGCCGACAACGTCGACGTGTAATCGAGAGGTTAAAAATTGAAACTTTGCTCGATGGAAGATCTTCAAGCTAGTTGTCAACTTCACTCCCAATTTTCAAATGAATAAATAAAATTGAATATTTAGTAAACAATGTAGACTTGTAGAGAGAGATATTGAGAGATTAGAGAGATTGTAGGAAGATTTGTGAGAAAGATGAAGAGAAAATGAGTTATTTATAGTTGAAAAATTGGGTTAAAGTGTAAATATAATAATTTATGGGTTAAAAATAAATATTAAGGGGTTGGGGAGGTTGGGGGAGGCCAAAAATGGCCGTTTCCCAACGGCCAAAATCTAAAATGATCGTTGGTGCAACGGTTATATTTGCAAGGGGGGGGGGGGCTTACGGGCGGGATCGGAACGGGCTCGAGATTGGCGGGACCGGGGCGGACTCGGGACGGGTCGGGACCAGACATTGTCCCGTCCCGGTTCAAGTCCCGCTACCAATTTTTTTTTAAACTAATCAAGGTCGGGGCGGGACCGGGCCGTCCCGGCCCATTGGCCAGCCTTACTTTTTACTGCCTGTAGGATTCTTTGTATGTATGTGCATACCTCCACTTAATTTTCAACAAGAGAAAATAGAAGGAAGAACACAATGATCACTTGTAATCTTTAGGTGTTGACTATTTCCGTGCCATTTATAGTGAAGCTTTTAACGTCATAAATCATAATCACATATTGTCGGTGCAAACTATCCACTAATTCATAAATTTTGTGAATTGTGTTGAAGTTAATTTGCGTGTACTTCCATTAATTGAATAAAGTGAATCGTGTTTATACTTTCAAAAAAAAAAAACTCCTTCAATTTTGAGTTATTGGTCGTGGTTTTTAAAAATAACTATATCAAATTATTTATCGTATTAAAAATTTAAGACAAAATTAATTAGTACTATTTTTTTACATTTTGTCCATAGTAGTGGAGTAACTGTTTTTGAAGACTACAAACGCCTCAATTATGGGGTAATGCTATGATTATTTAAATACCAATAAAAGGTAAAATGGTTAAAATCTCCTTCTAATTACTCCTTCCGTCTCAAATTATTTGTCGCAGTTACTAAAAATAATTGTTTCAAATTATTTATCGTTTTAGAAGTTCAAGACATAATCATTTATTTTTTCTCCATTTTGTCCTTTGTCATTATCGAAGATCACACATAAATAAAGTTAAATTTTAATGGAGAGAAATTATAACTTAGACATAAATAATGGTAAAAAAAAAGGTCAAATACACATCCTAATTAATACTCTCTCCGGCTCAAAAATAGTGTTCACTTAGTCATTTAAACACCCCTTAAAAATATTAACTTCTAGATAAAAATTGATAATTTGATTAAAATACCCCTAATTAAATAGATATTGAGATTTTGTCACCTAAAACTTAATAAGAGCAAATCTGAGAAAATAAAATTAGTTCTTTTTTTATTTGAAAGTGAACACTCTTTTTAAATTACAAAATAAAGGCTAATGATTTGAGACGGAGGGAGTACTAATATTTCTTAAATGACATGTTAAAGAATGAGGACTGATAATTTCAGACGGAGGGGATAATTGTGGTTTCGAGGGTGACCTTAAAACAAAATCATTAATGGGAAAGATACTTCTTGGTTGATGATAATTATCAATCATTGCATTTGCCTTTCAGATTTTCTCATGGATTTTGATCCCAGATTAGTGACAAATGCATTTTTTTGGTAATTACTCTCAATGATGTTAAAGCCAATTGAGTAGACACATCAAATCTATGAGCGTCGCTTAGTGAGAACGAAGTTTTATGTTTCGACTTCCTTTCACAACAAAAAACATTTATTCAGAAAATGGTGAAATAAAGTGAAAATTATTAAATTTGTCCCAAAATTCACTTTTTTCCATAAGAATTATTCTCCTTTTTTCAGAATTCCCCCCCCCCCCCCCCTCTTTTCAAAAATTAGTGTTTGTTCATGAAAATTTATATTTGGAATTTGAAAAACAACCAAAACCTTATTTTTCACTTTTTTCATAAGCAAAACCTTGTTGAGAAAGTACATTTCAATAATAAAATATTATTTGCAAAAATAATAGCCAAACGCAACTCCAACTTCAAAAATTCCAAAAAACGTGAATTCTTTTTTAGTTTCTATGGCCAAACGCCTGCATCATTTTCAAAGTAAAAGTCAGGAAGAGGATTGAGTTACGTTTTGAAATTGAATTTAGACATTTGAAAACCATCTAACATCAGGTTTAGTACAGAGGAATATTTTCAGAAAATATTTTTTATTTTTTTTCATATTTTGTTCGTGAAAATATTGAAAATAAGTTCTTTCAAAATCAGGAAATGTCTTCACGGATAGAAATAGGGTACCGAAAAATAAGTAAGAAAATCACTAATTTTTCTGAATTTTTGTTTATGTGAAATATGTTATGCTTCCTACCAAACACACCCGGATTTTAAGAAATAAATAAAATCATACGATGACAGATGTTGAAATTAATTAGAATTGAAGCAGACATTCTACTTATTAGGAATGAAAAGCTATGTCTGTTCCAAAAATATACCGCGATGAACTTAGACATTAATTTATCAATGTTTTTGTCATGAACCATAAGTTTTTATAGTTAAAAGTATGTAGAAGTATTTGAAAATAAATAGTACTATCTACAAAGAAAAGTTTGAACTCCACAATTGTAATAATACAATTGTTTTTAGTTAATTAGGGAAACTGCCGTAGCAAGGATAGAATGTCCAATAGGTAAATCTTTTCTTTCACAAAAATAAAAAATGGAAAAATAGATAAATACTCACTCTTTTGTGTTAAAAAAAAAAGGAATGCCATAAAGTAAGACGGACTTTCAACAAAGACCCTTTATAAAAAAGAAGCCTCATAGTCATAGGACTAAGGGTGGTCCAAAACTATCAATAACACATTAGTAATCCATATAATGGCCCAAACTAAACCCTAAACACAAGCACTAACATTTCAAAGTAATGAAGGACTTAACAAAAAGTTCCTCTATTAGTATTTGAAATTATCAACGAGGATTTAGGATTTTAAATGTATGAGAACATATACGGGATTCGTGCAAAGTTATTGAGTTCACGTGAAATCATAGATTACAATACTATATAGGTCTGCCCTACACCGAATGATGCGATAATATCACTTTATCCTTTAACCAGTATATTTGAGTTTGTAACTTGTGAATTGAACACTTTTTGATAGAAAGCGCTTTATTTTTTCTTAGCGAACTTAGCATGAATTTAAATTAGTCGAATCGTGTGAATTTCGAATATAACATAATGATTAAAAATGGTATTTGAAATTGAAGCCATGAGTTCATTGTACTTCAGACAGAAATCATCATCCTTTAAATAGATGGTCCTTTTTCTTCCTTCTTCACGAAATCTTTTGAGAGTCACTTTGTTTCTGGCTTTCCATAGTGACACTGTTTTCAGTGCCCAAATTGGGCTTGTGGGGTTTCCATACTTGTTTTACAAGGCTAAAATCAAAAGAAATTGTATTCACCTTTCAAATGCTCTCAAACTCTCCTATTCTTAGATTCTCCATCCATTGAGAAGAACAAACAAATCTTTATATAAAAGGGAAGAAAAGTAAAGTCAAAAGAAGAGAGGAAGTCCAGAAGTTTGGAATTATATATCATTGGTTCTAGTGATCTATTTTCCTTTTGTCTTTTCTCTAAATTTGATATCAAGCTTGGCTCCCTAATTTCAAGCTATGAAAGTTTACTAGCAAGTATTCTAAGAGATATTTGCATGAGTCAGTGTTGATGAGGCAAGTAGTGGAACAAATGGAACACTATCTTGAAATTCCTTTTTTATTTTTAAAATAATACTATTACTAAAGTTTAAATAAGGAAATAATCGCTTTTTATATGGAGTCTTAGTTAAAAAAAAAAGATTGGTTTCCCACCCGGTGTTGCATCGAGTAGAGCCCATTTCTGGGGAAGTGCTCCCTACCAAGAATTTTCCATACCCAGGACTTGAACCCGAGACGTAGTTAAAGGAAGAACAACATCATCCACCGCACCACATCTTCTAGTGGTGATTTTTAATAACTTCTATTACTAAAAATCTAAATAAATGTTTGCTTCATTGAATTAAAAACATTCATTGAATTAAAAATGAAATATATGGGTATAATATAGAATATTTGATATTAAATTAGATAAGGTTGAATAAACTTTTATTTTCAATCTTAATCTTAGATTTTTAAACACTTTGAAAGAAAAGGCTTGAAGAATGGCATCTTGGTAATTTTGATGTTTTATCTAAAGATTAATAATTTTATTAAACCTACATTAAAGGTGGTATGAAAATAATACCACAATAAAGAGGTCGTTTGGTTACCCAGATTAGGATACTAATTTCAGAATAAAATTTAGAATCATATTTCATTAAACTCCCTCGCTCCACTTTTACTTGTTCAATATACTAAAAATAGATTTTCATTTTTATTTGTTCAGTTTAAAAAATTAAGAGATAATATATCACTTAGTTCCTAATTTACCCCTATTATTAACTATAATCATTTTTCAATGCATTTCCCAAATATCAAATTTATTATATTCACCTACCATTTTATAAATTACTTCTTAAGGGGTGTGCCAAATCAAACATGAACAAGTAAAAATAGACGGAGGGAGTAAGTCTTAGCTAATATCAATATAAATTTTATATCAAAATCTTGGTAATATTAGAATTGTAATCTTAAAATATTAATCTCTGGATAGCTCTGTTGGAACCAAACAATCCTTCGTTTGGTAGGAGATAGGACGGGATGAGATTATTAGTCATATGGGATTGAAATTATCTTATGTTTGGTTGGTGGGATAACTTATTTGATATTCCACCCAATCTCATCTATATGGGATGAAAGATGTGATAAGTTATCTCATATAGAAGGTGAGATAAATTATCTCATTCTATCTCACCTAATCACATTTATATGGGATAACATATCCCTCCTACCCAACTACGCTTATTGCAATAAAATGATTCCAAAGTCTAAGTTGTTTTTTTTTTATCCCTCGTTCAACAAACCAAACTACCCCTAAGAAAGTTGAAAATTTGTAGTGTCAAACTGTCAATCATTAACAACTCCAACAGTGTGATTTCTTGAAAAAATCACTTAGCTAGGTAAAAATATACCTCCCAAAAAAGAACAAAAAAGCTATTGCCAATGGAAACCTTTTATTAACCCAAAGGCTGGTCAAAGGTCTAAATCATTATAGGGTCTTGGAGTCCTCTTGGAGGTTGGAACAAAGTGAATTTGTTTTTTATGAATAAATGTGCATGCTTTAGAAAGGAAAAAAACTGAAAATTTTCCCAAAAGTGAAAATATACAACACACCTGGCTAGTGGCTACAATATAAATGGCACAACCCCACATAAATTTACTTGAGTTGCTTTTTTATGTAGAGGTTTATTTTATATAAAAAATTACTGATCATTATTTTCTTCCTTTAATTAACTCATTGTCTTGCACAAATATAGAAGTTTGATCCAATTATATTTCAAGAAGATGTCAACCATTTATTAAGTCATTTTCTTAAAATTGTGTCATTCCTAAGTTAACAAACTCAATATTTTCACTCTAATCTTTTTTTCTTTTATTATTATAGGATCACTCTGTAGTCTGTACATTGTCTAGAGAAATGATTATCAATTTTCCCATTGAGTTTAGGATGAAAAAAAATGAACACAAAGGACCACAAAAGAAAATTCTTTTTTCCCCTTCTATTTTCCACTAATTCTTGAAAATATCTGTCTATTTTTGTGGAGCTTCCACTTATACCTTGTGTCACTTCAATATGTGAAAGCAGATTCTTGAAGCAATATCTCAGCATCTTCTAGATATATACAGAAGGCCAAAAAAGTTTATTACACTTTTACAAGGTATAGAAAAAACATCCTTCCATGGAAAGTATAATGATAAATAACTTTTCATTAAGGAATCCAAGTGGATACTTTTGTCATGGTGAAGACTCTCCTAGGAGTGAGGGTTTTTTTTTTGGGTATTATTTCATTTAAAAATTTCATTTGCCATGCAAATAGATATGCCACCCATGATCTAGGGCTAATATACTTTTTCCACTTTATTTTGTTGCCAGCTTTTGCCTTCTTTAAAGATTACATTATGTTTAGAAAATGTTAGAATATGTGGGTCATCAGTAAATATTAATTCCCTAAAATGAACTCCCCTATAGTGTCCCACACTTAGCTTCTTGAAATAAAGCTAAAAAGAAACAAGTGGGACCATAAATCATAGTTAGAACACATATGGATGTGAAAAACATTTTTTTAACTTTTATCTCTTTTTCAATTAAAGGAGAAACCCAAAACAAACCATAGTATACTTTAGCCCTCACACTTTCATAAGCCAATTTCACCTAATTAATTCCCACAATTAACAAACATAAAAAAAAAGGAAAGATAGTCGTATTCTTTTTCAGTTTTAGCTGAAGATAGATTGGAAAAGTCTTGGTAAAGATTATGATAAGAGTGCTAACGAATATATTCTATGATTCTATCCTTAGCTATTAAGAGAAATTGTAAACTATCCAAAAAAAAAAGATTTCCAGTCTTTTATTTTTAGTAATGTGTTAAATTTATGCCTTTGTATCATTGTCGAAGTCAATTATGTTGGAAATTTGTCTTTGGTGGGAGTTGCGTCCAACCATCTTTAATGACTTAAACACTAGGGTTCCGCATATTGGAGACTTTGATTCTTCACACGTGTATAATCTACTAAGTAAGTAGATGACCGTAGGGCCAAGGATCGTCAAATTTTGTTGAGAAATGAAAGAGATATTGGTCCAGGAAGTGAGGTGTTTGAAGCATGAAAATGAGGTATAGACCAATCCTCCCTCATCGGTGGGAGAAGAAAGATTTATTTAGTTTATAAGTCTTAAAATTGGCTTGGGGTTTGGAACCCCAAGGGGTAACCCATGTGTTTGAAAGAGGGAAGACCTAGATGTGCTTTGGTTCGAGGCTAAGCCCACACGCGCGCCGCCGCCGCCCACACGTCCGGTCCGGGCTGGATCATGGGCTTCTTCTGATATTATCTTTTTGGACCCAAATTGCTTAATATTTACAATTTGGTCCCTGAAGTTTCAGGTAAGTTAAATTGGGCAGAGAACTTGTATTTTTGCTGTTGGTTTTGGAACGTTAACCTCCATTAATATGCACACCAATTCAATCATTACTTGGCTGAATAACTCTCACTAAAAGGTCTAATCCGTTGCACATCAATTCGTCATTTATTTGGTTGAATTACTCCTCACTAATTGACATTACATGGCCAGTAACATCAATTAGTTGGGCAGTTGACAAGTCCCCTCCATGCACTATATTGAAGTCTTGGCTCAATTGTTGAGACTACAGAACACACAAACGAAAAATCAGACTCTTCCTACTACTTACCAGCATCATTTCATTACACTAAGTTCTTCAAAGTAACACTTGAGTTTTCTTTGCTCATTTGTTGAGTTGTTGTTTTATCTTGGGAGACTATTGTCCAGAACATAGAAAGGATATATACGGGGCAATCTTGTCTTAAAGACAGAGTGTCATCACTCGACCCAGCAAATCAAAGTGCTTGTAATCTCAGTTTCTTGTTCCAGTTTATTGAAATTTCAGTTTGTTGTAATACTTAGTAGTTACTTATTTTCGTTTCCTGCACCATTGTAATCAACAATTTTAAGACAATATTAGCTTGATGTAACTGCTTAGAAACATGACTGAAAACACTTATGATTCTGTTGCTGGTGCTGCCACTCGAGGCAACCCTTCTGCCTTCCCTGCTGCTGCTGCTACTGCTACTGCTCAAGGCAACTCCTCTACCTTTCCCACTGCTGCCCAGGGGAACGTGACAGTTCCTCCACCCTCTGCATTCCACCATGAACGCCCAGAAAAATTCATAGGCTCAAACTTTAAGAGATGGCAGCAGAAGATGTTGTTCTACTTGACTATTATGGGAATGGCTAGGTTCCTAACGGAAGATCCTCTAAAATCTGGAGATGAAATGGACCTTTCGCCTACTGAAATGGCTGAAGGGAGCCTAGGTATCCATGTCATTAATGACATGAATATGGTTCTTGATGCATGGAATCATAGTGATTTCATGTGTAAGAATTACATATTGAACTGCTTGGCAGACCCTCTCTACACGGTGTATTGCACCGTTGGCACTGCCAAAGAGTTGTGGGAGAAACTGTAAAAAAAAGTACAATGCACAAGATGCAGGTACTAAGAAATTCATCGTTGGGAAATTTCTGAAATTTCAAACGGTGGATAGTAAGATAGTGATGTCCCAAGTCCAGGAATCCCAAATGATTCTACATCACCTGGATTTGGAAGGAATGAAACCAAATGAGCAGTTTTTGGTTGCATCGTTGATTGAAAAGTTACCTCCTTCGTGGAATGAGTTTATGAGCTACTTAAAGCTCAAGACAAAGGAGATGACCTTTGAAGAACTTATTATCAAACTCCAAATTCAGGAAGATAATAAGAAGGCCTTGCCTAGGGGTAACCAACCTGCTGAGGCAAAGGCAAATCTGGCTGAGGCCAAAGGGAACCCAAGCAAGAAATGGAATTTCTAGAAAGACGGCAAGACCCAAGCAGTGGAGAAGTTCAGAGGTAACTGTCACCACTGTGGGAAACCTGGTCATATGATCAAGGAATGTCGCAAGCTCAAGACTGAGCAACAAGAGAAAGTCAAGGCTAAAGGCAAGGCGCATGCTAACGTCATCAAAGACACGCTTCTTGACGACATGATTGGGGAGTTCTCAACGGTGGTGCTTGAAGCAAACCTGGTTGAGAATCTCATGCAGTGGTGGATGGACATAGGTGCTACCAGATACATCTGTTCCAATAAAGATGCCTTCTCCACGTATATGTCAGTCACCGACAAGAAGCTGTTCATGGGAAACAACGCTTCATCTGACGTGTTGGGGGTAGGAAAGGTGGTTCTGAAGATGACTTCTGGAAAGGAGCTCACTCTGAAGGAAGTGATGCATGTCCCTGAGATTAGGAGAAATTTAATTTTAGGACCTTTATTGGTTAATGATGGTTTTAGGCTAGTGTTTGAATCCAATAAATTTGTAATCACTAAGAATGACACTTTTGTGGGGAGAGGTTTCGTCTGTGAAGGCCTCTTCAAAGCTAACACCGTGTCTGTAATGCGTCCAAGTAATAAAGTTGAATCTTCTTCTTATTTGCTTGAGTCTTCTAATTTTTGGCATTATAGATTAGGACACATTAACTACAAGTCCATCCAAAGGTTGTAAAGTTGGAGTTATTGTTGTATATCGACGTAAACCCTCAACATGAGTGTGAGGTGTGCATAGAGGCAAAACTCACAAAGCTTCATTTTCGATCCGTCGAAAGGAATACCGCTCCTCTAGAACTTATTCACACAGATATATGTGATTTGAAGTTTGCACAAACTAGGGGGAACACGTACTTTGTGACATTCATTGATGATAGCACAAGGTATTGTTACCTTTACTTGTTGAAAAGTAAGGATGAAGCCTTTGAAGCATTCCAACGTTACAAAGCAGAAGTTGAGAACTAACTAAGCATCCGAATTAAATCCATTCGTAGCGATAGAGAGGGAGAATATGTAGCGCCATTTGAGGAATATTGTGCCCAAGAAGGCATTGTTCATCAAACAACGGCTCCATACTCACCTCAATCGAACGGTGTGGCGGAACGTAAGAACCGCACATTGAAGGAAATAATGAATGCCTTGCTCATCAATTCCGGTCTTCCCTAAAACATGTGGGGAGAAGTCGTCCTTACCGCTAATATGATTCTTAACAAAGTCCCACATAAGGGCAAGGACAAAACTCCATATGAATCAATGAAGGAAAAGAAACCCACCCATAAATATTTAAAGGTGTGGAGTTGTTTGGCAAAGGTTGAAGTACCCAAGCCAAAACAAGTCAAGATTGGGCCTAAGACTGTAGATTGCATAATAATCGGATATGCAAATAACAATAGTGTTTATCACTTCTTAGTGCATAAGTCAGATATTCCAGATATACATGGGGGTACAATCATGGAATCAAGGAATGCTCAATTCTTTGAAGGTACCTTTCCTAGAAAGGAAAAAGACATAACCTCTCGCAAACGAAGTTATGAACAAAGCTCTCAGAAACTGGGAGTCGTTGACGGCCCAGATCTAGATGGTTCAAATCTAGTGGATCTCGAAGTGGCTGAATATCTGGAATCTAGTGTTTCGGATTCTCAGAACTTGGAGACTCTAGAGATGGAACTAAGGCGAAGTAAAAGGGCCAGGAAGGATAAATATTTCGATCCTGACTTTGTAGCTTATATGGTTGATAATGAACCAAGGACAATTGCTGAAGCATTTCCAACTCCAGAGGCACCGCTCTGGAAAGAAGCTATTGAGAGTGAAATAAGATCCATTCTGCATAACCATACTTGAGAGTTGGTTGATCTTCCTTCGGGAAATAAACCGTTGGGTTGTAAGTGGATACTCAAATGGAAATATAAAGCAGATGGGTCTATAGATAAGTACACGGCTAGGCTGGTAGTCAAGGGCTATCAACAGAAAGAAGGTCTTGACTACATTGACACGTACTCCCCGGTATCTCAGATGAGGTCCATACGGGTATTCATTTCGATCGCAGCTTTACGTGACCTTGAGATACATCAAATGGATGTCAAGACAGCCTTCCTAAATGGTGATTTGAAAGAAGAAATTTATATGGACCAACCCGAAGGGTATGTGGTTCCAGGGCAAGAGAAGAAAGTATGTCGGCTTGTCAAATCTCTGTACGGGCTGAAACAAGCCCAGAAGAAATGGCACAAAAAGTTTGATAGTACTCTACTATCAAAGGATTTCTCCATTAACGAGTGTGGCAAATGTGTCTACACGAAAGGTTACTCTAACTGGTTCGTCATGATATTCTTGTATATAGACGACATGTTGATCATATGGAGCAGTCCTAGCATAATTCTAGAGACTAAGAACATGTTGAAACAATGCTTCGACATGAAGGATATGGGTATCGCAGATGTCATCTTAGGGATAAAAATCTCTAAGACGTCTGACGGACTGGTCTTATCTCAGTCTCACTACATCGAGGATGTTTTGAGAAAGTTCGAGATGTTAGACAGTTCACCTAGAAAGTCATCAATGAATAGAAATCAAAAACTTGATAAAAATCACGGTGCACCCATATGCCAGGAGCGATATGCACAGGTGATCGGTAGTTTGATGTACATAACAAACTGCACCCGATCTGATATTACTTATGCAGTCAACAAGTTGGTTAGGTTTACCCATAATCCGAGTGATGATCACTGGAAGGCGTTGAATCGGGTATTTCAATACCTGAAATACACGCTAACCTATGGGTTACATTATTCAAGATATACAGCTATATTAGAGAGGTACAATATGCAAACTGGATATCTGATATAGAGAACACCAAGTCCACCAGTGGGCATGTATTTACAATTGGTGGTGGGGCTGTGTCTTGGAAATTCTCTAAGCAAACTTGCATCGCTCGATCCACGATAGAATCAGAGTTTATCGCTTTAGACCAAGCAGGAGAAGAAGCTGAGTGGCTTCATGACTTGTTAGAGGATGTTCCTTGTTGGAACAAATCCGTACCTTATGTAATGATACACTGCGACAGCCAGTCGGCTCTAGGAAGGGCACAAAATTCTATGTACAACGGCAAGTCTCGTCATATTCGACGGAGACATAAGACCATTAGGCAGATGATCACTACGGGTAAAATATCAATTGATTACATTAAATCAAAGGATAACATAGCTGACCCAGTGACAAAGGGCCTACCTAAGGATCAGATGTTCTGCCTGTCTAGGGGAATGGGCTTCAAACCCAAGGTATAAGGACCAATACGGTGGTAACCCAACCTTACTGACTAGAGATCCCAGGAATTTGATTCAATGGGAAAACTAAGTTGTAAAGGTTCAGTTGATCACTTCGGTGGAAGCATGAGCACTTCAGATAGTGATTTCTGTAAAGAAACACCAAATCCAAAGTCGTTCTCGCGATAGACGTTAAGTGCTATCTGCAATGTGGGTAAATGTTAAATTTCCAAAACCTTTAATGATCCTCACCGGTTGAGGTTAGGTTTGGGAAACTTTTAATAGTTCCTAACACTTGTGAAGTGGGGTATGACATGATACTTTGTAAGAGACCACCTATTTAAGTGCGAGGACAGGACGCCTCAAATGAACGCACTTAAGAATCCAAGAAGTGTCCACAGCCACAACGGATAAAACATTACGAAGAAAAGAGTAAGGGAATTTGTTGTGTTGGTACTATTGACTTGGCTTACACTAAACACTGACGGTTCAAGACATCACGTTCACCACGCAGTAAGTAAGTCCGATGGTATTTAACTATGGAAGGTTCAAAGCTGAAGCTACCTCTCCTTATGCAACATCGGTCCGCTGAAATATTGCTGGGAAAAGGCACAATGTGAGTGCACCAAAATCTCTTTCAAGAGGGGATTGTTGGAAATTTGCCTTTGGTGGGAGTTGCGTCCAACCATCTTTAATGACTTAAACACTAGGGTTCCGCATGTTGGAGACTTTGATTCTTCACATGTGCATAATCTACTAAGTAAGTAGATGACCGTAGGGCCAAGGATCGTCAAATTTCGTTGAGAAATGAAAGAGATATTGGTCCACGAAGTGAGGTGTTTGAAGCATGAAAATGTGGTATAGACCAATCCTCCCTCATCGGTGGGGAAATGAAGATTTGTTTAGTTTATAAGTCTCAAAATTGGCTTGGGGTTTGGGACCCTAAGGGGTAACCCATGTGTTTGAAGGAGGGTAGACCTAGATGTGCTTTGGTTCGAGGCTAAGCCCACACGCGTGCCGCCGCCGCCGCGCCCGTCCAGTCCGGTCACGGGTCGAGGGTCGTGAGCTTCTTCTGATATCAGTCATTACTTGGCTGAATAACTCTCACTAAAATCTTTAATCCGTTGCACATCAATTTGTCATTTATTTAGCTGAATTACTCCTCACTAATTGCTATTACATGACCAGTAACAACAATTAGTTGGGCAGTTGACAAGTCCCCTCCATACACTATATATTGAAGCCTTGGCTCAATTGTTGAGACTAAAGAACACACAAACGAAAAATCAGATTCTTCCTACTACTTTCCAGCATCATTTCATTACACTAAGTTCTTCAAAGTAACACTTGAGTTTCCTTTGCTCATTTGTTGAGTTGCTGTTTTATCTTGGGAGATTATTGTCCAGAACGTAGAAAGGATATATACGGGGCAATCTTGTCTTAAAGACAGAGTGCCATCACTCGACCCAGCAAATCAAAGTCCTTGTAATCTCAGTTTCTTGTTCCAGTTTATTGAAATTTCAGTTTGTTGTAATTTCATTTTGTTATAATACTTAACAGTTACTTATTTTCGTTTCCTGCACCGTTGTAATCAACAAAATTATTCTCAAGATTTTAGCATAACGTGTTTCCTTAACCTTTCTTTTCCTTAACCTTTCTTTGATTCTTGGAAGGCCCTAGCAATTGTTTAAACATTTCCACCAATAACACATGCTAATAAAGTTAATATTAAGCCACAAGTAGGTGTTACATATTTGATGAAATGGGGCAGGGGCGGAGCTACAACCTGGGAAGGATGGTCAGATGAACACCCGCTGCCGAAAAATTCTACCGTATATATAAAATATCGCTATTATCGGATAAGTATATAATCGTGAACACCCTTGACACATCCCGCGGCAATAGCTCAGCGGAAAATTCCAACTAGCGCCAACCATTTTGTGTGTACTTGTTTTTTTCTAAGTAAAATAGAACAAATAATAAAGTATTATATTGTTAAGGACATATTCTCTCATATAAAATCTTCTTGTCAACGGCTTCTAGTGTTCTTGTGTTATTATTGCAAGAATGCAAAACGATAAATATTTTATTGCTATATAAAAAGAAAATTTTGCTTCAATTTATATAATATTTTTCACTTTTCGAAATTCAAACTTTTATTAATATTTTTAAATATTTTTTAGTCATATTGACATGAGAAGAATTGCAACTTATAGTACTTTCAATATAATTTTTAACTTTAAAATATTGAGTTGACTTAATTCAATTTAACTTTAAAAATTAGTCAACTTGAATCTCGAGAACCAAAAAGTGTCACATAAATTGAGATAAAGGAAATATTAATTTATAGGAATCACAAAATGTAGACGCCTTTTTCATTATTTCTAAATATTTTGGTGAGAATTACGTTGCATATTTTTGTTTGGGTTATTATATTGTGTCTTGTAATTATGTTTCTAATCAGAATATCTTTTAATACAATTTGAAGTTGCAAGAAATATCTTAAATATAAAAAAGTCTATCTTATAATTAAAATGTTCTATAATAAATGATGAAAATTTAGGTCGATTTTATAATGCCTAATGTAAAAAAGAGATATTTAGTAATGTTTTTAATGAGCCTATTATAAAAATATTTCAAGATAAAAATCTTCTTGAGTAGTAATCAATAATATATTTGGATTATATTTTCACCCAAATAATTTCTTTTTTTCATCTTTTACGTTTAGGTTTAATTTATACAATTATTAGTACTATAACAAGTGCTTTTATCACTTAGGTAAATATTATGTAGCTTGACTTCAATTTTTAACACCAATTATTCGATTTTTTTTATTTACTTCTTTGAAGTTTGAATATCTTTGGCTAAAATTCTGGTTCCGCCACTGACATAGGATACATAAAAAAAAAGATTAAAGCAATAATGATCTCTAAAATATTAGGAAAAAAGGAGAGAAGTAACAAAGTTTGAGATTTAAATATTGAACCATGTGAAGGCATCCAAAGTTTAGGGCATATGGAGAAAAGTAACAAAAAGAAAAGGAAAAGTTGGAAGAGTATGATCTGCTTGCAATATTTGCATGGGTGTTAGGAAAGTTTTAAGAGTTGTCATGATGACTCTTTGCTTTTAGCCTTTTGGCTTCTCATAAAAAAGAACTCCCACCTTCTCTCACACTCACTAAGCAATATATGAGCTTTTGTAGATGCTTGGCTTGACCACCATATCTCCCCAACTATTTTTCCTTTCCCTTTTTTGTTTGTTTGTTATATATACATAGAGGGAAAAAGAATTACTATAGTAGGGAATTAAAAAATTCAGTGACAAAATGAAAGTTGAGATAGCCAATCAATTGATTTTTTAAAGAAAAGAGTTTCTTTTTGATAGATTTTTTTTCATTTACTAGTATATTAGGATTCAAATTCACTCGTGAAATTATACTGAATATGTTATTGTTATAGTATATTGGGATCAAGAAAAGCGAAGGGAGAAGAGACAAAGAAAATTGAACTCATGCTTATTATGTAAAAAGGAAAAAAAATTATCGGCTTCTAATTGTGGAATAGGGAATTCTAGCAAGGAGTTTAAATGTAAATAAATGCAAGAATTACACACCTAAGACTAAGTGGATTCAAGAAATGCCAGAGTATCGAGATTCAAACCTTCTACCTAAAGTAATTATTGTACCAATTTTGCCACAATGTTACAAACTTTCCTCATCTTAAGGAGATTTTATAGTAATATGTATACCAAAAATATCGTTTTAATCCTTAAGTCTTGGTAGTTTGTTTTGCATGGTAATTATATGTTTTGTTTTTAAAGAAGACAAAAAGAAAAATGAAAAGAAAAAAAGAGAAAGCTTTATGGTTGATTTGATATTGCTTGCAATCCATTATTTCATTTCATATTCATATTCATAAGTCAGCTTTAGAACAACGCATTCTTTCCTTCCCACATATTTTTATTTTTGTGTTGTTGCTATATACCAAAACCCTAAAGTAAACACTCATAGTAGTGCCCCTTGATAGCAACACAACATTCCTATAGCCTATACTTGTTGATTGGATGGGTCATTTAAAAAGGAAAAAAAAGAAACATCTCTTTTCTTTTCTCTCTCTCTTATCTCTTCTTTGTGTTTGTGACACATATTCAAGTCAACCATAATTTATATGTCCTTTTGCTTGTTTCTTTTTGTCTCCATCTCTTCAATTCCTCCTAGTGTTATTGTCAACTTTCACTAATAAGTCTTTTAAATTAATTTTTTGTTCAAAATATGTGATAGTTTTCTTCTTTTGTCCCATTTATTATCATTTTCTCCAAGAATTGTCACAAGAGAATAGTGGAAAGAGGAGAAAACATAAGCAAGTCGATTTTTGGTGATATTTGAACCGTAACGATTTCCTATAAGTAGTTAGGATTTGAATACAAGAAAATGATTATACAAAAAAGTTTTACTATTTTATTTATCATAACCTATATTATATTTTATTAATTTCTTGCGATTCTTTCGTATAATTAAAATAACATTTATAATGTGTCATAAAATTGATCTCCTATCAAAACATAGTTTAAGGATATCCTTCGATTTCTTACAAGTTCCCTCCACCCTTAAGTCAAAAATTAATTTTTGATAATACTCTTCAATTGTTGCGTGAAATAGGAGAATAATGTAAATAGGAAAAGGGGATGCTTCCGTATAATTGACCTACTTCTTGGACACAAATTTACTGGACTTTAGAACATACCGAAAGGACCAAAATAAGCTCATTCTACACGTAAACGTTAACATTAACACACAACTTATTTGACTTGCTTTTCATAGAACTATAGGTCAAGATTCGCCATCTTAGATGAAGCATAATTAATCTATTATATTCTAGAGTTTTTCTTTTCTTCCCCTAACAAATTGCCCAGTTTTCTGTTGATGTGACGATGCAGTTGACACGTTGAGCATTAGGTGTAAGATGATATTAATCTCCCTTGGAAAGTCTTTCTCATTAATATTAATATATATAGTGTACAATATACAATCCTAATACAAGAGGAATCCTAGTTTAGAATCCTATTCTAATTATGGGTAAGGATTGTAGTGTTATACTTGTACACGTTTACACACTCCCTCAGTCGGAGCGGGAGGAGGCCTAACGCTAAGACTGGATCTGAAATCAAGGAACAACTGTCTTGGGAGGCCCTTCGTGAAAATATCCGTGTATTGATATGAGGAAGGTACGTGTAATACCTTAATATGCCTGAGAGCAACCTTTTCATGAACAAAGTGGATGTCCATCTCAACATGCTTGGTTTGCTGATGCTGAACCGGATTGTGAGACATGTATATGGCGGATATGTTATCACAGTCGACCAGATACGCTTTACTTAAAGGACACTGAAGCTCCAAGAGAAGGTTTCGGAGCCAACAGATCTCAGCAACAGCATTAGCAACTCTTCTATACTCAGCTTCGGCACTCGAACGGGATAATGTGGCTTGCCGTTTGACAGACCAAGATATGAGATTATCACCCAAAAACACACAGTAGCCGGATATAGAGCGGCGGGTGTCGGGACAGTCTGCCCAATCTGCATCTGTGTAGGATAATAGCGAGTTCGGTGCGGAGGGGTATACGTGTAGTCCATAATCCAGTGTGCCCTTAACATATCGAATGATACGTTTGAGGGCAGTAAATGAGGTTCCCTGGGGGCATGCATAAACAAGAATACTTGTTGGACAACATAGGCAATGTCAGGCCTGGTGAAGGTGAGATACTGAAGTGAGCCTGCAAGACTCATATACATAGTAGGATCAGTTACTGGAGTACCGACCAGTACACTAAGTTTGGATTTAGAATCAACTAGAGTGGCCATGATTTTGCAATTGTCCATCTTAGCCATGTGCACGATCTCCTCTGCATACTTAGGCTGGCAAAGAAACATACAATCGACGGATCTAGTGACTGAGATCCCCAAAAAAATAGCTCAACTTTCTCAAATCAATTATGGCAAATTCAGACTTGAGTCGTGTAATAATCTCATATTTTAACACAGCAGTAGAGGCAGTAAGAACAATGTCATCCACAATAATAGTAAATAGGCAGTATCACGACCTCGATGTAAAGTAAAGAGAGAGGTATCACATCTGCTGCATGTAAACCAAAGACGTATAATGAACTGTGCAAAACGATCATACCATGCTCTGGGGCCTGTTTTAAGTCATAGAGTGACTTACGGAGACAACACACATACTGTGGGGCTGCTGGGTGGACAAAGCCAGACGGCTGGTGCATGTATACAATTTCTCATAAATCTCCATGAAGAAATGCATTCTTCACATCTAGATGATGAATCGGTCAATTCTTACCCATAACAATGCTTAGAACTGTGCCAATGTTGGCCGGTTTGACAACCGGACTGAAAGTCGCACCGCAATCAATGCCCTCCTGCTGGTTAGTACCATTTGCCACTAGTCTTGCCTTGTATCTTTCTAAGTCACCACTATCTCTGGACTTGTGACAAAAAAGCCACATGCAACGGATCACATTCACCCCCTCTGATCGAGGAACCAAGTCCCAAGTATGATGTTTCGTTAATGCATTAAACTCCTCACACATGGCCGCATTCTAATTCGGGTCCAGTTTGGCTAATTTAGGGCTATTTGGAATATGTGGAATTGTTTGGGTGGACATGTTAAATTAGACTTTGGGTTTAAAAATCCCGTCTTTGGGTTTCCATCCGGTGTATGGATGCTGGCTGGGTAAAGGTGTTGGTCGACTGGTTGGTTGGATTGGGTGATGGCAGAATCAGGTGTGGGGCAGTTTGTGTCATCGGGATAGGGTTTTGGTCGAGGGTAGCTGTCGAATGGTGTGGAACAGTGGCGGTGTTTGGGATTGGAGTCGAGTGGGTTGGGTCGGTGGGTGAACTGTGGTAGGGATTTGTGGGGGTTCTCGATATGCCGGAAATGGATGAGGTTTGTAGTGTAGGGTATAGTGTCGGTGGAGTAGAAGGTTCGATAGCTGGGTTTGCTGGGTGGTGGTTGAGCGTCGGACTTGGGTCGGCACGGTGGTGAGACTGTTGGGACGACACCGTGAATGGGACGGTGACCGGTGAGTTGGTGGAATCTGGAGGCAGAGTGGTGCTAGAGGTGGAAAGAAGCGGTGACGGGGGGACGCCGGTGGCATGAATACCGACGGCAGGTGATGTGTGGTGGCAGATAGAGGCGGTCCAGTGGTGTTAGTCGGGCACAGTTCCCGAAGGTGGACAGGAGAGAGAGTCGATTCATCTAAAAATTCGTAATCCAATTTTTGAAATTTTTGAATGTTGGAAAAGGGGAATTGCGTCTCGTCAAAAGTGACATGACGCGAGACGTGAATTTGATGAGTGGATAAGTCATAGCACAGATAGCCCCTATGGTTTGACGGGAAACCTAAGAAGACACACGGAGTGGTGCGGGGAGTTAATTTGTGAGAGGTTGTGGAAGAGAGATTAGGGAAACATAGACAACCGAATATCCGTAGGTGATCATATGAGGGAACCCTATGGTGTAAGATTTCGGTTGGAGTCATGTTATGGAGGGTACTAGTGGGTAAAATATTAAGAATGTATTCTACCATTTTGACAGCATAAACCCAAAAGGATGGAGGGAGGCATGAAACAAAAAAGTGCGGACCATGTTATTTATTGTACGGATGAGATGCTCGGCTTTGCCATTTTAAGGGGACGTGTGAGGACACGAAAATTGGAAGACCATGCCATTATTGTTGCAGAATTTTTGAAATGCGGAGTTGTTAAACTCACGACCATTGTCACATTGAAAAGATTTGATGGCGCGTTCGAATTGCGTATTGATAAATGTGCAAAATTCAAGAAATTTGGCAAAAACTTCAGACTTTAATTTTAATAGGTAGATCCAAAGAAAGTGAGAGTAGTCATACAATAACACGAGATAATATTTATGACCTAGGGAGCTAGTAACGGGTGAAGTCCACAAATCAGCATGAATGATATCAAAGGGAGCAAACGTAATGCTAACTGAGGAATTAAATGGAAGACGAACATGTTTGCCTAATTGACAGGAAATGCAGGTCTAGGCAAGTTTCCCATTACATTTAATAAAAGTATTACTTCTAAGAAAATGAAAAACAGGAGTTCCTGGGTGTCCGAGCCTATTGTGCCAAATTGACGGAGACAGAGCAGCTAGGGTAGTGTGAGGACGGGAACCTGCAGCGGACGAGGACGTGAATGGATAGAGATCCCCTGTGCTATTGCATCTCGTAAGAGGTGTCCCCATACGTAAATCCTTCACAGTAAAATCAAAGGGATCAAAATCAACCGACACAGAATTATTACGAGTAAATTTCCTAATGGATATTAAATTTTTTATGATGTGGGGGGCATGTAGGACGTTATTTAGGGAGAAGGGTGGGTGAGGAACTGGAGTGTGAGTGTGACCATAACCCTGAATTGGAATGCGATGACCATTACCAACTGTAATAAATTGTGGAGCTTTTAAACGAAACAATTGGGAAAGATTACCTGCGGACCGGGTGAGGTAAGAGGAGGCTCCGGAGTCCATATACCAATTTTCGTCGGGCTGCTGCAAACTCATACTGCTGAATGCCTGACCCAAGTCGGTGGGGATTTGATTTAAGGCGGTCAGGGAACCGGGCCTGGCACGACGGCCTGATATTCTTTGGAACATCTTGGTGGGCGCGAATCGAGCTTGGCCCAGTAACCCTTGTTCTTTGAAAGAGTGCCGGCTGGATGATAGCTTGAAATTGTGGCCCAGTTCTGATTTGGGTAGCCAGAGACTAGGTCGGCCCATGAGGCGTTGTTGTTGATCTGCTGTGGCTGTTGTCCTCTGCCTTTCCCGCGGCCCTTGCCACCCTACCGCCGCGGTTGGGTGTTTTCCGGCGGAGGTTGTTGCCCGGGGGTGGCCTGATGTTGTGCGGGCGTTTCAACTGCTAATGCCTTCTGGTTATGCTCGTCTTGCTTCGCACATCGAGTCTCCTCCAATAACAATTGCGAGTGTGCTTTGTTGAAGCTTGGTAGAGGGTCAGCTTGTTGTATCATCGTGGCTAGGGTGTCATATTCACCCTTAGGGAGGCCTGCAACTAATTGCAACACCATCTTTGTTTCGGACACGGGCGTACCAACATTAGACAGTTGGTCTGCCACCATTTTCAACTGCTTGCAATATTCTGACATAGTAGAGAAGTTTTCAAAACGGGTGTTATTGAACTGTTCTTCCAAGTACACCACGCGAGTGTTCTTGTTGTCTTGAAAAATTTCTTCCAAACGTGTTCATAGATCACGGGCAGAGGCACCCGTTTTCATGATTGTGTATAGTAAATCCTTGGATATAGTGCCATATATCCACTGTTTGACTACGACATCGAGGCGACGCCATGTGATGTCGTCCATATCGGGAGGACGAGGGAAAGAGTCGTCTATATGATCGAGCACATGATATACACATGCATGGATACGAAATAGTTCCACCCATGACCAATATTGGCCATCTTCCTGATAAAAAATTATAGGGATAAAATTCTTGATGTTGGTAACAGCGAGAGCCGGATGGAAAGACGGTGAGTAGAGGGTAGTGGGATGACGACTGATTTAGAAGTGGAAGCATCGGAAGAGGTGAGAGTAGCCAAATTTTCCATTAGAATGGTGGAAATTTAGGAAGAAAGAAAAGAAGAAAAACAATGATGTCATCGGCGGCAAGGGTAGGAATTTTTCTAGATTAGAGTTTTGGCTCTTGATACCATGTAAGATGATATTAATCTCCCTTGGAAATCTTTCTCATTAATATCAATATATATAGTGTACAATATACAATCCTAATACAAGAGGAATCATATTCCCAATACAAGAGGAATCATATTCCCAATATAAGAGGAATCCTAGTTTAGAATCCTATTCTAATTATGGGTAGGGATTATAGTGTTATACTTGTACACGTTTACATTAGGAAGTAACTATAAGTCCGACCTTAGCATTTAGCATAATCATCATAAAACTTATTTTTCAATTTAAAGAATCAAATAAAAAAAAACAAATTTTATGAAGCTGAAAGAACGAGAACATACATTTAAACCTTTGAGGTTGCCTTCAGGGGATGATCAGCTAGTTTGATGTTTTTTTTTTTTTTGAACACCATAAAAGAAAAACTGTCACGCCCGTGATGAATAACGGGCTTATGAGAAGGGATCAAGAAGGACTACCATGCGTCTAGACTAGCTAGCAATCTTCTGAAGAACAGTATATATACCACCTCAAGTAACTCACATCGAAAACGACGGAAAGGGATAGAAATAGTTTAGTGTTAAATAAGTTAAAATGATACAAGTGCTTCTAGGCTTGACATATGTGACCCAACACTCAAATCCTTGAAGTTTGTTGGGCCAACGCGAACAATGCGTACCATATTAGAGTTGGACTTAGCGAGGTTCCTAAAAAGGGGTGTATGTGACATCCACGATGGAGTGCAGAACAGACTTATAAGCTGACAAGCTTAGGATGAAAGAGTATGTATAACACCCTAGGCAAATCCATCGGAAAGGGAGATAAAAATCAAATGCTACATGAAACAAAACACAAGTTCTCAAGCTCTGTACAATGTAACCCAAGGGATATATATCCATGAAATCTATTGGGCCAAAATGGACAGGCTGTACTATGGGCTTGAGTTATAACAAATATGGCTTATTAGCTGTTGGCTGCTCCCCAAATCAATCCCAATCTGGTATAGTCAACACTCAACTATTCAGGATTGGCATTTGATTGTAAAATGCCTTTCAGACATTAACAATTTCAGGCTAAAAGACATGTTTAGAGAATTAGCTTATAGAACATAGTACATACTCGATCATTCAATGCAACTGAAAAAGGTTGTCACTTAAAGATTTTCTACCAGGACTTGAAAAATGTTAAATCTTGCCATTTCCATTATTAACATGTCACGGCACCTGTAATTATATCAACAAATCAGAGACTGAATAAAACAAGATATAAACCTAATAATTATTGCGACATTTCTATGACTACGAAACGAATACACACTTTGAGAATCAAAATGATGCAAGACTTCTAACACCACAACAGGGAGCTACTCAACACTGATATCCTCAAACATAACTCAGATTCCTTCCCCGTTCTGTCACCCTAAAGTGCTGAAACTACTATAAATTTCACTTCCTCGATATAGGATGCAACCGGAAATTTTTCGTGTGGAATCTTAATTGACCTTCAAAAACTTTTCATGTGGAATCTTAATTGACCTTCAACCGAACCTCATATGTAGTATGTTGCTCTACAGTTGAGTATGTCACCTTGTGCTTGCTCCTAATTAAGGAGAACAGCCATGAAGTATCTTTTCCTTCGCAGGGAATCATCATTAGGGTCATCAAACTCCATAAAGTGGTAACAACATTTTCACGAAGGAGTATGCCAATGCACCCGTAAATATGTAAGTCCACCCTGTCCAGTATTCCTCCTGCAAAACAGGCATTGATTTGTTCAAGAAATTTGCCACGAGGCTAAGATAACAATGCTAAAGGATGATCATTTGGAATTGGGTTAAGTATTTCATAAGAATCTAGTATAGCTCTATACAAGATCAAAGCAGATAGGATTTGGGAAAGATAATAAAGCGAAAAAGATCCTAGGATTCCAAAACCTTCGGAATACTATCTCACGGAAATAATTGACTTAGAATTTACCAAGCTGAATACTGTAGACAAATCTAAGAAACGCCGGTTCATATGACATTTATCCCATTGTCTAGAAACTAATGACAATCAAAATCTAAGAAACGCCGGTTCATATCCTCATACAGGTGTACGGTTGTACCTGATGTCAGAGAACTACACTTTCAAAGCGACATTCCAATATCAGCCTATGATGATAAACATGTACTAATATATAAAATTCATGAAGAAACTTATGACAGGAAGCATAAAATGAAAAACTTCGGTTACCTCTTCATTGAGTAAGGATATCCTCTCAACTATGCTTCAACTTGGAATTATCAGTGGTACACCAGTCACAATGACCCACATTTATATGCCGATGACACTTACATTTTGTGAGGCTAATGAAGTGGAGTTGAGGAATCTCAAAGTATTACTGTTATAAGCATCAAGCTGAGGAAAAGTAATCTCTATCTTGTCAATGAGGGCTGGAATATTCAGCACCTAACAAGCATCTTATGGTGCAACTTAGGAACTTCCCATTAATGTGGAGTCCCCTTAGAATTCAAGAAAAGAGCAGGACCAACTTGCAGGGATTCGGAACTAGTTTGAGAAGAGGTTATCATCTTCAGAGAAGCAGTATCTGTCAATTGGAGGCGGGGTGACACTAATAAACTGTATTTTGGATAGCCTTCCAATTTATCTCATATCCAATTTCCTGCTTCCAGCAGAAGAGAACAAAGAAAAACATAAACTCATAATAGAGTTCCTCTGGAAAGCCAGCTAAGGAAAAGCAATCATTCCCCAAAATTAGATAGAAGAAGGTATTTTTAACTCCTAGCAAGAAGGTGTGAGGTCTGGGAGCTAACAAGATGGGATTCCATAACTAAAGCCTAATGTTCAAAACAGCTTTGGTAATTCAGCTTGGACTCAAATTATCTATGGAAACAAGTTATAACCACAATGTATTGATGCAAGGACAACTGGTGCAGCCATATGTAGCTGGTCCCTCTGGTATTATTTGCGAAACAACAAAAAAAGGAATAATAGAGGTGAACTCAGATTAAACATGTTCATGCCTAGTTATAGACAATTTAAATATTTTAGACTCCATCCTCCAAGAGAATAACATGAAAGATGAACCCAGAGAGAAACTCCCATACGTTACAGTTGGTGGAAAAACTAAAACACAGTGAGCATGAAAGATGTAACTACAGCAACCACTACTACCACGACAGTCAAACAAGTTGAGGTCGGTGAGATATTCCTAAAACGCAGAGAAATTGGCTCTAAGAATCAGTACGGACATAATTAAGAATAGAATACAATAAAAGTAAATGATTCATATGGAAACAACAACTAAATGAGATTAACACTTGGTGGTTGTTACAGTTAGATTAGCTTCAATATTTTACCCAGATGGTTAGAGATTTTTGAGTTGTGCAGGAATATGTAAAATTTTAAAGAAACTCTAGTTTTAGAGAATTTTAAATTTTTTTCTTTTGAAAAGGCAAATTACTTTGTGTCGGAATGAAATGGCCTGAATAGAGTGGAATAGACGCAGAGGATTCAAATAGCTCGCGCAACTAGTTTCAAATCACATCATCTGTTAGGTGGACCAACCAACCGACTGACCAAGTTGTGCTAGGTGTCCATGTCACAAAACCTGAATCGAGGCGTCGTTGTAGTTGATTCATTGAAATTGATTGGTCAATGCAACATTATCAAAATAGTATATAAACATGAAGATGAAAAAGAGAGGCATTATGGAGGACAATAGCAATGATGTATAGACAAACAAGAGATATCTGGTTCTGGATAGAAGTAATATCTGGTTGCCAGAAGAACCAATGCAATCATAAGTTCGTCTGGAAGGAGATTATGAAGGAAGGAATTGATTTTCTAAGAATATCGTGTTTACAATTCGAAATGGTGAAAGAATATGTTTTCTCTTAAGAATATTTGGAGTGGAGAGAGTACCTGCAAGAGGCATTTGCACGAGTGTTAGGTAGTTGATTGTTTGAGGAGATAGGACGATAGATCATCTGCAATATCATTTTTACGAGCGCCATTCGGATGGGAAGTTGAAAGAGGTTGAAGATCTCTTAAGTTGACTTTATGATTGGTGAATAGAGGATAAAGGAGGGAGATAGGATGAAAAGGAAGTTGAAAGAGTACCTGCAAGAGGAATTTTGTCCAATTAACCAAGAGTAATCCCTATTTTGCCATTAAATTTTTTCAATAGATGCCTTATAAGTTGGTTTTTGCATATATTCATTAAGTAACAAAAATATTAGAGCTATATAAAATAACATATTTGAAATAGTAGGATAATAAATACCGAAAAATTCTTTAGTAGCTAGATAAAATTTCTCTAAAAATCCATTAAGTTCTAAAATTTTATCTCAGTCACTATCTACAAGCATATCCCTTGGATTTTTATTATGGGCGTAAAATAATAAAGTAATAGGTTGTCTATAATCGAAAACAACAAGTAGTTGCTCATACAGAGAATTTCACCTAGTCGAAACTTCTTCTGGAATTTTTCTATATGATAATCCACAATCATGACATATTTTTTTATACTCTTTGCGTCTTTGTATTTTTTTACCTTTAAAAATAAAGTTTATAGCAAATTGTATTTTATCAAGAATGCTTTCAAAAAATTTTAGGTCATCCTTTACAACTAAGTTATAAATATGACACGCACATCTAATATGAAAATGATCAGGAAAAGATGGAGTTAATCTAAGTTTTAAAAGTCTTATAGCATAATCATTAGAAGAAACATTATCTAATGTAATAGTCATAATTTTGTTATTTATTCCATAGTATTCACAAATTTCATTAATATTATCTGCAATAAAACTACCAGTGTGCCTATCATCTATATATCTATATACTACAATACGTTTTTGCATAGACCAATTTTGATCTATCCAATGACATGTTACCGTTAAATAATCATTACCGTTAGTACTACGGCCTATGTCAGAAGTGATAGTCACTTTGCCATTAAAATGATACAGTGCATAACGTAAATACTGTTGATATTCACTTGCAAATTTAAAAACATCCCTTCTAACGGTTGATATAGGAAAACCACTAAAAGCATGATTATATGTTTTTCGAATGTAATGAATAAAACTATTTGAGGAAGGAAATGAAAAAGACAAACCCTCCACCGCTATTAATTTTGCCATATTTTTCCTATCTTTGTTTTTATCATATTTAGGACCAAAAATTCCCCACGTCGTCGGATTAATTTGACCTTGTACTAGGTCGTTGACACTATGGGAACCTTGTCCCGACTCAGATGGCATTGGCACACCCAATTTTTTAGCCAGGTATTGATTCCACCTAGCTGTGTGCTCGCCTTGTACATGTGTCAGTAAACCTCCCGTCCCACCTTGACCTTTTCCGGTTTTAAATTTATAAACATTTTTACAAATTTTACATCTAGCTAGTTGATTCTCTTCGTCCCTATCAAAAAAATGTCATGCATCTGATTTAAATTTTCGTTTTGTGGGGCTCGATTCATACTAGGGGGAATATGAGGCATTTCAGTTTCAGTTTCAGGCTGAGACTCAGAGCCTGAGGTTGATGTACACTAGTGGTGTGTCATCTATATTATCGTCTAAATTAAATTCTGATTCATCTACTTCATCATCTACTGGTCTATCATTAAAAAAAACATTTTCATCAATATTACTGAAATCAATCAAATCATCGGGACTAGGAATAGGATTACTAGAAGTACCCTTACCTTATTACCCCTACTAGAAGAAGCACCCTTACCCTTACCCGTAATCAAACGTTTAAATCCTTCCATTTTAATTATACACGTAAATAATTAAATAAAAATTAAGTGCGATAATTAAAATTAAATAACAATAATAATTTAAAGAAGGAACGAAATAATCGAGGTTGAAAATTGAAACTTTGCTCGATGGATGATCCTCAAACTAGTTGCCAACTTCACTCTCAATTTTTTAATTTTGATATAATATTTAATAGTAGGAAGATTTGTAGAGAGATAAATTGAGAGATGGTAGGAAGATTTGTGAGAAAAATGAGTTATTTATAGTTGGAAAATAGGGTTAAAGTGTAAATATATTAACTTAGGGGTTAAAAATAAATATTAAGGGGGTAGGGGGGCCAAAATGACCGTTATAGCCGTTGCACAACGGCCAAAATCGAAATTTGGTCGTTGTTGCAAAGGTTTTTTTTGCAAAGGGGGAGGGGGACGGGACGAACCCATGCCCCGTCCCGAGTTCGAATCCCGACAATTTTTTTTTTACTTTGGGGGATTGGGACGGGACGGGATCGGGCCGACCCGGCCCACTGGACAGCCTTACTTCATAGTAGTGGTGTTATCAAAAACGTTATGTTGGCCTACATCCACATTAAGGTAATAATCTTTTCAATGGTGTTACTATGCAGTACCATCTGTTTCAGACCCTTTGATATGTCTAGAGCTGCAGTAAAGAATATTCTCCTTGTTGGAGTGAGTATAGGTAGGGGTGGGGCAAGGATTTGATCGATGTCATCTTTATCTTCTTTTTTTCCATTTTAGGGAGGTAAGCTAATGAATTTTTTCTAATGAAAATCTAAAGAATGGAATGATAGACAATGGTTCTTTCACCTTCTATTTCCATAGCATTTCCCCAAGTTTAATTTTAAGTCTTTATAACTTTCTATATAATAATGTATACTCATGTAAAAGTTGGAATATGTTACAGGTGTAGTGGGATACTATTAAGTCATATGAACTTGTCATCACGTTAGCATTTTAGTTGCCAAGCGCTTAAAAAACATATTAGGAGTTCTATTTATTTCAACTTTTATTACGAACATTCGTGTTTGGAATTTATTCCATCCTTTTATCTGTAAACTAGCACATGATATAGAATAAAGACATAAGCAAACACAACAACAACATACTCAATGTAATCCCACACACAGTGTGGTCTGGAAAGGGTAGAGTGCACGCAGACCTTAACTCATAACTTGGGAGGTAGAGAGGATGTTTCCAAAAGACCCTCGGCCACCTTCATCTTCTGAAGGTGGGACTTCTTGATTGGCCAACACACAACCCCATACAACATAGTAGGTCTAATTTATGGATTCTTAAAATCCTGACAATAATTTTTCTTCAATATTTTCAACAAAATCTAGTTTTTTCTTCATAACTTTAAAAAATTAAAGTTCGGACCCTAAATAATGTACATTGTCGTTAAAAAGGAAGACAATAGAAAACACAACATCCTTCAGATGGCCATTTTGGGATACTTGAGAGAAGATGACACGCAAAAAAGGGTGAAGGGTGGCAGATCAAGGAATTTTATGTTCTACAGAGGAAACATCATGTCTGGAATTTCAAAAGTACACACTTGTATGCATGTCCAACACATCTGAGTGTCTCACTGGAGCACATTGATGAATAACTTGAATTCAGATCATTACTTGTAACCGAAAAAAGTCCGCCCCTCTACAATTCTCCACTTAAATATCAAGCTTTTGTATGCTACAGTTTTTGAATTTGTGACATGCACCTAACTCACACATCACGTGTTGCACTCTTACCACTAGACCAAAGCTATGGGGGCTAGCGCATATGTATATACTTTGCAGTTTCTAAACAATCAGAACAAAGGGCATCAATTCTTACCAGTGTTAAGAGCTGGTACCGCCAAACGACATCTCAACTTAACCCATAAACAAGGAAGATATAAAAGAGCCCAAACATGGCACTAGTAAGTTGAGCAAAACGAGGAATTCTCCTTTGCATCAGCAGTGCCATTGCAACAACAAAGGCAGCAGAGGTAACAGAAACATCAATCTGACCTAAATATCTGATAGAATTAGAAGAGCAATCAATAACAAAATCTTCAACTTAAATTCCAGAAAATAAATAATCATAAACAAACAAGAAAGAAATAATTACTAAAACAGGTCTAAGATTTTGTATGCTGCCTTCAAGCTTGCTTATCAAGCTACTCTGCACTGAAACCACTGTCCATTTACTGGGGGGGGGGGGGGACAAAACCTAATTGTGGAAGAAAATCATATATAAAATGAAATGGAAGGTAATTATGAAATACAACAACATACCTAGTGAAATCCCACAATGTGGGGTCTGGGGCGGGTAGAGTGTACACAGACCTTACCTCTACCTTGGTAGGCAGAGCGGCTGTTTCCGAGAGACCCTCGGCTCAAGACAAAGCCCAAGCCCAAGTAAAGTACCACAAACAAAGTGAGTAAGTCATGATAGCGAAATGGAAGTATTATTTCCTTCAAATATATAGCAACATAAATATGAAATGGAAGAATTTTTCAAATCCATCTCGCATTTATTATGTATTGTACTTTCTTTCCAATACATAATAAATGCGAGATGGATTTGGAGTAACTGGTAAAGTTGCTGCCATGTGACCAAGAGATCACAGATTCAAGCCGTGGAAACAGCCTCCGGCAGAAATGCAAGGTAAGGCTGCGTACAACATACCCTTGTGGTCCGGCCCTTACCCAAACCCCGCGCATAGCGGGAGCTTAGTGCACCGGGCTGCCCTTTTTTTTTGTTCTTTCTTTCCGACACATAACAACTACATTGCACGTCCATTCCCACCGCAGAAGAGGTCATGCTATATCCCCAGGACAGTTGCAAGAAGTAGAAACTAAGTCTAAATTTGGCATATGAAATTATGAAGCATATCCAAAATAGTGATGGTGCGATCAAGAAAATTTCACTTACTAAGTGCATGGAGAAGACCTTCAAGATGACATTCACAGCTCTGTGAGTTTATATGGCACCATTTCTAACCTAAAGGGTAAAGCAAAAGACATGGACCGTCTAAGCAAGCAACTTCAACCACAAAAAATTGGAGCCTAGCAAAGAAGAGGTTCCACCCAACATTGTCCAGCGCAGATATCTAATGCCTAATGCATAAATTAATGATGGATCAAGTAATCATTTTCTAGCATCATTGGCCTAATTTCTGAAGACTGAGAAATACAGTCCAAGTTATGCAGGCCTTTCCTTGCGACCACGAGAAGGAATAGAACAAACAGAATGCATGGTGGACATTTTATAAAAGGTCTTTCTGCTGCGCAAAATCATTGAACCTAATGATAAGAGGGCTTTATGTTGTCCATATGTTATACCAGAATATCAAGCTGGTTTAGACTTCTTTCAAGATGTTGAGTATATCTCTTTAGGTTAAATGAGAGAACACAGGATGGAGGGATATGATGTATAAGAGAGATTCATGGGCTTCTTTTCCTTGATAGTTCTGGGTCAATGAGACAGCAAATTGATAATCTGTTAATCTTAATTAGCAAAGGATAGGCATAAGAAATAACACTACATAACAGGAGTCTCTTAATGAAATGTCTTTGGAGATACAACATTGTGAAGCAAGCTTTATGGAGACAGGTCACCAGTGCAGGTATGAACAATTGGGACACTGGAGTACCAAACCAGTAAGAACATCATATGGAGTTGGCAACTGGAAGTCCAACAGGAATCTTCGGGAGGAGTTTGTAGAAAACACAGGTTCAAGATGGGAAATGGGAGGAGATTTTCATTCTGGAATGATGACTGGCTTAGTCAGGGAGCATTGAAAGACCTCTTCCTTGATCTATTTATCGTTTCATCTTCACCTGCCACAATAGAAGAATCTTGGAGCTGGGGATTGAAACTTATCTCAGAAAGCTTCTCAATGACAGGGAAGTCACTAGAGTCACCGGATTCCTCAGAATGTTAGAAGGCTTTACAGGATTAAATGAGGAAGCAGCAGCTCAGAATTCACAGTCAGAGAAGAATACAACTATCTATCATCTGTAGGGCAGGCCAGCACCTTCTGGCACTGGAGACAGATTTGGAAGATCAAAGTACCTCTTTGTCTGTTTTTCATGGATAGTTATAAGAAAAGCTTGCCCCACACAGGAAATTCTTCAGAGAAGAGGCTTTCAGCACAGTCCCAGATGCTTTCTATGCCAACAAGAAGCTGAAACCAATGGCCATTTATTTCTACATTGTGCTATTACTAGCCAACTCTGGCAACTCTTTGTAGCATTAGCTGCAACTGTTTGGGTGATGCCTAAGGACACTTTTGGCCTAATATGCACCCGGAACAGTATAAGGAGAAAAACATGTCACAAGGAATGGTGGAAAGATTGTTCCAGCTTGCATTTGGTGGACAATTTGGAAGGAGAGGAATGCAAGATGTTTTGAAGGCAAGAGCAGCTCAACCCAGAAAATCAAGAGTACCTGCATTTCTCTTTTTCATTTTTGGTAAAGAACAATTTGTAGGTGATGTAGAATCATCGATAGACTTTTGTGACTCCTTGTAAGAATTACAGGGGTTTCTGTAATTGTAAATATTAGATACCAGCCCTGTTTTGGGTGTGGATGAATATAACAAGTTACCTTTCTAAAAAGGAACGAATATTGAATTGCTAACATGAAAGTATGCATACACAATTTTGTTTAAAGTGCGCTAGATAACAACATTGATCCATCGAAGTAAGATAGATAATGCAGGCATGAAATCTTGCTGTTACTCTTTCAGTTTCTAAATACCTGTGCATGAAATTTATGGCAATGTTGCGAGGTTTAAAGTGGTTTACCAGAAAGTCAGAAGTATGTTTACTTATTAGAGGAAAAAAATTGAAAAAGATGTTAATGACTTACAGTGTGAGTAGAGGCATGAGAGCACAGATGACAGAGCAAACTCTTGATACGTATCGAGGAGGAGGAGTCATTCCATCAGAAAATCCATGACTCCTAACCAGTTCAAAGTACTCTCGTGCACCCACAAAAACAGCAGCAGTAAGGGCAACAGTGAAAACCCATCCTCCAGCCAATACTACACCTCCGACTGAAATACCTATACCAAGTCCAAAGACTACCCTTTTCTTCAATTGACTATTTTTCTGCTTAAGTTCAGAAGTGGGAATATCCCCCTCCGTTGTACTGTTGCCTTTGTTGACTTCCTACAACATAATTATCTCAGTGATTCCAATTCAATACATGTTGTATTGCGACATTGACTCTGATGCTAATCGTGGAAGTAGCGACCCTAGAAGTTAAACAATGACCTGGACACATAAGTGACCCCAAAAGTAAACAACGGATACAGGATCAAAAAGCAAAGGCATATACACATGACTATTTGTCTTTCCCTTGAGCAAAGGGACTACAAACTAACGGCTGACACAACCAAAGATACTCCAGAATAAAGAAATGGTTTTCCCCTTATTGGTTATAGAAATGGTTATAGCTATTTATAGTTTTCTAATCAGAAATCCACACTAGATAAAACAAAGTTACTTATTAAAGTTTCCAGGAAAAAGTGAATGTGTATCACATTGCACTTCACCTAGTGTCACACGTGAATTTCAGGAGTATCAAGTCAGCGATTGCACTTAGGCTATACACCTTTTTATAACCGACAAATCCCCGATGATCAATGGTGCACCATTCGAAACTCGGTGGATAATGGGCCCACCCCTCTACCCTTACACTTAGGCTTATACACCTACATTAAACACATTATGCCAGTTTTCAAAATAAGCACTGTCAATGCCCTTTTATCACCTCCACAGAGGTTTCTTTCACTCTGCTGCATCCCTCAAGCACTCAGAAGCCTTTAATCCATTTATTGTGATAATAGATCTCCGAAATATCCCTTCCCCTTCTTGACTGATGAAGAGAACATGGCCAGTAAAAATATGGAAAATTTTTAATATTTTTTGTCAGGTTACTGCTATTTTTATATACTTAACTTATTTTTAACTGTTATTTGTATTTGGTATAACAGCAGCTAAACACTTTTTTCCTTTCTCCAATTAGATACACATTCGCTTATCAACCTTCTCCTACTAATACATAAAATCTTTTGACTTCTAAGTCCACTAAAAATAACCGCTATATGCCTCTGCATCATAAATAAATGGAAAAAAGACAACTTTGATGAAAGAAAGTTTAACCGCACTAGCGAATAAATTAGAAACCCTATATTAGTTCAAGTTCTGCTCCGCCAACTAACTATCTTCCTAAAAGGAAGGATCTTTGGGAAATAAAATCATGTCATAGTTTATCCAACTACAAACAGGTTCTCCTAAACCATATTTCTCCAAAACAACTGCTGTCAAGTTGCACCCTCTAACATTGACCGATTTGCTGAACACAGTTTTACTTTGACCATAGCATGCATAGATCAAACCAAGATAAGTATAAAGAATGGATCTTGAGCCTAACTCAACCCTAAAAGCTAGCTCATGAGGGAAGGATTCTCAAGTCCATATAAAGAGACCACCCATCCCTTGAATGGCTGATGTGGGACTCTTTCACAATAAGAAAAAAAAAAAATCTTTACAGCCACCCATGCCCATTGGTTAATGCAACACTTAACTTAGTACTAAGCTAATGTTAAAAGTTGAACCACTCATTATCATCAAATGAAAAATAGCAACTATGTTTCACCTGATCGATAACCAAGGTAGGGGTAAGGTCTGCGTACATCCTACCCTCCCCAGACCCTACTTGTGGGATAATAGTGGGTATGTTGTTGTTATTGTTGTTGATAACCAAAGTAATTACTAGCATGATCTTGCAGAAGTTCACTTGTTCCTTGATCTAAGAGAGCATCTTACAACCTTTTCTCCTAGCAATAGAAGATAGCTATATTGATCAAAATCAACCAACTATACCTCAATGCTTAACACAGCTAGGTTCAAATCGTTCTATTATTATTTCACTTACATAAAATTTGTCACATATCAAGAATTTTCTAAAACTAGAGGTTTTCTAAATATCATACTTATCTCTACACTGTCTCTAGCCAAACTAAAAAGGACAAATGAACAAAATAGCTAGATAAATACAATGCATAGAAAATATTTACCTCATCCTCGAAAAGGCGGTCGGGTTCAGTACGAGCAACGGCCGTGATAATTCGAGGGTGTTTCAAGAATATGGCTCTGGGTACACCCGAAACCTCTCTAACTCTGGACCCATCAAGAAACAAACCAATTCTTGAAATTGAACATCTGGATTGGCTTAAAATTAAGTATTTAGATGAAGAATGATGAAATTGAGCTGATGTGGAAGGAGGGTGATGAGAGTGGCAATTGCAGATGGAAATGAGTGACAGAGGAATCAGATTGACTCTATCAAAATCTATACAAGAAGAAACAATAGATGAAATGGGATAAGGGGGTATTCATATGGCTTGATTAAGCGCTATTTAGAAATGGATGAAATTAAGATTCGCCATTGCTGACGGAAATTGGGGAGGGGATATGTATAAGTTAAGGTGATAAAGAGGGGAAAGGTTGGAATTTCAGAACCGTGTGCTGCACCTGCACATAAGAATTAGCCCATCTTTTTTGTTTTTTGTTTTTAACGCCCTTTGGTTCTTCACTACTTTCTTTTCTACTTTGTTAGTATTATTGTTTGAATTGAAGATATATGAGTTTTTTTCCTTCTAAGAAAATCCTTAGGCAAAGTACAAAAGAAATTCACTTAACTCTTGAATAGGAGGAGGAAGATTATTATTATGTCCTTCAAATATGACAAGGGTAATTGAATTTATGATCCCTTATCTAGCCACATATTTAATTGTGTTAAAAGAAAATACTATTGAATATTGCTTACAACAATAACATAGGTAATGTACTCCACGAGTGGAGTTCGAAAAGGGACATAGGCAAACCTTGTCTTTATCCGAAAGAAATAATTCTTTCATTATTTTTTATTAATGAATGAGTATATATACAATTTACAATTTTCATAATATGGAAAATCATATTCCTATTCTACCCCCAAACACTATTCTATTTGTACAAGAATTCTATAATTATGGTAAGTGTACAATGCTAATTATATACAAAAACCTATTACAAAAAATCACAATATACACGTGTGTATACCGTGTATATCACGGTCTCCCTATTGCCTTGGGTTTCCGTGATATACACGGTATACACAATATAGTATACCGTGTATATTATGTATGTATACTATGGTATATTTTCACACCCCCGCGGTCATAGCGGGCGGTCTTCGTACGCTGAGACTGTCCCTAAAATCTTCAAATAGGACCGAGGAAAGACCCTTAGTAAAGATGTTTGCAATTTGATACCTGGAAGAGACATGTAAGACGCATACTTGTCCACGAGCTACCTTTTCGCGAACAAAATGGATATTCATCTCAATATGTTTAGTGCGCTGGTGTTGAACCAGATTCCCATAAAGATATACGACACTAATATTATCACAATATACCAATCAGCATACAGTATCCAGACGTAGAGCGTCTGGTGTCCGAACAGCCACCACAATCAGCATCGGTATAGGAGACAAGTGTAGAGGCTGATGATGGATATAGATGTAAACCATATTCAAGTGTTCCTTGGATATATCGAATAATGCGTTTGAGCGCATTCATGTGCTCCACCCTAGGATCATGCATAAACAAACACACCTGATGTACGACATACGTAATATCCGGTCTCGTGAAAGTCATATACTGAAGAGCTCCGGCAAGACTGCGATAGTGGGTGAGATCCTCGTAAGGTGAGCCAGCCGCAGCACCCAGCTTGGGTTTAGTATCAACAAGAGTGTAAGTAGACTTACATGAGGACATACCAACCCTGTCAACTATCTCAGCGGCATACTTCCGTTGCGATAAGAATAGCCCACCTGCATGACGTGTGACAACAATCCCCAAGAAGTAACTCAAGAGCCCCAAGTCTTTCATATCAAACTCAGAATTGAGCAGTGTCATGATAAACTTGCACAAAACATCAGACGAGGCAGTCAAGATAATATCATCCACATATAAGAGGATATAATCTAGGGAAGTACCACGACGATATATGAATAATAAATTATCAGATCTGCTATGAGAAAACCCAATAGACGAAACATAGTCTGCAAATCGCTTATACCAAGCCCGTAGGACCTGCTTAAGCCCATACAATGACTTCTTCAATAAACAAACATGACGAGGATATTTGGGGTCTCGAAAACCCAAGGGATGATGCATGTAAACGGTCTCCTTATATCATCATGTAAGAAAGCATTGTTCACATCTAACTGATGAATGGGCCATGCCTTTGAAAGAGCCAGACTGAGAACAGTGCGAATAGTTGCTAGTTTGACCACCGGACTAAATGTCTCACCACAATCTACGCCAACCTGCTGAATTTTACTATCACCTACAAACCGAGCCTTATGTCTCGTAAAAGAACCATCATAATTATCTTTATGAGTAAAAATTCACATAGAGTGAATAATATTAACACCAGAAGGACGGGACACCAACTCCCACGACTTATTTTCAATAAGAGCATCATATTCGTCGTTCATAGCCAATTTCTAATTCGGGTCATTTAATGCAGACACATGGTTACAGGGTAGGAGGGATTTAAGAATATTAGAATTTAGATTAAAATATCTCTTTGGTTTAAAAATACCCCATTGACTACGAGTGACCGGTATGTGACTCGGGGAAGAATTGGGTGGATTTTGGAAAACATTCAGATGGGTGATAGATCGCCAAGAGGGCAACGGCCCGCCGCCCAACACTAGAAATCAAGCCGGCGTGTTTCTAACTTGAGGCGTATAGCGCTTTGGTATTGGGCTGGGCAACCGACCCAACAACCGATACTGGGGCAGAAACAATGGGTTTTGGCGGGTCACTGGATCGGCCCATCAAGTGGTGCACGATGTACAGGGAGACGTCGTCATTCAAAAAATTATACGAACTAGGTACGGAACTACACTTTTAGCAAAAGAAAATTGGGTTTCATAAAAAATAACATGGCGACTAATGATGATTTTATTAGATAATAAATCAAAACATTTGTAACCACAATGATTAGAAGGATAACCCAAAAATACACAAGCGGTAGAACGGGCTTGAAGTTTGTTAATAGTATTTGACAGAAAAAGTGGATAGCATAAACACCCAAAGACCCTAAGATGCGAATACGAAAGATTCTTATTATAGAGGACTTTAAGAGAGACGCATATGCCAACCATTTGGTAGGAAGTATGTTAAGAAGATAGGTAGCCATTTGTAGAGCATGATGCCAAAAGGAAGGGGGTACGGAAGCATGGACCAATAAAGTGCGGACAATATTATTAATGGTATGAATTTTTCGTTCGGCTTTTTCATTATGTGAGGACGTATGAGGACAAGAGAAATGAAAAACTATGTCATTAGTGTCACAAAATTCCCGAAACAACTCATTATCATATTCTTTGTCATTATCACATTGAATATTTTTTATTTTCCGTTCGAATTGGGTACGGATGAATGCTCGAAAATTTAAGAATGTGAAAAAAACTTAAGATTTTTTCGCTAATGGAAATGTCCATAAAAATTAGAATAATCATCCAAAAATAGAACATAATAACGATGGCCCACAAAACTTAAAACGGGAGATGTCCATAAATCGCTATGAATAATATCAAATGGCATTAAAGTACGAGAAGTAGAGGCTACAAATGACAATCTAACATATTTTCCTAAAGGACATGAATGACAAATTGGAGTACTATGCGTACCCTTACAAGAAATAAAATTATTTTTACACAAGGAGAAACAACAGACGATCCAGGATGACCCAAACGTGCATGTCATAAGGAAGGAGCTAGAGCTGCAAAAGTATATGGCAAGGCTTGACTCGAGAGACTGGATGCGGGCGTGATTGGATAAAGATCTCCCATACTATTACATCTCATGAGAGGTATCTCCGTTTTGAAATCCTTCACAGAAAACCCAAAAGGATCAAAATTAACAGAAAACCAATTATCAATGGTGAATTTACGGACAGACACCAATTTTTTAATTAAGTTATGGGCATGAAGGGCATTGTTCAAGACAAGAGGTGGATGAGGGGGAGACAAAGTTGTATGACCGTAACCACGAATTGGAATTGAGTTGCCATTACCAATAATTATGCCACGATTTTTGCTCAAATTTAAATAAGACGAGAAAGTACCTTGGTCGGACGTCATGTGAGAAGTGGCGTCGGTGTCCATGTACCAATTCGCGTCTGGGGGATTCAATCCAAGCGTGTGCATTGCGGCTTCAATGTCCGTTGGAGTGGGGCCTGCAACATGATGGGCCTGTGGAGGCCAAGGCCCAAGCACACCTGCCTGTTGCCCCGGCCCAGAACTGTTTCTCGGGAACCCCTGCTGGACAAAAAAATATGGGCTTATTGGTGTTGGGAAATTGGGCCCAGTTCTCAGGTAGGCGGTTGGCGGGTAGTAAGGGCTGTTTGCCCAGGGCCACTGGCCTAGTTCCACAGCCATGGACCCTAGGGTTGTGGCAAGTAGGCTTGCAACCCATTTCCCCGAGGCCCATTACCACTGGTCCGGGTCACACCCTCGTTATTGCCACATTGATTCTTGCCGTTATTTTTGCGATTCTTCTTGCCTCCACCGTGAGTACGGTTTTGGTCCGAATTGTTAACAGAACCTTGAGAAGTATCGGATGAAGTCATCATCACCACGGGACTTGCGCCGGTAACCGCCTTTTTTGCCAAGCCGGCTTCTTCTAACCTGAGCATCGAACGGGCTTGATAAAAAGGTGGAAGTTGATTACTTTGACATAGGAGAGTCCCAACGCCATTATAGGCCTCCGACAGGCCTGCAACCATTCGTAGAACAAGACGATTATTAGTAACCGACGCTCCAACGTTACGGAGTTTGTCCGCCAATTCCTTGAGCCATTTACAATAAGCTGAAATATTCAGAAAATCATCTATGCGGACTTGGGAAAATTCCTGCTCAAGGGTGACAACGAGGGAATGTTGGTTATCTTGGAATATATCACACAATCTATTCCAGGTAGCCATAGTCGTAGTGTCTGGTTCAATGATCATCTGTAAAAGGTCGGTAGAAATAATAGAGTAAATCCACTGAAGGATGGTAGCATCAAGAGTGATCTATAACTGAGGATCCTCCGCGGGATAGAGGGAGAAATTATGTGATGAAGGACTTGATGTGAGATTGCGTGAATTTTAAACAACTCTGCCCACGTCGCATATTGAACGTTTTCCATCTCAAGAATAATAAGGATGTTGTTCTTGATGTTAGAAACAGTAAGGGCAGGATGAAACAGGTTCTTTGACGTTGACATAACGAAAGACCAAAGGGATTGGGAAGAGAGGAGGTAAAATTGGCATGAAATCTGAGAAGGGGCACGGATTCTGAGGCAGTCTCGGCCAAGAAGGGATGGTCGGAAACTGACAAAACAATTTGGGAGAGAAGCGGAAGTAATTTAGTCCTAGACTTCTAATACCATGAAAGAAATAATCCCTTGATTATTTTCATTAATGAATGAGTATATATACAATTTACAATTTCCATAATATGGAAAATCCTATTCCTATTCTACTCTCAAAATCTTATTCTATTTGTATAAGAATTCTATAATTATGGTAAGTGTACAATGCTAATTATATACAAAAACCTATTACCAAAAACTACAATAAACACGGTGTGTATACCGTGTGGTCTCCCAATTGCCTTGGGTTTTCGTGATATACACGGTATACACAATATAGTATACCGTGTATATTATGGTATATTTTTCTTATCTTTGCGGGTTAGAGAGGTTATTTATGCTAGACTTTCAGCTCAAAATTGATATAACCGAAGTAAGAAAATAGGAAAGAAAAAGAAGAAAACAAAATAGTAATATACAAAACAAGTGCAGCAACAGATATCAATACACTTAGGCAAAAATAAACTACACGAAACCTAAATCGTACTATGAAAAGTACGGCAACACTCAATTACTTTCTAACCTTCTACCCTAATCCTTGACCTCCATACCTTCCTATCTAATGTCTAGTCCTCAGTAAAATGAAGTTGTATCATGTCTTGTCTAATTATCTCCCCAGTTTTTCTTCATCCTACCTTTGTCTCTCCTAACTCCTACGACAACCAAACCTTTCACGCCTCCTCTTCACACGTTTGAACCATCTCATACTCGTTTCTCTCATCTTATCCACCGTGAAAACCCCTCTCTCCTTATCCCATATAACTTCCTTCTCAATTGTCAAAATAATTATTAAAATTCCTATGATACTACACTAAAGCATCAAGATACCAATTCTGTTAACAAACCTCATAACAATATTAAAGTGTTTGACACACTTAAATCCTTCAAACCCTTCAAAGTATTGGAACCGGATGGGTTTCAGCCTTTTTTCTATATTTTTTTGGACTAATGCTACAATACTTTTACTCACAATATTATCTCTAAGTCTGTTAAATTGCACGTACCGATCTAATCCAAAATTCCACAATGCTAATAATGTTAGGAAATTTGGACTTGTTGGAGTTTGCAAAATTCACTATACAAAATCATTACCAAAATTCACATCCTCAACAAGCTAACTTTCTTAAAAGTAGAACAATTAATGATGATACTATCCTTGTTCAAGAATATCAGTTTTTGCTTCAAAAAAGAATAGGTATCAATGTCACATGCTTCTGAAAATTAACCTCGGAAGGTTTTTGATCACTTAGAATGATCTTTTTTTTTTTGAACAGCAAAGATAATTTATTTATTATTACTTATATTAAAGCTAGTACAATGATCATAAAAATTGGGGATACAAGGGTTTCCCATACTAAGTAGTCTATTACAAACCATAGCATCTAGATACTTAGAAACAATATAACTATTATCCATATCCGATTTAGTAGTACTAAGGACAAAAGATGGAGCACATGCATAGGATTTTATGGTTGTAGAGTTGGACTGTTTGGAAGCTTCCTTTGCTAGCTTGTGAGCAACTGTGTTCCCTTGACGGAAGTTATGCTGGAGCAACCACTGCTTCTGTTGGAGCATTAACCACCTGCAATGAAGAATTAAACTATTGTTAGCATGGTTTCCTTTTTGGTGAGCTTGTATTACCTCTGAGCAGTCAGTCTCCATAACTAGAGGGTAGAAGTTTCCATCGGCTGCCATAAGAAACCCTTCTCTTAGGACCAAGAGTTCTGTTTGCAAAGAGATGTTGCTGTGATGAATTTGTTAAAACCTGCAATCCAAGGCTCTTTTTCATCTCTGAATACGCCACCAATGCCTCCAGTGTTAGAAGATTGTTTAAAAGCATCATCAATATTAAGTTTATACCATCCTTTAGCTCGGAGGGTGCCATTTGATATTGATTAAAATCTTAGGGTTATGAAAAGTTTCCCTTTGAGATAAAAGGTGGAATTCCCTGGCTTTGTTTATAATATGATTATAGTTTGTGGGGTGGGAAGTATTCTCGTGATTGTTGTGGTTTCTATTTATCCATATATTTCAAATGATGAAAGGAAAGAGATGATCCCATTTAGATATGTAAGTAGGGAGTTTGGGGTTACTGAGTCTGATCTGATGAAGTCTATCCAGATATTTATGGAACTATTTTAAACCTAAGACCAAAAATAAGGGACCATTTTAGTCATTGTCTCTTCTGTACTTGCCAAGGAAACAAAAATGGCGGATTTGCCAGTGTCACAACCCTTGTGCAATTCCACCATAAACCGTTCCAATCCAATCCGAAATCCCAAATTCCATTATCAGCAAAAATGGCAAAACCCCAAAGAAGTGGAAAACTCAATGAGTACGAAAAAACAAAGACTTAAAACAATTCAAGAAAATAGAACAAGCTTCACAAAATGGCAAATTCTTTGATGGGTTCTTCCCAGAAGAAAGAAAAGGACAGAAAGGGGGAAAAGAAAGTGGTTGATGAAGATGATATTATGAGCCAGCTCAAAGTGAGGATCTTTCTTATGATACAGGTGAAGAGGGTGAACAAAATGACATGGATTATCAAGTTTCAAAGTCCCAATACCTTTTTTCTCCTTCTGTTGATAATTAGCAAGCAAAATTTTTATTCATCAGCTAAAACCAGCACTAAGATAGTTTGTGTTTGCATCTGAAAGATTCGAACTCTTTCGAAAGTTAATAATTTTTCAGATGCAAAGTTGGTTTACATCTTTATGTCATTTTGGGTGTACTGATTGTATTTTGATAAGAATATTGAATGCTTAAGCTTGATAAAAGACCGATATACACGTGTATATCATGGTCTAATTTGGACTCCACAAATTGTAATTGATGTATAATTATAATTATGGTATTAATCTTGAACTAGGAAAATGTATTAGAATTAGAGTAGGAAAAGGTAGAATTATTTTCCTATATTTTTCATATTTAGGATTGTATATTTGTATATATACCTCTCACTATCAAATGAATATAATCAAGGAATTATTTCTTTTATTGTATCAGAAGTCTAGGGCTAAAATACCTTCTCTCCAAAACTTATGATGCCCCTTCTTTTCTCGGTTTCCGTGACCTACTCTCGAATTCCATGAATTTTTTTTCTCCTCTATTCCCAAATTTTCTTCCAAATCCCTAATTCACCTATTGTTCTTTCGTTATATCTACGTCAAAGAACATGTTTCATCCTGCCATTACAGTTTCCAACATCAAGAACCACATCCCTATTGTTCTTGAAAAGGAAAATGTCCAATACGCGACGTGAGTGGAATTATTCAAAGTTTACGCACGCTCGCATCAAGTCCTCCATCACATCATCCCCTCAGTCACAAGAAAGGAGAAGATACCTGCCCCAGAGGATGACCCAGTGTTATGGACAACCCTTGTTGCTACCGTTCTACAGTGGATATATTCCATCATCTCTACGGACCTCTTGCAGATGATTATTGAGCCAGACGCCACGACGATGGAAACTTGGAATAGGGTGCGTGATATTTTTCAAGACAACAAAAAATTCTCGTGCTGTCACTCTTGAGCAGGAATTTTCCCATGTTAACATGGAAGATTTTCCGAACGTCTCAGCTATTGTAAAAGACTGAAGGAATTGGCGTATCAACTCCGAAACGTTGGTGCGCCCGTTACCAATGATCGTCTTTTTCTTCAGATGGTTGCAGGCCTATCCGAGGCATATAATGGAGTTGGGACACTGCTTCGTCAAAGTAATCCTCTCCACCATTTTATCAGGCTCGTTCTATGCTCATGTCGGAAGAGGTCGGTTTGGCTAAGAAAGCGGCTACCAGAGCAAATTCCGTCATGATGATGGCCACGTCTGACGACCCTCACTCATTCTCCGAAAATTCGAGCCAAAACCGTACCAACGGTGGTGGAAAAAAGGGTCAAAATCAGAAAAATAATGGTAAGAACTGCGGTGGCAGTCGCGGTGGTAACCGTACCTAGGCAGGCCTTCACTGATGCGACCCCAGCTCTGATCCCGACACCTATGGATATTGAGGCTGCAATGCATAAACTTGGATTAAATCCCCCGGACGCAAATTGGTACATGGATACCGAAGCCACTTCTCATATGACGTTCGCACAAGGTAATCTCTCGTCTTATTTCAATTTGAGCAAAAATCGTGGCATTATTGTTGGTAATGGCAACTCAATTCCAATTCGAGGTTATGGTCATACGAATTTGTCTCCCCACATCCACCTCTAGTGTTGAAAATGTTCTTTATGCCCCTAACTTAATTAAAAATTTGGTATCTGTCAGAAAATTCACCACTGATAATTGGGTCTCTGTTAATTTTGATCCGTTTGAATTTTCTGTGAATGATTTCAAGACGAGGATACCTCTAATGAGATGCAATAGTAGGGGGAGCTTTATCCAATCACCACCATTTCCACGAGTCAAGCCACACCTTCTACCTTTGTCGTTCTTACTCCTTCCTTGTGGCATGCACGTTTGGGCCATCCGGGGTCATCTATTATTTCTTCTCTACATAAAAATAATTTTATTGCTTGTAAGGGTACGCGTATTACTCCACTTTGTCTTTCTTGTCCATTAGATAAATATGTTAGATTACCGTTTGTAGCCTCTACTTCTCGTACTTTGATGCCTTTTGACATTATATAGTGATTTATGGACATCTCCTGTTTTAAGTTCTTTGGGCCATCGTTATTGTGTCCTATTCTTGGATGATTATTCTAATTTTTTGTGGACCTTTCCTTTATCTAAAATGTCTCAAGTCTTTTCCACATTTTTAAAATTTAGAGCATTCATCCGTACCCAATTCGAATGGAAAATAAAAAATATTCAATCTGATAAAGGCAGGGAATATGATAATGGGACGTTTTGAGAGTTTTGTGACACTAATGACATATCTTTTCAGTTTTCTTGTCCACACACGTCCTCACAAAATGGGAAGGCCGAGAGAAAAATTCGTTTCATAAATAATATTGTCCGTACCTTGCTAGCCCATGTGTCCTTACCACCTTCTTTTTGGCATCATGCATTACAAATGGATACATATCTTCTTAACATCCTCCCTCATAAAGGCTTAGCATATCAATCCCCACTTAAATTTTTTTACAATAAAGATCCTTCGTATTCTCATCTTAGGGTGTTTGTGTGTTTATGCTATCTACTTTTTTCATTTACTACAATTAACAAACTTCAAGCCCGATCTACCGCTTGTGTGTTTTTGGGTTGTCCATCTAATCATTGTGGTTACAAATGTTATGATTTATCCTCTAACAAAATCATAATTTGTCACCATGTTATTTTTTATGAGTCCCAATTTCCGTTTGCTAAATTGTGTAGTTCCGTGTCTAGTTCGTATACTTTTTTGGATGATGGGATCTCACCGTATATTCTCCATCAGTGGGCCCAACCCCAGTTCTCCGGATTCACCAGCAGGCCCACTTCCTGCTAGCCCCATAGATCTCATACATAGTACAGCGACACGACCCAGTTCTGTGGTTGCTTCAAGTTCTCGGCGAGCAGGCCCACTGCCTGCTGGCCCTTTACCTTCCCCGCGACCAGCTTCCGTTCTTAGGCCAGCAGGCCCACTGCCTGCTGGCCAGTCCGAAATAATTCTGCCATCACCCCAAAACCCATCCCCAACCATCTCGAGTAAAAGACCCATCACTCGTAGCCAACGTGGTATTTGTAAACCTAAACGACATTTTAATCTAAATTCTAATGTCACTAAATCACCCCTACCATGTAACTCAGTGTCTTCCGTTCATGACCCGAATTGGAAATTGGTTATGGATGACGAATATAATGCTCTTATTGAAAATAAGACGTGGGAGTTGGTGCCCCGTCCACCTGGTACTAATATTATTCGATCTATGTGAATTTTTACTCATAAAGAAAATTTTGACGGTTCTTATGAGAGGCATAAGGCCCGTCTGGTAGGTGATGGTAAAACACAACATATTGGCGTGGATTGTGGAGAGACATTTAGTCCGGCGGTCAAACTGGCCACTATTCACACTGTGCTTAGTATAGCTCTCTCGAAAGCATGACCCATTCACCAACTGAATGTGAAATATGCTTTCTTACACGGTGATTTTAAGGAGATATTATACATGCATCAACCCTTGGGTTTTAGGGACCCCAATTATCCTCATCATGTATGTTTGCTGAAGAAGTCCTTGTATGGGCTTAAGCAGGCCCCACGGGCTTGGTATAAAAGGTTTGCAGATTATGTGTCTACAATTAGGTTTTCTTACAGCAGGTCTGATCATTCTCTGTTCATCTATCGGCATGGTACTTCTTTGACATACATTCTGTTATATGTTGATGATATTATATTGACAGTCTCATTGGATAATTTACGCAAATCTATCATGTCCCTTCTCAGTTTCGAATTTGCAATGAAAGACTTGGGGCCCTTAAGCTATTTTTTTGGCATAGCTGTCACTCGTCATACATGTGGTCTATTTTTATCACAGAAAAAGTATGCGGCAGAGATTATTGAGAGAGCTGGCATGTCATCTTGTAAGCCTACTTCTACTCCGGTTGATACAAAACCGAAGCTGAGTGCCACGTCTAGCACACCATACGAGGAACCCACCCATTATCGTAGTCTTGCAGGGGCTCTTCAGTATCTGACTTTCACGAGACCAGATATTACTTATGCAGTACAAATGTGTGTTTATTTATGCAGTACAAATGTGTGTTTATTTATGCATGATCCGCGGATTGATCATATGCATGCGCTCAAATGCATTATACGATACATACAGGGCACACTTGATTTTGGATTGCATTCATATCCGTCCTCCGTCTCTACTCTTGTGTCATATACAGATGCTGATTGGGGTGGTTGTCCAGATACCAAACGTTCGACATCTGGTTATTGTATGTTCCTTGGGGATAACTTGGTCTCTTGGTCGGCTAAACGCCAGACTACTTTATCACGATCCAGTGCGGAGGCCGAGTATCGAGGGGTTGCCAATGTGGTGTCTGAGTCATGTTGGCTACGTAATCTTCTACTAGAGCTACATTTTCCTATTCAGAAAGCTACTTGATTTAGATTTCCATGTTGTTAGGTGTCTCTAGTAACAAAGGAAACTGCATAGTTTCTTGTCTGTGTTTTCTGATAAATCATGGTTTATGAGAGGACACCATTTTTGCTGCTAGCTGAGTTAATCATAGATACAGAAAAGTATAAACTAGCTTTTGGGGTTGAGTTAGGCCCAATTCCATATCTTTACAATCATATTACTATCTTTACCAATAAAAATATATAGAAAAGGATAAAAAAGTTGTCACCTTTCATCGGTAGCAACACCCCGCCCTCCCCAACAACAAAGTGGAAGTGTGTGATGAAATAATTTTTACTTTGAAGAGTTAGACGTATAGAATGCTTACAATCTATGTTCAATTTAAGACATTATGTTGGATGCTTGTCCAGAGATAGACTGCTGAATGTCACAGGGGTGATTGTATTATGAACTTGTTTTGTGCTTATGATTGGTATAAAAATGAGTTACACCATGTTCATAAGAATATAAAGGAAAGCAACAACACCATACTCTCCCCCGGCAAAGATTTATCTGCACGAAGCCGACCTATGCATAGAAAGGACGGGTTCTAATTGTATAGCGGTATCGAAAATCATATCGTGAGGACGCCCTAACCTTTCCTTTTATACTGTCTAGTAGGAAATCTTAACTAAGAAATGTAACCTCTTGGAACAGTATGTTTGTGGATTGTTGTCAAAAAACAACTACTACTATCAAAGAAGTCTGTTATATGCATCCTGGGTACTGACTTCTGAAACTCTCATGAACACAGACTGCATCCCTTATGTTATCGTGTGTTGAGCATTCAGGAAACTGAATTCCTGAATGTTGTTAGCTGGGATAAAGAATACATGAATGATGTGCATAATACAACTACTTTAAATTTATTGAATCTAAGTACATCTGATCCTTTTGGGTCCACCCACGAGGTTCCTATTTGTATAGAAGAGGGTATCGTTCGTAGAAAACCATGTTGTTTTGTTAGATTTTCTACTTTTTGGTATACTTTTTGTATACGGGTGTGTTTTTAACCTTCTTTTAATGAAATTTGTTGTTATCAAAAAAATGAATCTAAGTAATTCTGAATTCTGAGTTGTGGCGCTGTCTATGAGTTAACCCTTTTTATTTGCTTCCGCAGTTGGATAGACGAAATATTCTAGTTTGGTATGTTGTTAATTTCCTTGAATCTCTTGTTGCAGTCAAAGAAAAAAACTCAGACCCCTAAGAAGAGAGTTTCTAACACAACGTTACCAAATGACACGGATTTTGTGGACGAAGACGATGCCTTAATGCTGGTGACATATATTATTATTTAGCCTTTGTAACACACACATACATAAATAAAAACGAAAAATACATGCACATTACTCTTATGTGGGAGGCTTAGTAAAACATTGCCTTGCCAATATATTTGCAGCTCTCCATCCAGTATCCAACAGTAAAGTATTTATTTATTTATTTATATATATGCAGGCTATTGCCTTGTCATACAAGATTCTGCAGGTTTTTTTAATCTTGCAGATAAAGTGCCTATGCAAGGCACTGATGCAGATTCGGCTAATAAGGCCAGTAAAGAAAAAGAAATAGGTTCCTGCAATCAGGAAGATACTACTGGGAAAAGGAAGAGAAAACCACAGGTATGTTTTATTATTTACTTTACTAAATCAATGGAAATTCTGGGACTTTCTCATACTCCTTCCTTATGCATGGGTACTTTACAATTGTTTTAAGCAGACAAGAAATCGAATGCAGATGAGTGAGGATGACTTGATTATGCATTTCTTTCAGTTCGACGGTAATGCTGAATCTGCTTTATAAGGTTTCATATTGTACATTTGAAAGTGATAAGCTATACAGTTGTTTGTCCACAATAGCATCAAATTTCTTTGCTTGTCGTCCTAGATTGATTTTATATGCTCATTAATTATCTGGTATCTCTCTCACAGAAGCTGGGAAAGGGAGTATAAGTCTCAGAGATCTACGGAGAATGGCAGCTTCCCATGATTTCACATGGTCAGATGAGGAGATGACAAATATGATTCGTTGTTTTGATTCTGATGGAGATGGAAAGGTACTTGTCTCCTTTAAAATCTAAATCTTTTTTTTTTTTGGTTTAAAAAAGTATCCTCTATTCAGTGAAGACCTAAGTGTTTGATAAGATTCAATACGGAACAATGGAGGACTGGTGCTACTAGTAAACTTTTATGGCTCTCATGCTTGGGTTGAATTTAGACAAGTAAAAGAATTATTCATAAACTAACCACTGGGGCACACTCGACAAGTGTTTAGTATTTAAATATATTTGCATATATTATATTATATGAAATATATAAGACAGCTATAATTAAAGAATGAATCTAAAAATGATAAAGTTGATACCATAAGTTGGAAAGTTAAAGCCTTCTTTCTTCTTTTTGACAACTTTTGTGTCCGAGTCAGCTTGCTCGCATCTCGACTAATTCCATGGGTTAGCTGCTATGTTACCATCCCATCAGCACAGATATTAGGTAACTCTGTCCACCAAGGCTTGGATAAATGAGAAATACATGAGACAGATACTGGGTAACTCAACCCACTTCATCGACCACTAGGCACACCCTTGAGTGCTAATATCTTCTTTTATGCAAGGGAAGTACAATATGTAACTCCCATTGTTTTTGTCCCTTGACACCACACCATGGAGGTAACTGTGAAGTGTTTGGGGCTTTATAGATTAGTTACTTGGAAAGATTTAGTACTGTGGAGGTAGGCTATCAATCATCTGCAACTGAAAAGAAAAAAAGTTGCTTATCCTGTTTGTTGTTTTGATCCACTGGGTTTTGGATTAAAAAATTCCATGAACAGTTGTTTGTGGCCTTTGTTTTTTGGTTTTTTGTTTTCTTTTGGTGTAGCTATAGTGTTATTTCGCAAGTGCTGTCTACCAAGAGCACAAAAATGATAATATCATTTTTACTTGGCAAGATCCACGTCTATCTGCCCTAAAATGTCTATTTTAAAAGCTGTATACTTTTTAAGTTGGTCAATTGTTCATGTTTTCTCTTAGTTCTTCCTACCTTTTGATACGGCATATTGCAGTTGAGCCTGGATGATTTTCGCAAGATTGTGGTCAGATGTGTTAAGTATACATAATATACACACAAGACACAATATATATGTGTATTATGTATACGCAAGGTATTTTACTCCCGGTTATTACTGCCCATCCGTGGGCAGTCCTATTCCATGTACAATTATGTAAATAATGTTGTAGTCTAATTAGTATTGTACACTTACCATACTTGTATAGTTAATCTCCAAATAGAATAAGGTTTTAGGAGTAGAATAGGAATATGATTCTCCTATTATGGAAATATGTAAATTGTATATAAACTCTTTCAAGTAATATTTCTTTCATTGTATCAGAAGTCTAGGTTTTTATTCCTCTCCCCAAAATTTCCGTCGGACTCCTCCCATCTCCGGCGATCTGCCTCGATTTCTGAGCCCTCTTTCTCGGATTTCGTGCCCGACGGTCTCTCATCTCTTCTCAAAATTTTCTTCCAAATCCCTCAATCACCTATTGTTCTCTCAATATGTCTACATCACGGAACACGTTTCATCATGCCCTTACAGTTTCTAACATCAAGAATAACATCCCTCTTGTTCTTGAAATAGAAAACGTCCAATATGCGACGTGGGCCGAACTGTTCAAAATTCACGCACGTTCGCATCAAGTCATCCATCACATAATCCTCGCGGCTCCTGAGGATACGGAGGTGCCACGACGGAGGATGATCCTGAGTTATGGACGACTCTTGATACCACCGTCCTTCAGTGGATATATTCCACAATTTCTACCGACCTTTTGCAAACGATTATTGAACCCGACGCTACGACACAGGCGACTTGGGATAGACTACGTGATATATTCCAAGATAATCAAAATTCTAGGGCTGTTACTCTTGAGCAGGATTTCTCTCACGTCAATATGGAAGATTTCCCTAACGTTTCGGCTTAATGCAAAAGATTGAAGGAATTGGCAGACCAACTCCGCAATGTTGGCGCGCCAGTTTCGAATGATCGTTTGGTCCTCCAAATGGTTTCAGGCCTCTCCGAGGCCTATAGTGGTGTTGGCACACTTCTTCGTCAAATCAATCCTCTTCTGCAATTTTATCAGGCTCGTTCTTTGCTTACACTCGAAGAAGCAGACATGGCTAAAATGGCGGCTACCGGTGCTAGTACCGTGGTCATGATGACCGAGTCCATTGTTCATCCTACCGGTTCCAACAACTCAGGCCAAAACCGCAACAACGGTGGCGACAAAAAGGGAGGAAATAAGAAAAATAATGATAAGAATCGCAGCTGCAACAATGGCGGCGATCGAACGAATGGTGGCGGTGGTGCCCTCTGGCGATCGGCCAAGAAGAAGAATAGCTTTTGGTCTCAGCGGCCCCCACGCTTGGGCCAACAAGGCAGCCAATGATGCAGCTCATCGGCGATGGGCTAGCCAGCAGCAGTAGAGACCCAACATGCAGTGGCCCATTTTCGGTAATCACTCTGGGCCGAGGCAGCAAGCAGGGGTACTTGGCCTCTGCCCATCATGTAGTGGCCCCCACTTCTACCGACATCGAAGCCGCAATGCACACACTTGGTTTAAATCCTCCGGACCCAAATTGCTATATGGACATCGGTGCCACTACCCACATGACATCCGATTCAGGTACGCTCTCGTCTTATTCCAATTTGAGCAACTCTCGTGACATAATTATTGGTAATGGTAATTTTGTTCTAATTCGTGGTTATGGTCATAAAACGTTGTCTCCTCCTCATCCACCCCTTATCTTGAAAAACACCCTACATGCCCCCAAATTGATTAAAAACTTAGTGTATGTCCGTAAATTCACTACTGACAATTCCATTTCTATTGAATTTGATCCATTTGGTTTCTCTGTGAAGGATTTCAAGACGGGGAGTCCTCTCATGAGGTGTGATAGTAGGTGAGATCTTTATCCTATCACACCCAGTTCCGGTCCATCGAGTCAAACCTTGCCCTTAACATTGACAGCCCTTTCTCCTTCCTTGTGGCATGCTCGTCTTGGTCATCCGGGGTCGTCTATTTTGTCGTCATTAGATAAAACTAATTTTATTTCATGTAAGGGTACGCGTAGTACTCCAAATAGTCAGTCTTGTTCTTTAGGAAAAATTGTTAGGTTTCCATTTGTAGACTCAAAATCTCATACTTTAATGCCATTTGATATTATTCATAGCAACTTATGGACATCTCCTATTCTTAGTTCTTTGGGTCATCGGTATTATGTTTTTTTTAGATGATTATTCTAAGTTTTTATGGACTTTTTCAATAGCGAAAAAATCTCAAGTTTTTCCATCTTCTTGAAATTTAGAGCATTCATTAGAACCCAATTCGAATGGAAAATCAAAAATATTCAGTGTGATAATGGCAAAGAATATGACAATGGGGTGTTTCGGGAATTCTGTGCTAATAATGGGATCAATTTTCATTTTTATTGTCCTCATACGTCTTCACAAAATGGGAAAGCCAAACACAAAATTCGTACCATAAATAACATTGTCAGAGCTTTATTGATTCATGCTTCCGTGCCCCCATTTTTTTGGCATCATGCTCTACAAATGACTACATATCTCCTTAACATTCTTCCTTTCAAAGGTTTGACGTATTCTTCCCCCCTTCAAATTTTATATCATAAGACTCCTTCGTATTCACATCTTAGGGTCTTGGGTGCTTGTGTTATCCATTTTTTCCATCCACCACAATTAACAAACTTCAGGCTCGGTCTACCCCTTGTGTGTTTTTGGGCTATCCATCTAATCATCGTGGTTACAAATGTTTTGATTTGTCATCTAATAAAATCATCATTAGTCGCCATGTAATTTTTGATGAATCTCAATTTCCGTTTGCTAAGGTTAGTAATCTCGTGCCTAGTTCGTATAATTTTTTGGATGATAGCATATCCCCGTATATTATTCACCATTTTTCGGACATATCACACTCCCCTAATCCGCCAGCGGGCCCACTACGCGTACCTAATAATTTTTCCTAAAGAACAAGACTGACAATTTGGAGTACTACGCGTACCCATACATGAAATAAAATTAGTTTTATCTAATGACGACAAAATAGACGACCCCGGATGACCAAGATGAGCATGCCATAAGAAAGGAGAAAGGGCTGTAAATACTGAGGGCAAGGCTTGACTCGATGTACCGGAACTGGGTGTGATAGGATAAAGATCTCCCACTACTATCATACCTCATGAGAGGACTCCCCGTCTTGAAATCCTTCACAGAGAAACCAATGGATCAAATTCAATAGAAACGGAATTGTCAGTAGTGAATTTACGGACATACACTAAGTTTTTATTCAATTTGGGGGCATGTAGGGTTTTTTTAAAGATAAGGGGTGGATGAGGGGGAGACAACGTTTTATGACCATAACCAAGAATTGGAACAGAATTATTGTTACCAACAATTATGCCAATAGGGTTGCTCAAATTGAAATAAGACGAGGGAGTACCTGAATCCGATGTCATATAGGTAGTGGCACCGGTGTCCATAGACCAATTCGAGTCTGGTTGAGTCAAACCAAGTGTGTGCATCGCGGCCTTCATATCGGTCTGAGTGGGGCCTGCTGCGTGGTGGGCTTGCGGAGGCCGGGGCCCAAGAATTCCTGTGTGCTGCCCTGGTCTGTAACTGCTGCTGGAAGCCAGTGGGAAGTGGGCCGTCGAGGCTGCTGGGAAGCCCAATGGCCAGTGGCTGGAAAGCTGTGTGGAGTTGGGTCGTAGGGCAACTGTCCACTGGTCCAAGCCCACGGTCCAGAGGCCCAAGGCTGAGACCAGTGGGTTAGTGGCCCACTATAACTGGGATGGGATCCACCGCCACTATTTTGGCCACCGCGACTGCTGCCGGAACCGCCGCATCTGCCCCCGCGATTTTTTCTGTTATTTTTCCAGCCATTTTTGCCGACCCCGTGAGATCGATTTTGGTTCGAATCGTCACCAAAATTTTGAGGATTAGTGGAGGATGTAACCATGACCACGGGACTAGCCTTAGTAGCCGCATTTTTAGCCAAATCGGCTTCTTCCAAGGTAAGCATGGACCGGGCTTGATAGAACCTCAGAAGAGGATTACTTTGACGAAGGAGAGTTCCAACGCCACTATAGGCCTCGGATAGGCGAACAACCATCTATAAAACAAGACGATCTTCACTAACTGGCGCACCAACTTTGCGGAGTTGGTCCGCCAATTCTTTCAACCTTTTGCAATATGTTGAAACGTTCGGGAAATTTTCCATGTTGACGTGAGAAAAATCCTGTTCAAGGGTAACAGCTCTGGAGTTTTGATTATCCTGGAATATGTCACGCAGTCTATCCCATGCAGCCATCGCCGTAGCGTCTGGCTCAATAATCGTCTGCAATAGGTCGGTAGAGATAGTAGAATAAATCCACTGAAGGACGGTGGCATCAAGTGTTGTCCATAACTTAGGATCATCCTCGCGTGTAGGCACCTCCGTATCACCAGGAGCTGCGGGGATTATGTGATGGATGACTTGATGCGAATGAGCGTGAATTTTGAACAACTCGGCCCACGTCGCATATTGGACGTTTTCTATTTCAAGATTTAGAGGGATATGATTCTTGATGTTATAAACAACAAGGGCAGGGTGAAACGTGTTCTTTGACGTAGACATAACGAAAGAACAATAGGTGATAGAGGGATTGGGAAGAGAGATTTTGGGAGCGGAAAGAGGTGTAGAAAACCGAGGAGGGCTGCTCGATTTTGCTTGGCCGAAATAACAAGAATTTTAGGGAGATAAATTGTTGTTTTGACCTAGACTTCTGATACCATGGCAGAAATAATCCTTTGATTATTTTCATTAATTGAAAGACTATATATACAATTTACATATTTCCATAATAGGAGAATCCTATTCCTATTCTTATTCTACTCCTAAAACCTTATTCTACTTGGATACTAACTATACAATTATGGTAAGTATACAATACTAATTAGACTACAACATTAATTACATAATTGTACATGGAATAGGTAGCCCACGGATGGGGAAGAGGAAGCCCACGGATGGGCAGCAATCTGTCTCGGAATACCGTGTGTATATATAATATACATATGTATATTGTGTGTGTATTATGTATACTTAACAACTAGCTTAGACTTCATGTTACTACAACTTACCGATAGTGAGAAGGGAAATATATGGCTAGGAAGTTGACTACTTGATAAGAAGGTACTCAGAATCTCACACAAGATAAACTGACACTTGCAAGGGGCTTCAAATGATGACTTTCGAGCTTGGATTCAGAATAAAGGTGCTATAATGTATTTTTGTTAAGAACGGAAGAAAAAAAAAGGGTAGTCTGTTTCTATACTTGTATTTAGTACAATAGTTAGTTTCTTCTTCTTCTTTATTCATTCTGGATTCGCCCAACCAGCATGTTTTCATCAAGAAGACGGGCCACTGGATATTGGAATGGCAATGACCTTACATTAACTTTCTGGTCGGATATTCTCCATTAACTTTAACCAGTTATTCTTGTTTGTTTTCCTTCTTAAGAGAGGAGTTTGCTCATTCTTCTATATGCATTATTGTGTAAATATATCAAAGCTCCTTCCATTTTGATGAAATTGTTTGTTTCTTAGTCTGTGAGCCAAAGTTTATGCTCCTATAGCTCGAGTTATCAGACTCAATCCAATTTGTGGTTAGTTTGTAGGTTATAAATGCGGGAAATGACAGTCCATTGAATATTATACAATTTTTAACTGTTGATTTAGATGTTACTGTATATTTCTCTGAGTAAATAACAACAACATACCCAGAATAATCTCACAAAGTGGGGTCTGAGAAGGGTAGAATGTATGCAGACTTTAATTCTACCTTAAATGAATCCTCTCTATCCATTCTGCCCAGCTCAAATCCGTTCCCCAATATTGTTTTCCCTCTAAAGATAATAATTGAAAAATTTACAAGCTTTGAGTTAAATTTGGTTCAATACTTATCTAGTCTTGATGAGGACTGATAAGTTCGAAAATACCAATCAATCCTACCAGAATGAACTAATAATGATCCCGACTCCTAGCAGCTCTGTACCAGAAATATTTAATTTTATATTACTTCACCCTTCGTCCCAATTAATGTGACACTTTTCACTTTTAAGAGTCAATTTGAATAATCTTTGAAGCTAAAGTAAATTATATCAACTCAATTGGAATTAAAGTTTACATATTCAAAAACTATACAAAAAACACTATAAGTGCATTGCTTCTCATGTTAATACGATAAAAAGAATACATCTTAAAATATTAGTCAAAATAATTTGAATTTCGAAAAATAAAAAATATCACATAATTGGGCCATTTTCATGTTTGATCGCTTGTACACTTTACATGAGATTCAACTTAACATCGTTGGCATCTGGCGATATGTTTATATTATGTCCTACTCAAGAAGGATAAATTAGCAGAGTCAAGCATTGGGTGCGTTACATATAATATCTCTGAGCTTTCATAGGTCTCGTTTTCAACATTTATTTTTGTATGACAAAATAACGAAATGATCTTTGCTTGAAGAATTTGGAGGTAATCCGTCACTCACCCTAACTCTTCATGTCAGTCGCCTAACTGTTTCACCCCAAAAACCTCAACTCTAAATGACACCTTTGGTCATATTACTTCCCTCCCCCATCATGTTGGTTACTTGCATTATGCTGCACAAAAAATTTAGTGGTCTATAGGGGACAACATTTATACTTGTAGTAAAGTGTATAGTAGGCCTATAATAATTGGCGCAGTTAAAATGTACAGGAGTTCATATGTATTTGATGAAAAAAATTCTCATCACCATTATGCCGTGGTATATACCCCAGCCTAAGCCCAGACTGAGTCCAGAAACTAGAAAATTGCATGACATAAGATGTTCGAAGATGAGATCTCAAAGGTAATAATTGTAAATGTGAAACTAGTCTAAGTAAATCCAAGCCGTTAGCCCATGCCAATAACATCACAAGTCAACTCTGATAACCATCGGTTTACCAACAAACACTAGTTGCAGTCACAAGGTCCATAATCAAGAAGTATACTTAATTGGTAAACTAAAATGTCTCCTCCACATGTTGGCAAAGGATGTTAAATGCAGTTAGTCACACGATGGCGCTCTTGATCTCAGGCATACAAAAACAGATTAAAACCCGTCTTGTACATTTTTAAGTAAACCAAACAACTAATGGTACAAAGATTTACCGGATTAGTCACCTTTTTCTTAGAGGTTCTATAATTTTTTAAACACTTGGTGCACTGACGATATAGCAGCAACCTCTCAGCCTGTCATGTCTTCTTGAGAAGATAGACAAGAAAGAGGCCTAGCAGTCCAACAATAATAACATACATAAATGGGATTCCGCCACGACTTCTGCTGCTTTCACGCCTCAAGAACTCCTGCACCCAACAAGGTTCATTTAGTTTAAGGATAATGTTCAAAAGGCCAGAACGAATTTTCTTGCAGCGCCAGAATGGGCAAAGATGCTACTCAGTTCCATGTCAAACATTTTTCCAAAACAATTTTAGTTCAAGAACTAGTGACCTCAAAATGCAGTAGCCTGACACTTCTCTTACAAGGGTAGCAACAAACATAGCAATTAATTAATCATACAGTCACCAAAGACCAAGCAACAGCTCATGATTTATCAATTCATTTTAAAAAATCCTAAATAATGAAAATATCTCACACTAACCCATCCTTAAAGGTAAATTTCAGTCATTTCACCCATGCAAACATTAACTGATAAAGAGGTTGTCTAATTGTATCCTTTTTTCAGGTCCACTGCAGCTTATCAATCTTTAGTGTCATATTCCCTAACAAACAGACTTTTGATCTTATGTTTACTTGAATTAAAGAAAGAAGGCTGTGCTTTCATCCATGTCACTAAAAGAAAAAGGCAATGTTTCATATAACAACTGATCCAGCCTTGTCCAATTGGAGAGGTGTGCAGTTATCAAAACAAAAGAAACAACATATTTAATTCAAGATAGCAAAAATCAACCAGGAAGACAAAAAAAACAAAGGAGGCTTGCCTCATCAGTGTAGGAAGGTTATACAATGGCTTGGCCAACTAACAGAATGCCTATTCTATGCTTGACCTAGAAACAGAACGGCTGTCCTACGCATGTACAGACCTCAAGACCCATTTAGGTAGTTAACACATCTGACCATGTCAATTGAAAGATCTAATTTCTCCCAACCACTATCTTTTTGAGAGAAAGGTAATTGTATTATAAGAGCAGCATCAAGAAGGTGCTGAAACATTCACAGGTGAGCAAAAAGCAAAAGAAGAGTAGGAATTATTCAAAGACGACCATCGCCTTCCAACCTACCAGTAATGTACTTTCCCTCCCCCTCCTGGCTCTCACAATAAGCTAGATCTCCACTCTCTTTAAAAGTATGATCTTTAGCCCCTCTCTAATCATCTATGCAATGAAGCTCAATTCTTTTCTAGTGAACCCTTCAATCCCTTTACAGGAGAAAGGGGGAAAAAGAAAAAGAAAAAGAAAAAGAAAAAGAAAACAGAAATATTACAAGTCTGAAATTGCTGATAGTGAGAAGTTACAAAAATTCTGATCAAACATCGACAAAGAAACCAGTAATTTTTTTTATATATTAAGGCCCTAACCAATTCTCGCTGAAGCTTGTTTATTTGCTGCATTGCAGAATTCTTCTCCTCTGTCAGCTTTGAAATTAGTGCTTTTGCCTGCAATTAAAACAAAAGGAATCATCAATATTCTTTTTCTTGAATAGCTACACTGCATCTTTTTTTACCCCAAAGGGATGAACAGTGTTCAGCGATCCAGGTTTGGTTATAACGACAAACTTTACATACTGAAACCTCCACCCTGTATGAAACAAGTATTCACTGAACGAGCAGAAAGACAAATAATAAAAATACATTTGCTGAAGCCAAAAAAATGTAGGGGACAAGCAGTCATTAGCTACTTGTAATTTACTAAAGCCTTAAGAAGTGACTAGAGCTTCAAAATAAAAGTTTTATATGGTTAAATTAAGAGAAAATGACAGTCTTGTACCATGATAGAACCAAATGATTCCACTCAAAAACTTCATAGAGAGATTTTAGATTGACAGGTTTTATCCTACTTATCTTGAATTCGTCTAGTATCTCTGCCCACTGTTTGTGGTCCAAGTTAAAATTTCAAGCCAGGGAAACATAGTATTACCAGCTCTTACATACAAGAGGATCAAATACACAGAAATCTGAAATATCTTAAAAGATGATTACTTGTCCAACATAACATCGATCACGAGAATAAATCACTTCCCAAAACACAAACGGGAATACATACTTGAAACACACTTAAACCACTGTGATGGAATCAGAAAATGATCTGTAACAAAGAAAAGAACCACCTATATTATAGGAAAAAAACATAAGCTGGGTCAGAAATAGTGAGGAACTACACATGAGATTTATAACAGCTTCTGTCAACTAGCTTTGTAGGGAGTTGTCCTTTTTGACTGAATGGGTGCACGGTGGAGATAATAATACAAGGAATATGCCATGAGCTTAAGAACTTCAACACCGAAAAGGGTTCAATTAGAGAACATTGTTTATATGAATTAAAAAGATCTGTTATTGGCCCAGCTAACCCTCAACAAGTGATTTAGCATCCTTCCTCAAACTACAGGTGATCTATAGCTTAACAGTGGCGGAGTCTGGATTTTCACGAAGGAGTGTCAAAATATAAAGGAGTAAACCCACCAAGAAGCCAAGAAAAATCAATATATAGTGTAACAACATACCCAGTGTAGTCCCACAATATATAGTTTCTATGCATAAAAAAGAATTTTTTACCTAGCTACACAACATAATTTTCCAACGAAGGGGTGTCAACCCCTTGAATACATGTGGCTCCGCCACTGGCTCAACCTCTGTAGCAAAGATCATTTTGTCATGCCAGATCCGAACGGGTTTTTAACGATGATCAGGAGGTAAGCAGGCATTTGATTGGCTGGCATGTGTAGGAGGTAATACATTGTTGTTTGTTTCATTCTGTGATACTGGCACAATGATATTTTGGGGAGTAATGTCCTTCATTTGCATCAAGTAAGGACAAAAGAAGTATAAAATGAAAACAACGTACTCCAAACACAAAGGGCAAAGCATATTCAAAGTACCTTTCTCATTAACCAGTTATCGTTCTGGCTAGACAAACAGGAAACACTGTATTCCAAACCACGTGGTAATACCTAGCCTAAAAAAAAGAGAGACCTCAAACCTAACAACCCCAAAATCCAGCTCGTGACATGAGGTCCAAAATCATATAAAGAGACTACAAGTCTACAATTCATTTCATCAGAAGAAAAAAAAAGAAAAAAGAATAGGAGACTACTGTCCATGCCCTTAACCAGTGTAAGACCCTTAACAACCCCGCACGCCCAGGACTGAATATTTGGAGCGTGGATAAGGCTCCATCGAGGTTGCATTTGACTAATAGACCCTGAACCTGAGTCATCCCCAAAGTTAGCTTGTAAGATGAGGATCATACAAGACCATATAAAGACACTATAAGCAATGCTGGGCTAACACCTTGCAATTACAAAACTCAATGATAGATTAAAATTTAAAACGTCAGATAGTCCAAGATAAATATTAGGCACTGTATAAGAGCAAAACACCAGAAAGGTGTAAAAAGATGGATACGAACCAGACAATTCTTAATGCAAAAAATGCAGAGGCCCTAGAAAATCGTAGCCTTGCAGATTTCCATGTTTAATATACATTTTGCTATAACACCCATCTGTATCCTCATTAAGATGCATCTGGAAACTGGATAACCATCCATTTCTGTTGTTTCATTTGGACTTTAGTTTTGGAAGTTTGGATTTGATGTAATCATTAGCACTTTATCCGTTCTTCTCTCCCATCCCCTCTAAAGTTCAAGTAATTTGCTTCTTTTTTTATAAGGTAAAGTTTAAGTAATTTGACTTATAAAATTTCAGCATTTGCTTATTTGACAAATGAAGCATTATGCTATTCATGTTGTCCATTTAGAGACTGATAACACAGAAGCTTTTCTACCTAGTGGTAAGGCATCATTGGATGATGGCTGATTTATAAGATTAATTACAAAAAATAAATAAGTAGTATTCAGGAAGATTTTGTCCAGTGCTAGCCATATTGGACCTTAATTCCCATCAAGGGGTTGACTTCACTGTCCGGAACGATCAATAAAAAATAAGTGTCTTCCTAATCTCTTTATCTTCAAACAGCCTACACTGGATGACCAGAAATCTATTTGTAATCCCTCCAAGAACTCATTATATATGAATATTCCCTATATCACATCTATAAAATGTAGCATTTCATGAATGGAATGAGGAAAATTCTTGCGAACTGCAAAGTCATGGTACTAAAGTGATAATACTGAATATTCAAGAATGTGCTACAGTAACAATAAGCAAAATGAATGCTAGCCAAGCAATTTATTGACTCCTAGATACTAGAAACTTACTCATCCCAGTTGACGTGCATGTATACTTGACAACATATTTAAGAACACAAGCCAAGAAACTTATCAGTCACCATTAGAAACATTGTAAATTCTGGAAAACGAAATCTACCTCTGATGAACTGTCTTGTGGCTCAGCATATGTCCTTGAAGCCTGCACAACAACCGGATATGTCATATTCCATATGAATTCTGCTAGCTTTTTACCCCAAAAAGAAATCTTTAACCTTAAATAATATAAGGGCAAGACACCTAAAAACTCACATTGTGGAACTCAGCTCCATTTTCAGATATTGAAGCCCTCGGTGAGGTACCTTCCTCAGAGCCCTCCCGCACAGGTGATGGTGGTTGAGGTGGAACATAAGCCACTCTCAACTTGCACTCCTCTACATGATTCCCTAACTCCTTGTTGAACTAAAAACCAAAAAAAAAAACGTGTATAAACCGTGCTAGTTCTCATGAATTAACAATTCACAGAACAGAACTAACAATAAGAACAGATCTTGCAAATCAATTAACAATTCGAACAACAAGAACACAACTTTACTAATTTTACCATTTCTGGAGTTATATCCTTAGCCGTAGTTCCCGGGCTTGCCACTACACTTTGAAGCAGGAACTTATCCTTGCATTGCATGTCTGGTAGTGCCTCCTTTTGTGCTTGCATCGTAACTGAACCCATAAATTGTAAAAACAATTACAACTAATACTGCATCTCAATCCCAAACTACTCCCTCTGTTCCACAATTTATGTGACACTCTTTCATGTTTAGTCAGTCCCAAAGAGAATGACACATTTCTATATTTAGTAATTTAACTTTAAAATGACCATTTAACCACACAAATATCTACTACATATTTTAGACCACAAGTTTCAAAGTTTTCCTTTATATTCTTAAACTCCGTGCCCAGCCAAAAACCATCACATATATTGGGACGGAAAAAGTACTAATTATGAAAACAATTACTGGTAAAAAGATATTTAGCAAACTGAACAAATCATGCAGAGCATAATTATACGGAAAACAGTGAGAGAGAGAAATACCTATGACATCACAGGTAGAGTTAGGCATCACAATTCCAGTGTTAGGCCGTACACAGTACTTCTTTGGATTCGTCGTCTTCACCTACAATTAAAAAAAAAGTTCCAAAAATTGTAATCTCAAAAAAGTAAAAAATAATTCCAGTAAATTTCAAATTATACCTTGAAGGCTACATATTCATCGGATTTGTTGGTCAATTGAAAGGAGCATGTGATCAGCTTCTTCAATTCAACTATTCAACATCACAAAACCACGCAAAAAAAATAAATCAAAACAAAGAGAACAAAACACGGATCTAAGAAGTTCAAACAGAGTAGAAAATGTTCTAGAAGTTTCTAACAGAGATGTTACATGGAAATTGAAGCTCTACAGGCTCGATTTGAAGTAGCTCCCCGTTACTCATTTCCACAGCGATGGACTCTATAATTCTACGTATCAGCCGGAGATTCTCTTTTCAGTACGGTTCCGGGCGGAGCAGCAGCGCTTTTCCGGCGACGATTCGGAGATTATTTCGCGGCGAGGATCTCGAGGAGAAGATAGATGATTTTTGGGGGGGGGGGTGTTCGAAAAATTGGGATTTTGAGGTATGGAGAGAGAGAGAGAGAGAGATGCCAAGTAAGAAACGTGGGATAGTGTCGTTTGTCTGACTTCCATGCTGGCTATGTTTTAAATTTGGTAAGCCGCTTCTATCCTTTTTTTTATTTTTTATTTTTTTATATATATCCAATTTCCCGATTTAAATCATACTATTACTGAAAATAATAATCTTTTTCTTAGCACTACTACCGATAAATCACAAAATATGTTTGAATGACCAGAATTTGAGAACAGCGCATCTGATATCAGTCCTACCAAGAAGAGAGGTGACACAAATTAAATAATTTTATTCTCTTTCCTTTTTTGTTTTCTATTTTTACTTCCAACTTATTATTACCTCCGTCCATTTTACTTGTCACGTTTCGCTTCTCGAGAGTCAAATACTTAAACTACAAGAATTTTAACTATTGTTTTAAAATGTAATTTTTTTCATCATATTAATATGAAAAGAATTATAATTTATAGTATTTTTTGTATACTTTTCGAACATTTTCTTTTTAATTTTAAAATATTAAATTAATCTAATTTAATTTAGCTCCAAAGATATTTAAATTGACTTTAGAGAAGTGTAACGTGATAATTAAAAGTGAACCGAGGGAGTACGTGGCCATGTGCTACTCACATATCAATTTATTAGGACAATGATGAAAATTAGTACTAATAAAATTCTCTTATGCATGGAAAAAAAAAAAAAGAGCAACTGTGATTTTAAAAAGTAACGGGTGGAGTTGCTGGCTTCTAATCTAGGAAAAGGTTAAACAAAATTCAATGATTTGGGGTGAATTTTGATCTTTTTTCCAGTTACCTGTCTCTTTTATTTTATTTTTGCAAGTTTATCATATATACGGAAAATATAAAATTATTTTTGTGTATTATTAGTGTTAGTTTTATATGTAAAATATGTAACTGACTATCTTTTGTAAGTAAAGTTATATGTAATTGGTTCGTAAATATTCTGATTTTTGAAAATATTATTTATAATGTTTGTATTATAGAAAAACTCATGTGATATTTTCTAGTATTCCTTCTAACAATTAATTCACTTGACTAGAAGCTTTTAGTTGTCATCTAATAGGCTTATCCCTCTATATTTCTCCACTTAATACTTGATGTAATTTCCTTAATCCCTTTTGAACATTTTTTTTTTTGTTTTTCTGTGAATTTTTTTTTTACTTCTTAAAGTTCCATTTTGGAAATTTAATTTTCTCATAAGTTCGCAATTGTTAAATGGCATTTCTCTCATTTAATGAATTTTATTTTTCATACTGAAACTATATCCCGATACAAGACAAAAAATGTTTCTTTTTTGGAAAGCCAAAAGGGTAGAGTAAAAGAAAGGAAATATTTTCCCAAATAAATGTCATTATTTGATTCGGTCTAAAAGTATTAGATTCAAGAATCGTTTTGCCATTGATAGTAGAAAGGAAATCATTTCCCAGCATACAAATTCTTTACGTAAGAATTCATTTTATCTATATCAGAATGTACCTCCAATAAATTATTGGATTCATATTGAGGTAATGTGATCAGATGAAGAAATTTTAAATAAATAAAAGGAAGTAAATGATAAAAATTACAAAAATGTTTAAGGTGATAATGTTCACGAAAAATCCACCTCAAAACTAAGTGGAAAAACAAACACAAGTAATCCGATATCGATTAAATTGATTAGAGTTAAATTGTTGCATAGTGTAGCCAGATAAAGTTCAGTTTTATACATGATACAGCTCATATATTGTTCAATAATTTCAATTGGATAATACTAAAGAAGTTCTTGAATGGAATTGGCAATGGGGACGATCGATGCTACCGACAGCAAGGTCCACTGGATTAGCATTACAAAAGCAAAGGCAAAACCCAAAAGGTGATTTTAAAAGTGCAATTTACAGACTAATAATGTATTAAAACTGCACTAATGGTTCCCTTTTAGCAATCTTTTTTATGAAAGCAAACCATCATCTTTGCAAGCTGTTATTGTTTGAAAAATAAAAGAGTGTGTTACCGAGGACATGACCGTAGATAAGAAGTTATGGAGATCGCGGATTAAGGTAAAAGGTTAGAAAATAGTTGATCGTTGGGTAGACTTGGTGGTAAGCTAATATTAGCATTTTTCTCGTAGTTTCTTGTTCGTCAAACTCAGGTACTATCCGTTGTGTATTGTGCTTCGGTTATTACATTAGTTTGCTCTATGTATTATGTTGAGCTCTCCCTATTTTTTATGCCTTATTTACCTCTGGACTTTCTTTTTCAAATTTCTTTGTTATGCGTTACTTGAGCCGAGAGTCTTTCGGAAACAACCTCTCTATCTCCACGAGATAAGGTAAAATTTGTGTACATTCTACCTTTGCCAGACCCTCACTTGTGGGGAATACACTGGGTATGTTGTTGTTGCTCCTCTTTTCCTCCACTTTCATATAATAATCTATATTCTTCAAGAGTCTACTAAATTATTAGTAGTATATTTGAAATCTTGTGATTCAACATTGATGTGAATTTTGGTTCCCCCATTCTCCTGTTGCATGTCCGCTCAACTCTGATACCCAAATCTCCTTTTGTTTGAATTTTATTGGACATGAATGAACTCGAACAGACGTACCCGCTGCTTCTGCTTTCTGCCATATGGGTTCAGTTTCATAATGTTATTACATTCAACATGAATCAATTACTATGATTTTGCATATGGACAATTTGTGAGTTTGTTGTGAATTCAGGAAATTTAAGTGGTTTGCTTGCTTAGTTTTTGGTATTAGATTTGTAATTGAAAAATGTATCCTGAAAAAAATACTTGTTAAAGGTTGATGTTGATATCCACCAAGTTGGATGGTGTTTCAATGAAATATTCGAGTATTAAATAATAATAATAAAATGCAAGTGTCGGGTAGAACAAACAATGAGTTAGAATTGGTTATGAACGGAAATGAATCTGTCGATAAGTGAGAGAAATTATTTTTCCGTTTTTGATGGACAATATTTTTTCTGACCTACCAATACCAAGTAGCAGCCAAAATAATTGTATTTATCAGACTTTATTTTTGGACCTATTTTTCGGAAAATAATAAATTTATCCTGGCTATAATGTAGTAGAACTTAAGTTAATTTAATTGGTAAAAAAACTAATAGAATAAGGTGGAAAGCTCATGACCCACAAGCTTTGTTGACAAGCGCATTAAAGATTAGAAAGTAGAATAACAACCCGAGGGTAGCCAAGTTGGTGTAGCAGTAGAGCGCGGGACCGCAAGGTCACGAGTTCGATCCCTGCATAAACTTTCTTGGTTGAGCCTGTCACACATGGCTTGCTAAGTGTGGTTAATGGCTGACGTGGTTTGCAGGTTATTGCGTCAGTCCGGGGTTTACCCTGTGCAAACTCGAGAGAGTAGCGGCTGCGGGTTCCTTCGTCAAAAAAAAAAAAGTAGAATAACAATGGTATAATGAGAATTAGAGTTTTCTAATAGGTGCTGGTGAGATTTTATCAAGATAGCAAAAGCATAAAAACATTAACAATGATATCATTACTCTTATTTTAAGTCTCAGAAAGATATAGTTTGGTCATATTTCCACCACAAATGATTTCCTCCAACCATGAAAATTCCAGAACTGTTAAATTTGGCTGATCAGTCACTAACAACACCAACCAGCCCACTAACTTTAAACGAATTTTGTATACTTTTGAGTTTTGACTTGACTTTCAAGATACTTTTTAGGGGATGATATCTGAACCATATTACATGTATGATGAATCTAAACTAACTATTTCACATAATGCATTTTTTTGTTTTTTGCTAGGATTTCTGTGTTTTCCAAGATCACCCATTCATGACAATTTTTTGCTCAAAAGTCTATAATATTTTTTCTTTCTTTTCGGAGTGGGGAGGGGAGGGGAGGGGAGGGGAGGGGGAGGGGGGGTGAGGAGGCGTCTTCATTACATTTCTTAAAATCATAGCAAGAACACCTCCACCAGTATTATTCCTTCCACAGTTCATGCAACAGGCTAACAACATGATGCCCTCAGAGATATATGTAAATAGAATCTGCAAGCATCTTTAACTAAACAAATATATAGTTGTATACGCTTTTTTATTTCTTTTCTGGTAACATACATTTTAGTTGTATACTCTAAAGGCCAACTTCTCATGCATGAAAGTAACAAGAAATGGGAAGATAGGGGGGAAAAGGAAGTCTGTACCAAATGAATTCCATATACAACGATTTTCTGTTTCTGTAAACCCCAAAAGGAAGTTGCATTATTTGGACCTAATCAGCGTTGGGCAAGGCATGCAGCTTTTTCTGATGAGCCCGAGCAGTGAAACCAGCATACCAAGCGACCCTCATGAGCTGCATGCCAAGAATGAGAACCCACCAGCAGACTAATCCCCTAATAGTATGCAGCATCCATGATGGTGCACCGAGTTCTGCACTGAGTTTTAACCCCCTCATTAGTTGTAACACACGATACGCTTCATAAACTACCGGTGTCACCAACCATACTGGTGACTTCCAATGCCACGTCAGCATCTCTGTGAGTATCTGTATAAATAGAAGCAGAAGATAGGGACCCAAGAGCACAGCATAAGAAATGAAAGGAAGTTGAGGCTGCAGGAAACTGTTCTGAGAACCAAATAGTACTATCAAGGGAATGACTAGACCCATAACGTTTGCGACCATGTTCCATAACTGATAACTGAAAGGCGGCTTGCTGCTGGAATCTTGACTGGCATCTGGTGAACGAGCACAAGAATCGGCTAACAGGAGAAATAGGTTAGCTCCAAGATTGTAAATACAATCAAGTCCAGTCAAGGAAAGAAGGCTGGCTATGTTGGGACCAATGAAAACTGATGAAATAGGTAACCACAAAGTGGGCACCATCCCAGTGGCTAAAAGAATGGCAGGGCCAAGAAGCCACACAGGCCATCGAAGGTATTGGAATGATGGCTGGCTGTTTACATCAGTGAGACCTTCAGCCTCGGTTAATGAAGATTCAGCTGGTTTACTGGAAGACATGGTTTCAAATATATTGGTTGTCCCTTCCAGAAATTTATCTCCAACATTATCACTAGGAACATAAGTGACAGGTGCAGGTTCCCATGGAGACTGATTTGAGCAGCAAATAGAGAATGGCTTATGGCTCATACACGGAAAGATCATTCTATTTGGCACTCTTTGGGTTTTCAACAATTGCAGCTGCTTATGACGTACATATCGCAAAGTAACTGCTGATGTGGCAGATGGCAGGTGGGTTAAAGATGCCATTTCCCTCTGTTCATAAACTGAAGTTAGGTGACCAAGGGAATAACTGTGACTGCAATTGCCTGGATGGAATAAATGGTACCATGTCAAGTAGAGTTAGATCATCAACAAGCAAAAGACAAACTGCCATATTACTTCATAGAAAAAAAAAATGTAATAATGATGTAGATGTTTAAGTGGTTATCTGATAAGAGATTTAGATTCCGATATAAGGCCAAGCAAGAGATGAGTAGTCTGCAGATAACGAATTTCCCTCATCAATCATTGGCAGACCAAGGACCACTTCACAAGCTGAAGTTACTGAGGTATTCACAGAGAGTATCTGAACATGTTCATGCCTTATTAATTCATATGATAACACCAATATCTGAATTTTATTATTAGCCTTCAGAATTGAGACAGGGAGGAGAAGCCAAAGAGAGATTTTCAAGCCTGCAAGTAGTAAGCAACAACAGCTTTTAAGCCGTTTCGCGCTAGCTTGTAGTTTAGGGGTATAGTAGGGAACATCCAAAATAACGTCTAAATTTATTCAAGGCATAAAATGAAGTTGAAAGGAGCAAACAGAATCAGAGTGGGCATTAATCAGACAAGAAAGAACAGTTCGATGGAAACCAAATTAGAAAAAAATAACAAGGTTAGACCCCTTTCCAACTAGGGCCGAGAATGGTATCATTTTGTTGAGATGTGTGAAGGAAAAGTCATCAGACACAATAGCAAGCTCAGTTAGTTGGTTGGAAGGCTCGGAAGTTGCATATAGGAGGTACAGGAAAAAAATTTGTAGCCTTTCACTTCATGTTTATCTATTACTTCCAACATCTTCATTCTGCTGTTTACGATATGCAGTGACAAAAGCTCAAGAAGTAAATTTTCTTGATTTATCTGAAATCAGCTTATCCCTAAACTCAATGTGCAAAGTAGTACAGCGAAACTTGTATATAGGTTATCAGGACATCTATATGTATAATGTATTGAACAATTTATGTTGACACTGAATCGATTTGTTAAGAAACTACTCCCTTTGTCCCATTTATGTGACATTTTTCGCTTTTCGAGATTCAAACTATGTGAACTTTGATCAATATTTTAAAATGTATCATCATATTGACATAATGACATGAGAAAAATTGCAACTTATAGTACTTTTCATATAGTTTTTGAGTATCCAAATTTTAATATAAAAATATTGAGTTGATTTAATACAATTTAGCTTTGAAGATTAGTCAAAGTGACTTTCGATAAGCGGAAAATGTCACATAAATTGGGACAGAGGGAGTACTATATTCAGAACTTGCAGACTAACAGCAGCGAGATCATATTTCGAGGGATAAATAGACTAGATTGGGTTGGACAATACAGGTTGATACAAAGATGCTAAGGGGTATAGACAGAGAGCTCAGACGAGGGACAGAGATGCAATAGAGATAGATATGCAAATATGCCATTACTTAAATAAATATGGAGATGAACCGCAAAAGTATATGAATTTCCATTTTTTAGTTACAAGTAAACAGAATCTGCAGTTCTTTCAGTTCTCAATGTAGACATATACAGATTAGATAAAGCAAATTGAATTACCAATCAACGGTAGTTATAATTCAGTCAAAGGAGAAACAAGCATGTGAAAATATAGGGAAAATTCTTCACAACAGATGGAAAGGCACCCGCCTCCCAATTTATAATGCTCACACTTTGTTTTTAACTCCAACACTGATAAATTTCTTTTCTGTATTTCAATTATTAATCCATGACACAACATATCTTTTTTTCAAAGAACATGCTTGCACATCCTCACCGAATATAGAGAGAGAGAGTCGAGAGAGTCATGTATCCAAAACTTGGCCGGAGTAATTTCTGCATCGTTACTAATAGTAAAGGATTAGTTGCTTCAAGACTCAAAAGTAGCACTGATAAGGTGGTTATCATCTAAGTTGCTCGAACTCAGGCGCGGGTATGCGATACAGGTCCTGGACGTCGGATTCTTCATCACATGAATTTTACGATTCAAGGGTATGAATCTGAGTGCGGATACAGGTGCTGGGATACGCCAATAAATGTATATTATGACATATAAAGTATGTATCTTGATTAATTAAAGCTATTGAACTAAAACTAATAAAATTTAATTCTTTATAAATACCTAATATTTTATACATAAGATATCTTGTGTAATAGCAAAACATTCCATACTTTATATAACTATATATACATATATATGACATAACCCGAAAATCAAACCAAATAACCAGTTGATCTATACTTCTCAATCATAGGTGTAGTCCAAAGCACACAATGTAAGTTGACCAAATCTGGTGTGGACCGACACAGGTGCAGAAAGATTTTAAAGACTCCGGGGAACATAAGTCATCAGGATAGGGTGTAGCCAATTCATTAAGTATAAAAGGGCATGCTATGGCCACTTATCTAAAAAGATATAAAGGGTCATGCTAATCTTGTCGAATGAACCTTGTTAGACTATGACGGAAGAAGGAGGAATCCAGATGATGAGGGGATTGTGACTCGTGAGGCATGTTAGTTAAAGGAGAACCTGAGGAGATCTAATGAAAGTGTCATAGATCTTGCTCTCATCCGGTGATTCCTTTCATTTAAAACAAGAACAGCATAGCAACAATCCTCAATCTGTCTTTGCGGAAGCTGCTATATCAGCTCTTCTAATCCAGGATCTATCTATTTAATATAATTAAGGCCAGTAATTTCTCTTTAGCACCAAAAGAAGCTTAATCGTGTTTCAGCGGATCTTCATCACCCCTCAAGCTCCTTAAAGTGTAAGGCGTACTTTTTTATTCTTCATTGATCTTTTGCTTGAGGATGAGTAAATTATCGCTTACCCTCGAAGACTTAGCAAGGAAATCCATTACTGGGTTGATTTCTAAGACAAAAAAATCTTTTTCCTCTACACTTTCAATGTCATTTAGCTAAATAAACTCATTAGGGTGATAAAATATTGTGTTATATGCATCATAAACTCTTCTGAATCAATGATCTAGGGACCTATGAGTAAGTACTAAAAGTAGAATCCACATTGGAACAAAAGGGTTGACCAAACCCAACTTTATCAAGATAAATATTGACAATAATAGTAGGCAGAGTTGGGAGATGAAAGCTGAAATCCTTACATAAAACCCAACTTCCAATTTCCAGACACAACTAACATAAATCAAACTAGCTGGCAAATATACTAGCTAAACCTAAGAACACCCACAAAAAATCAAGAAATAAATCAGTTCCTTTATAGTACCAAAATTTAGAAAAATAAATAAAAGGGGAAAACAAAGAATTGAAATCAGAGCGAAAGAATTCGTCTATCACCTCTACACCTCCAGATTGAAGTTTATATTTCACCTTTGAGAATGATTCAATTGGGTCTTCACTCCCAAATTTCCAGTGCTTCGGCAATAGACTACACAAAAGGGAAATGCCAAAGAAGAAGATATTTATATGTACCAATTTTTAGATTAATATATTATTGTATTGTATGTAATCAAAACTATACATTTTTCGAGCAGTTCCAATTATCTCAACTTCTTTTCCTTTTCGTTTGGTTCGGTTAACTTTTGATACTTTATTTTCAAGACATCAAATAAGATGTTAATATTACCAAAAATCCCATTTGTTACATAAAAATATCAAACTTCAATATAACAAAAAAAATTGCAATTCTCATAGATGAAAGTAATGTTAACTTTCAAAGAGTCCTACTTGGCTACTTCTGAAAGTACTTATATGATTTTTTTTATATCCAGTTTACCGGCTTAAGTCAAACCTACCTCAAAAGAGAGCAAATTGCTCTCACCAGAGTTCAAACCAACGCTTCAGACCTCAAACTAGATTTTAAGTTTTCTCCTTTGTCATCTAACTATGTCGGGAACAAGTACTTAAATGATTTTGTAGGTGCATTAACACACGAACATAATAATGGCTAGCCAGGAAGTCAAACCCCACTAGGAATAGTTACGGAGGAAGTAACTTATTTTTTATTTCGCGATTCCCTTTCATATGTTAAATTAGTGGTCTTTAATTTTTGCCTTTTAAAGTAATGTTTTATTCGCGGATCTACTAAATCAGAGATTCTAGGTTCGAATTCCAGCAAAAGCAAAAAAAGAAAAAAAACTGCAATACAAATTTTTCGTAGAAATTATGTTTATTCAGCCAAAGTTATATAAAGATTATATCTTAAGGGACATAGTTTCTATGTAAATAGTCGGACAAGACATAATCTTAATTTTCAACGAAACTTTGTCTGCATGCATAGTTACATAGAAACTATGCCCCTTACGGCATAGTCTCTATATAACTTTGACCGAATAGACATAATTTTTATAAATTCTTACCTTGCAAATTTTTTTCTTTTTGACTGTGCTGGGATTCGAACTCACAAACTCAGGGATATTTTCAATCATTTTTCTAAGTGAAAGGTGAAAATTAAAGACCACCAATTTGAGGGTCCAAAAATTAAAGATCACCTTAAAATAGGTCAATAGTGCGAATTGCCCACTAACTTAAACCAACTCTTCTTAACACCACTCTTTAAAGCTTAAACACCTTTAATAAGTATTTAAAACACAATCACTTGTGTGAAGAGGAAATTACTGTTCAAATCTTACTTAATAAAAAAAGACTTTGTTTTATATACTTACTAAGGGTGTTTAAACTTTAAAGAGTGGTGTTAAAAGTTGTTATTTGCCTTTCAACCCACATATGTTTTCAACATATAAAGCCTTAAAGTAGGGCTGTGAATCAATCGGATTGGATCAGATTTAAGAATTATCGGTTTTATAATTCGATTTTCGAATTTCACAAAATACCATCCGAATCTGATCCAAATAAGCTCAAATTAGATCGGACTTTTTAAGTTTGATTGCGGATTAATCGGTTTGGATAATTAGAATTTTTGGTTTAGACCTATAAGTTGAATTGCTTTTTCTTCTTACATAAATGAACAACCAAATAAAGTATTCATACAAAATTACCTTAATATAGTTCTTCGTTGCTATCACAATTATTTAAATAAGTATTCATACAATAATGTGCTACTCCTAAGTCCTATGACTTGATCTTCTCCCAGCAAATACTCTCATCCATCAAATGAAATCTTTCGTGGCAGCAATAATCAAATGCAAGAATTTACAATTTTACAAACTAAAGTCATTAACAAACAAAGCACAAGTTTTTCACTTACTTCTATATCAGTTCTGCAGTGGTCTTGTTAATGATAATGTTCATCAACAAAGAGATATTTTTCTTGAGTGTGAATCCCATTGTCCTTGACATAGTTCATTATTTTCGTTTTGCAAGTCGAAAATGGATAAAAAGATGTCTTTTGAACTTTTTCTTTCTTAATTTTCTTATTTAAATCCGCTTGATGAATAATTCTGGCCTCTCTACTGCTCCTGGCAAACAAATGTTCGTTGTCTACGAGGCCCGCCAATACATAGATGGTTCCAAAATTGTTTTAAGTCCCATGCATGTTTAAATTTCAAGTATATCATTCTTTCATATTTTATTGAATTCCCTTGGTAACAATTCGTGGATCCACCATTAGTAAGGAGGATACCCTCGCTCATTTATTTATTTCTAGCTAGGTTACAATGGTGGAAAACTGTATACTCTTGTTTATAACTGAAGTAAGTTCATTTCATGATTTATTTTATACTAAAAATAATATATATATATATATATATATATATATATATATATATATATATATATATATAGAGAGAGAGAGAGAGAGAGAGAGAGAGAGTGAGAGAGAGATTTTCACCATCAATCTATGGCTATAATGTTGGAAGACTATCCTAATAATATTCTATAAATATGCTAATCATCCTATCACACTAATTACATAATATTTTCTTTAATTACATAATTGATGATTTTGCATAATGAATATAATTAAGGATAATCATATCCATAATGATATAACGATCCTTAACAGACCCCCCGCAATCTTAGCTGGAGGTGCGCGGATGCTGAGACTATCCCTGAAATCATCAAACAGTATGTACGGAAGCCCTTTTGTGAAAATGTTTGCAATCTGATAATGGGATGGAACATGAAGAATCTGGACTTGTCCATGTGCAACCTTTTCACAAACAAATAAGATATCTATTTCTATGTGTTTTGTGCGTTGATGTTGGATAGGGTTACATGATAAGTATATTGCACTCACATTATCACAATAAACCACATTTGCTTTTTCGATCGGACAATGTAGTTCTAAAAGAAGGTTACGGAGCTAACATGATTCAGAGACCACATTAGCTACCCCTTGTATTCTGCCTCTGCACTTGACCGAGACAATGTCGGCTGGCGTTTCGACGACCAGGAACGAGGTTGTCTCCTAAAAACACACAATAGCCAGAGGTGGAGTGTTATGTGTCTGGGCAGCCACCCCCAATCAGCATCTGTATAAGATGTAATGCCAGTGACAGTGGACTTATACAGGTGCAGCCCAAAATCAAGAGTACCCTTAATATACCGCATAATTCGTTTCAGAGCCCTCATATGTGCTTCTTTTGGATCATGCATATGTAAACAAAATTGCTGAACCGCGTAGGAGATATCAGGTCTCATGAAGGTGAGATATTGTAATGCCCTACTAGGCTGCGGTAATGTGTCGAGTTACTGTATGGGGGAACCTGTCGTGTTACTCAATTTTGCATTTGTATCAACCGACGTATAGGACGGTTTGCACGAAGACATACCGGCTTTTTCTATGATCTCCTCGGCGTATTTTCTTTGATTGAGAAACAGACCACCTGCATATTGAGTAACCGCAATGCCAAAAAAATAGTTTAAACGACCCAAATCCTTCATAGCAAATTTTGACGCAAGGAAGGACATAATAGACTGGTGAAGTGAGTCAGATGATGCTGTGAGAATAATGTCATCCCCATATAGAAGAAGATAAGTCATGTCATGTCCCTTCTTGTAAATAAATAAAGACTGATTAGACTTGTTGTGTTAGAATCCCATTGTGGATACGAACCCTACAAACCTGTTGTACCATGCCCTGGGGCCTATTTCAAACCATATAAAGATTTTTTCAACAAGCAAACATAATTAGGATATGTAGGATCTCGGAAACCCAACGGTTGTTTCATGTAAATTGTTTCATGTATGTGACCATGTAAAAATGCATTCTTGACATCCAACTGATGTATGGTCCATGATTTTGACAAGGCAAGACTCAGAATAGTCCTGATAGTGGCCGGCTTAACTACAAGACTGAGTCTTTCACCGCAATTCATGCCAACCTGATGAGACCTGACATCACCTACAAGACGAGTTTTATGTCTCGCAAAAGAGCCATCAGAATTCGTTTTATGAAAAAAACCCACATAGATCGTATGATGTTCATATTAGATTGACGGGGCACTAATTCCCACGTCTTATTTTTAATAAGAGCATCAATTTCGTCTAGCATGTCAGCTTTCCAATTCGAGACGGATAGGGTTGCTTTGGGATTATTTAGAAGTGGAGATGGTTGAACCGAAGAAGTTAGGTTAAAATGATGCTTAGGCAGAAAAATCCCGTGCATGACACGAGTTTTAATGTTTCTATATGGGACCGGGACAGTTGGGTTGGGTCACTGGGTCGATGGGTGGCGGACTAGGCCAGGGTGAGGTAATTGGGATGGGTCGAATAGTGACTTGTGAATTTAGGCCTGGTGGACTGTTTGGTGAAACATGTTGGGACTGACAGTGACTAGCACTGGACTGGGCCGATGATGCCAAGGAAGGGGCAGTGGGCTCCCAGTCTCGGTTTGGCACAATGTCGTCTCGGTGTTGGGCCGGTTATGGTGATTATCCACTTTGGGTCGGCCCAGCCGGGGCACTAACGGATTGGGTATTTAAATGGTGGTTCAAAATCGGATGTATTCCTACGTCTAAGAATTCATATGAAGGTGGGGACGCCACTTGAGATGTAGTAAACGGGAATGTGGACTCATAAAAAATAACGTGACGAGATAAGATAATTTTTTCATTAAACATATCATACCATTTATAACCCCGAGGATTTTGTGGATATTTCAAAAAAACACAAGAAGTGGACCGAGCTTGGAGCTTGTTTATGGTGGTGGACGGAAATAAGGGATAACATAAACATCTAAAAACCTTTATATAGCTGTATGACGGAATACGATGGTACAACATTTGGGTGGGTTATTTGTTTGATAGCAACTTGTTAGGAAGAATGTTCAAAAGATAGGTGGTCATTTGAAGAGCATGATGCCAAAAAGACGGTGGTGTGGACAAGTGTGCAAGTAGTGTACGAATCATATTATTGATTGTTCGGATTTTCCTTTCGGCCTTCCCATTTTGAGGAGAAGTATATGGACATGAGAGACGTAATGACACCCCATTTTGTTGACAAAAATCGTTGAAAGTGTTATTTATGAATTCCCTCCCATTGTCACATTGAAAACATTTTATGAATCTCTCATTTTGGGTTTGGATGGAAATACTAATTGTTTAAAAATAGTGGGAACTTGTGATTTTTTTCCAATGGGAAATGTTCATAGAAAAATTGTATAATCATCCAAGATAAGTATATAATACTTATGACATGCCAAACTCAAAATCGGGGATGTTCACACATCACAATACATAATATCAAATGGCTTAATAGTTTGTGAAGTAGATAAAGAAAATGGAAATTTAGCAGGCTTCCCAAAAATGCAAAAACGGAAAATATGCGAGTCCACACTACGGTTACAAGCAATAAAATTATGTCTTTTAAGAAAATCCAACACCGGTGCACCCGGGTGGCCCAAATGGTTATGCCATAAATCAGGCGAAAAAGCAGCAAAGGCCGATGGAGAGTTGACTTGGTTGTTGGTGAGAGCGGTGATGTGATACAAATCTCCAGTGCTATTACATCTCATTAGTGGCTTTTCCATCTGAAAATCCTTCACAGAAAACCCAGACGGATCAAAATTCACAGAAATATTATTGTCAGTGGTAAATCGACGCACAAATACCAAATTCTTAATAATTTTAGGGCATGAAGGACATTTTTTAAATGTAGGGGTGGGTGAGGGGTGGTAGATTTAATTGGTCAATACCACGAATCGGAATTTCCTGTCTACTGCCAACAACAATACTTTTATTTGTGCTCATATTAAAATAAGATGAGAGATTACCTTGAGATGCCATCATGTGTGACGTGGCCCCAATGTCCATGTACCAAGAATCATCGGGAACATTAAGACTCATGTTGTTCATGGCATGCTCGATGTTCGTGGGGATATAACTTGACATCGAGGGGACATGGGTCGTAAAGGCTTGCGGTGGCCGATTTCCTAAAATTTCAGGCTGTCTGTTTTGTTTGTTGGGCCTGGCCCACTGGTTCATCGGAAAAGAGTATGGTGGGGCCCACGGCGGGACCTGGCCCCACTGCTCGTTGCCTCCCGCTGATGCAGCTCTTAGTGGGGACGGTTCTGCCGGCGGCCAGCCCCTCCACCGAAAACATTTCCGGCGTTCCGGCCCCTCCTCTTTTCCACCATTATTTTTCTTTTATTGTTATTGCGGTTTTGACCCTTTTTGGTCCGTTATTGTTACGATTTTGGTGTGTTGCCGGACCAGAATTTTGAGGTCCAAAAACCTCCTCCATCGTGTTAGTGGAAATAAGGGTGGTGCCGGCGTTGTTTGCCGCTGTCGCTACTTGTTTAGCCTCGTTGCCTCCCGCTGCTGCGGCTCTTAGTGGGGACGGTTCTGCCGGCGGCCAGCCCCTCCACCGAAAACATTTCCGGCGTTCCGACCCCTCCTCTTTTCCACCATTATTTTTCCTTTATTGTTATTGCGGTTTTGACCCTTTTTGGTCCGTTATTGTTACGATTTTGGTGTGTTGCCGGACCAGAATTTTGAGGTCCAAAAACCTCCTCCATCGTGTTAGTGGAAATAAGGGTGGTGCCGGCGTTGTTTGCCGCTGTCGCTACTTGTTTAGCCTTTCGGGTTTCTTCAAGAATCGACCTCGAAGCCTCATAAAAAGTGGTAATGGGTTACTTTGTTGAATGAACGTTGCAACACCATCATATTATTCATTCAAACCCGCAATTAATTGAAGCACCAACCTTTGATTTGTCACCGGCGCACCAACGTTGGATAGTTGGTCGACAATCATTTTCAACTCTTGAAAATAGGTGGAAAAGTTTGAAAAATCATCCAATTTGACGTTGATGAATTGATTTTCAAGATATACCGCCCTAGAAAGTTTATTATCTTGAAAAATATTTTGCAAACGTTCCCATGCTTGTTGAGCCGTAGAGTCTGGTTCCAAAATAGTATGCAAAAGATCGTTAGAGATGGTGCTGTAAATCCATTGAAGGACTATAGCATCCAAACAAGATCATAACTTTTTGTCAACGCCGGTGTTGTCCGATGAAGATTCAGAAGGAATGATATGGTCTATTACTTCGTATGCTCGGCAATGGATTTTGAATAACTCCTCCCACGAATAGTATTGCCCTTTTTCCATCTCAAGTGTAATTGAAATAAAGTTCTTGACGTTATTTACGGCAAGAGTTGAATAGAATTGTTGTTTGTCGGCCATAGTTACTCACGAAAAACAAGAATAAAAGGAGAAAAAGTATTTGGTGGAAGAACCCTAAACCGGAAGTCGTTGGCGTCGAGAGGAAGAATGGTTTAGGGTAAGTTGTTGGCTAGGGTTTAGAGTAAAAGGAAGAAAGAAGCCAAAGTAGGAGTGGTTTAGGGTTAGCCAAAAAGACTAATTTGGGATGGGTGGGTAGGCCGAATAGGTGGGGGGTGGGCAAAGTTAATTTGTGGCTCTTGATACCATGAAGGAAGTTCATTTCATGATTTATTTCATACTAAGAATACAATATATACACAAGTCTATAAGATCAATCTATGGCTATGATGTTGGAAGACTGTCCTAATAATATCCTATAAATATGTTAATCATCCTATCACACTAATAACATAATATTCTATTTAATTACATAATTGATGATTTTACATAATGAAGATAATTAAGGATAATCATATCCATAATGATTTAATGATCCTTAACAATAATATCAAATCAAATAATTCAATTGTAGCAGTTAAAAATTAAAATGAGAATACATGTCATTTAATCATGGTTAATTGTATGAAAGATACATATATATATTTTTTCATTCATTGATATATGGTGTAAAACGTCAACTTAAAAGCAATTAAAAGAGAATTAGGGGTAAAACGTCATGAAGATGGTCGATGGATGTGTTTTAAAATCTTAAGGTTCAGTATCAAATACTTAGCATGGAGGTTTTATGTTTGTCAACATAAAAAAATATTGCTTGACGGACAGAGAAATACGATTGAGACCTAATATTAGACGTGGCAGATTAGATATGCCAATTAGTCTTAAAGCACGAATTGCACAAGTTTGAAACTAATTAGTGTGTTCAAGATTTCCAATTAATGTTTCAAATTAAAGGTGGACCAAATAGGAAAAGAGGTATGATCCATGCCAAGCATTATATAAAACGGCTAATTAAGAAAGACTTCATAAAACCATGCATGGGGGAACAAAGGGTCAAATTCATGCATGAAAGTGGTAATAAGAAAAAGAGAAATCTATGACTATCAGTGGCCATTGTCAAATTAAAGTAATAAAGTACCCTGTTATTTTACTCTCAGTCAACAGTCATTAAAGTATGTATCACTAATTAATTAAATTCATTTAGTTATAGAAGGTAAGATTTGGTGATGCTAGGATGTTTAGAAGGATATTTTGTATTCTGTTCGCGTGAACGATTTAGAGCTTATTTAATTAATTTCATGAATTTTGAATCTTAACTAGTAATTTAGCCAAATGCACATTAATTGACCGCCCTTGAATTTGACACGAATTTTAAAAAAAAATTCGATACCTTAACTCTAACTATCAAACACCTTACATTGTCTAAAATTTGACTATTAATTAAACACAAATCTTTCAGTTCCATACCATTAAAGTGCATGAATATATCACTCTCTTTTAACGTGACAAACCAAACAAATGAAAAAGAATATGTGAATTCATCTAAAAGAAAAAGAGAGACACACAGGCAATTTTAAAAATAGTCAAACTTTACGGTTTAGCCAAATGAAAAGAGAAAGAGGAAGAGGAGATTGTGGTTATATCGTAAGAGTAAGAAGGACGACAAGGAGGAGGTGGTGGCAATGAATCGAACAATTGAGGCCCCACACGTCGGAAACGTCGTTTTCACACACGTGTACACGTAGTGTCAAGTATCGTAAATTTTATTAGTGAAAGAGATATTGGTACATACGTAATACGTTTGAGACATAGAATGATGAACGGCTATTGGCCAAATGACAAGTATTCCACGTTAGTAAACGAAGGAAGAAGTGTACGAAGTGTAAGATGAAACGAGTCGGAAATCGCCGTGGAGCCGTGAAGGTCCGCGGCGCAACACCATCGGAGCCACACAGCCGGAGCGCCGCGGCACCCCATGGCAGCGCCACGACACTAAATGGTGGTTTGGGCTATCGAGCGTAGGCCGCGCGCTAATTCACCGAGCAGCGGCGCCGGAGGCGTATCGTCCGCGACGGGAAGATGGAATGTTCTGATTTTTGGGCTGGTTTTGGAACATTGAATCTCCATTATTTGGATGAATGTAACCCCTCAATAAGTGTCATTACATGGCTATTGAAGGCCATTAGTTGTCTAGTTGATGGGTCGTTTCCTTACACTATAAATTGAGGCCTTTGGCTCAATTGTTCAACACTTAGAAATTTTTCTGAAATCTTCTTCTTCCTCTCTAGCAAGTTTTCTATATTCAAAGTTCTTCAAGAGTAACACTTGAGTTTCCTTTTCTCATTTGTTAAGTTGTTGTTGTATCTTGGGAGACTATTGCCCGACAACGTAAAAGGATATATACGGGGCAATCTTATCTTAAAGACAGAGTGTCATCACTCGTCTCGGCAAATTACAAGGAGTTTGTAATCGTTCTTATTTCCAGTTTGTTGTAATCTTGAGTAGTTTATCCTTTCTAGCATTTATAATATTTACTTACTTCTCGTTTCCTGTAATATACCCATTACCAAGTAAGCAAAGTGTGTACTAGGCACATTAATTTCAATAAAACATAAAATATTTAATATATACATACAATTTCAAGTTGAGATGTCAAAATAAAATTCATGATAAATTCGAGAAGCAGTCGATCTATTTGGCCTTCTATTTTTCTACCACGGTAAGAAATGAAATATTTTGTGAATCGAATTTGTCTTTCCTCTAATCTAATTAGCGCGTCATTCTCTCTTTATTGAACAAAGGATCACTGTTCACGTCGACTTAAAACAAATAGGGATAAAGTCAAAGGGTTTCATTAATGTAGCTCTATATTACTCTCTCGGTTCACTTTTATTTGTTCATTTTTTACTTTTACATCCCTTGAAAATTGATAAATGAAGTAATATATTTTTATCACAATATCCATATTAATTAGTGTATAGTCTCAATAAACTTGAAAATTGATTTGAAAATGAGTAATTAATGTTAAGGATAAAACAAAAAGAAACCATTTATCTTCTCTTGATATGCTAAAGTGGACAAATAAAAATAAAAATTTCTTTTTAATATAGTGAACAAATAAAAGTGAACATAGATCAAATGTTTAATTAAGTTGTTACTTACGTACCTAGTAGGGAAAAGATTATATTAATAATTTGATATAGATATTTAGATATCTTTTTCTATTCACCTTTATCGAGTTTATAAAAATATCATATATGTCGAGATAATACCAATTTATACGTTGCGATATAATTAAACCAAGTAGCGTGTGTTCGCCAGACACCAGAGCACGTGTTCTAGTTCTTCAGAGCAATTGTTCTACGTATTATCTGAATGATTCTTTTCAAATTATGTTTTCATAGAGTGTGTGTTCTACCTTAAAAAATTAAATAAAATAAAACAGAAGCTGTGTAACCACGTGCATGAGTGTGTTTGTCTTGTGTCGTTTTTTTATTCTTTATTTTCTTCTCGTGTTTTTTCACTTTTAATGGCGTCCAACACTCGTTTATGATGATAAAATAAAAAGGATTATGACTAAAGTCTCCTCACAGACGCCAAAAAGGGGGGGGGGGGGGGGGAGAAGGGAAGTTCCGGGAAAATTTAAATGTCAATGTCAATCCTAAACTAAAACTCAAGTAATAAGAAAAGGTATATAGTGAAAGAGAATAATATTATTTAAGAGTTTTATATATATAATTTACAATTTCTAAATATGAAAAATCTTATTCTTAATATACTATTATCATAATTACATTTATACAAAAAAATTATAAATTATGGCAAGTAGCCTAAATATTGTTGGTTTGGTATACCGTGTATATACATGGGTTCTGTCACACCCCTGCAGTCATAACGGACGGTTGTTGTACGCTGAGACTGTCCCTAAAATTTTCAAACATAACCAAGGGAAGACCCTTATTAAAGATGTCAGCAATTTGGTACCTTGAGGGACATGCAAGACACGTACTTGTCCACGAGCTACATTTTCTCGAATAAAGTGAATATTCATCTAGAACAAAGTGAATATCCATCAAGAAATAGGCTAATTCAGCAGCCTTTTGTTCAATTTCTCGTGGAGTCAAATTCTCATCAGTACGGGTCAAGGGAATGGACCCCTGGCCTCGGATGTCCATATAAAGAACACGACGAGCATAAATACCCTCTTTAACTTCTATTCAAACGGACTAAATAGCTTTTATAAGGAATTGGAGGAATATGCGACAATTTTTTCCCGAAAATCCCCAACGAAAAATACATACTATTCCTTCCTTTCTATCGAATCGATCATAACTACATACATTCCAAGAAATTGTGCACCACAAATAAGAGCTAATAAAGAGACCCGCAATTCCGTAGAAGGACATCACGATTCCTTGTGAAAAAATAATAATTTGTTGAGGCGGAAAAAAAGATATCAAATTTCTACCAAGATAACTGGAAGTTCCAACTAATAAGAAGCCTAATGAACCTAAAAAGGATAAAGGCCCAGTAGAAATTACTTATTTTTCGAGACCCCGTTATAAGTTCTATCCATATATGTTCTGATCGTCAAGTCATACTTTACTCGATTGCATTTTATTGGAATTGAGATAATAACCCAGAGAAATTTGACTTTACTTTTTTATTTCTGAAGTAACTCTCATCAACTAGCACTAGTTTGAGGTGAACTAGCACTAGTTTGATGTGACACCTTTAGGAGTAATTCATCAAATTGGTTAAATCTAAAATAATAACATACTCTTTATTTAATACGATCCCACTATACATAGAAATTCACCGACTACATTTCAGTCATCCAGCGATCCTGATCTATTTGAAAATTGCTAGAATTGATATATCCATATATCATGTTTCTGCAGGCATAAGAGTTTTTTCCTTTATGTTCGGTGGAAATCACATGTTACACTATATTTCAATAAATAGATATCCATGTTATGATACAAGTCCATGTTTTAAAAAAAATGGATGAGATTGGGTCCCAGCGGATCTAAACAATCTTGTCTTTTTAACATGAAAAAATAAAGAAGCCATTGCAATTGCCGGAAAGACTAGGCCTCAAACAGAACCAAGGGAAGACCCTTATTAAAGATGTCAGCAATTTGGTACCTTGAGGGACATGTAAGACACGTACTTGTCCACGAGCTACCTTTTCTCGAACAAAGTGAATATCCATCTCGATATGTTTAGTGCGATGATGTTGGACTGGATTCCCAGAGAGATATACTGCACTGACATTATCACAGTAAACTAAGGAAGCTTTTTGAATCGGAAAGTGTAGCTCTAATAGAAGATTATGTAGCCAACATGACTCAAACACCACATTGGCTACCCCTCGATACTCGGCCTCCGCACTGGATCGCGATAAAGTAGCATTACGTTTCAATGACCAAGAAACGAAGTTGTCACCCAGAAACATACAATAACCAGTGGTCGAACGCCTGGTATCTGGACATCCACCCCAATCAACATTTGTATAAGACACCAGAGTAGATACGAAGGATGGATATAAATGCAAACCATAATCAAGTGTGCCCTGTATGTATCGTATAATGCGTTTGAGTGCATGCATGTGCTCAACCCTCGGATCATGCATGAATAAACACACATGTTGTACTGCATAAGGATCCTCGTATGGTGTGCTAGTATGAGAACTGAGCTTCAGTTTGGTATCAATAGGAGTAGCCGAGGACTTACAAGATGACATGCCAGCTCTCTCAATGATCTCGACTGCATACTTTTTCTGTGATAAAAATAGACCACTTGCATGATAAGTGATAGCGATACCCAAAAAATAGCTCAAGGGTCCCAAGTCTTTAAAAGCAAACTCTGAACTTAGAAGGGTCATGATAGACTTGCGCAGATTATCAAAAGAGACAGTCAAAATATTATCATCCACAAATAACAGAATGTATGCCATAGAAGTACCACGTCGATAAATGGATAGAGAGTGATCAGACCTGCTGTGAGAAAACCCAATAGTATACAAAATCTGCAAACCTCTTATACCAAGCCTGTGGGACCTGCTTAAGCCCATACAATGACTTCTTCAACAAACAGACATGATGAGGGTAATTGGGGTCCCTAAATTCCAAGGGCTGATGCATGTAGACTGTCTCCTTAAGATCACCGTGTAAGAAAACATTTTTCACATCCAACTGATGAATGAGCCATGTTTTCGAGAGAGCCAGACTGAGAACAGTGCGAATGGTAGCCGGTTTGACTACCGGACTAAACGTCTCACCACAATCCATGTCAACATGTTGAGTTTTACCATTACCTACAAGACGGGCCTTATGCCTCTCAAATAACTCATCAGAATTTTCTTTATGAGTAAAAATCCACATAGAATGAATAATATTGACACCAAACGGACGGGGCACTAACTCCCACGTCTTATTTTCAATAAGAGCATTATATTCATCATCCGTGGCCATTTTCCAATTCGGGTCATGAAGGGCAGACAATGGGTTACGTGGTAGGGGTGATTTAGTGGCATTAGAATTTAAATTAAAATGCCGTTTAGGTTTAAAAATACCCCTTTGGCTATAAGTAACGGACCCCTGACTCGGAATAGAAATGGACTGGACCGGTGATGTTGGCGGACTGCCTCGGGACAGGCCAGTAGGCAGTGGGCCTGCTTGTCGTGACACTGGGTCAGGAGGGTGATTTACTGGGCCAACATGTAGTGGGCCTGTTGGCTTGGAAAATTCGACTGGAATGGACTGGACTGGAGGAGGAATTATTGGGCCAGCAGGCAGTGGGCCTGCTGACCGAGAAACAGTGGGTGATGGACCTAAGTCACTAGATAGTGCGGTAGGCAGATTATTTAGGCCAGCATGTAGTGGGCCCGCTGGCATATTTGACTCACGGGTAGGATGGGCCCACTGTTGGAGAATATACGGGGAGAGAGCATCGTCCAAAAAAGTATAATTACTAGACACAAAAGTGGACACTTTAGCAAACAGAAATTGAGTTTCGTCAAAAATAACATGGCGACTAATTATGATTTTATTTGAAGTAAATCAAAACATTTGTACCCACGATGATTCGACGGATAACCTGAAAATACACAAGCGGTAGACCGGGCTTGACGTTTATTGATTGTAGTGGACGAAAAAAGTGGATAGCACAAACACCGAAATACCCAAATATGAGAATACGAGGGATCTTTATCATAAAGAATTTTAAGTGGGGAGCGATTTGCTAAACCTTTGTTAGGGAGAATGTTAAGGAGGTAGTATCAATTTGTAACGCATGATGCCAAAAAGAAGGAGGTAGTGAAGCATGGGCTAACAAGGTTCGGATAATATTATTAATGGTACGAATTTTTCTTTCAGCCTTCCCATTCTGTGAGGACGTATGAGGACAAGAAAACCGAAAAGATATGCCACGAGTGTCACAAAATTTTCGAAATGACCCATTATCATATTCCCTACCATTATCACATTGAATGTTTTTAATTTTCCAGTCAAATTGGGTACGGATGAAAACGCTAAATTTTAAGAATGTGGAAAAAACTTGAGACTTTTTTAGACAAAGAAAAAGTCCACAAAAAATTAGAATAATCATCCAAAAATAAAACATAATAACGATGGCCCACAGAATTCAAAATGGGAGATGTCCATAAATCACTATGAATAATGTCAAAAGTCATCGACATACTAGAAGTAGAGGCTACAAACGGTAATCTAACATGTTTTCCTAGAGGACAAGAAGGACAAATATGAGTACTATGCGTACTCTTACAATCAATAAAAATATTATTTTGCAAAGAAGAAATAATAGACGACACCGGATGACCCAAACATGCAAGCCACAAAGAAGGAGCAAGAGCGGCAAACGTTGAAGGTGTGGCTTGACTCGTGGAAATGGTGGTGGTGGTGGTGATTGGATAAAACTCTCCCCTACTATTACATCTTATTAGAGGTATCCCCGTCTTGAAATCCTTCATAGAAAATTTAAAAGGGTCCAAATTAACAAAGACCCAATTATCAATTGTTAATTTTCGGACATACACCAAATTTTTAATTAAGAAAGGGGCATGAAGAACATTTTTTAAGACGAGAGGTGGATGCGGGGGAGACAAATTTATGTGACCATAACCACGAATTGGAATTGACTGACCATTACCAACAGTTATACCACGATTATTGCTTGAATTGAAATAAGACGAGAGATTACATGGTGCGGATGTCATATGAGAAGTGGCACCAGTGTTCATATACCAATTTGCGTCCGGAGAATTTAATCCAAGTGTGTGCATCGCGGCCTCGATATCTGTGAGCGTCGGTACTGCTGCTGGACCCACAATAATGAAAGCCTGCTGAGGTCGAGGCCCAAGCAGGCCAGCCTGCTGCCAAGGCCCAACAGGCTGTTTTGCTGAATTAGGTGAAAAATTGGGTCGGGGCCAATTCTGGAAATTGGCCCAGTTTGCTCGAGTTACCGAGATGAAAGGGGAGTGGAGCCACTGGCCATACTGCCAGTTGGCTCAAGGATGGGGCCAGTGGTTCTGTGGCCCAGCTGGCCCACTACCACCACGTCCGCCACTGCTCCGACCCTCGCCGCCGCCACTGCCATCGCCGCAGTTTTTGCCTCCAATTTTCTGAGTTTATTCCTTTTTACCGCCATGTTGTTACGGTTTTGGCTAGAATTATCCCTGAATGAGTGAGGGTCGTCTGACGTGGCCATCATCATGACGAAATGTGTTTCGGTAGCCACTTTTTTTGCTAAGTCGGCCTCTTCTAGTGTGAGCATGGAACATGCCTGATAGAATGGTGGTAGTGGATTACTTTGACAAAGAAGCGTCCCAACGCCATTATAGGCCTCGGATAGGCATGCAACCATTTGAAGAACAAGACGATCATTGGTGACGGGTGCACCAATGTTTTTAAGTTGATTTGCCAATTCCTTCAGCCTTTTACAATAGGCCGAAACATTCGGAAAATCCTCCATGTTGACATCGGAAAATTCCTGCTCAAGAGTGACAACACGAGAATTCTTGTTATCTTGGAATATATCACGCACCATATTCCAAGTTTCCATTGCCGTGGCGCCGGGTTCAATAATTGTATGCAAGAGGTCCGTAGAGTAGTGGAATAAATTCACTGGATAACGATAACATCAAGAGTTATCCATACCGCATGGTCATCCTCGGGGTATGTACCTTTTCCTTGCATGTAGCCGGGATGATGTGATGAAGGACTTGATGCGAGCGTGCGTGAACTTTAAATAATTCCGCTCACGTCACGTATTGGACGTTTTTCATCTCAAGAACAATAGGGATGATGTTGGAGACTGTAAGGGTATGATGAAACGTGTTCTTTGAGGTAGACATACTGAAAGAACAAGAGGAGAATTTAGGGATTTGGAAGAAAAATTTGGGAAGAAAAGAAGAAAGCTGGTCGTTGGTCAAGGCACAGTTTCCGAGAGGGCTGCGGAATGCGGGGAGAAGAAAAATATTTTTCCTAGACTTCTGATACCATGAAAGAGAATAGTCCCTTGATTATTTTCATTAATGAAGAGATCTATATATACAATTTACAATTTCTAAATATAGAAAATTCTATTCCTACTATACTACTAATATCATAATTACACTTGTACAAGAATTCTACAAATTATGGTAAGTAACCTAAATATTGTTGGTTTGGTATACCGTGTATAGACACATATTCTATTAAATAGTTCCAATTATGTTAATAAAATGAGATATCGGTAACACATGTCTCTGCCAATTAATTAACTATACTTCAATTCTAAATAAGTTGAAGTTAATTGCTAAATTCCCTGAATCTATTCCACTCTATTTAGATTTTAGACCCACAGCGAATTGAATATCTAAAAGAGTGTCAAATGAGCGCATTAAGCTGAGTTTGGTCCGATCAAAATAGACGAATTAATAAATGAGGGATCAAAATAAGATGAGTTAATAAATGGATGGATTACTAACATATCCAAAAGTTACTTAAGTGGGAGGGATTGTGTCAACATGGACTAAACAACGGGTCATAGCCAAACTTGTTTAACTCTTACGGATTTTAATTTTTCTATTGACAAAAGGGTCAAATATACCTATAATGTATTCAATATAGAGTAACTTTACCCTCCCTTTCAAAATTGACGCATTCATAATAATACAGTTGGCCAAATGGCCCAGTTTTACCATTATTGCTAAAGAAAATCATTTTTCCTATTAAAAATAATTAAATAATTTATTTTTACACCAAACAATGCACAATTATTAATAATTAAACCCCCTATCGCCTCCCGTTAGAAATTAGAATACCCGTTTGTTAAGTTCTTCATTAGCTCCAATATTTTCTGCTAGGTTTTTATTTCACCATTAAATCGATCTGACCACCTCTCCTAAATTGGAATTAGGATTAAGACTTTAATTAGTTTCTCGTAATTTTCATCAATTTCTTCTTTGATTCTTAAAGAAAATGCCTCAAAATTTGAGCGTTTTTTCATTATTATTAGGTTGCATGCATTGTTTTGTCCATCGTTACACCATGAGTGATGAAATCAGCTTTCTAGTCAATGTTATGTAATATTATGGGGCATCTCAAAATGGCATTTTGTTGGTAAAATTGACGTGTGTATTTTCTTGGGTAGTTTGTTTTCTTAGTCAATCTCATGTAGGTGGAATGAAATTCAGTCTTGTTTAATTTTATATGCAATGTGTACCATTTGAGTGCTAAACATATTGTTAGAAATGGAACTAGAATGTTGTAAATGTTTGAGTTTATGATGCAGAACTCAAGGTATATGGTGTAACTAGAATTGTTTTACAAGAGCCATAATTATCCTTAATTATAAATGTGGTAGTTCAATATTAATTGCCCCTAGAATATACGTGGTTGTTCAACACTGTCCTTATGCTATATATGGTGGTTTAAAATTGAAAGTATATTTATGTCCTAGAGACAATCTGTATTAGGATAAATGTACTTTATACACATTCATATTATTATTAATGGAGATTAATATTTTGGCATTTGCAATTATTGAATTATTATTTGATTATTTGTGATTATTCATTAATGTGTATCCCTTGAGCTTACGTTGTCATTAATAGAGTGAGATATTTTATGATAGAGCGTAACTCTTAAAATAGCATTGACTAATGATCATCGAGAATGGGATATCGATGATATATGATAAGTCGACATGTGGTCTGCATCACATCCTTAGAGGATGTAGTATGTCTCACCTGCTATGAGTAATAATTACTCGTGATGGACACATGGATACTTTGGAAGTATTGGTATACCCTGCTGATATACTGTTTGCTATACTTATCTAACGTATGATCAGCGTGTGGGAGATAGAAGTCCTTAGACTTGAGGTCAATATGCGTCTTATCTACAAAGTAATGTACTTTGATCCCGTCCTAAGCTAAAATGCCTTGTAGGTTGAGATACGACTTGTATTGGGTACTTTACGATGTGGATTGAAGGTGGTAGTTGAGCCAAGATTAGAATTCATTCCTCGAATGTATGTTCGAGAGAACACTCGGATTCTCAGTGATATTAGGTTGACTAAGTCGTTGGCCAACACAATAGACATATTTAGAATATGGTCTAGTCGTCGACTAATATAGATGAGATACAATGATTAAGCCATTTGGATAGACATTTGACAAATTCTAAGTTTGATCGGGTGTGTCGTGAATGAAAGAATTTTATCTTACCACATAAAGATTAAGTTTACTGAATTCGCGTAAAAGTACTTCACATATTGAGTTCGTCTTCCGGCGCCGTCTAGGAGTTCCGTGTAGACCTTAATTTGATTAATGTCGATATGAGAAGGCCTGCAGGGTCACACTATGTCGGTTGTCCGTTTCGATCTAAGGATGTATTGAGAGAGTAATTAAATGTTTGATTTGGAATCAAGATATTTAAATGAATAATAATTGTTTTAATTAAGTCAAAATTAGATTTTGGATTTAATTAAGAATGCACAAAAAATAAAGTCGAGCGCCGCGGCGCCCGTACCCTAGGGCGTTGGCGCAGTGCAGGCTTATGCCAAGCGTCGCGGCGCCTGTGCCTCAATTTTTGGGTCAGGCCCAAGGTCAAACCCTAATCTGGTTTTGACCTATTTATCAACTATAAATAGAGGCACTCACCTCATTATTCAACACTAATTTTTCAGAATAACATTCTAAGCCTTAGAGACTTAGAATAAAATAGTTTCTCGAACCTCTGCCAGATTTCCTAGCTTTCCGAAGGAGGAGTACATTGAAGCTTGGAGCTTGCAATCGGAAGGACAACCGCGTGTGCACCTTATAGTAGACAAAGATTTCAGATTATTATACTTGTAAGTAAATGTTCTTATGTTACAAGTTCCAATTGTTGTATAATCATACCAGAATTATTGCTGGGGTAAGTAAGAATCAAAATTTTAAACTTTCGATGTGCCTTACTTATATGCTTTGTACCCAACAAAATCCTTCAAAAATGGGGAGAGGCGGTATAGGAAAAATGACTTTCGTTAGTCAATAATGACAAATTTCTGCCATTTGGCCAATGGTATGGTTACAAACGAGACACTTTAGAAATGGAGGATAAAGTTACTCTATATTGAATACAATAGGGGTATATTTGCCTTTTTTTCTTCTTTATTTGTTTTATAATAATTTGTTTAATTGCTTAATAATTTTTTGCTTTATTATGGTTGTACGTACTATACATATCAAATAAAAACACATCTTTTTAAAATATTTGGACAAGTTGCTCATGAGTTAATATGACCTACATGCATATTCAACCAACCTCAATCAATTTTTAGAGCAACTGAATTATACAGGTCAAAATAGGTTGAAGTATATAATAAATGGAGGATCATTAATCCGTTTAAATTTAAATAAATTAGATAAATTATATTTTTGTGGGCTAATTTTGCCGCCTCTAATTTAAAGGTTAATCATCATAGTTACATTGTTTTAACGTTGACCATTCACCTATGGCAACCCTTTGCCCGGATTGATGCTTTGCAAGTCCACATAGATGGGAATTGCTACTTAATTGATGTTCAAATATATAATGAAAATAAAAAATAGAAAATTAAAAGATAAAGTAAAACAACTTTCACAAAGATTAGTGCCCATTTTTTCAACTATATTTATTGTACTGGGTCCTTTAATGGGTCTTGGACCACAACAAAAATGTCAAAGTTCGACTCAATATATAATAACCAAGGCAAGTTAACAAGTGTACTAGGTAATTAGTCCAATATTCAGACATGGAAAGTGTCCACATTAATGTGAGAGCTGAAGAGAGAAGTATGGTCAATCCTTCCTCTGATAGAATAAAGAGTGCACGGTACTGGAGAATGAACAAAAGAAGATGTACTTCAATTAGAGGACTTCTTCTTCCTTATCACAACTGCAGGTTATTCTTTTTCAAGATTTTCATTTAATACTTAGGGTTTGGTATATTTTACAGAAAAGAAGTTATTTTCTAGTGTTTGGTTGCCAGAAAATATTTTTCATTTTTTTGTCGTACCACACCCTTAAAATCCAAGTCTTTTCCGGGCAACATCTGTATCTTTGATATAGTAATAAGATAAACAACACGGATAGCGCATCACCAAGCTATAGCTAGGTTTCATTCACATTATATTGTGTAGTTATACTATTACATACGTTTTATTTTATGTGTCTTAGTTTAATTAAACATTAAGTTTACAAACATAAAGAAGATTTTTTGAATCTTAAACTTTTAAACTAAAGATGTATAATGCATCTGGCGGTAAAAATCTAAAGGCCTATTAATCCATCAAATAAAATTTTGAACCTGCCTCTATAAATATGTCAGGTAGAATGTTAGAATTGAAGAGTTATCAAATATAGAATTGACATTCTTTTTTTAAACTAATTAAAAAGAAAATAAAAATCATAAATTAATATAGATGGACTAAGCCGCTTTTAATTATGACTTTTAGCTTTTGATTTATAAGCCGTTTTTAAAAAGTCAATTCAAACACCCTCTAAAAGTTGGCTAGAGATGCAAATTGAGAGAGATGGATTACTAATTTACTATATATTCTCACCCTTTGTTTTTGTTCTTTTTGCAGCGAGCAAAAGCCTAAATCTCCAGGAAAATGCCACTCGATTTTCAAAACACTGATTTCATCGCTTCTGGCAGTGGCTGCACTTAAGTATCAAGGCAAAGCCAAAGACCCTTTTGAAGACAAACCTATAGTCACCTGGTGTTTCCTCGTATCTTTTTTCCTCTACTGCTTAACAATGGGGTTACTGAAGTGGTATCATTACTCTAAATTATTTAGCCGAGTGGCTTTGGCTATTGGATCTCTCTCATCGGTCTCTCTACTTTCTCTCTTCCTTCCTTAGTTCTAATTTGCCAATATACTAATAGTCTTTATTGTTGCGTGGTCATTCTTCTCATTTGTAATAATTGCATGGCCTTTACTAATGAGTAGTGACGGAGTCAAGAATTCAAGTAATGGGATTCGAAAAAAAGAAAGTTCTTATGCCAAGGAGATTCAACAATTTATATATATATATATATGCAATAAAAAATATTTTTATACAAAAAATTATACTATGTATAATTTTTTGACGAGGGGGGTTTCAATTGACCCCCTTGCACCCCTCTAGCTCCACCCATGCTAAAGAGGACATTCAACAGGGTTATAATTGGGAATGTTTAATAACATCAAAGGGAAAATTGCATGCGAGACAATCTCAGCTGGGAAATTCAACACATACCCAGTGAAATCCCACAATATGGGGTCTGAGGAGGGTAGAGTATACGCAGATCTTACATCTACCTTGGTAGGTAGAGCAGCTGTTTTCGAGAGACCCTCGTCTCAAGACAAAACATAAGCAAGACAAGCACAACAAGGCAAGACAAGAGAAACAGTCAGATCTGGACAAGAAATTTAAAACAGTATGAAAAATGCTCGTACGAAAAGCGATAAGCTATGATAGCGCATTATGAAAAAAGAAGCAGTAACTACTGCAGGTAACTTAGACAAACAAAGTACACTAAAAAAATACATAGCATCAGAAATCAAACTACAAGAAACTACAAAGTATACCGCGCCTATTAGTATGATAGGCGAAGCGGGCCTACAATAACAACACTACACTACCAATTTGTAAGCGTACGTAAGATACGCTCGATTAACTACTACCCTTCTACCCTATCCGCGTCCTCCACAACCCCCTATCTAAGGTCATGTCCTCAGTAAGCTGCACCTGCGCCATATCCCGTTTAATCATCTCTCCCCAATACTTCTTCGGCCTACCTCTACCCCTCCTGAATCCGTCTATAGTTAACCTCTCACACCTCCGCATTGGGGCATTTGGGTCTCTCATTTGCACATGCCCAAACCAACTCAACCTCGCTTCCCGCATCTTATGCTCTACCGAGGTCACTCTCACTCTGTCCCGGATATCATCATTTCTAATCATATCCCTCCTTGTATGCCCGCACATCCATCTCAGCATCCTCATCTCCGCAACTTTCATATTTTGGATATGCGAAGTCTTGACTGGCTAACACTCTGCCCCATATAGCATAGTCGATCTAACCACCAGCCTATAGAACTTGCATTTAAGTTTTGGTGACACATTTTTGTCGCACAAAACTCCAGATGCGAGCCTTCATCTCATTCACCCTGCCCCAGTACGATGTGTGACATCGTCATCAATCTTTTCATTTCCTTGAATAATAGACCCGAGGTACTTGAAGCTTTCTTTCTTTGGAATGACCTGAGTACCAAGCCTCCCCTCCCCTCTTTCACGACCCAAATCGGAGGGCTATGACGGGTGCCCGGATTTTATCTGTCGAGCACCACTCTTCACATACTTACCAGCTAACCGAAATCGTTCATGGCCCCAAAGGTCGTTACCGAATATTCGGCTGACACATACATCACAACCGACAGGGTCATACACAACTACTATACACAGAACAATTGTCTACAAGCCTCTAAGGATACATGACATCACAAGGATGGGACAGGGCCCCGCCATACCCCAAATGTATATGCAAAATATCATACTACGACCAGACTGCAACTCTAAAACAAATATAGTGCTCCAATACCAGTTGAACCAACAACCTACTAGTGTGAACCGTCACCCTCTTTAACTGAACCTGCAGGCATGAAACGCAACGTCCCCCGACAAAAGGGATGTCAGTACGACTGATGTACTGAGTATGTCAGGCATGTACAATAGCATAATAGGAATATAATAATAAACTGAAACAGAAACAGCCGACAAAATTAGCCGACATCAACAGCTGACCAGTAGTAAATGCCTCTGAGGACCCTATTATGCCTAACATGCCATGCACAATGTGAATGCAGAATGCATATATATATATATATATATGTTGCGGAACGTGCAACCCGATCCAATATATGTATATGTTGCGGAATGCGCAACCAGTTCCAATATTATATATATATATATATATATATATGTATATATATATATATATATATATATATATATATATATATATATATGTATGTATGTTGCTGAACGTGCAACATGATCCAATATTATATATGTATATATGTGTGTTGCGGAACGTGCAACCCGATCTAATATATTATGTGTGTATATGTATGTTGCGGAACGTGCAACCCGATCCAATATATTATATGTATATAATGCATGAATGACAATGACACATTTTGAACTTATCGGATAACGTAATATCCTTGCATCTTCGGCTAACATTGGGAATATTAACATATTTTTCGTATACCTCAATAAGGATTTAGGAACATATTTAGGCATGCTTTCACATAGAAATTAATAACATGAGCATTATTAACTACTAAGAGTAGAATAATTTATGAAATAACATTACAATTATGTTTCGTTACATGAAACATGTCAAAATAAAAAAATAATATGCCTTAACATACCTGTCGTCGACCTACTTGTTGACATATCGTATTCAATCCTCAAGGCACCTTACTCTCAATTACCCGGAATAGCTCTAACCCGAGCTTGCTCTTTGGAAAAACAAAAGGAAGAAAAAAAAACTTTACGTTGTTCTTTTAGTACTTACTTTGACCCAAATGAATTTTCTACTCCAAAAATGGATATGATTACAGTTGATGGATAAACGGATTTGGAAATCATGTTGCTGGAATTATTTTTAAAAGAGAACTAGCTACCTCCAAATGAAAAAGAATCAAATATAACATCACATCCTTTCCCCTTCTACACGTGTCATTAGGCACGTATTGACTCATAGATCATTTAGCATCTCTTAATGCCACCTATTATCCTAATTAGTGCCATATGGAAGCTCAACAAAACATTTATCCATTTAACTCTTATTAATACCACGGTTAATATTAGACTCCAACATTTAATCGATTACACACATAATTAATTCTCCATCTCAATTCACTTAAATAGTAATTATTTTTGGTACACCTCATATATTCCTTATCACGATCATGCAATACGATATCAGTCCGTAACCTCTTTTGGCACACACCAAATATTATACTAGTCATCGTGACCACACCTTTTTTTAAAATCCTTAAATTATTTCAGGACTGCGTCGTTTTATATACTAAGCTCTTGATGTGAATATCTCAATATAACCAATTTCCTCGATCTCAAGTCTACTTGCATACGTCTAGCGATTTTTACATACGCCTAGCGATTCAAACCATGACCCGTAAGTACGGGATGCTACACCCTCATGTCTCAAGGTCGCTCCCGTTACTAAACTTGCACTCTAAGTATTCTGTCTTGGTCCTACTCAGTCTGAACCCTTTAGATTCCAGAGTCTGTCTCCAAACCTCCAGCTTAGCGTTCACTCCGCTGCGAGTCTCATCAATCAGAACTATGTCGTATGTGAATAACATACACTATGGCACCTCCCCTTGAATTTGTCGCGTCAGTCCATCCATCACCAAGGCAAATAAGAATGGGTTAAGAGTTGATCCCTGGTGCAGCCCCATCATCATTGGGAAGTGCTCCGAGTCTCCTCCTACTGTACGTACCCGATCTTGGCTCCATCATACATATCCTTGATCGCCCTAGTGTACGCCACATGTACACCTCTAACCTCCAAACATCTCCATAGAAATATTCAAGTTATATAGTTGTTTATGTTAAGAGTCTCACATCGGATATGAAATGGGAACATGAACTCCTTATATGGACTTGTACAATTTTCACCCTACAAACTAGCTGTTTATTATATATATGTTCTATTTTTATAATTATTACTCCATGTTTTACTTTAAAAGATGGAAAAAAATTTAAATAAAGACAATTTAGCCACCAAAGTTCTGTGATTTGGTAGGTCCATTTCTGTGACTAATATTAGAAGTTTTTGTTGGAAATTTGCCTTTGGCGGGGAGGTGCGTCCACCCATATTTAATAAATTAAAAATTAGTGTTCCGCATGTTGGAGGCTTTTCTCTTCTCACATGCATGATCTACGAAGTGAGTAGATGACCGTAGGGCCAAGGATCGTCAAATTTCATTGAGAAATGAAAGAGATATTGGTCCACGAAGTAAGGTGTTTGAGGCATGGAAATATGGTGTGGGACAAATCTACCACATTGGTGGGAAAAGGAATAACTACTCTCTTTATAAGTCTCTAAAGTGGTAAAGGGTTTTGGACCCCAAGGGGTATCCCATGTGTTTAAAGGAGGGAGGACCTAGATGTGCTTACGTTCAAGGCTAAGCCCACACGCGCGCCGCCGCCGCCCGCCCGTCCCGTCCCGTCCAGTCTCGAACTCGGGTCGTGGGTCGTGGGCTGTGGACTGTGGGGACTTTCTGATATTATCTTTCTTTTTGGACCCCAAATTGCTTAATATTTACAGTTTGGTCCCTAAAGTTTTTGAAAAGTTGATTTTGGGAGAGACGGAAAGTAGAAACTTTCTGCCTACCGTTTGGACTATTTTTGGAGCATTAACCAGCCATTACTTGGCTGTTAACTACCCCATTAACAACCCTCCTTCAATGACCTTAATCTGCCCTCCTTCAAGGCCATGAACATCCATACTAATGACATTAAACCTGTCATTTACAGCCCTCCTAATGGCCATTAACATCCATGTTTTGGGCAGTTGAACAGCCCTCCTCCATGCTATATATTAATGCCTCATTTGGCTCAATTCGTGACTGAAAAACAAACACATACAGTGATCGAAATATAGCAGATACAACACCAAAAATAGTGCACTTTCAGTGACAAAAATACCACAAAACAGTGACGAAAACTGTGGTGAAAAAACAGTGAGCAGAGACACACTATATACACAGAGACAAACGAGAAGAGAAAACAGAAACTCTTCCTTCCTTTTACATATCTTCAGCAAGTCGATTCATATTTGTTTTCTTCGTCAGGCTCAACCTATTGGCTTTGTAGCGTTGAGATTAAAGTGTTGTTTTATCTTGGGAGACTATTTCCCGCTAACGTAAAAGCATATATACGGGGCAATCTTGTCTTAAGGACAGAGGGCAATCCCTCGACTCAACACACAACGTTGTAACCATCCAGATTTAGTTATTTCTTGATTTCAGGATATCAATATTCAAGACACAACAAGCTTGCGACAGTTCTCAACATTGGCCTTGCAATGTTATCAAGATTCAAGACACAACAAGCTTGCGACAGTTTTGAAGATTGACCATTTATAAATCCTTTCGAACACTTGTAATAGTTATTCACTTCCCGTACTGCTTTATAAAGTACAATAGAGCACCAATAATTTAAGACAAGATTGTATTGTATTACTATTAGTGTTCGAAAGATGTCGGTCAAAAGTTGTGTCACCAAATCTGGATATGGCAATGGTTTTCTGGTAGAAGAGAGTGATGATGATGAACGTGCTCATGTTGTCACCGCTCCCAAGTGCTCACAAGAGGATGAGGATGTCAACTGGGACAAGAGGAGAAGGCTGAAGATGTGGTTCTATCTTGCAGCAGAAGGCCTATATATGTCCCAGACAAAGGATCCGAATTATGGTAAGAAGGAAATTGACACTCAGTCTGATGAAGTGACTGAAGTGGGCCAGAATCCGAAATTGGGATAAGTTATTTTTCTTCCTTGTCAAGAATAAAGATTAAATGATGTCTGATTAAAAAATGGATTAAAGTAAGAAGGAATATGAAAATATTTTCACTAAATAATTTATATTCCTTACGCTTTAAAATCAGAAGTTTAATCTCATCTTCATTCCCGTTTAAAGATTAGACTTTGTAAACGACTTAAAAAGATCCGTTCTTTTAAGTGTAATTATTAAAAATGTGTAAAGTATGTTCGCACATACGAGGGAGAAAGATCCACTGACTGTGCGAAAACTGTTACAACTCTTAAGTAAGCGCCAACAATTGTCTGGGCACCAATCATAACGAAAGACGACTAAAAGCTAAAGACGTTGAGCCTGTCACACTATTTGGTAGAAGATCCTTCATAGGATGATATTGGACACTCAGTCGTACAAAGCCTCCGGGCGACTGGAGTGGGCCAAAATTCCTTTGATATGATGATATTGGACACTCAGTCATACAAAGCCTACATGCGACTGGAGTGGGGCCAGAATTCATTTCATAGGAAAAGTAATGGACACCTAGTAAGGTGGGCCAGAGTTTCCATGTCCTAAAAGATCTGAAGGCCTAAAGAAAGGCAGTAAAGAAATTGGACACTCAGTCTGCCAAAGCAACTGGAGTGGGCCAGAGTATCGAGATCACATATGATCTGGTTACGCCCTAACCACGGGCTAGAGGTTGTTCATGTGAAGCAACGCCACCTCTAAAATCAAAGGGGCTGGAGAGGTTGTCCTTAATAGGACTTCAAGGAATGAGATCACTCTAAAATGAGGTGATACATGTTCCAAACCTGGTTTAAGGGACGATGTTGGTCAAGCTGGTTTGAGACTAGTCCAACAGGTCTATAATAACTATGAATGGTACAACATGTCTGTAGCCATATGAATGATAGATTTGTAATCCGTGCATCTATGCCATCATAGAATTAAGACACGTTAAATAGAAAGTCATTCAAAAGCTAACAAAGTTGAGATTGTTGCCTTCTGTCGACATAAACCCTCAAAATAAATGTGAGGTAGGCGAAGAGGCAAAATCACCTTTCCAAATTCCGTCAAAGGAATAGCGAAAGAAGCACCGCTCCTCTAGAACTTAGTCACACCTTTATGGGTGATTTAAAGCTTATACAAAATAGAGGGGGGGGGAGACAAGTACGCTGCGACCTTCATTGATGACGGTACAACATATTGTATCATTTGTTTGTTGAAAATCAAAGATGAAGTTGTTGAAGCGAATAAGCGCTACAAAACAGAAGTTGAAAATTAACTAAGTCTACGGATTGAGGAATTCGTAGTGATAGAGGGGGAGAATGTGAAGCATCGTTCATTAAACGACTGTTCATTTCTCACCTCAGTCCAACGGTGTTAGCCAAGCGCAAAGTCGTACGCCCAAATTATGTGGGGTGGCTTGGTAAAAGTTGGAATACCGAAACAGGTCAAGTTGTACCTAAGACTGTAGATTGCATATCCACTGGATATGTAAATAACATTAGTGTTTATCGCCTCTTGGTGTCAAAGAATGTTGAATTCTTTGAAGATAACTTTCCTTGAAAAGGAAAAAGAAGTAATTGTTCAAGGTTAATAAGAACCCGCGAGGGCTTGACTGTTCGGAGCTAGACGTTCCGTATCTACAGGACTCGAAAGTTGCTGGCTATCCGGAACTTAATATTCCAGATCTGCAGAACTCAGGGATTCTAGATGTTGAACCGAGACGGAACAAAGAAGGGGACAAAGACTTGTTCCAGTCTTTCTAGCGTGTATGGTTGAGAATGAACCATGGACAATTAACAAATAATTGTCATATCCAAAAGCACTACTTTAGAAAGAAGCTACAAAGAGAGAAATAGATTCCATCATATAGAACCATACTTGCGTAATGGTTGATCTTCCTCCGGGAAAAGAACCTTTGGGTTGTAAAAATGGATACTCAAATGTGAGTACAAAGTAGATGGATCTAGTGTCGAGTGTAAGGCATCGGCTACTTGTACATGTGCTCCCCTGTGAGTAGCTAAACATCCTGGGCCATTGCAATTTTACGCGGCATGGATGTTGAAACAGTCTTCCCAACCGGAGAGTTGGAAGAAGAGAATCAGAGTTAGTTTGCTGGACTGTTGGGCTTCTTCTTGAACTTTCATTTTGGTCCCTGAAATGTTTACATTTTGGTCCTGGAAGTTTCAGATAAAACAAAAACAATGAATCTGACCACAGAAACATTGACTCTGAAGTTAGAAAGCTAACAGTTGGAAAACCAACAGTCTGAGAGTGGAAATTATATTGAAACAAAAGATATGGGTATCACGGATGACCTCTTAGAAATTGGACTTCTAAGACATCTAACGGACTGGTCTAACTCCAAACTCAGTTGTGAGATAATTGACAGTCTCGTTGAAGCCACCAATGGATATGAATCATAGAACTGATTGGAATCATGGTGCACCCATGGACAATGAGCGATATGCACAGGTCACGTGTAGTTCAATGTATTGTACACACTACTGTTGACACCCAATTTTGTCCCATCTTTTCTGATTTGATTTGTAATTTTAAATATTTTTGACACCTTAAGACAATTTTAAAATATAGGCGTATATATGTATATATATCATCATTATTATTATTATTTGCATTTTTATTTGTCATTTGCATTTTTTTATATATATCATAATCATACTTTTATCCTAATATTATATGTTATTTTATTTTTGACAAAACGACATCACATTTTTATTTTTATTTAAGCATCAAGCATTTTATAAATATTATATTTTATCATATTATCATCTTTACAATTTATAAATTTTGCAAAGCTTTATTTTTATATAATTAAACCCCTTTTTATATTTTAAACCCATAACACATTTATTTCCCAATCCAAAACAAACACCCATTTTTAAAGGGGGCAGCCCATTTGGCCACCCCCATTTTTCGGCCAAGCCCAACCGACCAGCCCAATACCCATTCGACCCAACACCCTTTATTCTTATACCCCAACCCACAAAACCAAAAATCGAAAACACAAAAACAAAAACCCTCTCTTTCACCCTAAACCCCATCAGCCGCACACACCCCCATACCTCACACAACCACATCGCCGGTCACCTTACCCACTGCCACCGCCATCCTACACCACCAACCCGTCAACCCCATACCCTATCCCCCGAAATCTGAAACCCATCTATGAAACCCCTTTGTTCTTCATTTTGGAAGGGGGATTTTTGGAAGTCTAAGTCCGAAAAATGGGGTTCGGAAAGTTGTTTTGTTGGTGGTTTTCGGTGCTTTTGTTGGTGTTTTTCCGGTCGGTTCGTTGGTTTTATTTTGGATCGATTTTGATATTATTTTTTTCGATCGTTGTTTTGGTTGGTTTCTCTCGGTCGGAGTTCCAAAAAATCAAAAAAATCAAGAACAATGCGGGTCGGGTCGGGTCACTGCTCTATCTCGATCACTGTTCCGGTAAGGCCAGAATCCGGGTCAGGTAAATTTTCAGATTTTTGTATTTGATAATTTGTTGTTGGCTATCTGAAAATCTAAGAAAAAATTGATTCGGGTCGGGTCATCGATTCGGGTCGGATCGACCCGGTTTGGATAAATTTTTAGATTTTTGTATTTGATAATTTGTTGTTGGCTATCTTAAAATCTAAGGAAAAAAATTGATTTGGGTTGTGACTTCGATTCGGGTCGGTCATCGATTCGGGTCGGGTCGACCCGGCTTGGATAAATTTCAGATTTTTGTATTTTGATAATTTGTTGTTGGCTATCTGAAAATTTAAGAAAAATGATTCGGGTCGTGACTTCGATTCGGGTCGGGTCGACCCGGTTTGGATAAATTTCCAGATTTTTGTATTTTGATGATTTGTGTTGGTTATCTAATAATTGGAAAATAAAATTGATTCGGGTTGAAACCTCTGATTCGAGTCGGGTCGACCCGGGTCTGGTAAATTTCTAGATTTTTTGTTTAATATTCTGTTGTTGGCAATCTGAAAATCTGAGAAAAATTGATTCGGGTCGGGACCTGTGATTCGGGTCGGGTCAAGTAAATTTCATTTTTTGTATTTTTGTTGTTGGTTATCTGAAAAATGAAAATCCAAGAAAAACTACTTTGTTTCTGATTTCTGTTTCGGGTCGGGCCACTGTCTCCGGTCGGATTTCAGAAGTAGATTCGAATTCTGTTTCGGTTCAAACATTCAGATTTTAGGTCGGATGTTTTAATCGTGGACTATTAATTTATTTTTGTATTTGAATATCCATTACACGGCTATTTGTTATTTTACTGATTTGAATAAATACTACTTAGGCCAATGAAATTGAATTTGAGGCCGCGCCCTTCGGAAGTTGTTTTCTCAGTTTCTGTTTTCTTTACTATTTTACTGCTTTGAATAAATACTGCATTGATGCTAATGAAATTGAATTCGAGGCCGCGTCCCTTCGAACATCATTTCTCGATTTTTGGGTTTACCGCTTTATCGCTTTGAATAAATACTGCACTTTGACAAATGAAATTAAACTTGAGGTCGTGTCCCTTCGTACATCATTTCTCAGATTCTATTTTTTTTACTGTTTTCGGTAACATTTTATTGATTTGAATATTATACTACACTGGCTGATGAAAAAATATCCGTCGATTTTTTAGGCCTCCACAGTTGTAAAGACGGAAAATAAAGCTTCTGGGGAAGGATGAAACTTAAATCTTTTTCACTCGAGAGACCAACTCGTTCGGTAGGCAAGGCAACTAAAATGACCAACGAGTCATATGTTCGCAGCCACGACGTGATTGGAATGATCTTTTCAAAATTTAAGTCTGAGCCCTCCGTAATCAAAATATTTACTGTTTTGGGATACGGATCCGAAGTTATTTATATTCAATTATTTCTAACTGTTTGTTCTTGACAGCGTTCAAGGGATAAAGTCAAAGAAGGCAAATACCCCTCGGAGATTATTTATTTCATTGTTGTTTTTACTTTCTTTAATTCAGCTTTATTTCATTATGTATTGTAATATTATTGTACTCCTGAAATTATTGAAATATTTAGAATAGGTAGACTTAGAATTAATTAGTAGGGTAGTCTAAAACTTGAAACCCATCGCTAGTTTATTTATTTTTTAGGCTCGGTTAGTTTTAAAATCGAACATCGCTAGTTTATCTATTTTTAGGCCCGTCGCCCATAAAAATCACCTTGCATACATTTTTATTAATTTTCATACATATGCATATTTATTTATTTTTCCTCTCAACTTTACATGTACAAAATGCATCATTTTATTATCTATTTGCAACATTATTTTTATACTTGTAAAAATATGCATTTTTTTAGTATAATAATTAACCTGAGTTTGATAGGATAACCGCAAGTTAGCGGATCTTAAAGGATGACTAATCCCTTCCCTTTAGGATATAAAGAACCCTTACCTAGAATTTCATTAGTTTCGCAGACCACAAAATTGGAGTTTATTTTGCAGCTTTTAGTTAGCATTTAGGTGCCCTAATTCACCTTAGAATAATTAGGTGGCGACTCCTCAAAACAAGCATTTTTATCCAATCCAGAGGCAATCGACGCCATCATGTCGCGAAGCCCGCGGGTCAAAAAACGGGTGCGACAACTACAACCGACCTGGTATCGGCCTACAAACAGATCAGTTGAACTAAGGTTCGCTGATGATTTTAATACATGATCAATAGAAGGCGTTAAGTCAGATATGACGATATCTGAATTATTCGCTTATCTACGGATTATAGTATTCTGGATGTCCAGCAGTTCTGGGAGAACACAATGATGCAAACTGGACATCAGATATGAAGAACACCAATGCCACAAGTAAATGTGTATGGTGGGTCTTGAAAAATCCTCTAAACAAACTTGCATCGACCGATTCATGATGGGATTGGAGTTTATCGATTTATACAAAGCATGAAAGAAGTTGAGTAACTTCATGACTCCTTAGAGGACGTCCCTTACTGGGAGAAACCCGTGCCTTCAGCAGTTATACACTATGGCTAGCCGGTCGGCTTCAGGAAGGACACGGATGACGACGTCTGGACATATCTGTTAGGATCTGTCGGAGACATAAGACCGTATGACAGTTGATCATCACGAGTATCACTTCCTTGTTTACTAACTAAGGGACTACCCGGAGATCAAGTGTTCTGCCTGTCTAGGGGAATGGGCTTAAAACTCAAACAATACGAACCTTTGCGGCGGAAACCCAACCATACTGATTGGAGATCCCAAGACTTTGGTTCAATGGGAAAACTAAGCGGCAAAAGGTTCAGTTGAGTGCTTCGGTGGAAGCAAGAAGCACTTCGGATGATGATTTCTGTACGGAAACATGAATCCAAAGTTGTTCCCGCGATAGACATTAAAGTGCTACCTGCATGGTGGATAAAGGTTAAGCTTCCAAACCTTTAAACAATCCTCAAACGGTTGAGGTTAAGGTTGGGGAAACTTTTAATGATTCCTAACACTTGTGAAATGGGGTATAGCAGGATACCTTGTAGGAGATCACCTATTTAAGTGCGAGGATGGCCGCCTCAAATGAACGCACTTAAGAATCCAAGTGTGTCCACGGCCACAATGGACAAAAACGTAAGAATGAAAACGAATAAGAAGAATTATTGTGTTGGTATCATTGTCCTGGCTTACACTAAACACTGACGGTTCAAGACATCACGTTCACCGCGCAGTAAGTAAGTCCGATGGTATTCAACTAAGGAAGGTTCAAAGAGGAAGCTACCTCTACTGATGCAATATCTTTTCGCTGAAAGATTGCTGAAAGTAGGCACCTTGTGCGTGCGCCACAATCTCTCTTTCATAGAGGGGATTGTTGGAAATTTGCCTTTGGCGGGGAGGTGCGTCCACCCATATTTAATGAATTAAACACTAGTGTTCCGCATGTTGGAGGCTTTGTATCTTCTCACATGCATGATCTACGAAGTGAGTAGATGACGCCAAGGATCGTCAAATTTCATTGAGAAATGAAAGAGATATTGGTCCACGAAGTAAGGTGTTTGAGGCATGGAAATATGGTGTGGGACAAATCTACCACATCGGTGGGAAAAGGAAGAATTGCTCTCTTTATAAGTCTCTAAAGTGGTAAAGGGTTTGGGACCCCAAGGGGTATCCCATGTGTTTAAAGGAGGGAGGACCTAGATGTGCTTACGTTCAAGACTAAGCCCACACGCGCGTCGCAGCCGCCCGTCCCGTCCGGTCTCGGGCTCGGGCTCGGGCCGTGGGCCGTGGGCCCCAAATTGCTTAATATTTACATTTTGGTCCCTAGAGTTTCTGGAAAGTTGATTTTGGGAGTGACGGAAGGCAGAAACTTTTTGCCTACCGTTTGGACTGTTTTTGGAGCATTAACCAGCCATTACTTGGCTGTTAACTACTCCATTAACAACCCTCCTTCAATGACCTTAATCAGCCCTCCACACTAATGGCATTAAACCTGCCATTTACAGCCCTCCTAATGGCCATTAACAGCTATGTTTTGGGCAGTTGAACAACCCTCCTCCATGCTATATATTGATGCCTCCTTTGGCTTAATTCGTGACTGAAAAACAGACACATACAGTGATCGAAATATAGCAGATACAACACCAAAAATAGTGCACTTTCAGTGACAAAAATACCACAAAACAGTGACGAAAACTGTGGTGAAAAAACAGTGAGCAGAGACACACTATATACACAGAGACAAACGAGAAGGGAAAACAGAAACTCTTCCTTCCTTTTCCATATCTTCAGCAAGTCGATTCATATTTGTTTTCTTCGTCAGGCTCAACCTATTGACTTTGTAGCGTTGAGATTAAAGTATTGTTTTATCTTGGGAGACTATTGCCCGCTAACATAAAAGCATATATACGGGACAATCTTGTCTTAAGGACAGAGGGCAATCCCTCGACTCAACACACAACGTTGTAACCATCCAGATTTAGTTGTTTCTTGATTTCAGGATATCAAGATTCAAGACACAACAAGCTTGCGACAGTTCTCAACATTGGCCTTGCAAGGTTATCAAGATTCAAGACACAACAAGCTTGCGGCAGTTTTGAAGATTGACCATTTATAAATCCTTTCGAACACTTGTAATAGTTATTTACTTCCCGTACTGCTTTATAAAGTACAATAGAGCACCAACAGTTTTGTCATCATAATCTTGTCGTTTCCCGAAGATACACGTACATATATATTATCCTTCTTTCATCACCCATTTATTAATTTTTAGTCATGTTGTGTTAAATATTTTAAATTTCTATTCCGATGGTAACACATGAACATGACATCAGATCAAACAAAAGTCTTGATTTCGAATTTCATTACCACCAATTCCATCTACTTGCAGGTCCTTAAAAAGGAATTTATTCTTCATGTAAGCGAACATGTTTAATTTTTTGTGTAACATGATCACAAGCTTTAATATTTTCAAGTCTCTGTTCTGCTGCTGATGTGTCACTTTATGCTTGTTGTTCTATTTTGGTAAATGAAAGAGATAATGGAGTTGGCGAGTTCTCGAGACATTGGCTTGAAGTTTGGAGGCTGATATTCTTCTCTTAATTAACCAGTTAATGATAAATTGCATCCCGTCTTCGTTTTGAAGTGTAATTTCGTTGACCATCAATTAGAGCCTGTTAGTGCGTTAATTTGACCATACGGAGATTTTGAAGTACTGATTACTCCCTTCGTCCAATTTATCTAATATAGTTTGACTACGCATAAAGTTAGAAAGAAAGAAAAACTTTTAAAATTTGTGTTCTAAAATAAGTCATAAATATTTGTGTAGTTATAAATCCTTTCATGAAGAAGTTTTAAGTTATATTATTTTTAAATATAAAAATGTATCATTCTCTTTTTTAGACAGATCAGAAAAAAAAGTTTATCGCATAAATTGGGGAGAGCGATTATCACATTAGGTTTTGGTGAAATACTCTTCTATCACAAGTTAAGATTTGTTTTTGGTGTGGATTAAAATATGGGATATCTTTGCTGTTTATTGAAAAAATTAATTAATGCGTCCATAAAGCTTTTCAAGATTGAAAATGTAGCGGCACAAATTATTTTAATATGAATTTAGTTACATGTATCGTAATTCAAGCTAGCTATTAATTTGTACTACCAGGAGGCCTTGTTCTTGATCTTAACGAATGAAAACAGATCAGTATGTTCAGGAAACTGAATTATGAGACTTTCACATTCAATTTTCTCTCTTTTACTCTTTAACTTATTGCAACAAAAGAAGCTTAGATCTAATCTTACACTTCCCCTCAAGAAACATAAACTACTCAAAATCTCACCGTTGTTATTAAAATCTCCCAGCAAGAATGCAGTGATCAATGAAAAATATAAAAGATCAGGTTTCTAGTCATATCAGAGATTAAAAAAAAATGATAGGCGGTTTTAAATTTTTCATATGATCAAACTTTGGTGGGCAGGGATATTATTGGTCTTTGTGCTGATGAGAGTTCACATGTATTAGGTGATTTCTTTTCATATGCATAAGTTTTGACAGGCAAGGTTATCCGGTTTTTGTGTTGAGGGAGAAATCATAAATTCTCTCATTCATAGAGTGTCACGCTTAGGATTTGAACTTCTGATCTAAAATAATTTTCGAACACATTTTATCACTACTAGAATCTTCCGTTGTATCAAGAGGATTCAATAATCTATAAATCACAATAAAGATCTTTTCCCCACTATTTACGGAGCACAATTTTTGATGAAGAGGATTTGTTTTAACCTTTTACCCCCTTTTAGCTCCAACTCTATCTATATTAGTTAGAGATAACATATATACCAACATATCGAAATATCCAGGTTTGCACAATCCGACTTTAACCAGACAGTACAAAATAACAAGACTTCACTTTGTAGATTATACTGAGTATGTTGTTATTGTTAATATAGTACAAGATAACAAGACCATGAATACTATTACAAAGCAAACTACCATGAAGACAGATATAAATGAGAAAAATTCCGATATGATGGAATTATTCATAATTCACCTTATTAAGAAAAATCTATTTATGTTAAAACTATTTGGATCTTTAATTCTCTTTTTATTCTCCTCGATTGCATATACTTTGTCCAATTTTATTTTAATTATTTATCGTGACTATATAATGCAGCTCCATAGGCATCTTCTCTCTAATGTGTTTTTTTTTTTATAGGCAATAATATTCCCTCACTGATCTTAATTGTACCATTTCTAGTAAGTATATTTGAGCCAAGCTAGAAATTAGCACTTCTTCAATAAGGTGGCCCCAAGATCCATTTTGTCATAGTACCGACATTGAACAAGTTCTATTTATTCTTTCTATTTCCAGCTTTCCGGTTTACGCTAGACTATTCCTGGAGATAGTAGTCCTGATTCCTAAGCACTACTACTAGTAAATCGCGGGATGTGCCTGAATGACCAGAGTTTGAGAACATAGCAACTAATATCACCTACAAGATCCTACCCCAGAAGAAAGCAAATTGCTCTCACCGGGGTTCGAACCCACGCTGCAGGCCTCTAGCTGGATTTTAAGTTCCCCTCTTTTGTCATCCAGTTATGCCCCGGGGACTTCTTTCTATTTTTCTTATAGTAGGCGGACATGATCTGATTGAGATTTGAAAAAAAAAATAGAATTTGAAATTGAAAAACAATCGAAGTTAAAATTGTATTTAGTCATAAAAACAAAATAGAAATTTTGTAAGTGAAAATTGAAAAATCCCTAAAACTTGTTTTTCCAAACTTAAAGTTCTATATATCAAGTTTTAACTTGAAATAATAGACCAATTTAATAAACATACAATTAATTGATAATCTCTATATTATTTTTAAATTTTGGAACCAAAATATATGGACAAGCATGGTTGTAAAAGCCTACCTATACCCGTTACATTGAACACTCAACCATAAAAATACATCTTCATATACACTCTTATCACTAAATCATAGTAGTTAATAAATGTGCATTCTTACTTTAATCTAAGATTTAACCATAAAATTTAGTATAATTTAATATAAATACCTAATATAGATAAGTTTTTATCGTAATTTCTATATAAATTGCTCGAATTAATGTAAGTTTTTACTCAAGAAATAGCACACACATATATTTTAAAATCATTTTATGAACGTGAAATGTAGCCAGGCAACTGCGCAACGGATGACTCCCAATTATTCTGTGCAACATTAGTTGTGGGCTAATGGATCCATTAGGGCTTCTAGTTTGCTTCGGAAAAAAATATGTAAAGCCCAAATAAACAAACAGTAAAATGTGTAAGGTTAAATTTGACAACCCGGCCCAAATACTAACACACACAAAAAAAAGAGGTAAAAAAATAATGCTATATTATATGTCTGCAAGTAGAGATGGCAGTGCTGAACCCGATCCGAATTCGGTGGATCCAAATCCGTTTTATAGGATATGGATCTTTAAAATTTGGACCCGACGGATCCGGATCGGACCCGGATCCATTTCTGACGGATCGGATCTGGATCTTGTATTTGAGATCCATATCCGACCCGTGGATCCGTTTTTTATTAAATATATTCATAACTTAGAATGTAATTTTATAAGTATTTTCTTAAAATTGCTAAGCACATCCTTGCAAGTTTAATTCTCAAAACAAGTTTAATTTATCCCCGCGTTAACTCAAAAAGTAAAAAATAAAGAGGTAACTTCGATAATAAAATCAATGTTATATTAGTGAATGACTAACATCTCCATAGACAAGTAATTAAAATTATATTCACTTCATTTGCGAGGATTCCAAGCACATGCAAATTCTGCATTGTGGAAATATTAGTCAGCATTTTCCACAACTATTGTCATTGTCCAACATTTCCAATTAATAGCTCACAATCAAAACGAGACAACGAACAAAATATCTCATATGAACATTTCAAAATTGAAACACAGTAAACTATTAGCTAAGTAAAAATCATTTATCAGTTCAAAAAAAAATTCTTAGCAAAGTTACATTCTTAACAAGACAATTTTTTTTACATGTGGATCCAGATCCGATCCGTTGCCATCCCTATCTGCAAGCACCAGAATACACCCCTATTATCCACCCCCCAAACACTGCCTTTCATTCACTTTCCCTCCGCGCTATCTCCAAATCCAGTAAAAGAAGATTCAGTTTCCTGATTAGTCTCTATATCAATAGCAGAGACTGATCAGGGAACTGACTTTGTTGTTGTTGGTATTATGTACTTTGAGTCTGACCAAAAATCTGCAGACATGTTGACTTATCATATTACTAATGAGGAGGCTCGTACTCAGGAAAGTGGATGAAAGGCAGTGTTTGGGAGGTGGGAAAGAGGGGTGTATTCTGATTCTTACTGCTTTAACAAACTTGTTCGAACATCCATGATAGTACTATCGATTTTGAAAAAGTGTTTGGTTGTTTCTTTTATATGAAAAAGAGAGAGAGAAGGAAGATATGAAAGGAAACTGTTGTTAACTCCACTCTTCTATCACTATTGGTAGCTTAAAAGGCATTTTTATAGCAGCACCAAGCAAAATGAATTTCGGGACCTGTCTTCTAACTCTTTGATTAGAAGAAAGGAACTAGAGAAAAAAAAAAGGTATGATACTGCTATAGGAAAAATTATTACAATAGAAAATTGAGAACTGTACCTTCTTTATATAGTGTAAATAATTTTATTACTACTAATAAAATCTTAATTATTATAGCAAGTTATTTACTTTAGTTTCCAAGTTCCCGGATTATGACTATTTAAATAATTATTCTTATCGTAAGTAATTTAATTTGGTATTGTAAAAATAAAGGAGAGAATATAATGAGATTGACGAACTTCATTCATTCTTAAACAAAGATTTCAAGTCCGAATCAAAAGAACAAAAATATTTCTAGTAAAAAAACATTTTCATTTTAATAAGACCTGGATTGAATCAAGATAAAATATGAACATATGTCTTAAATTCGGGTACTAATTTAAATAAATAATGTACGACCTCGGCAAGAAAGTGATTCTGAAAAAGACTTCATTTTACTAATTTTTGATAAAAGTATCATTGACTTAAGAGAGAAAACATTTTGAGCTAATTATGAATTATGTTTATCCACAATGAAATACTTAGGTGATATTTGCGATAATAAGTTCGAAATATTTATTACTTAAAGAGCACCTCGAACTACAACCAACTTCCAGTAGGAGTGCCGCAATAATACTCTCCTAGGCCTCAGATAGAAAAATTCAAAAACCAACCCAACTAGTTACATAATTGTTGTATCGTGTATTGACAAGCCACTTCTAACCTCAGCTGGATGAGCATGATTTAGCGTCTCAGGTTGATCCCTCCCACACGGACAACATGTGGTACTAATTTAACAACTAAATGTTTTTGTCGAGACATCCTCGTATGACTGCTGAAAAGAAGGCCATAAATAATTGGGGAGGAGGGATTTCTTGATCATCTTGAGCCGTTGATGGCCTAAAATCAAACTTTGATAGAAGGTCTTAATATTTTTGTTATAAAAAAGTTATATAATATATATTTTTATTAGAGAATCCTCTTCTTGGAAGAAATGATTAGTGGCCATTTTTCGCCTTTGTAATAATTGTGCGGCTTACTTAAGAGACTCTCAATAAGAAAAGTGCGAGCAAATCTCAAAGCTGGGAAATTCATGAATGAAGAACAAACTCTTCAAGTTGTAGTTTATATATATATATATATATATATATATATATACTTCTTCTATTACTCCATTCTTCAGAGTCGTGATTTTAATTAAATTAGCAATTCGTATTTTAATCGGTTGAAGTTCTGAGATGATAATATGATATCATATCGGGTAAATTTATTTCAGAATTTCACGGTTATTCATTCTTTACAAAGAATTTTGACGTGTTAAGTCCGTGAATAAGAATTAATTCTTTATGTAAAAGTCCCGATGTGTTAAAATATAATTAAATGATAAAAACATATACTTTTTCTAACCATTTAAACTTTAATCTTTAATTTGTGAGATGATAACACATTTCTAACATTCTCAAGTCCTCCTCTGTTCTGCTGACGTGTTTCACTTTTATGCTTCTTCTTTTATTTTTGTAAACGTGTGGATTTGGAGAGTTCTCGTGGCATATTTGCTTGAATTTTGGAGGCAGAAATCTGAAATGAAATAAAAATAGTATATAGTAGGAGAATTGACCGAAGACAGAAGTTATTAAATAGGAGAAGTTGACCGAAGACCAAAGTTATTTGTATTATAGACCTTGTTCTTGATCTAACGAATAAAAAACAGAAGTATGTTCAGAAAACTGAATTATGCGACCCACTTTACTCTTTCACATCCAATTTACTCTATAATTTATTGCAACAAAAAAGAAGCTTAGATCTAGCTAATCTTATACCTCCCTTCAAGAAACACTAAACGATTCAAATCTCACCTTTAATGTTAAAATCTCCTGTCAAGAACGTAATTTAATATCAATAAAGTGGGTCAAAAATCTTGAAAGATCAGGATTCTAGTCATAGCATAGATAAAAAAAATGCTAGGTGATTTTAAAATTTTCATATGTATAAACATTGGTGGCCTGAATTATCTAGTCCTTTGCGGGAGTTAATTAGCTTATTTTAAGTGATTTCTTTTTATTTGCATAAGCCTTGCGGGCAAGGTGCCTGTTTTTTGTGTTAAGGAATAAGAAATTCTTGCATTCAATATAATAGCGTCACACATAAGATTTGAACTTATAACCTAAAATAATTTTTAAACAACCTTTAGCACTAAAATCTTCTCTAGTGTCAAAAGGATTCGACAATTATTATATCACACGCAATAAAAAAAATCCCCTATTCATGCAGCACAATTTTTAGATGAAGAGGATTTGATTGAACCTCTTATCTCCTTTTAGCTTCAACTCTATTTGTGTTAGTGAAAAATAACATATATTGAAATATCGACGATGTATATTATGACTTTTGTTGGATCTGTAAAGCAGTACGGAAAATAAATAAATATTACAAGTGTTCGAAAAGATAAACAAACAAGTTAATATTCAGAACTGTCGCAAGGTTGTTGAGTCTTGAATCTTGATAATCTGAAATCAAGAATCACTAAATCTGGATTGTTACAATTGTGGCTGAGTCGAGAGATGGCTTTCTGTCTTTGAGACAAGATTGCCCCGTATATATGCTTTTACGTTAACGGGCAATAATCTCCCAAGATAAAATATCAACTAATCAACACTACAAAGCAAATAGGTTGATTCTGACGAAGAAAACAAACACGAATCGACTTGCTGAAGAATGAAAAAGGAAGGAAGAGTTTTCTGTTTGTCCACACGTTTTTGGACAATGTTCTCTTTCTGTTTGTCTCTGTGTATATAGTATATTGTCTCGTTTTTATGGCTTCCACAACTGAGCCAAAAGGCTCCAATATATAGCATAAGGGAAGGGACTCCAACTGTCAAGAAATGACTGTTTATGGCCATTGAAGAAGGGATTAAAACAGAAGTAATGGTTGTTTATGGCCATTGAAGGAGGGAGTTAATCATCCAAGTAATGTCAAACGGTAGGCAGAAACTTTCTGCCTACCGTCGTTCCCAATTTCATCTTTCCAGAAACTATAGGGACCTGTAAATATTAAGCAATTTGGGGTCCAAAGAGTCCCAAGACCCGTGACCCGAGAACGAGCCCAGACCGGACGGGCGGCGGCGCGCGTGTGGGCTTAGCTTTGAACCCAAGCACATCTAGGTCCTCCCTCCTTTAAATACATGGGTTACCCCTTGGGGTCTCAAACCCTTAGTCAATTTTGAGACTTATAAAGAGAACAATTCTTCATTTTTCCACCGATGTGGTAGATTTGTCCCACACCATATTTCCATGCCTCAAACACCTTACTTCGTGGACCAATATCTCTTTCATTTCTCAACGAAATTTGACGATTCTTGGCCCTACGGTCATCTACTCACTTAGTAGATTATGCACGTGTGAAGAGACAAAGCCTCCAACATGCGGAACCCTAGTATTTAATTCATTAAATATGGGTGGACGCACCTCCCCATCAAAGACAAATTCCAACAACTTTAACCACCACAATAATAAAAAATACACCGTACGAGATCATGAGTAATACAGAGCAAACTACCAATGAAGACTGATATAAGTGAGAAAAAATCAGATATGCAGGAAATATTCATAAGATATCCTGTTAAAGAATATAATAAGCGTCACCAAATAGATTCTCGTCAATGGAGCCACTAGTAGTTGTTTTTCTGATGCAGACATCTAAATTTCCTTGCACCACTCAGAACTCTGAAGGGTTAAAGATTCAGGTTTATAGAAATATCAAATCTCTTTACTTTGACAATCATCCATCACTATAGTAACTGTCTTATCATGGAATCAAAGCTCATGAGCTAGCAATGACCTCTCTTTTGCAACCACAAATTCTATTCCCTCTATGTAACGGTCCTTTTTTTGGTTTTAAAGTTAAAAAAGAAAGTACTCTTTTCCTTAATGATAATATTCTTCAATGTTTGGCTAAGCATTTCAAAAGATTAAAGCATTTATAAGACATGATTCAATTTATATACATTGAGGCTCGTTTGAGTGATTCATAAACCCTCGTCGGGATAAACAAGCAAATAATGTAAACTATTATACGTCACAAGTCATATTTTTGCTGTAATTTTCTCCATTCTCCTTTATATCACTTGCTCGTGCTAGTATGTAATCTCATTTTCACTTTTTTCCTCTTGTAATATTACCAAACAATACCCTCGCCATCAAAAAGTATTCTACTCGTATTACACGCCATAAATAACAATTAAAAAGAATAGGATTTAGCGAAGGACAAATTTTGTAGATAAAAAACATAATCCACCGCTAATTCTGTTTAGCAACGGATTATCAAAAAGTTCTGTTAGCTACGAGCAATTTAATAACTACGACGATGTTCGTAGCTAATTTCAGTTTTTTGTAGTGAATGTTAAATACTACCTTTATTTTCAAATACCAAAAGTTAATCTTCAAGTGTTACATTCTGCAGTCTAATAGAGCATGATTGCAACTCGGTTACTCTTTAGTCATGATTAGTCTTTTTCTTATAAAGTAGAGCAGAATTGCTGGAACAGAGGGTAAAAGAGTGGTAAAAATGCATAAAAAAAGGAACTTCGTAAAATCAAGGGCACCAATCAAAATTCTCTTTTTGGCCTTTCTTTGCACTAATAAAATATCTCTATGTGAATCAGTTAGTGCGAATAATTTTGGTTTCCCTTTTATTCAGATTCTTTCATCCAGTGTCGTCACTCATCACATACAATTTCTGTGATTTGTTAGTCTTGAAAATGTAAAAAGGTAGCTACTTAAGGTAATGGTACTGATTCTAATCTTATAATTAGTTCTTCTAATTGCCAAAGTAAAAGATGATGGCACCATATATCGACTGATAGGAATATTCTTGTAGTCCCTCAATCCCATCACGTCCCCTTTAATTTACCTTAATAATTACAACACCAGTACTTCTATTAGTTATAATGATGCAAATTAATTGTAAATGTAAGGGCATAATTTCCGTTAAGCAAAATAACCTCATGTAAACCCTGGACCTAATCATGAGTATTATAGCATGAAATTTAATCAATCATATTGGCAATTCTATAGTTTGGTGGCATTACTATTCACTCATAAGTAATATACATTGATAGGGTAAGGACTTTTTTCCTTCTGATATCCACGTGTCGGGGCTAGCATGTGCGTACTTCGAGTATTGATTCCACTGGGTACTTGCAACCTCTTACATACCAGGTGTCTCTGTCCATCAAGGCTTGGACAGAGAAAAGACATCATCTAGTGTGATTGCCTCCGTTGAGATTTGAAGCTGATGGAGACTCATGATTGTCAAACCACTTCATTAATCACTAGGCCATACCATGGTGTGCTAAAGATTTCTGATACGATTATTGTTGCTTAACCTATTATGATAGGTTCAATATCGTTTTATTAGGCAATCCATGTTATCATAAATATTTACTTGTAATATTTACCTTATAAGTAACCTTATTATGTTGTATGTGTTGGAAATTTGCCTTTGACGGGAGTTGCGTCCAACCATCTTTAATGACTTAAACACTAGTGTTCCGCATGTTGGAAACTTCGGTTCTTCACACGTGCATAATCTACTAAGTAAGTAGATGACCGTAGGGCCAAGGATCGTCAAATTTCGTTGAGAAATGAAAGAGATATTGGTCCACGAAGTGAGGTGTTTGAAGCATGAAAAAGTGTGGTATTTAGACCAATCCTCCCTCATCGGTGGGGGAAGAAAGATTTGTTTAGTTTATAAGTCTCAACATTGGCTTGGGGTTTGGGACCCCAAGGGGTATCCCATGTGTTTAAAGGAGGGAGGACCTAAATGTACTTCGTTTCGAGGATAAGCTCACACGCGCGCCGCCGCCAGCCCATCCCGTCCCGTCCGGGCTCGGGTCGTGGGCTTCTTCTGGTATTATATTTTTGGACCCAAATTACTTCATATTTACAGTTTGGTCCCTGAAGTTTCTGGTAAGTTAAATTGGGCAGAGAACTTGTGCTTTTGCTGTTGATTTTTGGAACGTTAACCAACATTAATATGCACTCAATTCAGTCATTTATTTTGGCTGAATAACTCTCCCTAAAAGCTAATCCGTTGCACATCATTTCACCATTTATTTTGGCTGAATTACTACCTCTATAATTGTCATTACTTGGCCAGTAACAACAATTATGTGGGCAGTTGGTAAGTCCTCTCCTTACAACTATATAATGAAGCCTTTGCCAATTGTTGAGAAGAACACAGAACATACAAACGAAATCAGATTCTTCCTACTACTTTCTAGCATCATTTCATTACTCAAAATTCTTCAAAGTAATACTTGAGTTTCCTTTGCTCATTTGTTGAGTTGTTGTTTTATCTTGAGAGACTATTGTCCAGAACGTAGAAAGGATATATACGGGGCAATCTTGTCTTAAAGACAGAGTGTCATCACTCGACTCAGCATATCAAAACTGTTCCAGTTTCTTATTCCAGTTCATTGAAATTTCAGTTTGTTGTAATTTCATTGTGTTGTAATACTTAGCAGTTACTTATTTCCGTTTCCTGCACCATTGTAACCAACATTATGTACTTAAAAATGAAAGTCTGTTTAATCACATGATACAAACACAGATAGGTTGCATATGTACATAAGAAGGTGAAAATACCGACTCACACTCAAAGCATATATATTACCAAGCCATTAATTCATTTCATGGAGGTGAGGATCTACATTAAAACAACTTGCCTACATATAGCATTACTATTTCGTTTATATACTAGAGTACCAATTTAAAAGACTAGACAGTCGTGTTACTGCTAATAAATACTGATACAACAAGTGTAACATATTAATAATACATAAAGACTTGCTAGGGTATAGCTATGGGAGAATTAAGCTGAGAGGACTGAAGGACATCAGATTGATCTGTCAAGGTAAGAGGTGGCAAAGAGAAACGGCCATAAGTAGAGCTCCCTTTTCTGATTTCTTGCATAGTGAGCAGAGCTGCTACTGTGTTCCTAAATATTCCTTCCCCTGCAACTCCTATATTTGCTGATCCTAATACTAATGTTCTTTCTTTATCACAAGGTGGTGGAAACACTGAATCTATGGTGCTTTCACACTCTTTTACCAGCTTTGATATCAGATCAGTTGTGAAGAATGGCTGCTGTAGCACCTTCTGTATATACGGCGACCGCAGTAATCCACCTGTTCTCTTGTCATATTTCTTCAGTATTTTAGCCAACCCTATACAAATTGAAGTGATAAGTTTCATTATTATGAAATATTGTTGATTTTATTCAGCTTGCAGGAAAATCAAGACCTCTTGAATCCTTTTGTCTAAGGAAAATCAAGACCTCTTGAATCCTTTTCACATTCTTTAGACATACTTTATGTCAATAAATGACTATATATACTCCAAGATAGTGTAAAATATATTATCAAGTCATGATAACTACACGTAAATTGTCCATAATGATTTGCCAAACAAATAAGGTGAACAATCTGTTACAACATGTTAAATTACACTAATAGTATAAAAATTCTTTGCATTTACGGTGTATATAAGTTATATCCATATATTAGAGGTTCTCTTGCTATATTAGAAATTGGCCATATTGATATTACCTGTGTAGTTAATGTTACTATAGTTGATTAAGAGGACCATTTCACCATGGAAATCAACAATGTCTTTTCTGAGCTTTGCCAATTCTTCTTTGTAATCAGTCTCAGAGGGTTGGCTCCCATTTGGGCCCCATGTATCAATCACTCTCCCAATCCTCTGTTGCAACTCCTGCATATTAAAAACATTAATTATGTTAAGATAATTATGCACATAATCTATAATTATCTCCGTCATATCAAATCATCCATTATGTAATTAAATAAAATATTATGTAATTAGTATTATAAGATGATTAGCATATTCTTATGATAGTCTTCCTGAATAGTAGCTATAGATTGACCTTATATGATGTATATATATATTGTATTATTGGTATGAAATAAGGGCAGAGAATTAATTTCATTCATGGTATCAATAGCCATAATTTTTTTGCCCTAACCCCCACCATCGGCCTCATCACTAGCCGAAAACCACCACTTTTTCGGCCTCCTCAAAACCAAACCCTAACTAGGGTTTTCTACAAACTCTACCCCTAGCCAAAATACTACCCCCTCCCCTACCTTTTTTTTTGGTTTCTCCCAAACAAACCCTAATTAGGGTTCTTCATCTCCCTTCCTCTAATCACTTTCTCCTCCCATTTTCTTGTGTTTTCTTGGGTAACAATGGCCGACAAACAAAAATTTCATCTTGCTCTTGCCGGCTGTAAATAACGTCAAGAACTTTATTTCAATTACTCTTAAGATGGAAAAAGGGCAATACTCTTCTTGGGCGGAGTTATTCAAAATCCATTGTTGAGCATACGAAGTAATAGACCATATTATTCCTCCGAAGTCTTCATCGGAGACCACCGTTGTTGACAAAAAATTATGCTCTCGCTTAGATGTTATAGTCCTTCAATGGATTTACGACACCATCTCAAATGACCTTTTGCACACCATTTTGAAACTGGACTCTACGGCTCAACAAGCTTGGGAGCGTTTACAAAATATTTTTCAAGATAATAAAATTTCTCGGGCGGTATATCTTGAAAACCAATTCACCAATATAAAATTGGATGATTTTACAAACGTCTCCGCATATTGTCAAGAGTTGAAAATGCTTGCCGATCAACTCTCAAATGTTGGTGCGCTGGTAACGAATCAAAGGTTAGTTCTCTAATTGATTGCGGGATTGAATGAACAATTTGATGGTGTTGCTACATTCATTTAACAAAGCAATCTCTTACCACCATTCTACGAGGCTCGTTCAAGATTAATTTTTGAAAAAACCCAGAAGCAAAAACAGGCAACGAGGGCGACAACCAATGCTGACACCGCTGTTATTTCCACTAACACTTATAACGATGATTTTGGCACTCAAAATTTTGATTTCGATAGTGATTCGAACCGACAAAATAATGGGTCAAAATCGTAACAATAACAAAGAAAAAAATAATGGTGAAAAGAGACGGGGTCGAGGTGGTGGCAAATGCACCAAAGAAGGCCAAAACAGACCCCATCGGCAAGAAATTTCAACCAGCCACCGGCGGCAAGTGGCAAGACTCCACCGTCATCGGGCAAACACAGAGTGGGATGTCTCTTCCTACCCGTACCCCATGGCTCAGTGGGCTCGACCTCCTCCCGTTTCTAGAGAGCTCGGGGTTCTCGGTTCTCATCCGCAGTAAGCTTTTGCAGCCCATGGACCATCTTTCGTAAGTTATGCTTTCACGGATATTGAACAGGCCATGAACAATATGAATCTAAGTGTTCAAGATGATTCATGGTACATGGACACGGGGGCAACATCACACATGACGACATCTCAATGTACTCTCTCGTCTTATTTTAACATGAGCAGTAATAAAAATATTATTGTTGGCAGTGGACATGAAATTCCAATTCATGGTATTAGTAAATTAAATCTCCCCCCCCCACCCTCACCCACCTTTATATTTGAAAAACATCCTACATGCACCCAAACAGATTAAAAACTTGATATATGTATGTCGTTTCACAACTGACAACAATGTTTCTATTAATTTTAATCTGTTTAGGTTTTCTGTGAAGGATTTTCAGACGGGAATGCCACTAATGAGATGTAATAGCACTAAGGATTTGTATCTCATCACCGCCGCCACCAACAATCAAGTCACCAATCCATCAACCTTTGTATCTATTTTTCCTATTTTATGGCATAACCGGTTGGGACACCCGGGAGTACCAGTGTTCAATTTTCTTAGAAATAATAAATTTGTTGAATGTAACAAACTTATGGACTCTCATGTTTTCCAGCTTGCATTTTTGGGAAACATGTTAAATTTCCTTTTTCTTTATCTGCTTCCAATACTCTTATGCCATTTGATCTCATGTAAAGTGATTTGTGGACATCCCCGATTTTAAGTTTGACAGGTCATAAGTATTATATGCTTATTTTGGATGATTATTCAAATTTTCTATGGACATTTCCCATAGGAAAGAAATCGCAGGTCTTCACCGTTTTTAAACAATTTAGTGTTTTCATCAAAACCCAATTTGAGAAATCCATTAAATGTTTTCAATGTGACAATGGGAGGGAATTCATAAATGACCAATTTTAGGAATTTTATCACCAAAATGGAATGTCCTTGCGTCTTTCATGTCCACATATTTCTCCTCAAAATGGAAAAGTCGAAAGAAAAATCCGAACAATCAACAATCTAATTCGCACACTTCTTGCGCATTCGTCCACACCACCGTCGTTTTGACATCATGCTATTCAAATCCATATCTTTTAAACATTCTTCCTAGCAAGCTACTCTCAAACCTATCACCCACACAAATGTTGTACCATCGTATTCCTTCCTATACACATTTGAGGGTTTTTAGGTGTTTATGTTATCCATTGTTTTCGTCCACAACCATAAACAAACTTCAAGACCGTTCCACTCCTTGTGTTTTTTTGGGATACCCACAAAATCATAGGGGATATAAGTGTTATGATATGTTTAATGGAAAAATTATCATCTCTCGTCGCGTTGTTTTTTATGAGTCCATATTCCCGTCTGCTAAATCTCACGTGGCGTCCCCGCCTTTATACGAATTTTGAACGTATGAAGACATCTAATTTTAAATCACCATCTAAATGCCCAAACCAATACTTCCTCTACTGGACCAGCCCAAAATGGACCACCAAATATAGCGGCCCAACAATGAAATGGGACTGGGCCAGTCCGAGTCGAGGAGCCCATTGCTCCCTCCTCTTCGACCTCGGCCCAGTCCATTTCTCGTGACTGGCAGGCCCAAATGAGGGAGCCCACTTCTCCCTCATTCAATTCACCAACCAAGCCACCAGGCCCAACTCCACCACCCCACAATATAAATACCTCTCGGCCCAGTCCACAAATCGAAAGCCCACTGCCCTAGCCATCTGTCTCGGTCCCACCTCGGACCGATGAAACCCGCGTCATGCACGGAATTTTTTGGCTCAAGCGTCATTTTAACCTAACATCTTCGGTCCAACCATCACCACTTCCAAAAAATCCGAAAGCGAATCTATCAGACCCGAATTGGAAAACTGTCATGTTAGACGAAATTGATGCTCTTATTAAAATAAGATATGGGAGTTAGTGCCCCGTCCATCTAATGTGAACATAATGCGTTCTATGTGGGTTTTCTATCATAAAAAGAATTTTGATGGCTCTTTTGCGAGACACAAAGCTTGTCTTGTTGGTGATGGCAGATCTCAGCAAGTTGGCATAGATTGCAGTGAAACATTCAGTCCAGTAGTTAAACCAACAACTATCAGGACTATTCTTAGTCTGGCTCTGTCCAAATCATGATCCATTTATCAGTTGGACATCAAGAATATTTTTTACATGGTCATCTTCAGGAAACAATTTACATGTAGATTGTGTTTGCTTGTTAAAAAATCATTATATGGTTTGAAACATGCCCCAGGGCGTGGTCTAATAGGTTTGCAGGGTTCATATCCACACTAGGGTTCTCACACAGCAAGTCCGATCAGTCTTTGTTCATTTTGAAGAAGGGAAATGACATGTCATATATTCTTCTCTATGTGGATGACATCATTCTCACGACGTCATCTGAGTCACTTCGTCAGTCTATTATGTCCTTCCTTGCTACAGAATTTGCTATGAAGGATTTGGGTCATTTAAACTATTTTTTGGGCATTGTTGTAACTCAATATGCAGGTAGTCTATTTCTCTGTAAAAAGAAATACATTGAGGAAATCATTGACAAAGCCGGTATATCCTCGTGCAAACCATCATATACGTCGGTTGATACAAAGGCAAAATTGAGTAACTCTACAGGTACTCCATACAGTGACCCAACACATTACCGTATCTTAGCAAGGGCATTACAGAATCTCACCTTCACGAGACCTGATATTTCCTATGCAGTTCAACAGGTTTGTTTACATATGCGTGATCCGAAAGAAGAGCATATGAGGGCTCTTATACGAATTTTGCGGTATGTTAATGGTACTCTTGATTTTGGGTTGCATCTGTATAAGTTCACCATTTCTGGCCTCATATCTTATACAGATGATGATTGGGGTGGCTGCCCGGACACATGGCGTTCGACCTCTGGTTATTGTGTGTTTAGGAGACAACCTCATTGCATGGTCGTCGAAACGCCAACCGACACTATCTACATCGAGTGTTGAAGCAGAATATCGAGGGGTAGCTAATGTGGACTCTGAATTATGTAGGCTCCGTAATATTCTTTTAGAACTTCATTGTCCGATCGAAAAACAACCGTGGTTTATTATGATAATGTGAGTGAGATATACTTATCAGGTAATCATGTCCATCATCAACGCACAAAACACATATAAATGGATATCTTGTTTGTCCGTGAAAAAGTTGCACGAGGACAAGTCCGGGTTCTCCATGTCCCGTCCCGTTATCAGATTGCAGATATTTTCACGAAAGGTCTTCCGTGCGTATTGTTTGATGATTTCAGGGACAGTCTCAGCATACGAGAATCTTCCGCTAAGACTGCGGGAGACTGTTAAGATAATTATGTCCATCATATCAAATCATCCATTATGTAATTAGTATTGTAAGATGATTATCATATTCTTAGGATAGTCTTCCTAAATAGTAGTCATGGATTGATCTTATATATATATATATATATATTGTATTATTGGTATGAAATAAAGGTGGAGAATTAATTTCCTTCAAATTATTTTATCAATCTCTCTGTTCTTAAATTTAACAATGCAGTGATTCAAGATGATACCGCACTTCCAAGTTTATCCCTTTATATATACAAATTTCTGATTCTATTCTACTTTTTTATTGGGCTTTTATCATATAAAATATGTATCATTGGACCAAAATTTTCATTTAAAAAGGTGATATCCACTTCTAGATTCACACTTTCTTAAATACAAGAGTTTCAACTTTCACCTTAATGACCCTGTCTAACATACTAGGACAAAGTTATTCAGAAATTAGAAAAGGTACGATATGGCGAAAGTTTTGAAACAAACAAAGTACATCAAGATTGTGGGCATATTTGAGCTTGTTCCACAAAGATACTTCGTCTTCTCTCGTGTACTATGACAAGCCTTATTAGGACAATGAGTACTAGGTGGCTTGTGACTACTTTTGGACTAAGTACTACGTTGCTTGAGATCAACTCAATTTGCTTTTATGTGGCATGTGTAGGAGTATCAAATGGTCGAGTTAGGTTGATTCGGAGGGAACAATATGAGCTAAGCTAATGACTCGTCCAAAGATTACTTTAGCCAAAGTAAATTAAGTCAAAATGAATTAAATAATGAATTCTAATTCAATTCGCACAACTCTTATTTTTTTGTATTATAATTTATTTAACTACCATACAAAACAAATTATTTTTTTCTTTCTTTATTATGGCTACATGTAACAAACTGTCAAACAAAAAAGTTCCTTTGATATATTTTAACAAAATTTCTCATGAATCAATTTAAGCTCTATATTTAGTCCAAATCAATTCATATTTTAAAAGTATTGAATTAGACAAATAAAAAATGAATTAATATTAATAAATTATTGGGTTATCAACTCGCTCAAACTTAAGCGGATTGGGTAGGTAATATTTTATGAGGTGAATTTGCCAACCCCTAGCCATGTGGTACTTTAAGGGATGGCAAATTGGACATACATTATAGGCTCCATATTGTGAAAGTTGGAACAGCCACTAAAGTTTAGCACTGTTTGACTCACTACAATCACAAAACAAAAAGATTACACCAAGCAGAAATTACTGTTTTGAGTTCTAATTGTTCCCATACCTTATGTCGAATAATGAAATCCTCTTCTTGTTCCATAAAGAAAGCATTGAACTTGTCAATCTCATTATTCAACAAATACACAAACTCAGCCTCTACCTTACCATACTCCAATGACCCACTCATCATTCTTGGAGCACATGAAGATATCAATTTCACCAATTTCTTCAAGTCCTTATATGACAAGAACTTGTCACCCCACCCTGGTAATGTTTCTTCAATTTGTTGCTTCAACCTTTTCCCAAACTTCATTTCTCTATCTAAAAAAAAAAAAACACCCTTTGGCCTAAGTTAAGGGGGAAAATCCTACAATATGGGAAATAAATATATTGAGGGAGAAGAGGAGAATATATATATAGATATATGTATAGTGTGTGTGTATGTGTGTAAATGTAATAAGCAAAATAAAATAAAAACTAGGGGTTGATTTTTAACAAGTAAAAAAAGGGGTATAGCCTATAGGAACTAGGAAGTAAGAATATTTAGAAGCATATGCTTGGTGTGTTGAATGGGAGATTTTTTATTTATTTTAAATGAAAGTAAAATAAAAAGGGTAGCTGAAGTAAGAGAATTCTAAGCATATTCGTAAATGACTCTTTTTTTCAACACTAGTTAATGTGAGAGTCATTTTTCACATGGTAGTGATACAAATGAATAAATCATAGCCGTTGAATGGTTAAGTGGACTAACGTGGCAAAGATCAGATGATCTACAGTCAAGCTTGTGACTGTTAGATTAGCAGTGAGATTATGTAATTGGGAATTGGAGAATGGATGATCCTTTGGAATCTACCATGGGAGTGCGGGGGAAAGAGAACACCAAATTTGGGAGTTGGGAATATGTTTTTTCTTGGGTTCTTTATACTTCATAGGAAATGCTCTCTATATAGTATAAAATATGTAACTTGTGGGGTCTACTTCTACATTGTTCAAACTTTGGGGGCTAATTGATTGGAGTGACTTTTTCTTGCCTTCAAGTTCAAATGTTTCAAGAATTGAACAGTTTAAAACATGACTTTTTCAATCCTTTAGTAGTAGTAGACATGTCACTCTGATATGCAACAAGATCGACGAGATTAATTCACTCTTAATTAAGGGTTTCGATTTTGAGTATTGAGAATAAAACGAGTTTTTTAAGGTGTGAATCTGAATTAGTCAAATAAGTGAATTTTGAATACCAGATGAGAGATGATCTGAATTTTGAATATTGAGAATGATGACGAAATCTCTTGTAGGGGGTGATTTTTCTCCTTAAATGAGTTTTATAAGGTGTGAATCTGAATTAATCGGACCAGTAAATTTTGAATATCATATAATTAAAGGTAGATTAATGGTACTAATTTCGTCCACCCACAAGGAAAATCTTGAAAATCAAAATTAAATTTATATTGGCGTGTGTCCTAAGTAACTAACCATATTGAAAGTATTGGAGTCTTGACTTCTTCGCTTTCTCAAATTTTGGTTTTATGCGAATATTTGAAATTTCTAATTTACATGCATTTCACTTTCACGAGCCAACAACTCTAAAAAGCTCGGTTTCAACTAGATTTTTATTTGCGTGGAGACAAGAATGCATAAACGATTGCTTATGACATGTATCATGTATGGTTGTGTTTATTATAGTCATTTCTTTCAAATTTCTAGGAAACTTAAAGTGTTTGTTTTTAAAAAAAAAAATTATTTTAGAAAGCTAATGTATTTGGTCGAACATTTGGAAAAAAATAATTTTGAGTAATAGTACAAGTGAAAAAACTTGAAAAGATAATTGCTCCTTTAAAGCAAAAATGTAAGTTGTTTTTAATTGTTCAAGACAAAATTATTACAAAAAACAAAAAGTTGTAGTACTTACAAACTAATTTCCATAGTTTGGACAATAAATACCTCATGCATAGTCAATAAGAGAAACTGAAATTTGACCCAAGTCTAACACACAGTCTCTGCTTTATCAGTTTTTTTTTCTTTAGTTTCTCACCCCTGATTATATTTGTACTCGTGTCGCATAGGGATCATTTGGGGAAGTGTCCCTATCAAGAATTTAAGGGAGAAAAAGTTTCATTATGCACTATATTCTTTGGTGATTGTTTTATGAGTTTATTTTCTTATATTTTAATTAAAATAAATTTAAAATTTTAATCAAAGTATTTCCTAATGATCATTTCATATAAGTTAAATTTTTATATGCTTTTTCTTCATAATTTAACGCTCAAAAATACTTTTGAAAAGATTACCCAAAAAATAAATTAGCATACACAGACTGATTCGTAACTGTGTAAACTCATCTTTTCTCAAAATGTGCAACACCGCCTTCCTCGTAATTACGATTTACGGCTTTTTTTTAATCTTTCCCTACAATTTTTTTTTGTATTTTTCTCTAATTCTCACCGGTGAACAATTAAAATACACCGCTTGCAAAACTAAAATACAACACGTAGTTATTTACATAGAGGTTGACATGTGCACTTGATGAAAAGCTTAGCTATTTACGTGAGGAATAGAGATCAATCCTGACCTAGTATTTTTCTTCTTCCAATTCTTGTTCCACTCATGTTTAAGAAATTCTAGACCCGCCTTTGTTTCTGCCTATTTATTAGGGAACTCGTATCCAAAGAAGAAATAAATCATGGACAAATGACAATATATGAAAAATAATTTGTGAAATAGGAAGTGCAAATAAATTACAATGAGCTGGACAAATTAAAATAAGATATTTTTTTTGAATGTATCGTGAATTTTATCATGTAACTTACTATAATTAATAATAATATTTTGCTTTTTCTTGTCGTCTTTATTTCAAGAAGGATTTTTTATGTTAACACTATTTGGGTCTTTAATTCTCCTTTTATTCTCCTCGGTTGCATATCCTTTGTCCAATTTTATTTTAATTATTTATCGTGACTATATAATGATTTTTCTGATAACATGATTTTCATTAGTTTTTCTCTTCTTTTACCTTTAGATCAAATAAATCTTGCTGCCCTACGTATTTTCACAAAGACCCTTCGTGGTGCCAAGCTAGAAATTAGCACTTCTTCATCGATAGACTGGCCCCTAGATCTTTTTTGTCATAGTACCAACATTGAACAAGTGTTATTTATTATGGAAAAGGTCCATAGAAATTACTCAAGATTTTTGAAATTTTTAACCAATTTATTCTTTTAAGTTTTTGAGATTTTTAACCTAATTCACTCAAGATTTTTAATCTATTTATTCTAATACCTTTGAACTATTAGAATTGGTACAAAAATACCCTCCATCCACCTTTGAGCCTCCAAATACCCCTTTCGTTAACTTATTGGGTCTACTTTACCCTTATTTTTAATGGACTCATTTAATTTATTATGTGGCAGTCCCTCATTGGATAGCCATATAATTAACTAAAAATTAATTAATTCTCAACCCATTTAACCCGATCCACCAACTAAACCCTGACTCACCCCAAATAAATCCTAACAAACCAAATTAAAATTTAGTTGAGTACAAAAAAAAAATACTTGCTTAATCTCATAAAAACCCCATAAACTTGGACATCATTGATGAACATTGGCCCCAATTTGAAAATTTAATTTCGAGATTTGTTGGCGATTTGAACTTGGTATGTTGGAATTTGGTTCTTCAGCTCAAGCGTGATTGAGTATACATGGGGGAAAATCCATTAAGGAAGTGAACTAAAGCCGCCATTGAAGGAGCTTTTCGAAGCTTGCTTTAAATTTCTAAATCTGTAAATTTGGTTGTTCAAATTAATTAGGTGATATTATTTTTAAAGTCGGTAACATGAATAACCATCAAATTAGGGCTTAGAACCTGAAGAAACAAGCAGAAAACTCCATGGATGTCATTAATGAAGTTGGAAGCTTCAAGTTAGAAGATGACATGGTGGTGGTAGAGATTTTCTCACACGGGCCGGGTCAAAGTACGGGTTCAGAAGGATTTAAATTTGAGCCAATCAGATCTGGCCACATAATAAATATTTAATTATTGTATTTTAGTGTGACCGTTAAAATAAGGGGAAAGTAGACCCAATAGGTTAATGACAGGGGTATTTTGGGGTTCAAAGATGGATGGAGGGTATTTTTGTACCTATTCTAATAGTTCAAAGGCATTTTAGGCCCTTTTCTGTTCTTTCTAATTTTTCTTGTAGTATACAGCCGTGATCTGGTTGAGATTTGAGAAAAAAAAATGAAGTTAAAACTGAAAAAGAAAACGAAGTTAAACTTGTATTTAGACATAAAAAATTGAAACTTTGTGAGTGAAACTTGAAGAACTCCTAAAATTTGTTTTTCAAACTTAAAACACTATATATCAAGTTTCAAGTTGAAATAATAGACCAATTTAATAAACATACAATTATTTGATAATCTCTATATATTATTTCAAATTTTGGAATCAAAATCTATGGACAAACAGGATCGTAAAAGCTTACCTATACCTGTCACATTGAACAAGTACAACCATCAAGATACATCTTTATATACACTCTTATCGCTAAATCATAGAAGTAACTAATTAATGTACATTCACACTTTAATCTATGATTTAACTATGAAAATTTAGTATGATTTAGTATAAATACCTGATATAGAAAAGTTTTTACCGTAATTCATGTATCAACTGCTCGAATTGATGTAAGTTTTTATCCAAAAAATACCACACACAATTAGTCAAAAATTATTTTATGGACGTGAGATGTAGCCAGCAGGTAATGACAACTGCGCAACAGATGATTTCCAATTTTGTGTAACATGAGTTGTGGGCTAATGAATCCATTAAGACTTCTAATTTGTTTTGAAAAAAATATGTGAAGTCCAAACAAACTAAAAGTAAATGTGCAAGGTTTAATCTGATAGCCCAATCCGAAGCAAGCACAAAAAAGAGGACTAAAAGGATGCCATATTATAGGGAACAAAACTTCACTTTCTTATTAACCATTTTGACATTTGGTTTAACCTTGAAAGTGCATTAAAGTGCCAAGTGTTTTGTATTTATCGCCTCCGTTTTTCTTGATTTTTATTGATATATATTTTTGTAGGCAGCAATCACATCTTTCGAAATACTACATCATTTTATACAACAACATGTTTGCAAATTCCTTATCTCCAAATCCAATAAATAAAGATTCTTTTCTAGCCGAACTTTGACCAGACTCAAAGTTCATAACACCACCAGAAATAAGATCAGTTTCCTGATCAGTCTTTGTATCATCAACAAAGTGTATATTGGACATACAAAGGTCATAATTGTTGCAGTTATAAAGAATGATCAGGGAACTGACCTTATTGCTGGTGGTCTCATGAACTTTGAGTCTGATCATAGTTTGGCTCGAAGAAATGTTTCGTTTATTGGATTTGGAGATAAGAAATTTGCATAAATGGAATTGTTGTATAAAATGATGTAGTATTTCGAAACATATATTGAATTTCTGCTTATAAAAATTATATTAACAAAAATCAGAGAAACGGAGGCGATAAATATAAAATATTTACACTTAGAAAATCAATAAGGTGTTCCCTATAATATAACATCCTTTTATATCATTTTTCCCCTGTTAGCATTTGGACCAGGCTATCAGATTAAAACCTACACATTTTATTTTTAGTTTGTTTGGGCTTCACACATTTTTTTTCAAAATAAACTAGAAGCCTTATGGATTCACTAGCCCACAATTCATGCTAACAGAATAATTAGAAATAATCTGTTGGGTTGCCATGACCTGCTGGCTACATTCCACATTCATAAAATAATTTTTAAATATCAGCGTGCGGTATTTTCTTGAATAAAATTTTACATCAATTCGAGCAATTAATACATGAATTATGATAAGAATTTATATGTATAAAATATTTATATCAAATTAAATTAATTTTTCATAATTAAAGCAATAATGCACATTAATTAACTACTATGATTCGTATAAAAAAGAGAGGGAGAAAAGGAGATTTTTTTTTTAACAACAGAATGAAAAAGTCGGAGAAAGAAACATCTACAGAGATAACAAAGGAAGAAATGAAAGAAAACTATTATTGATTCCACTGTTCACTCACTGTTGGTTGCGTTTTATAGCAACACAAATAAAAAGAAATTTGGGACCTATCTTTTAATTCTATGGTCGGAAGACAGGAACTAGAAAAAAAAATAGGACACTGCTATAGAAAAAATTACTGTAATAGAAAATTTGAGAACTATGTCTTCTTTATATAGTGTAATAGTTTTATTACTACTAATAAAATCTTAATTATTATAGTAGGTTATTCACTTTATTTCCAAGTTTTCGAATTATGATTATTTAAATAATTATTTTTATCGTAAGTAATTTAATTTGATATTGTAAATATAAGGAAAGAATATGATGAGATGGACGGACTTCATTCACTCTTAAACAGAGATTTTAAGTCTGAATCATAAGAATGAAAAAAATTATAGTGAGAAAGTATATTTCTCTTTAATAAAACCTGAATTATGTACTTATGTCATAAATTTGGGTACTGATTTAGATAAGTAACTTATGACCTCTGCAAGTGAGTAATTATGAAAAAACAATCTTTAATTTAATATTTTTTTTATAAAGTATCCTCAACTTAAAAATTGCGAGAGAAAACATTTCGAGCTAATTGTCAATTATGTTTATACATACCTGAAATGTTTTAAATTTTTTATAATAATTGTGAATATTCAAAATATTTACAACCTAAAGAACACCTAGGATTACAACCACCTTCAAGAAAGGGTGCTACAATCTCCTAGGCTTCAGACAGAAAAAATAAAAAAACTAACCAAATTGTTGTATTAACGTATGAGGTACTAAATATTTGTAGAAACAATATAAAAGATGAGTTTATTTTTCACATAGAATACTATATTGTAAGACATTTAATTGAGTGAAAAAAGGGGAGGAGAACGTAGAGGTGGAGTTTCTTTTGATCAGATTCTTTGTGCAGCGATGAATACAATAATATTGAATGGGCTTTGGCAACTAGATTCCAAAAAAAAAAAAATAGAAGTTTTGAATTAAAAAGATGATTGTTCATTGATTAAAAAATAGAACTAGATTCCAACTACATTACAGAATTCACGAAATCAAATCTCTTCCAGTAACGCTTGATAATTTCTTCTCATATCTACGCATGCGGGCAGTGTTACAAGATATATGTGATGGAGAGAGGCAACATATACCTGGTGAAATAGTTAAATAGCGCACAAGTAAATCCGAACACCACCATTATCTAAAAGGAAAAATAACAGGGAAAAATGAGTTATCGGCATCTGAGAAAGCATTCATGTATGCAAGTTTTACCTTCTCAACTCGAAAGCTGTGTTGTTTGTTAGGTGATGACCTGGGAGAAAGTGCAAGTGACCTCTAATGAATGCAGATGTTGATGACATGAAACCCTTAATCAACATACCAAAACCAATCAAAACAAGAAATGCAATACTTTATACCCCAGAAGCTAATCCAAAACCATCAAATAAAATCTAATGGTTCGCTTAAAAAGTTCAGAATGTTTTTAGTTCTGCATTTATGGCAAGAGTCAAGAAAATGAATGAACACCACCACTTCACCTACATTCTTCAAAAAATTGTCCACTGTTTCCAAAAGAGAAAGTTTAACTACATTTATAAACCCTATACCGGTCTTGCCCACCACTTAATTAGTTTACTGAAGAATTAGCGACTCTAATCAGCCAATTTCCCATCTAATCCAGAATGGGCAGCGCAATCTGATGACACTACTTCACTGTTTGAAACCGAAACAGCTGCACTCGCTGCTCCTGATGTAGAAGGCACATCCCCGCCAGCGGCAAACTTCAATGGTTCTTCAACAGACACATCTTTTCTCTCAACTTCTAAGTTCACATTTTCATGTTTATTATCAGTGTTCTCTGCAGCAGCATTCACTCTTGTTTCTTCTGATGCTGAACCTTGTAATTTAGAACCTTGGTGGTCCTGAGCCAATAAAACTGAAGGTGGAGGAAATGCCGAAGTGGCTGCGGCTCCAATACCTAATAATTGATCTTGAGGAAGAGCAGAAAGGGCTTGTTGAGTAAATGCCGAAGTGGCTGCTGCTCCAATACCTAATAATTGATCTTGAGGGATAGAAGAAAGGGCTTGTTGAGTCAAAATCCCCAGTATTTCATGAAGACCTTGAGGTGCGACGGAAGTTGATGCACCAGTATTCGGTTGGCATAGTGCCTGGAGTGCTGGGTAAAGAGCCTGCAAAGCAGGGTATAATGCTTGGAGAGCAGCTTGTCCAACCATTGCTTGTTGGCCTTGGAACTCCTTAACATTTGAAAGGTGTTTCTTTCCTGCCAGGTGGCTTTGGAAAACAACTACTGATTCACACTTCACATTACACAGTTCACATATTAAAGGAACCATTTTTTGGGGCTTAGGGGGCACCACAGCAGGTTTTCTTGAGCCATTCTGCGACTTCATCAATTTACCGCCTCGCCCACCTCTTAGACTGCGCTTGACTCCACGCCCTTGACCTTGAACATGATCCACAGGAGCTGTCTCTGTCTCTTCAACCTTTTGTTTCCCGGTTATACTACCATCTTCTTCTTGTGGTTGCAGCTGTCTGTCTCCAGTTACAATCTCAGAAGGCAAATTCCCCAGCGGCAGCTGCCCAGATCCCTCAACTGCAGGCTGGTAAGAAACCCTTGGCATAAATCCAGTATTTGTTGTCTGGTGAGTATGCGCTCCATCCATCAGTTTGTTCAGTTTCTGTCGCTCTTCATATGCTTTCAGGTTCTTTTTATGTTTCTTTCCATTCTTATGCTGTTCAAGAACTTCAGGCGTGTTGCATTCAACCTTACAGATTTCGCACGAAACCATATGTGGAGGTGGCCGGACAGAAGCTGAATTACCTGGGGCAGATGATGGAGGTTTAACTTTGGATGGGCCTCCTTGGATCTGTGATGCTCCTTGAAGAACTTTTGGTTGGGCACCTCCTCTATAGGGTTTGCCACCCCTTTTACCTTTACCTCTATATGGAGATTGTACAATCTGCAGAAGGCAAATATGTTCAAAGATTTGGAATTATCTTCACATCAATGGATCAGCTGGAGAGCTCAATGCTGATACTAAGTTAAAACAGTTATTTCTACACCAAAAGAACCGGTTTCATCATCTTAAATAAGACAACACAGCAAAATTGGACGAAAGTAGATTGGCACACATGATATTATATGAGCAGCAGAAGACATAAGTAACTCAGCGGAGCTGAAGGAATGGTAGAGAAGTTGGCAAAATGAATAAATGGGAACAGTATTTCAGAAGGCAGGCTCCTCCATGATGTAAAACCAACTAATACAAGTCGATATTTGGAACAGAAAAGAAGTCTATAATAGTAGTAAGTCTAAATTCATGGGCACCATAAGAAAAGACTCGACTGACCCAATCATGAGACTGACCAGTGACCACAGAGACATCATGTCTAGGTGTTAGATGCTTGGCATAAGCAAAGAAAGCCTTGAAGATATATGAGCTCATGCATGCATCTTCGTGTTCCCAGCCCCCCGGAAGAAATATGAACAAAACTCAGAGATAATGTTGGACTAACTTGCAGTCAAGGAATTTGATATAGCCACAAATGTTTCTGATCACTAATGAGAAAGTTAACAGGACAAGAGAAGCAGAAAACAGAAACCAGAACCCAAATGCTAGCCACCTCTTACAAGATAATTTCACCACGAAAAAGGATGGCGAGCAACATTTTCTTTCATTTTGTTGAACTTTCCTCTAATATATGGTATGTAGATCATATTCAACAGCCATCTCTAGCATGAATTAAAAACATAATGGCTACATCAAGAAGCAACTCTTTATCAGAATAATCTTTCAAATTTCACCCCACAAACTGTCTCCTCTGTGAACAGGATATGGAAGAATATTAAATGACAATAGCTTAAACGCCTAAAAATAGTTAACATACTTCCCCTACCATACTAATTAACACCTCTGCTAATTCGTGTGGAAGTTCCTAAAACAAAGTCACAAATCTAAAGTAAATGAAAGTCAATCGACTTTAGCTTCTGAAACTATATTTAACATGGATATCATTCATTTATCTTCTTGCGACACAATGCTCCATCAATGTAAACCAAGCCTGATTGTTCCTAAATGTGCCAATGCTTCATCAATGTAAACCAAGCCTATTCATTCCAAAATGTAGGCACATTTGCCGCTTGAACAGGTATGATGACCAGAATATGAAGATCAATTTATCAAAATAAGAAAAAATGATCAGAATATCAAAACCTACTGGGAAAATTAAAGCTTACTTAGTGTAAAGAAGTTGGGAACCTCCATAAGGATCACTCATGAAGATTAACAAATTTAATTCTAGTTCAAACTTATGAATAAAGTAATATAACTCCATCAGTGTTTTTTATTACTGATCAAGAAAATGTAACTCCATCAGGTGTTATAGATGTCTCACTATAATATTGCAATATGTCTTCAGGAGCATGTACACTCAGACAAACTGGAAATTGCTTAAACATTTAGTCAAGTGAATGTAATGCAGTGGAAGATACAAATAATGCAATAACTAAGAAAAGAAAATCAGCCATATTAGTATTACAGAAAATATGAGATTAAATATCTTACTCCAGTGACTCATTTGAAGAGGAAACACATGCAAAGAGAACACAAATAATGCTAGCAACTCAACAACACATTAGTGACAAGGCACTTGAAGGCTTATGGCAAGAGCCAACTAAACCAAAATATAGGCTATGTTGCATGCCCTCAAGTCAGGTATCCAATATAGTCATAATTCTCATCATCAAGTAAATCTTAGAATTCATGAATATGAATAGAAGTACAAAGACGAGTGCCAGGATACAGCTTATAAATGTGCAAGTGTAATACATATGACAGTTAGTTACATGTAGATCGTTTCAGTAAAGGTTACGTTTGATGACGTGGCACTGATGATATGATAATAGTCTGACACTGATGATATGATAATAGTCTGACACTGATGACTAAATAGTGATATGTAGCTTGGATGTTGACTTGGCACTTTCAAGGCACTGGTTGAAGAGTGATATTTCACTGAATGACTATGTAGCGATAACTGAGCATTGCCTGGAGAGTGAGTTGCTGACCAGAAACTCACTTGCCATTGGAAGGCGACGTGGAGCTCAAGCACGCTCTGACTGGAGAGGGTCCTGTCGTTTGGATGACGATGTGGCACTGACTAGACAGTGACACATAGTTGGCAATGAAGTAGCACTGACGAGGTGCTGATCAGACAAATATGGACTACTCACTTGACAAGTTAAATTTAGAGAACTGACTTGGGCTTATAGGAAGGGAAGGAGAAGCCCAAGGGAATGGAGTATTGTCCCCTTAGCAATCATGTGGGTCATTTGGAAAAAGAGAAATAGGAGGGCACATGAGGGGGTGGAACAAGATTTTGTAAAATTGCATGGGAGTGTTTTGTCTCTAGTTACTTTTTGGTGTACTTATGAGGTTCCTATTTGTAGAGGATTGGACTTCTTTTGTTGAGAACCATATTTTGTTGTAGGTTCTCTTCTTTTGGTATACGGCTTGTATACGGGGTTTCCCCTATTGTTAATAAAATTATTTACCTTATCCAAAAACAAACAAAAAAGAACTGACTTGACAGGTCAGTTGAATGATGAATGGCAAACATGGCAGGCACTGCTGAAACGATGGCAAAAGGAGATTGAAAAGCCAACGATGCCGAAATCATCATTGGAAAGTAGAGTGGTTCCTCTAGAACAGTCACCGGAAGAGACAAGACTAATAAAAATATGTAAGGAAAATTACTGTCAATGTGGGCAACCTTAAGGAAGAAGCTACTTAGAATTTCCCAAGACCGCAGAAACTCTGGTACCATTTTGAATTGTGTCAGCTGTCTCTTTTTAAAGGCTTAAGTTGTGAAGGAACACTGTCATTTACTTAATTATGTCTCTAACACGTCCGTTACGTCTAGGTAACAATTTGTTTTCATGGGCTACGCGCATGGAGATTTTTCATGAAGGTTGATAGGTGAGAATCTGACCGAATACTTTTGCCTGTTCTAATACCATGTGTGAGAAATTATGGGAGAAAAATATATTATTGAATTGTTGTGTCTACATGATTACATTGGGCTCTATTTATAGACACTCCAATACAATTCTTTTCCTATTAGGATACTATATATGAAATCCTATTCCTATTCTACATTACAATCATTTTCCTAGTAAGATACTATATATGAAATACTCTATTCTAACACTCCCCTCAAGCTGGTGCATACAAGTCATATGTACCGAGCTTGTTACAGATGTAATTAATACGAGGACCAATGAGGAACTTGGTGAAAATATCCGCCAGTTGATCACTCGACTTCACAAATTTTGTAATAATATCATCGGAGAGTATACCTGATCTGGATTGAGTAACCTCAATATCTAGAAAATGCTTCAGTCTGTTGAGACCTTTAGTACGAGTCATGTCAAACTCCTGAATTACTGTGTTGAATTTTCCAAATCAGGCTCTGGGAGACTGTTTCAGACCATAAAGTGATTGACACATCCGGGTTAAGACTCCCCTGAGCAACAAAATCAGGTGGTTGCTCAATATAAACTTCCTCCTCAAGGTTACCATGGAGAGAATAACATACTTCACGAATGTGTCCAAGCCTATTACAATAACTACACCTAGGTCGAGATCTTCCAAGGCCACCTCGTCCTTGTCGCTTCTTCATGCACTGTGATGTGCGATTTTCTGATCTCCTCCTTAAGGATTTTGAAATAATCATAGGACTTGAACTTTCAATTCCCATATTTTTGGAGTTTAGCATATCAAAACCGAGAAATGTAGCGAAATCTGACTTGAAAGATGAATGAAATCTGACGAACATAATCCAAGAAGAAAATCACTGAGATCTGGACGAAAAAAGGTGCATGCGCGGCGCGTGGATCTGACGCGCTAGCCAGAGCTGGCACTTCGAGCAGCACGTAATGGCGCGTGAGTGGGTATTTGTCGGAGCCGCTGACTGAGTTTTGGTGGAAAGAGATTGATCTACTTCGTGGTGTGTTGGAATTTGCACAACACTACCCTAAAGTAATTTTGTAGTGGACAGTTATGTTGTCACCGAAATATTGCACGGTCACTGATTTGCTTTCCTGAAAATTGTTGAAAATTTACACAACAATTAGTCTCTCACTAGCTTGAACTTGATCTATGTTGTGGTGGTGTCGGATTTTGCACAACATCACTGGATAGAGATGTGACGCTAGCAAACACCGAAAAAATTATGTGCGGTGATGATATTTTTTTTTTCGAATCTTCACTGGAATATTGCACCGCAGATACTTTCTTACTAATGCTCTAGGAGAAGGGCGCAAAACAATCGTCGAAATTGAGGCACAGTACTGTGATGGTATTTCATGGGTAGGATCGGAATGATAGCACGACCCTACGGGACGCAAAACAGTCACCGGAATTAAGGCACAGGCCTATGATGTTATTTTGTGGGTAGGATCGCAATGATGGCACGACCCAACTGGAAAAGAAATTATGCCGAAAAAGTTGTCGAACCTCGAAGAAAGTGGTATGGGTCAGCTCGAAATCTCTACGCGATGTTGAGTAAAAATAGTTCTTAAAAGAATGTCCCGAGATAGCGTGGATTCGCCGGAACCCTAGTTTCGACGATCGGAATATGGTAACTGTTCACGCCGAAATTACTATTCAGGCGGGAAAAAAATGTCCATGCGACATTGTTCACGAGGCACTGTTCAGACGGGCAACACATTTTCTAGTGCCGCCCCCCCCCCCCGCATTGAAAACTCTTTGATTCTCTACCAAGATCGTAGAAGCTTTGATACCATGTGAGAAATTATGAGAGAAAAATATATTATTGAATTGTTGTGTCTACATGATTACACTGAGCTCTATTTATAAACACTCCATTACAATCCTTTTCCTACTAGGATACTATATATGAAATCATATTCCTCTTCTACATTACAATCCTTTTCCTAGTAGGATACTAATTATGAAATCCACTATTCTAACACCATGAAAATAGGAGAACAAAAAACAGAACTCGTACAGAATTGGCTATGAGCAATATACAAGAGCATCCTCATATAGATGTTTAGACCACTAGAAGTGAAAGGAGTTTAGACTACATGAAAAGACAATTTTAGATTACATGAAAAAGGAAAAGGAATTATTACAACAACAAACCTAGTGTGGTCCCACGAGGTGGGGTCTGGGGAGGGTAGGATGTACGCATACCTTACCTTTACATTTGTGAGGTAGAGAGATTGTTTCCGATAAACCCTCGGCTCAGAAGAAAAGTACTTGTTGCAGAAATATATGAAAGGAGACAGCAAATAACAAGATATAAAATAAATGTGGAAACATATAGTAATACCCATCAAAGAAATATAAACAATATGATATCTGACTACTACTAAAGGGAAAAGAGGAGAGGAGGAAAACTCGCCCCCTCCTTCCCCACACTTGGCTACCTACTACTAGAGTATATTATATTACTAACCTTTATATCTCTACCATTAATTTTCCTTAATTTTTAATAGGTATGAATACCATACTGATCTCTTTAAGTTTTTTTCCCGGATTGGAACAAGGTGTTGAATTAAAAGGGAAAAAGCACTAAGCCAGTGCGCCAAGACATAGTTACAAGTTGTGCAATTCCTCAATCAAATCTAACAAGACATCTGAATCATGTACAACTAGTTTGCACCAAAAGCCTAGCAACAAAATAGCTCTAAACATAAGGCTAAGAATATTTCTCGGGTTGCTTGAAGATATTCTGTTGTTTCTTGCTATCCCGACAGTCCCACCAAATTGCCTAGGGTATCTAACTTTTAGGGACTTTTTGTGTAGTCCGACTCTATTCAACATGTAAGAAGTTGATCTCTTTAAATTTTAATAGGTATTAAAACCGTATCAACACTAACGCTGTGTCAGGTCAACACCGGAAAGTGGGAGGAAGTAAATGTTCAGTCTAACATAAAATATTTTTTTGAAACTGGTAAATATGTATTCCTCAGCTTTAAGTCTAACATAAAATATAGTTAATGAAAAAGGAAAAAAGTTACTTTTGCCTGAAAGAATGCCCTCAATCTTCTAAAAGATTAAGGCATAAGTATTTCAGTATCAAATATGTTCACAAAAAAAACAATTTCAAGTAAATCCTAGAAGAATTCAGAAGATACTAACCAGATCAATCTTAAACATGAAGAACAGATCATTTAACCATTTAAAGTGGTGGACCAAAGAAAAGCACGCTTATCTTTGAAAGATTTTTAAAACCCATGTTTGACTTTATAATGGAACATATATGGAGGGCATATGTTATCAATTTCCTAGGAATAGAAAGAGAAAAAAAAGTGTTAAGAAATTGAAAAGCCGCCAATGCAACTAGTTACGTTATATAACATACAGTTAACTACTAAGTTAACTATTTTTACTGGAAAAAAACAATAACACCAACAACTATGCCTCTATCTAGACAAGTTGTGGTCGACTATATGAATCGTTATTCTTTAGAGTATACCGAATCAATATAGCTATCCTTCTTCTGACACAGCAACGCAATTTGAATTAGTATCAAAAGTAAGTACTAAATAATTTCTTTTTTCCTTTACTTGTTGATATAAAATCATCTTCCATTCAATAGAATTTTTTTTTAGAGATATTGAGTGAGATCAAGAATTCTCACCATTTCTTAGATTCATGGACCCAATTCAATTCAGTGGGATCCTTCATTCACATTTTTTACCACCAAGAACGTTACGATAAATAAAAAGATAAAAAGAAAAGCCATTCTATTTCGACAAAAGACCCACACCCAAGTTCCATAGCTTTTGGTTTGCTATCTCGATCATGATTTTCCTACCCCCCAGAGGGAAAGGTACTTCCCTTTTGGGCCGGTTGTCGGTGAGGAGGGATTCGAACCCCCGACACCGATCCCCCTCTTCTAAAAGGATCATCTACAAAGATATTCGTTTTATCTGTATTCAGACCAATAAGTTATCCG